>OZ010786.1:170718498-171340998 GCA_963932465.1 Maratus speciosus | reverse complement strand
TACCGATTTTCATATTTTTGTATGCAACAGTTTTTTTAATATTAACGAAGAAAGGCCATGCTTAAGCATTCAAATTGGATGCCGATCTACCCGGAATATCTACGCAGATTTTCATTGGTCCATTTCCAAATCAAAACATCAAAACTTTTTTATATATATAGAAGGATATGTAAATTCCGCACGCCAAACCACGACGAAATATAAATTTTAAAAAAATTCAAAGATTAGTTACCGAAATATAATTTATTGAAAGTGTACCAATTAATGTTCAAGAGGATGATCCCCGTTACTTGGACATAACTCCAATAATAAATTATGAATTTCATTACTTTTTGATTTATATGATACTTTGTAAAATTTCAAACATATACATAACTCGCACGTTGTAAAAAAAGACAAACGTTTCGTAAACTACGAAAATATAATATAATCACGAACGAAAATATACAATAAACTCTTCCAAGTTACCCACAATTCCGGAGAGCGTTCTGTATTTTTAGAAACCTCGGAAACAAATATATCTTCGAGATTAAAAGAAACATTTATTAAAAAAAGAAAAAAGATTTTTTTTGTTTCTTTTTGCTTCCGCTGATTTCCGGAAACGTTTCCGAGTAGTTTTCATAACGTATTAACCCTTTGCGGTAGTATTAAGTTTATTCCATAGTTGTCATATGCCGGTTGAAATTGATTTTTAAACTTTAGATATACGTAACACAATATGTTTAAATTTTACGTAAAAATTATATTTTTGTTCGCCATCGTGTAGTATCTTTCAAAGCAGTCTCCTATATAGACAGCACTTAATTTTTCTGTTTGAACATACAGAATAATATTTACTCTTTACATCTTATATCTTATTTCATTTATTTTTTTTTTAATTACTTTCAATTTCACGGTACACTTCTTTCGGTAACTTTCTTTTTTGCCATTTTAGAGTATTATTTAAAAAATATTTTCAGAAGCGAAAAATGCCTAATTACACTTAAACGCAGTTTGTAAAACATTACTTCGAATTCTACGTATCTCCGAAGCTTGTCTACTTAACCCTTAAATGCTGGATGTTGCTTTTCGGCAACATACTCAATTTAAGCTTCTAAAATACTATTAGAATAATATTGAAGCTGTAATGCCTAACGTTGCCAATAAAATACATTCTGAAAATATTAGTAAATCGATTTTAAACATGTAGATGACAACACTTTTGCTGTTTAAGAATAAAGATAGATTTATTTTTTCAATTGTCATTACTTGCTCTTTTTGTTCTGTTTGGAAGCATGCGAAATACCCTATTTTGTTTTGCAGTGAACAAGTAAAATTTATTTCTTATTATAGTTCCTAAAATTTTTGTGTGTTTAATATTATAGAATTTTATCAAGGAAAATTATTTTTTCGATTAAAGACCAGTATTGCCGATTAGTAACAAACTGTTTTTTAGCCGTAAACCACTTAAAACAAAATATGATTTTTTAAAGTATTTTTCCCATGATTTATTTAAAAAATGAAAGCCGAAAAACATTATTACAATGATTTTTGAAAAATCAGGCATTTAAGGGTTAATATAAGATGAGATCAGTATGGTTCTTTGCTGTGGTGGCTGGGGCAGAGAGATATACGACTATAACGGTAAAATATCTTTGGTAGCTGAGTGTACACATATGACCCACCCTGTGTTGAATTCAGGGGGTGGCCCGGCGGGGACATTCCCCCGGAACAGTGAGATGCCCCCCTCCGGAAGATTTGAGATTTTCCGTTTTCAATGGTCAAAAAGTACAATCCCCCCTCCAGAACTCTATAATATTCCCCAGGAGCAGCAGAAATCCCTCCCGGAGAAAAGTGTCTGAATTCAACAAGATCGCAAAGGGTTAATCAGATATTTCAAACCGGAATACCGATTTTTAGAGTGCTATCCATTCTCAATTAAGCATTTTCAGCTGCATAACTGAATTTCTACAGATACGAGTAACAAAACAATAATAATGTTAATGTTTTTAAATTTATCATATTGGTCTGTAAGACATGTTTGTTGAACATCAAAATGTTTACTTGAGAAGGGATAGGAACCGAAAAATATATTCCAGTTTCAGAAAATTGATTAATACACTGTACAATCTACGCCGAAACGTTTCCGAAAGGCAGTGACAGCAAAAAAAACTTTTGTTTAATAAATGCTTCTTTAAATCTCGAAAATATATTGGTTTCTAAAGACGAAAAACGCTTTTCGGAATCATGGGTAAGTTCGTTCATGGTTATATTATTTATATAGATTAGGGTGTAATTTTACTAACAGGTTAATTATATTATACATATTACGAAACATTTTTTTTTTTTTTATTACAGCGCATGTATATTTTGAATCAATAATTTTTATAATATTAATTATTTAAAAAAAATGCTATCATTAAAAATTCCTAAACAGGAAACTTTTTTTTTCATCGCCATGAAAAACTGAATGGTCGAAAATCCCCCCGCCCCCACCCCTAAAAATGAATTTTCGTCCACTTTTTGATATTATTTGTAAAGGTATGCGCAAATATGTAAAATAGGCAAGTGTAAAAGACCTTACTTTAGATTAAAGCTGAAAATCTATTTCTTGCCATTTCATGTACGCCAGATACAGCAAAACAATGATATATGTGTGGAGATGAGTATAATTATTTTCATTAATAAATAATTGTTACACAATTATTTTAATATATTTAGCTGCAATAGATACAGGATAAAGCCATTTGCATCAAAATTGCTTGTTTATGATTTTCTGTACAATTGTCATTGTTAAATTTTCTTGAGGGACCGTAATACATATTTATTTTTATACGAATTTTGAAAATCTCATTGCGAACATCTATATTTTTTCTTTCATTTCATTTTTATATCCGAATTTATGGTGTGCTACGAAGTTTTTCTTACTATACCTTACTCGGTTTTCAAAAAAAAAAAAAAAAAAAAAAAAAAGTTCTTCAACATTGGCAAAATCTTCGAACACACTTATATTTAGCGTGTTTTACACGTAGAGCTATGGAAATCTGTATTTAGGATAAATGCGGCATAAAAGTTGGATGAAGGAAAAAGTATAGAGTTTCACATTGAGATTTTCAAAATGCGCATACAAATAAATGAGTATACCGCCAGAGGTCGATGCAATTTTTCCTTAAAACCTATTTTGTGAAAAGTAAACATTATTTTTCTGGAAAACAATATTTTGTAAAGAAAGATCAAATGCAGTTACTGAAATTCGAAACAAGCATTTATTTAAATCTTTCTGTTAAAATTTTCCTTTCTGGTGAAGTTATTTTGTTTGCATATTGCTCATTTTAAAAGTAAACAAAATAAAAATAATTAATGAAGAGTATGTTTTTCTGGAATGAAATTTTGTGAAGGGGCCTATTTTTTCTGTTTTATTAAGAGGAAATTTGTGAACGGCCATGTTTTAATAAAGAGGAATTTTGTGAAGATACCTGTTTTATTAAGAGAAATTTTGTGAAGGGGCTAGTTTCGTTAAATGGATTTATGTGAATGGTCACTAAATATTGTTTGGATCGACTCCTGACCGTTCCTCAAGGATACGAAACAATAAGAATAGTATAGAAAATCACAAACAAGGAAAGTTGGCGCAAACAGTTTTAATCTGTAAGTTTCCGAACATAATTAAAGCTCCGATTCGGATTTTTTTTTTTTTTTTTTTTTTTTTTTCTTATTGTACCCTTTGTAATGTAGGTACCCATAGATGAAAGATTTTTAAAAATATTTAACAAATAAGCAATTTAATATACATATATATATCTTATGTAATCTTGCGAGTAAATTTTGTTTTAACATTTAATTTAATCTGATTTATTTTTTTAACCTATTGAATGCCAAAACTATAAGGTAGGGGTTTTCAACTTATTTACTAAAAGTGGTTTTCTACCAGAAATTCTGAAAGGTAACCTTAGCTTTTTTTAAACGGAAAGTACCTAACATTAAATAAGGCATTAAAAAAAAAAAAAAATCTAAAATAGAGGTAACTAGCGTATTTAAGCATGCACATGTATTTTGACAATTACGTCAACGCAACACCAGCGGGATTGATGTTCTAAACGATTTTTGCAACAAATAAATTATGTGCTATTAAAGTTCCACGAATAAGGTAAAAAAAAAAAAACTCTTGAAATCATAACTTTAAAAAATTACATTCATATCACATGTATAATAAAAAGATTTATTGAAAGACGTATATTATACGCAAAAGGTAAAACTTTCAAAACATTAAATAAAATTTTAAAAGTCTAAAACGACAAGTTTCATCCACTCTGTGGCGATCATCAAAGTCTTACTTCAATCCAAGAGAGACAAATATTTATTCATTGAATAAATATTAGACTTTTAAAATTTTATTTAATGTTTTGAAAGTTTCACCTTTTGTGTGAAACGTACGTCTTTTAGTAAATCTTTTTATTACATATATGATGTTAATTTCAGGACGTAATTTATTTTAGTACATTCATGTTAACTTGAACAATAAAATGTCATGCAATGGGGAACTTTATATTACGTCAAGTTAAGATTTCGGATTAAAAAGAATTTGAATATGAAAGAGACCGAAATGTTATGAAATCTTTCATTCTATAAAGATTTTACATAATATTAGATAAAAAGTAATTTTCATTTAAATGAGATATCTTCAAATAGATGGAACAATTTAATTATATTAAAGTATCTTATTTTTTCAAAAGAAAAGAAAACAAATGCATAACTTGAATTTGATACATTATTTTAAATCAAATAACCAAAATCGAAATGAAGCTTTCAAAACAAAAAAGATTAAATTGTTGTCATTCCAATGTCACTACTCTCGCCAATTTTTTTTTTCTAATTGCCTAAAAACGAAGAAAAAAAATTCTAAAAATGTTATAATTTTTTTAAAGCATTTAGGATGACAGAATAAATTACTAGTTTTGAAAAGAAAAATCTCCAGTTTTTTTTTTAAATATAATAGTTTGTTATTTAGTCAATAAATATAAGAAATACTAAACAGCTATTTAAAATAAATAATAATAAAAAAGGAATAAGAAAACTTTGTGTTTTTAGAATAAAAATAAATGAGACATATTACAAAATACATATTTTATTAAATTGAAACAAAACTTAAATTCATTCTGTTATTTATTGTTTTACAAAAGCACATTTAGCCGAACAACAAATAACTTAGCCAGTTACAAAATAAATATAGAGCACAATCAAACAAATTATGAAAACAATATTATCATTGCAATTACACTTTACCATCAACAAAATAATACATACATAATTATTTTTTTTTCAATGAAGATTTTCGATGTTATAAAGAAACGATTATATAATTAAAGACATATACAAACAATTCATGAAATTATATTATTTTTTTCAAATAGAAATGCTTGTATATTTTATTTATGCTTACTTTATATGGGAACGTCCATTGTTACTCTTGTGACAATGGGCACAGAGCAAATTTTCACAAATACTTCCAATTATTTTATTACAAAATATAATTAAAACAAAAATTGATATAACCAGATAAATACAATTATGTTTCACTCGCATAAAATATATCTAATTTGTAACAAAAAGCATTTCCCTTGTCTATATAATCAATCAATATTTTGTTACTCTTGTGACCAGAGTATCACAAGAGTCATTTAATATACACATAAGTAAAATGCTTTTTGTTACAAATTAGATATATGTTTGTGTGTGGAACACAGTGGTATTTAGCTGGTTATATCAATTTTTATCTTAATTATATTTTGTAACAAAATAATTGGAATTATGTATGAAAATTTGCTCTAATTATCACAAGAGCAACGAATGGACGTTCCCATATATAAAAGAAATTTTATATGTAAAGGTTTATATTTAAAGGTCTATAGTTAAATATATTATTTTAATATGTAAAGGCATTAATTCCGGATTCTGTTTGTTTATAGACTAAATGAGGAATGGCGAACGTATGGCACGTGCATCAGTTTCTCTGGCACACAAAAAATTTAAATCACTATATAGGTGAAATTATTTTTTCTTTTTGGCATAATAAAAAAAAAATGGTTTAAAAGTACAGACTGTCACCAAAAATGCATATATTCTTGCATAAATGTATATATCAGAAAAAGCTTTTTTTTTCCCCCTGTGATATGGAACATTTTTGACATGTAACTATTTTGTCTTTCTATGTGACTTTAGAAAACTTTATATCTTAAATGAATTTCATAAAGCAATCAAATCACTACAATAAAATGATATGGACTTTTTTTCTGAAAATATTATTAAAAATGTCAAAACATGAACCAGGTATAAACGTATAAAGCACTCTTCATCAAATTTAAGGTAAAACTGCAAAAATCTCCATAAAAATAATTAATTCACGTTTTATGACACTTGGTTTATTATAAATTAGATGCTACATAAGTTAAGAATTATTAAAGTAAAAATTCGTAGGTTTTTTCCTTATTACAATGCGTGCCACTTAATGAATTAAATTTCCAAATCAAAACTTCATTAAATGAATCGCTGATAACAGAGTGAAAAAAATTGCATTTTGATTTATATATATATTTGTATAATTTGGGCACGTTGCAATGCTAACCGATACTTTTTCTATATTTTTTGGCAAGTGCAGTCAGAAAAGTTCGTCATTCCTGGACTAAATGGGGAATTTACATTATTTATTTTATTAAAAATCTGATACACTTATTATCTGATACACTTATCAAAAGAAAGGACAATAACTAAGTAAGGAAATAACTCATTTCAAGTATTGTTTCGCGAAAGGAAAAAAATATTGTATTTCACGTTCAGATTTCATGCAATGAGAATTCTCGAACAGCAGAAAAAAATATTATTGATGCAACAATCTTTCTATAGGACTATATTTAAATAGAAAATTTTACTAAGTCAAATAAATTTTTGTAATTTCAACAATACTTTTGCTTGATCATTTCTAATCAAACGAAAAATTGTTTGGCCCAATATAATTTTCTGTTGCAATATAGCCCAATAGATATTTTGTTGCACAAATAGTATTTTTTTTCTTATTAATATTTTCAATTATTAGATATCAAAAATGTATATCGAGAACTTAGATATTTGAAATACTCTAGCCTCGAAATCATTTTACGATTACACTTTTAATAATAATAATGAAAAACAAAATCTCAATTGCACTAACTTGGGCTGACATAATCAAACAGAAATAGGTAGGAATACTAGATAAACCACGATTTTAAACTTTTATGGGCAATTTCTATTTCATTTTACTAATTTTCATTACTTTAGATTTTTCACTGTAATATATCAATGGAAACAGTCACTTAAAATTTTAATATTTAAAAATGATCAAATATCGATGTTCAGTTAAATACATGGACCTAGGTTTAATATTGTGTCAATAAATATCTAAAGGCAAAGCAAACTTCTAATAATTATTTTTGCTAACGAAGACGTTATGATAACTTTGAAGCAAAATAACTGTAAAGAATTATTATGCCATCAATAGTAATTTTGGAAATATATCAATTAATAAGTAAGATGGTTTCGTTTTAAACGAAGCAGAGAAATCAGTATTAATAAAACAAAAGAAAATAAAATATATATAGAAGTAGATCTTTTTATTCTAGATTGTGAATAAAAACATGTTACCATATTTTCGACAGCAATTAATTAACAGCTCTCTTCATCACGTGATTAGTAGCATAAAGTAGTTAACTTGACAAGGATTAAACATGTTCTGCCTATGTTTAATATGCCTTGATAAAATAATCTATGCTATTAATCATCTGATGAAGAGAGCTTTTAATTGATTGGTGTCGAAACTATAGTAAAAAGTTTTTATACACAATCAAGAGAAAAAAGAACATCTAATTCGATATTTATAAAAATGTCTATTCTAAACAAGATAAGCTTAAATAAATGCTAAGCAGCAAATAAAATAGGCTTGAAATAAAGCACGAGCATAAAAACATGCAATTAAACAAAATAAGCATACTATTTTTAATATGCATTACAATTTACAGCCTCCAATACTGATTTTTATCACATGAAACTGGGCAATTTTTTTTTTCAAAAGAATTGTAAAAGGAATTAAAAATATTCATAAACAAATCTGCTTTATTTTCACTTGTTTTAGAAACTTTTTGTTCAAAGTAATTAAAAATATTCATAGACAAATCTGCTTCATTTTCACTTGTTTTAGAAACTTTTTGTTCAAAGGAATTAAAAATATTCATAAACAAATCTGTTTTATTTTCACTTGTTTTAGAAACAAGTCTTTTCAACCGAAGCAGTTTTTAAGATATCTTGCAAAGAATGAAATCATTTTCAAATTAACAGAAACTAAAAAATATTTATGTTTTTGATTAAAAAAAACCATAATAACAGAAAAGCTGTAAATTAATATGCATCTTTTATAAGCATAACATTAATTAACATAATTTTTTAACATTATAAAAGAAAAAAAATTGAATTACAGAGATATTCAAAACTTCATGAAACAGAGAACAATATTTTGTTTAATAAATCTATCATACATTGCATGATTTTAATTGAAATTAGTAACTAGTATTCCTTAGGCACTTAGAAGTAAATTTGAATTAGAAATAAAATATTATTAATTAATTAAAATTCAGCTTAAAATTATTCAATTTAAAATTATAATTACTAATTTTCATTTATGGTATAGCATAATCTCATTATAATACAATTTGAATACTTCTAAATTTCACAGCTCATTAAAAATGTAAGCTTTAATTATTGATATCTACATTTTGAATTTTACAACTATGACTAAAGGTTGTAAATCTCAGGTCACAAGGCAAAATAATAATAATAATTACAGTTTATATGACAAACGCTTGCTAAACAAAATCCTTCCATGTTATATAAGGTTCCAGTTCCTCTGGGGATTTGAATACTTTTTTTGTAAACTAATTGTAACCAAATTTAAACACAAAAAGTTCTACCTTAAATAAGGCAAATATTACTTTACGAAAAAAATGGTATTCAAATCGTTTGAAGCGCATGAATATGCTATCGTGTAAATTATTAAAAACTAAAAAATTGAAAGCCGTATTTATTCGTTTAAAATGTTTATAAGTCCTCATTTTTACTGTTCTGCTCTGCTACAGGAAATATCTTCGAATAAGTTGAAGGCCGCGCACGCAATTCTCATGTGACATTGGGAAAAAATATGTGATGAAATTCGACCTTCTCAATGACCAGGTTGGACTAGATGACTTTACGTGTACTTTATTGCCAAGTCAGAAACGCTTACGATAAATCCAGTGATTTCCACTGAAAAGTTGGACATATGAAAGTACACTGAAGAACTTTTGAGTGGTTTTTAGTTTTATCACTGTTACACATTACCATTAAAAAAATTGTCAGGAAAATTTTCATATCTAGAAAAATCTAGCATCAAATCTCATTTAAGTAAAATTTCGATGGGATTCGGTTATAAAAGAATTAAAAATTGTTTAAAAAGTAAAACAACAACAAATCATTACCCTGATTTTATTGTAATAATTGTATAAAATATCATATTGCTTTTAAAATACTAAAGATTAGAAATTAATATATATTAAAGATTTACTAATTTTTGAGCTATATCTGTCTTTTAACAGATATTTTTTATTGAGGGTGGAAGGATTTTGTTAAGTATTGTTTAATTTTTTCGGTATTATATAAAATAATCCAAATATTTTTGGTTTTATATAAAATAATCCAAAAGTCATGAAGTTTTGAATACCTTTTGGTACTTTTCCCTTAGTCGGGCGCAAATGTTGCCAACAGTATATATATATTTTTTTTTTTTTTCGGCAACGATGCACTACATACCTTTGGGGGATGTTAGTTCAGACATGAAAAGTCTATGTAATGTGATACTATTTCATTCAAAAAATTGTTGCAAAACTAAATTGTAACAAAAATATTGTACTAACAAAAGTAATCAGAGTAAAAACAGTAAGCAAAGTAAAAAAAAAAAATGAATAAAATAGCGTTTCTGTTACAGTATATTAAACGAAATGACTTTTGAAGCGAAAATAGGTATAATAAAAAGTTTCTAATGTGTAAAAAAAGAGAGATGTTGAAAATATCGATATTTGCTTGGCGATCTGATTTTTTCCTTTGTTATGTGTAAGGCTGCAAATTCAAAGACAAATATATGACCATATAAAAATATTTTGCTCTAAAACTATGTAGTAATTAATATCATGTATCAACATAGCAGTGTTGCGGTAAAATGTACTTAATTTTCCCTTTAAACTAAGTCTATAATGTAGAAAGCAGGCAAGTCTCTAATTTTCATCATAATTAAGCATATTGGGAAAGGTTGCAATGTCAATGACTGTGAATGAAACAATATTTGGCGACTTATCATTTGTGCCCGGCTATGGGAGAAGTATACCCATCTTTCTAAACATAACAAGCAGTAACAAAATCATGAGTCTAAGAAATAAATAAAAAAAAAGGGAAGAAATAAAAATAACATGCCTAAAATAATCGAAATAAAAACGGGCAGTAGAGGTGCAGAAGAGAAGCTTAAATCTACTCGCAACTAAGTTCCAGAAGGATGCATTTACAAAGGTGCATTTACAAGCACAAAAACCATGTACAATGCATCTCTGGAACGGAGATACGAGAGAACCATCACCCATGCGATTAAGTGAAAGGTTAGCACAGTGATATCCAGAAAGATGTTAGAGCATGCAAGTTCTAAAAGAAGAAAACATAAAGAAATAAAAATAGAGTTAATCAAACAAATAGCATCTGGTAGCGATAATAAGTCTAATTTCAAAATCTAATTACATTTTGGCCAAGTGACAACAACTTCGGCAAAAAAAAGCAATGTTAACTTGCTAATTTAGTACGTATCATACACCACAAAGATACAATGTGTGTCTTTTATAGCGCAACCTCAAAAATTGCAAGGCGTAGAAAAATGGATTTATTGAAACGCGTATTACAAAATATGTTCAAAACGTATATGTAACGCATTCTTACTAAGTTTGGCACGACAGACGAAGTTTTGAAACGTAAATAAACAATAAGTACGGCTAATAAGTGTATACAATATAGTTAAAAAATCTATAATTAAAATCACATACTACTTACTCACAATAATAAAATGCAAATATATTCCAACAGTTTCGGACAATAAAAACTTGTCCATCATCAGGGAAATATCCAGGAGAAACCAATCTGGATATTTCCCTGATGTGGTTGGTTTCTCCTGGATATTTCCCTGGTGATGGATAAGTTTTTATTGTCCGAAAATGTTGGAATATATTTGTATTTTATTATTGTGAGTAGTATGTGACTTTAATTACAGATTTTTTAAACATATTGTATACACTGATTAGCCGTACTTATTGTTTATTTATTCTAACACAGTGTAATGAGTCTTTTTATTAGTTTTGAAACATTTTCTTCAAAGCCGATGGAGAAATTAGAACAAATACTGCATGGATTTCCTCCTATCTATAAATATACGTACTAATATCAAATAGGTGATTTATTATGGGGCATGATATTCGAAAAATATTGTCCTGGAAGCCCTCAGTTATTCAAAAACAATATCACACCTTCACACCTTGTTTTCGCTTAAATACATTTTCTACATTTAATACACAAAAACACGCACACTAATTTGCCATGCAGTAACTGAGTGACAATAAGATATCTGTCTTGTTCAAGATTTATTTCTTGTCTGTCTTCATTGCGTTGCTGCCGATGCAAATGTAGATCGTATACAGTTGTGTTAGAAGACCAAATATGGAGTGTTGCGATATAAAAGATACACACTGTATTATTATATCGTATATTAGTATTAATAGAATATTGTACATATCAACCATTATTGTCGTATGTTAATACCTTCGACAACGTTGGATGGTGGGACATCCAGAATAATTAATTGGTTATATAACATAACCACAAACTGATTAAAAAATTTTTTTAAAGCATTTCTTGCACGTTAGAATGTTCAAAATGAATACAGGACTTATGCACGGTGTTCTCGATTTCTTAAATAAGTTCCTTATTTCTAATTCTTACTTTTGGCGTGTTTGGCATAGATTCTTAGTTAAAGATATGATGTGCGGTATTTTATCTAATATTATATCTATCGATGAAACACTTCAGAAGAGCATGATTGTAAAAGCTGGTTATTTACTTTACTCCAAGCCTATGTATTGGTTAAAAATGGACTATTCTTTCCACTTTATATTTCTTTGAAACTTCTTTTCATTTTTCATTGAATATTTAAAAACTTAACCTAATTTTTTAATGCATTTACCACATATTATTTTAAGTATTCGTAACTGTACTCCATTAAGTCAGAATTTACGCAACGAATCTATTATTAACTGAGTTTCAAATTAATTCTTCGTTTAAGAAAATGTATTGGGTACTTTGTAACGTTTATGATTATCAAACACTTCTACTGACATTCGTAGATTCCATAATAGAAATGAAAAATCTTATTATATCAGATTAAAGATAACTATCAAATAGAACATTTCCCGTTTACTAGAACAAGTTAATTTTTCGAATAAAACTTATTCTTATTCAATGAATCTTTTATAAAGGAACTTAATAACATCATAAAATTAAGAAATGCGTACAAATATTGGGCATTTCTTAAGTTTATGGTGTTATTAAGACGGGTTTTTTTCCTTTATTGTATCACACCAGTTTGTTCAATATTTTAATGTGAAAGAACCTTTTATAGTTTATATACTTCAATGTTTTACTATATCACCATTACCAGTTCACCCTTTTTAAACGAAATACATAACATTTACATTTAAAAATAGTATACATTATGGTAAGCTAGCAATTCCGTTATTTTATTATAAGAATCGATTTTTTTCCAGTCCTATTTGTTTAAAATACATATTCTAAATTGGAGTATTTAAATTAATCAGATTACAATTTTAAGAAGGCAAAATTTCTACATCATTCGCTTTCAAAATATCTAAGCATTTTATAATGCGATAAATGTCATTACATGCGATAACAAGACTAAAATGTTTTGCTTTATCTAACAGAAATGTAGAACAAAATACCTCCTGTATACCAACTGTGTGCCAGTTTTTTTATGTTTTGCGAAGGAGGGGTGGATATGTACAGTCGTGGAAAAAAAATAAACACCCCTACTAACTCTGCAACTAATTATAAGAAGAAAGTCACTGGTACCAAACGATTGGAAATAAAGTCTGCTTTTAAATGATGTATATAAAATTTGCTTAGGGAGCCATATACAAATCAAAAACAGACCAAACTTTGTTTTTTTTTTCCAATTGCAACACCCAATTTTGACAATTTATTTTAAATCTTCGGTTCAAACTATGAGCAGAAAAGAAAATTTTAAGTTATTTGGTTGATAAGTTTGTGAATTATAAACATTTAAAATTTAGAGCTTCTAATGTTAAATCACGCTTTCATATTTTTATTAATATCTCCTGAAATTTTAATCTTAATGTGATATTTTTTTTGTGTAGTTATAATACAAAAAAAAAAAAAAAACATAAATAAATTGAATTTGTAATTTAAAAAAAAATTATAATATGAATTATGAAGTTAATATTCGAAAAAATTTTGAATTGCAACCTACAATTCTTGCTTTATGCGGATTCTCAATTAAAAATTTTTCTTCCAAGTACTTTTCGAATTATGTTAAAAAACAAAAAAATTATGGTTTAAGGGACCGTCTATGATGTTCAGGAAAGCATAATTTGAAACAAATATATTTTACTCATTTCTTTGAATCATTTGTCCTGGCAATAGTCGAAACACATTAAGCGAGTGAAATGGTCATACTGGCAAGAAATAATACAGTGTCGGACCTCTATTTAACGAAGTCTCTAAATCCCGAAAAAAAATTCGTTATACGGAAAATTCGTTAAATAGAGAGTCACCCTTTAAAATACTTTAAACTACGTAAAACACATTTTAAGTCCATAAACACTAAATATAATTTTAAAAAGTAATTAGTCACACTCTTTTTTTAAATTATACCTATTTGTTTTACTTATTTTACCCATCAAAAAAAAAAAAAAAAAAAAAAAAAAAGAAAATCTGCAGGGGAAATAAGAATGAAACAAAACATTGTCTGGAAATACATTGTATTTTCAGTTAAAAAAATAATCTTACATTAAAATCACGATTTTTTATTATGGTTAATAAGCTGTTTGGAGGAATACAAAATTTTAAAGCAGTATTCTTTTTCTTCATGCCTTTATCCACCTCATCAAGAATAATTTTTTTTTTCCTTTGATGCTCAAGCACTATCGCTTTGACATTTTCGAGCTACAAGAACCGAAATTACCAACAAAATTGATCATGATCAACAATCCAGAAAACGGGAAACTATAGTTTAAGGACACGGAGCAACTCCATTGAGGGTTAAAAGGGGATATTGAAAGTTTGCTCTTCTTGGATACGAAAAGCAAAGAATCGCAACGATTTTACTGCTGTCAGTGAGTTAGGTGCTTGGTAAGACCTGTTCATGGTCATTGATCATCATAAAATGTGTTAAAAGAAAGAATAAGTTTGAAATGTTCAGTAATATTTTAAGAAATAGGGAGAAAAAAAATTAGATCCCAAGGAAAATTTCGTTAAATAGAGAATACACTTCGCTATTTGGAGGTTATTTTACGAAGAAATTTGCAAAATGTTCTTGGTTCCAAGTAAAAGTTCGCAAAATAGAGGTTCGTTAAATAGAGGTCCGACTGTACATTAATAGAAGTGACATAGTTATTCAGTAGCATTTCAACAATGGTGTACCGTGCTTCAATTTGGATACAGTCCCTAAAATAGGTTCATTTTAAAAGAATTAATTTCTCTGAAACTAATCGTACAAATTTCATGAAAATTTGTTTTTAGGCTAATTGAAGGATGCAGAATTTATTTATAGTGTCAAACTTGAGTATTGCTATATTTAAAAAAGAAAAAAAAAAGTTTGGATTCGTTTTAATATGTAGATGCCCCCCTAAGCAAATTTTATATACATCATTTAAAAGTAGACTTTATTTCCAATCGTTTGGTAGCAGTAACTTTCTTCTACAATAATTTGTTGCAGAGTTAGTAGGGGTGTTTACGTTTTTTCCCCACGATTGTACATCTAATATCTTGATAATCCAATCTAATGTGAATGTTACATTAACAGAAAAATAGGAGAAGAGATTTCAACAGACGCTATTGTATTTAGTCAAAACACATGATTAGAAAACGCAGTCTCGATATGAATACCACAGGGAAAAAAAGGAGAGAGGAGAAAAATTATTCCAATGAAAATACAATTTTACAATACGTAAAATTAATTAAATAACTTAAAAGTATAATTTTAGCTTTAGGAAGATTCTGTAAAAATAAAATTATAAATATGATACTTTTATTTACGCATAAAATATTAGACATGAAAAAGTAGAATTCGTAATAAGTCCAACATTTTCGGGAGAAAAACAAAAAAACAAAACAAAAACAATTTAAAACTTTATTCGTGTTGTTTTCCTTAAAATTAATTAGTTAATGAATTAGTAATTACTTGGTGAATTTAAAAGACCGTCTGAATTTATTTTGCCTCTAAGAGAAAAACAAATTAAAAGGAAGAAAATTTTAATTTCCATGTGACAATCTCTCTGCTACAACTACAAACTTGTTTTCTAATATGTCTACAGGAAAATCATTTGGATATTAAAACTTTCTATGCTTCCAATTGTACCTGTACCTAAGAGTCTCGGCCATTCCAAGGTTACTGATATACGACGTCATTGTGGTTGTCATGACAACACTTGGGCTTAGTTGTTTTGTGATCGCTCTTGGAAACCTTTTGAAAACGAATTCAAGCCATTTCACAATAATATACCAAAATAATATTCTATATCTATATAGCCTGATCATTCTTATGAACTTGAACGACTTCATTTCTTTCCCTGGCTCAATAGTGTTAATTAAACTATTTTAACCCATTTTAATAAATGCACATCGAAAATTTTAATTAACAATATATATATAATACCTTTGAAAATTTTATAGGAAAAATACATGTAAAATAATATTTTAAAGATTAATCAACTTCGTTATCAATTTAATATATTTTTTGGTATAGCTTTTTAAAATATGAAATTAAAAAAACAATCAATATTAACATGAAAAAAAAATCACAAATTTACTAAATGGTGTATACAAAATGTTTTAATGTTTGTTAAGTTTTTAACTTTAATATATTTAATAAATTTGTGATTTTTTATTTTCACGTTAATATTGAACTTTTCATGATGTAAATGTCCAGCTGCTCTTTTATAAAAAAATATATTTCTGACTAATTTTACACAAGGAAATATTTTTAAAAGGCAATTAAAGTCTTATATTCTTCACTTTGAAAACCTCTGGTGTACCAAAGACTTTTAAGATACATAGACCGGCAAACTGTCAGTTTAACTGAGGATTTTTGATCACAGCTGTTGTACGGCAGTATATATGTTTTATATTTTAATTTATCTAAGAAAATACTTTTATCAGCGTATTTTTTTCATTGCGGATCATTAAGTCTACCCTATTTCATTTAGGACTTTTTTTTTTTTTTTTTTTTTTTTTTTTTTAAAAATACCTTATTATTCATCAATTTTTTTTCTTTTGTTTTTTTCGTATAGCAAGTAAGTATTTCAATAAACATCCTCCAAGGATAAAAATATAGTGTTTCTTTCGTTAATATGCATTTTTTAATTACTTTTTTGCGTAAAAATTAGTTTAAAAAACGTAGATTTCGTTAAAAGTAATTTAAAATGTTGTAAATTACTATATTATGTTATAGTTGCTACCTTTAATCTAAACTTCCCTACCAGTTACTTTTGTAAGTCAAACTTAAAAGAAGGTGGAATTATAATCTTTAACAATCTGTTTCCATATAAATTTCGCCTTTATTTAGGTTTATAAGGCATGTTAAAATTAGATACTCTTTTTCAAATATACCAGCCATAAAATTATTAATAAATTGCTTTATTTAACTTTATTACTGAAAATTCAATATTTATAACGGATATTTAGATATAAAAAATAGCTTCATGTAAAAAAATATACCATAAACTTCATATATATTAATAAAAATTAATTTTTAAGCTCATTCTAGCCATAGCACTTAATGGTAAATAACCACAGCTGACGTACAAACCTCGCGGTTCAGGTGTTTCAATTTACTTCAGATGGCTGCCATGATTTCGCATGCTTTTGAATGGGAATTGCCGGTCTATTATCTTAAAGGTCTTTGTGGTGTACTGTATTTTGGATTTTAAAATGAAGAAAAAAATGCGTCCAACATGCAATTTTTACCGTAATATTATTTAACGAAAAACTAGTGAAACTCAATCAACAGTTTAAAAAAGATTGATGAATTAAAATTGCTAATTAAAAATGAGAAACTTAGAAAATCATATTTCTCCCAACAAAATATAGTATTTTAATATCCTTTAAATAAAGTTATAAAAAACTAATTCCATTTGACAGTAAAAGGTATAGGCTCGATATTCTCGAAATATAAGAGAGAAAACGAGGAAAGAAAAAAGACAAGTAAAGAAAAGGATTCCAAAAAAAAAAAAAAAGAAAAGAAAAAAAAAAAAGAAAATGGAAATGTCAAATTAAAAACGAATAGAGAAAAGTACTGTAAAACAGGATTGCTTTAGTGGAGAAACGAGGAAAAGAAATTGCAAAATGAAAACCCTTTCAATGTCACAAATTAAGAGTGCTCTCTGGAGTTTAATCGAACCAGTGATGACAATATAAAGTTAATTTTCTAAGTTTAATAATTTTTGTCAGTTTTCAGCGTATTTCTTCAAGAACAGTTTTATAAAAATGTTTCGAAAATTACATGAAATTTTAACGAGCATGATGTACACGATATTTTTCTTAAATCGATTATATTATTGACATACAAATCTAATCAATCATTTCTGTAAAAAATTATAGATATTTTAGAATATTGTTATGAAAATGTTAGTAATGCGGTTGAAAATAAGAAAACATGTGAATGGCTCCATACAAGTAAACCTAGTATTGAGAAAAATGAAAAAAAAAAAAAAAAAAAAAAAACGCTGCTTTAAGCCCTTTCTGCATATAATATTAAAAATTGAATATGTTTAGACAGTGTATGGCAGTGAAACTGTAGCCCTTTTTGCATGGCATAACATGGGTCCATGTCTATCCTATAGAACAAAAATCCGTGGTTAACTCAATTTTGCCAATTTGGTAACTGCAGCCTTTTTCGCATGGAGCGATTAATGTGTTCTACGACATTGGGAAAAATTGTCTATTCTAAAACAAAATTTGTGTTTCCACCAGTCTGTCAGAAATTAGAAATGATGTAAAAGTTTTCTCAAAAGAAGTCAAATATTATTTTTGTTATGTATCATGAAAGAATCACTTAACGTTTCATTGAAAAGAAAAATTATAACAATTGCTGTTACCACGCAAATCTATAAAAAATTATATGGAAATTGTATTACAAGATAAACATTTTGGAAAAAAAAAAGAAAGAAGTTAAAGAAGAAAATAATCAGTAAAACTCTCTAATTACTTCACTGATTTAAAGCTAGACAATTTCATAGATAATAGTAAAATATACATAATTATTTTTAGTGTGAAAATCTATAAAATGGAAATTGTAATAAATATTTTTGACAAAATAAAATACAAATTAGTTAAGTAGGAAGTAATCTGCTAAACTCTTACACGACGAAATAAGACTATCGTCTGCTTACATTCCATTAAAAAATCAAAACCCTCTTTTTTTATGAAACTACTATATAAACTAAAACTAACTGCAAAAGAAAAATAATCTAAATGATAAAACATTATTAAAAGAGCTCCGGTGTTAAACCGACATAAGAAATGCATATATATAAATAAACTCACCTTGAAAAGAGTGAAAAAGGGCTGAAATTTGTGATGACGTCACACGTAGGCAGATCTCGGCTGTGACGTAAAGCCACGCGCTCCACTGAGATACCACCAGCTGTGTTCACAGAAATCAGGAATCACTTGTGAACGCAGGGAGGTACTCGGCAGAACGGGCGCTGGATAAGATGATGAGGATCACCTAAAGTAAAGCATCTCCATATAACGACGGTTTCATGCAAGGAGACTCAATTAACACAGATGCAATTGGCTGACTGCAGAGAACGTTTCACTTTCATTTCTTCACTTTGAGCACCGTTATAAAACTTTATACGCCGGAAGGAAAAATGACAGGATGCTGATCAATCAAGGAATGAAGCAAACAAACCTAAAACTCTACATGAAGTTTAAGAGCTCCGTGGTCTTCTTTTTTAATTATTATAATATTTATTTTTTCAAAACATGCAGTAAAGAGCAGTCGGAAAAAAAATAAAAAACATATTAGCAAATTGATTAACAGTCGAACTCGGTTATAACGAAACGAAGAGACAAAATTTTCTCGTTATATCAGAGTTATCGCAATAAACAAGTTATTTAAAAACGTAATAAAATAAATAAAAGTTACACACCGAAGTAATAAAATTGAAATTTTTTAAATTACTAAAAAAAGAAGACGGATTTTATAGGCACAATTTTGCGCTCCGAAATTAGCAACATCAAATAAATTACTAACTGTACCTGGACGTATGTTTTTGGAAAAATTCAATACCTGGATTTACAAATTTAAGAAAATGTCTATAAATGTAACAAAAAGAATTACGTTTATGATCTAATTGTTACTTTAAATAAAATTTAAATAGAAGCTTAAAATTTATTTATTGGCAGTTTATATTCAGCATTTTCTGGATTTTTGAGGTGTTTTATTTAATTTTAGCAAACGTGTAAAACACATAAATGCTTGACAAATATTGCTTAGAAAAACAATAAACACACACACACACAGACACAAATATATATATTTATATTTAATTGAGCAATGCAGAGTTTTTGATCGTTATACCTTGAGTTGTACTCATTACAATGAAATTTCCTGCAACGCATTTTTACATTTGGCCAGACTTTTCCTTTCTCTTTGTTTATTAAAACCGAGTCCTTTATACATCCGAATTTATAATAAACAAGTTCGACTGTATTTAAATATTCTAAATAATATAAATTTTATTTGAAAATACCTTTATAAATTGAATCGTAATGACTATATGCGATCATTAACAAAGATGTTAAAATTAAAAGAAATTATTATACAAAAGAACTTGCCAAAATAATAAAAAAAGCAAATGATGATAATAATAATAATAATAATAATAATAATAATAATAATAATAAAGCATTACATATTTAAAAAACACAAAAAATCTTAAAAATTAAAATGGAAAATTCATAATTTTATTTAAAATGATTTCCTATTCAAAAAGTCCAGGATTAATGGAATACATAATTAACGTTATTTGAATCTATACGTAAAAAATTAATAAGATTAATGGAATATACATAATTAACGTTATTTGAATCTATACGTAAAAAATTATAAACTTAACTTATTAATTAAGAAATAGGATGACGGAATAGTTTTGTAAAAATTGTTACCAAAATGTGTAATTTTAAGTTTCAAACAGTACAAGTATTTCATTCAAAATCAATTATATAAGTTGCATCTTTCTTCGTGATAAGATAAGATCATAACAGGCGATATTAAAAAAATCATTAAAGAGAATCGTAAGTGAAGATCATGAGATTATAGGAGAATATACTAAACTATAAAATTTTTTATACTAATTAATATATCAAAACCCTTCTCAAAGAAATACAAAGTACATTAATTAAAATTAAAAATCTGAATATTTAAAACAATCGAAGTTTAATAATTATTTTTTTATAGCACCAGAATAATTCACGGCCGCATTAATACATAATCAAAGTCTTTGTAGTTGTTTGTAATGCTGTTATGCTTTTGATTCAATGCGAAATGAAAAGTGTGTTTATCATAGCACATATTTATCGAAATATGATGTTTCATAGTTTAAAAGTTGGATACGACCAGGGAAGAAGAAAAATAGGAAACGAACAGGCACAACTAATTACGAATGTAATTGAGGAGAGAAAAAAGAAATCATCGAAGTCCTTTATTTATTATTCATGGATTTATTTTACTAAATAAAAGGCTTCCTTTACGCAAATGATATAATAAAGTATTTTGATACTTTAAAAAATTGTAACTCCTAGCTTTTTTCACAGTTGTACATATTTTTTAATTATACATTATTTGTTTTTTTATTTCAGTAAAGCTTTCTTTTATTACTGCTATTATTTTCTCCCACCCTTTAAACTTTTCGAAATTTAAAACATATATTAAATTAATAACAAAAACTATCTTACAAATAATATTGTCAACAATTATCATTATTCTTGAACCAAAAAATACAAAAAAAAAAAAAAAAAATATATATATATAATTAAAACCTGCAATATATATAAAACAATGACTATACCTTAATTTAATTTAAAGCGCTATATATCGAAGAATAGGCGAAATAAAATTATTAAAATACGGTAAAAATTCGTAATTATGTAAAATACATATCAGTTTGAAATTTATAATCAATAAACTGACTGTGGAAGACAGACATAAATTATTTTTTATTTACTTACTAAATTTTGGAATTTTATTTTGTTTTATTTTTCATTACTATCTTCCATTTTTTTTTCTCGGAAATATCTTTAATATTTTTTAATTTTATTTTACTTATTTGCTATATACTTATTTTTTTCGTATTTCGAAACAAAAACTTGTATATTTTTTCTAGTTTATCCACTTTTTAAAAAAATCTTAAATTTGTTTCATTTTATTTTTTATTTATTTTTTTTTTTTTTGTTAAATTTTAGTACTTTTTTTTTTTTACACTTTGAAATGTCTATTTTGGCTGCTTAGAAATGTGGGTACAGGCAAAATTTTACTACATTACATATAAAAATATTTTCTATAATATGAAATTACATTTTTAGACTTTTTAAAATTTTAAACCTATTTATTTATGTATTTATTTATTTATTTTTTTACGCAACACTTCCACCTAAACCTCAATCAGCGCATTTGTCTACTTTTATGCACCTTCTTCTTCTTCTTCTGTTTTTTTTTTTAAATAAAAGTAAATAAAACAAGTTCAAGGTTTTTTTTCTTTTTTTAAGAAGAAGCAATTATTATTTAAAGAATGATTTTATGTATTTATTTCAAAATAAATGCGTTAATCTTAACATTGTAAAAATAAATAAATAATGTGTCCTGACAAAAATTGAAACTATCTGTTTAAAATTGATCGATATAAAAAAAATATGACTGAAAATATTTATCAATTTCATGATAAATATAATTTGTATAAATTTAAAGATTAAACTACTTAAAAATATGAAAAATTCAAATATAATTGGAAATGAAAAATAATTTTGAAATATCCCATTTAATTGGGAATTTTATCTCTGTCTCATATATATATATATATATATATATATATATATATATATATATATATATATATATATAAATTGGCATCCAAAACACAAAGAGGATTTTTAGAAAATAAAGATTTTATCCTCAGTATTTTCTTTTTAAAGACAGGAACATTTTCACTTAAAGGAAGATAATAAAAACAAAAGTTTGTAAGTCTGAATTCCTATCTAACTATAATAATAGTTGAATGAGTTGAAAAGTGCTCAATTTCGATGTACTTTTTCAAAAGAAAAAAATATTTCCAACGGAAAGTTTGTGAAAAGTAAAATTTTAAAATTGCAGATAAAAAAGAAACATCGAAAAAAGGTATGTTGGCTAAGAATAAATGCTTTCCAAACCACCATAATTTTGATGGGAAAATGTTCGATAGTGATTTGCTTAATGTATTATTAAATGAATTTACATAATCATTTTATTTAATGTGTTTAAGTATTAAATCTATTTTTTTTTACATTCTCATAGTGAATAATTATATTGCATTTAGCCAAATCATTCTTTATTTACACAGGATTTAGTCAATGCAAACTACATTTCTCTCCTTATATACGCTATGTTTCCATGTAATACATGTATGCTTATGATTTAGAATTTCAATGGTCAATGCTCAAGTTTAATTTTGCGTGGAAGAGATAAAATTAAGGATAGAAATGAATCTGACCCCCCCCCCCTTTCCCTCCCCCAAATAAATAAATAAAACAAAATAAAAATATAAAATAAATAAATAAAATAAATAAATAAAAATAAAACTTTTTTTTAGCGTAGATGGCGTTGTACAGTAATATAATGACATACTATTAAAATCTCTAACTTTATGTAACGATAGAAAACTAAAGTTTCACCCGGTAAGTTTGAGCAAAATGCTCCATTCTGTCGACATTGCCAGGCAAATTTACGCACAATTAATTAAAAAAGAAAAAATTACTAGATGGGAGGCAATTTTTTACGATGCAAGGATTTTTTTTTTTTTTTTTTTTTTTCGGATTAAAAAAAAAAAAAAAAAAGTTAGATAAATTTAGACATCGTGCTTTTTTTTTTATTCCTTGAACACGTGAACATGTTAATGAATTCAATGATGAATTAATTATTTCGTGGCGCTGTAAATTCTTATATTATTATTGTTATTAATTATACATACATTAATTCTGTCACACTTTGTACTCGAAAATTATTATTACATAAAGATTGTAATGAAAATTTTCCAATTAGACCTATGAAATGTTATAACATGAATCACTTTACGTTTTAATCTATTTACGTTTTAAAAATAATATTAAGTTTAAAAATTAAAATGAGAGTTGTTAAAAATGGAAAAAATACATTAAATATTAAGTATGTTTCTTAAAAGCAACAATTAATATTAAAATTTAGTATTAATCATGCAAGTTTTGCAATGAAACACATAAGAACTAAATCAAATTTCCGGACTTTCGATAAGAGTAATTCTTATAATTATTCTTATATTATTATTCTTATTAATTATACATGCATTAATTTCGTCAAACTTTGTACTAAAATTACTATTACATAAAGAATTTGATGAGATTTTTCCAACTAGAACTATAAAATTTTATAAAATGAACCACTTTTATTTACGTTTTAAAAATAATATTAAGTTTAAAAATTAAAATGAGAGTTGTTAAAAATGGAAAAAAAATATATTAAAGGTGAAGTATGCTTTTAAAAAGCAACAATTAAAATTAAAATTTAATATTAATCATGCAAGTTTTACAATGAAACACAGAAGAACTGGATCAAATTTCCGGACTTTCCATAAGAGTAATTTTTATAATACAAATAAAAAAGGTTTCAATAACACTGGCCGGCAAAAAAATTTAAATTTTTCCTCTCTGCAAACTAAATATGTGAAGTGCATAGATCTAATATTCCTAATTCTAAATATGTTATCCAAATTGCTCCAGCACGTATCATTTTCCCGAGAAACAGATTTTAATAATAATAAATAATGAAGGATTACTATATTAATTTGAAATGTTACATAAAATTGAAATCGTGAAAAGAGTGCTTTCACTGTCTTAGATATTAAATTGATCAAATGTAACATGAAAATCTAGTTTGTTGATACTTGTAGCGTGTATTTTTCTTTTTATGCTTCCCCAACCCCTTTTGTGTCCGATTTTACTATTTGCTTACCACTAATATATTTTCATTGCTTATTCCTCTGTAACTCGAGTAATCATATTTATACATTTATTTACAGGTAAGTTACATATTATTATCTACATTTTGTGGTTTACAAAATTTCCACTTATGTTTTAGCAAGATATAAAAAGCCTTAATTTAAAAGCAACCCTCCTACAAAAGAATGGTACGTGATACAGTAATTTCGTTACTATATTTTTATTTAGCAGAGGGAAATCTATAAGAATCAACTATTATTTTTACAGAGAGGACTTTGGTGCCGACCAGTGTTATTAGAAGATTAATTCGTTTGAAAAAGTAAAACAGAGAACTTACCTCATTATGGAAAACAATTTAAAGCCAAAACAATCACATCACAGTGTAGACTACAGTAAAATATCTTACCATATATTAATCCAATGTCAAATGCACAGCGAAATCTGGAAAGAGAAAAAAAAAAAAATTCACACATTCGCAAAACAATAAAGAATGAGTAAGATATCTAAGAAATGCAATCAGGAATTTTTAATAACTAAATACGAAAAACTAAAATACAAAAATGAGGGGAAATTCACACATGATTAAAAAAAAAAACAAAAGCACGTTATATAAAAGAGAAAGAAAAAAAAGAAGAAGAAGAGAGAGAGTTGTCTAGTAATGCAGTGAGGAATTTTTAATAACTAAAGACGAAAAAATAAAATGAAAAACTGGGGGTAAATTCACACATGATTAAAAAAAAAATACGTTATATAAAACAGCAAAAAAAAAGTTAGGCCATAACACCGAATGCCAACACATATCTAGAATGATCTAGAATTATCTAATGAATGAGATATCTAGTAATGCAATGAGGAATTCCTAATAACTAAATACGAAAAACTAAAATGCAAAACTGGGGCGAAATTCCCACATGATTTAAAAAAATACGTTATATAAAAGAGCAAAAAAAACCAGTTCGGTCATAACACCGAATGCCAACACATAAGATTGCAGCATTCTAGCGAAAATACCTATACGGTTAAAGATAAGCGATAAGAACAGTTTACACATGTGATTGACTCAAAGGAAATCGATAACCAGTGAAAAAGAATTACACTTCAAACTCCAAATATTACAGCTCGCAAAAAAAGAAAAAAGGAAAAAAAAAAAAAAAAAAAACTCTCATTAACATAAGAAAAAAAAAATAAGCGGGAGATTTATAAGCTAATAAATTCATTAAAAAATTAACAAAAGAAAGAAATAGAAGGAAATAAATAGTTCAGAATAAAATTTAAAATCGGATTTTCAAAATTCTCCACATTGCAATTTATTGAAATCTATAATAATATTAGGTCTACCGGAAAGTTCTGTCCTATAATGTTATTTTACGCCTATTTTTTTTTTTTTTTTTTTTAATTCAGATTTCTTCATTGGCACCACTTTTTTTAAATAGTGAAATTCCCATTGTTTTCACCTTAATGTGAAATTTGAAAACAATGGGAATTTTACCATTTCAAAAAAGTGGTGCCAATGAAGAAACTTGGATTTGAAAAAGTAGGCGTGAAATAACATTATCGGGCAGAACTTTCCGGCAGACTTAATAATTAGGAATAGAAAAAATTAAAATAAGATTTTTAAAATTCTCCACATTGAAATTTATTGAAATCTATAATTATAATAAGGAATTGGAAATAGTAAAATAGGATTTTCAAAATTCTCCACATTGCAATTTATTGAAATCTATAATAATATTAGGTCTACCGGAAAGTTCTGTCCTATGATGTTATTTCACGCCTATTTTTTTTTTTTTTTTTTTTTTTTTTTTAAATTCAGATTTCTTCATTGGCACCACTTTTTTTAAATAGTGAAATTCCCATTGTTTTCACCTTAATGTGAAATGTGAAAACAATGGGAATTTTACCATTTAAAGAAAAAGTGGTGCCAATGAAGAAACCTGGATTCGAAAAAGTAGGCGTGAAATAACATTATCGGGCAGAACTTTCCGGTAGACATAATAATTAGGAATAGAAAATATTAAAATAAGATTTTTTAAATTCTCCACATTGGAACTTATTGAAATCTATAATTATAATAAGGAATTGGAAATAGTAAAATAGGATTTTCAAAATTCTCCACATTGCAATTTATTGAAATCTATAATAATAAGGAATTGAAAATATTAAAATAGGATTTTTAAAATTCTCCACATTGCAATTTATTGAAATCTATAATAATAAGGAAAAAAAAATATTAAAATAGTATTTTCAAAATTCTCCACATTGCAATTTATTGAAATATGTAATAATAATTAGGAATTGAAAATATTAAAATAAATAGCTAATAAAAACAATTTGCGCGTGGGGTTTATTTAGACGAAATCGATTACTTGTGGAAACGAATTAAATCTTAAACTACAACTAGTATTACAGTTAACAAAAATATATCTCTTTATTATGTAAAAAAAGACAAAAGCAATGAGAGAAAAAATTATAAGCTAAAAAATTCATTAAAAAAAGGGGAAAAAAAAGAAAGAAAAGAAAAATGATATTTTAGAATCAACTCTAAATTCAGACTTTGAAAATTTATTACAATTTATTGAAATGTACAGTTAAAATTATTAATAAATTAATAATTGACAAGAATTAAAGAGAATTTGGTATTATTTCTCAAAACAAATAAATCCATCCAAACTTACATAAGGACAATTAAATTAAAAGAAATAACTATAATAATTAGATTCAATCCAGATTTAAGAAGCAAAGGATAAATAATGAAATTTAAATGTTAACAAAATAATATTAATTAATTTTTGATAACGATTACATTAAATCGATGCTAGACAAACGAAATGCAGATTTAAGAGGCAAGAATTATAATAAAATAAAATAAATAAATAAATAAATAATAATAATAATAATAATAATAATAACAAATTTTAATTAGATTGTACATCTTAGGGGAAAAAAAAACAGCTGGACGACTGTATAAACGAATCCAAATCGTTATTAAATATTCGAAAAATTATTAGCATTTTTTTTATGCCGTGCATAAAAAAAATGCTAATAAAATATTACTAATTAATTTTGATAATGATTACAAAAACTAGGTGACGGATTCAAATCCAGATTTAAGATGCGAAAAAACATTAAATCTGAGTTCATTAAATAAACTTATGTCGAAAAAATGGTATATAGTTAATTAAGAGGAAATAACTACCCGAGAGGAGGTAACTAAATTTAAGAGATAATATTTAACAATAATGAAATCAAAATTATTAGTAAATCAATAATGACTGAATTTAAATAAGGTTTGGAAAACCTGCATGCTTACCAAATTAATTTAAATCTACATTTAAGAGGTAAAGTATTAGAACAATGAAATCAAAATTATAATTATAAAACAATATTAATTAACCGAAACAAAATCCAGATTTTAGGCTCAAAATACGTTAAATCCTAATTCAAAAGGTAGCTCATGTTAGAAAAGGGCAGAAATTTAATTAATAGAAAAATAAATTTAGGTGATAAAATTTAATAATTAGGAAGTGAAAAATATTAGCGAAACAATAATAGTTAAATTTAAATAACGATAAAAACAAACAAACAATAACAAAAAAAAACCCCACTAAATGCTGGACAAACGAATCCAAATCCAGATTTAAGAGATAAGGCACGGTTTCAAAAACTGAATTTTGAAATATATTAGCAAAACAATAACAACTACATTTAAAAAACGATTGCAAAAACTAGATGTCGAACAAACGTACCCAAATCCAGATTTAAAAGGTAAAACTTGATAACAAAGATATAAAAAATATTAATAAAATAAGAATAATTAAATTTCACGATTTAAAAAAATAAATAAATGATAATAAAGATACTGACAATATTATATTAAATAAATAATGATAATTAATTTTGATAAGTAATACAAAAACTGGATGCTGACTGAACGAATCCAAATCCAGATTTAAGACATAAAAAATTTAATTCCAAACCTAAATTTAGAAGATAAATCATGATAATAAAGATATTAAAATATTAATAAAATAATAATAATTTTGACACCGATTATAAAAACTGGATGCAGAATAAACGAATACAAATCCAGATTTAGGGCCTAGAAAAGTTAAGTGTGTGTTTAAAGATAAAGCACGATGAAAATAAAATTTAATAAAGTTTAATAAAATAAAATAAAATGTAATTAATTAAATGGATGCCGAATAAACATATCTAAATCCAATCTAAGATGTCGAAACGTGGTCCGAGTTCAGAGATAAAGTATTATTATAATAAAATTAAAACATTAATAAAACTACATTATTAAATTAAAGCAAATATAATTAATTTGATAAATAAAAAGCAAAAGTGTATTCTTAATAGACTAATCCAAATCTAAATTTAAGATGTCACAAAATTAAATTCGAGTTCAGGGATAAAGCATGATAATAATAAAATTAAAACATTGATATAATAATTTAAATTAAATTAAGTATTAGTAATTTGATAAAAGTAACAAAAAACTCGATGATGTATAGAAGAATCCAAATCCAAATTTAAGACGTCAAAACGTTAAATCCGAATTCATTAGGAGAACTCATATCGGAAAAATGGTAGAGAGCTCTTATGAACGGCACCCCTTTCGAATTGCAACACAAAAACTGAATGTGCAGCATTTTTACCCCGTACCTGAGCAAGTCAAAGTCCTACTCAAGGCCATAAAAACAGGTAGAGCAACCCCTATATCCACCACGATTCGCCTCAGTGCAAAAATTAAATAAAGTAATAAAACGCTATAAAACAAAACTTTTTTTCCCCCTTCTTGAATACACGCAACTGTTCAACAGGCTTTCGAAAAGCATTGAGGTAAAGTTATCTGATTGCACCTCACGTCGGTTCCTATCTACGTATTTCGAAAAAAATTTTCAAGATAAAAGAACATTAACGGACGTCTCTTTATATAGTGAGAGGAGAAAAGCATCCAAGAATGACCGCTAAAAGTGAGAAAAATTAAATAAACAAAGCAAACAAATTTAGAAAGGCTATGCGGATTTGTTATGGTGAAGTTCATGAGATAATTGGGCGTAATTTGCAATTAATAATGGAGCTTTATAAATCAGAAAAAAAAGAGGATGATAACAATCTACCTGGAAAAAAAAGTGAAGTCGAAAGTTCAGGAGGTCCCAAATCAGGGGTTGCGGCTTTTAGTGCCAGAAGGGCCGACATTCTCATTAAAGAGGCCCAGGTGCAAGAATTTTTTTAGAACTAATATTTTTGAAAAAAGGTGGATTTTTTTTTTTTTTTTTTTTTTTTTTAGGGTTATTGGGAGACTTATGGAATATTTATGGCAACCAAGAATGACCGCTGAGGTGCGAAAAATTAAATAAATGAAGCAAATAATTTTAGAAAGGCAGTGGCAATTGCTACAGTGAAGTTCATCAGATCAATGGGCGTAGTTTGTAATTAACAAAAAAGCTCAAAAAATTACAAAAGAAAAAAAAAAAAGGAAAATGATAAAACTTACCAGGGCAAAAAATGAAGTTGAGAGTTCATGAGGTTCCAAATTAGGGGTAGTGGGTTTTTAGCGCCAGAATACACTGTTTTCAAAAAGAAAAGAAGTTGCGTTATTAAGGAAAAGGGGAGGGGAATAGAAAGAATAAAATCCCGAAAAACTTATTACACTATCAATATATTTTAGAAATTTTTGAAGATAAATTAAAGAGCGTCTTTTTATACACAGAAAAAAGTATACAAGAATGACCGCTAAAGTGAAAAAATTAAATAAACAAAGCAAAGTATTTCAGAAAGACAATTAGTATTTCTTGTGGTATATAACTCGTCAGATAATTAGGCGTAATTTGCAATCAATAAAAAAACTCTACTAGCCAGAAAATAAATAGGTGGATGAAATATATTGGTGCAAAAATGAAGTTGAAAATTCTGGAGGTTCTGCTATTTTTTGACCACAGAAACAGAAACTCGCGTTTTAAAGACACGGAAAATCAATGTTTCATTTAAGAAAAACGCTAGTCATCCAGGAATGGCCGCTAAAGTGGGAAAACTTAAATAAACAAACGCAAACAATTTTAAAAGGACAGTGAAAATTTGTTATGTAGACGTTCATCAGATACATGGGAGTAATTTGCAAATAATAAAAATAGTTTCAGAAAAAAAGAGTTATATTTTTAACACCAGAAATTAGAGTTTTCAAACCAAGAGAAACCATTGTTTCCTTCTAAAAAAGTGTATGTTTTAGAAAAGAAAAAAGCATTCAAGAATCACCCCTAAAATAAATAAATAAAACCAAATAAGTAAACGAAACAAATAACTTCCAGAAAGGCAATGCTCATTTTGTATGGTGAAATTCATCAAGTAATTAAACGTAATTTACAATAAATCGAGGAACTCAATAAATCAGGAAAAAGGTTTAATTAAGATTTAAAGATGATAAAATTTACTTCAGAAATTAAGTTTAAATTTCAGTAGATCTTAAATTAGGGATTGCTACTTTTAACTTCAGATCCAATGTTTTCAATAAATAAAGAAACAAATAAATCACAGTTTTAAAAAGCAGTATTTAATTGCTATTTTAAATCACAGTTTTATTTAAAATTCGAACACTGTGTTAACTATAGTGTAGTAAGTTCATACAACCCTTAATATAATTTAATTTTACGGGCGAGTCTCGGTTATGCAGTTATTTAATGATCTATTAATGTTTTAATCCTTTATGTCCTGACGGTACTATAAAGTACCATTAAAACAACTTGTTATAAAATTCATTTAATACATAGATTAGTATTAATACAGTTTAAAATGAGTTGTAGATACTTTAATTATCTTGTTCCAAAAGCATTATTGATTGCACAAAACAAAAATATTTTTAAAAGGATGGTTTCTTTTGCCTTTGCATATTTTCAGCTTTCTTGACGTTGAGAGATTAGCGGGGGGGGGGATCCAATTCGGAAATATTTCTATATTTCTTTAAAATATTATATTTTCACATTTCCTCATTCTACAAAATACAAAAAAAAATAAATAAATAAATAAAATAAAATAAATAAATAAATAAATAAATAAAAGTTTTGAGTGGGGTTATAAATATTGCACAAAATCCCGATAAATTCAAATTCAATTAATTAATTTTTATTGGCAAAATCCTTCTAAAATTTATTAAATGATTGTGTAAATCTTCTAATTTAGTTTCAAAAGTTTACGAAAAATGCTTCAGAAGATGAAATTTTCGTGAATTCATAATTTGGGACATAAAGGGTTAAGCTCTCGTGTTTTTGTTTATTTTATTTTTTTTTTTTTTTCAAATTTATTCATCAACTGTTATAAAATCTTTAATTTATTCACTGACATTAAATTAAATTGAATTGATAAAAATAAATAAATAAATAAATGGCTATCTTACCTACGCACCTCAAAGAAGTAAAGACTGATATATACAGTCGACGCTCGTTTTTACGAACTCGTAGGGAACACCCAAATAGTTCGTAAAATAGAAAGTTCGTAAAATAGAAAAACACCAAAAATGATATGAATACGTACATTATTTATGTCTATTTTTATCAAACTGCCCCCTCTTCATGGTTGAAGCAGTATTTCAAGATTATTTATTATTTAATAAAGTTATACATGTATTTTTAAATATACCAGAAATAAATGCAAATTTATGCACAAAAAATAATTTTAGTACACAGAAACATACGTTAGCATGCTTTGAAAATATTACATATGAAAACGCAGACTGTATTAGCACTTAGTAGATGAAAATACATAGATGAAAACATAGATAAAAAATTAGGAATGGAAATAATCACTTATCTTTTTTAAAAAAAATCACATTTTGAAAAATATGTTTCCATTTTATCTATGGAAACCTTTACTACCTTTACCTTTCACAGTTATTGTTTCCTTCAAAAAAGTGCCTTAGTCCTGACAACCACTACTTGAAATTGTTGCTATGCCCCCTCCCTACGAAAGAGATTGGGGAAAATCAACACATTATTGAACTGTACCTGATGTCTCATTGTACCTGTATAGAGTTTAACTGACGTTGGCACTGCATTTCAATACTTAAAAAAAAAAAAAAAAAAAAAAATCAGAAGTACGAAAACTGGGTTCGCAAAAAAGAGATTTTCATAATCTGTAGTTCGTAAATGGGAGCGAAAAATTACATTGATTCTATGGGAGTGTATTCGGGACCACTCTATAGTTCGTAAAATCTTAAGTGTTCGTGAAAAAGAGGTTCGCAAAAACGAGAGTCTACTGTAATAACCAAAAAATTGCTCATTATAAGAACAATGTTAAGGAACTACCTCTACACTAGGAAAGGCCATCGTGATGGCCTTTAATAGGAAATACGATATTTCGAAATCTTTGTACACACCAGAGAGAAAAAAAAATGTTATTTACACCTGCTCTGACACAGCTGCCCGTCGAAGAATGAAATTCAAGTCATCCTTTCTGCCCCTTCTACTTTTTTTGCTCTAACAAGGAAACTCTTTCGAATCAGATCGTCCGATATACTTACAAAAAAATAAAAAATAAATAAAAATACTGAAATTTTAATAGCAATTATATACTTAAAAATTTTACAATTGAATTACGTGAGAAATGCAACGTCCGATTTGCTTGAGAGAATTAATTAAATTTAATTAGCTAAAGTGCATCTCATTAATGTAAAAGTAAGAAATGCAACAGTTTAAAATGTAGCAGCTGAATCACATGAGAAATGCAACGTCCGATTTGCTTGAGAGAATTAAACTTATTTATCTAAAGTATATCTCATTAATTTAAAATTAAGGAATGCAACATTTTAAAATTTATCAGCTGAATCAGATGAGAAATGCAACGTCCGATTTGCTTCAGAGAATTAATTAAATTTAATTAGCTAAAGTGCATCTCATTAATGTGAAAGTAAGTGATGTAACAACTTAAAATTTAGCAGCTGAATCACACGAGATATGCATCGTCCGATTTGCTTGATAAAATTAATTAAATTTATTTATCTAAAGTATATCTCATTAATGTAAAAGTAAGAAATGCAAAAGTTTAAAATTTAGCAGCTGAATCATATGAGAAATGTAACATCCGATTTGCTTGAGAGAATTAAAGAACTGATTTATTTAAATTGTATCTCATTTATGTAAAAGTAACGAATGTAACAATTCAAAATTTAGCAGCTGAAAGATAAGTGCATTTTCCGATATGCTAGTGAAAATCGGGGAAATTTATTTATTCGAAGTGCATCTTATTTTATTTATCTAAGAGTAACGAATACAATAGTTTGTTAGCAGTTGAATCAGAAGAGCAATACATCATCCGACTTACTTAAGACATTTAATGAAATTTATTTAAAGTGTATCTTATTTATCTAAAAGTAACGAAAAGGTAGAAAAATGGCAGCTGAATTACAAGAAATGGCTATCGCCCAAGTACGTATATGAGATCACTCTGTTTAAATGGCATTATCTATAGGTTTAAAAATTTTACAGCTACATCACAAAAGAAGCGTACAGTTCAATCTTATTGAAAAGTAACTGTAGTATATTTTTCTACCACCGTTGTTCAAAATTAAATTTACAAATATGTTTTTTGCCTTAATTCAAACTAGCAATCTTTAGAACTTAAAGATAGCTGTCATACATAACTTGAGGAGTGGTGCATTTTACGTTAGAATCTAAGGCTTATTAAGCAATTAAAATGGTAAAACTTTAAGAAAACCTGAAAGTGATAATTTTCCGAATTTATGTATTTCGTGCTTAGAATTGCTGTTCTTCAGAGAAAAATAACAATAAAATATATAGATAATATAGTATTATAGTTAAAATGAATTCTCTCAATCCTTTAGATGACGCATAAGACGGAGGACAGCCGACAGTTTTGAAGCCGGCCAATCTCAAAGTAGACATCACAGGGTGGTTTCATTTTCATACAAGATTATAGCACTGATAAACTACAGGTCCATCCATCAGAAAAGAAATTTATTATTAAAACTTTTTAAATAACGTTTATAATTCTTACTGGAAATAAACGCAAAACAGTTTGCCTCGAAATTGCTGTTTTTCAAAATCTTCCGCAGTACAGCTCTAACAAGTAAAGTTGTCGATTTTTTTTTTTAAATCACTGAACAAAATTATTGCTAAAGCTACTTTTAAAAAGGAAAGTGGGGAAATAAAGAAGAAGAAAAAGATACTATCACGCTAATTCATTCTGCATAAAAACTATAATTTAAATAATGGGCTTACAAAATAGAATTATAGTTAACTAAAAATTTTATTTTAAAAAGAAAATTTTACCCTTATAAAGTTAAGTTCAAATTATGAGCAATTCAGAAAACTCATTATTGAATTTTATCAGCTTCACTCACTCGACATCGCGTAACCTCACCGGGCCATTTGAAATGTACTAACTTGTCTAGAAAATGATCTCGCGTGGGCCCAACTTTAGGTTTCCTTTGTTCACTATTAATGGAATCTTCTTTTTTCTCCCCTGAAAAAACAAAAAAACGATTTATCTTCATTATTCGCAGTTCAAATACTTATTGTAGAAAAGTCAAAGTTCAAGTTGAAGGACTCGCCCGTGACTGCTCGAAATTCGTGAACTAGCAAAATGACATCAAATCAAGCAAACAAATCAACAAACAAATCAAGCATTATGACAATCATCATCTAAATACAATCACGGAACAAATGCTCTTTAGAGGCGCAACTCTTAATGCTTATTTAATGACTACAACGAAAAAGCAATAACATTAGTTTATGAAACAGTAGACGCATTTAAAATGGACTGAATATGCCAAACATATAATTAGGGAAATATTAATTGAAAGGCATGATTAAATGCAGACCATGAAAACGAATTTTAACATATACTATTTATTCCTTTCACAATTAATTTTCAATTAAATAAAGTGGGGTGAATAGAAGCATTGTTTTAATTTTTTTTTAATTAAAATTTCTACTGATCGAGATTATAATTAGATATTAACCAATTTTAACTATACACTGCCATGTGGAAAGGAAGGAAGGAATAATTTTATCGGGCATCGACCATTATAAACCAATTTGGAAAAAGACTTAAGTAATACAAATTATTTTGAGGGCAAGTGAACAAAACTTCTGTTTTCCTCTGAGGTAGACAGTGAAAAATTTTTTACAGCTATTCTAAAAGTGTAGCATACACTCTCTTCTCCTCCCCAGGGTTGCCGGATTTTTTTGGTTTTAACCTTATTAAAAAAATTGAAAAAACCCGGTTTTTATTTTTTAAAAGTTGGTTTCCAGCAAATTCATATTAAATTTGGATTAATTTATTTTTAATGCGCTTATAGATATTTTCTACTAAAAAAAATTATAAATTTCTATTAAATTTGCCAAAAAGTCCTTATAACCGCTAGAAGGCAACTGTGAAGGCATTATGTCTGAAATTTTTTTTATAAATATTGAAAAGAATATGAATTATACTCCAAAGTGGTATTTTGAAATTATATATTACATAACTCCAAATATACTGCACATTTTAAAGGTTATATTTAATTAAACAATGATAAAATGTAACATATCAAACTGGAAACATTTTTACATGGCCATATGGAAAGATTAAAGTCATAGAATGAACAATGTTGAAAGAGAAATTAGAAAGGATATTATAATATTTGATGAGAGTTTAGTGCATAAGTGTACAAATCAAAGAGAACAATTAAACAAAAAAAAAGTTCTCCAAATAAAATTTGTGTAATTAGAATTTTGAAAAGCTTATTGCTACTTAAAAGAGTACATATTCATTCATATGCTATTCATAACACTGTTTTTAATAGTGAGAAATGGCATTTTTATTATATGACTTTATGCATGATTTTAAATGTTTATGAGAAATAAAATAAGACTTGCATATTAATAACTCTTAAAATTGATTAAGTAATAAAACATGTAACTAAGTAACCATTCTCCTCTTTAATTTTAAAAAGCAGTAAAAATGGAAAAAAAAAGGTGAGATCACAGGTCAGTGGAAACCAGATTAAAGAAGTTGGTATGACCCTTTTATAATTTAACTGACATACGTGCAATTCTGACTCAAATCACTAGCAGCTCCATCTATGTGTTATTTCAGTATTAATGTCTTCATTATTGAGCAATTGGGTTATTTATTAAAGTCTAAGTCAGTTAAATGGGTACTTGTTAGTTATCCCGACGACCAATTTCGCCAAATTATATAAATCGCCAAACCACTCGCCAAATTATACAAATTGACATAATTTTTATTTTAAATAACGAAAGAACAAATAAATTAGTATAACATTAATATAAATACAAATAAAACGTCGAAATAAAAATCACTTGATGACATAAACTCGAGTAACTTGATTAAAGTCAAGTGAGTGTGACATTTACGATCAAACATTATTGGCATTTAATTTTATAGTTTGGCGATAGATTTTTGATCGACGGGATAGCTAATAAGTACCGTTAAATGCCATTAAAACTAATTTAAAAGCACTTAAAAAGGTGTAGTTTATAATTAAAATGCTTCTCTGTATAAAAGGCAATTATGGCCAAAAGAAGGCAGTTAAAACGAATAAAAGCCACAGGCGATTTTTTTAAATTTTAGTCGGCGTTTTTGCAACCCTGCCCCTCCCCCATACACATACTACACTCATACACATATTTCGATTTTGATCTCAACACATTTGAAGACCTGAGTGGAAGAAAATGTTATGTAATAAAAACTAGTAAATCTGCAGATCAGGAGCCTCAACGTCATCTTTGCAAGTCATTGTTTTTTAACACTGATTGCGTAATATTCATCTTCCTACAAATCGCTTTTTAAAGTTTTCAAATTACATAAATATTTATGAGCATACAAGATACTTCGTAAAGTTTCAGATATTAAAAGTGTTAAACAAGTGGTTGTACATTGATGTTCTGAAATTCTGATGAGCTACTTATTCTGGTAACTTTTTAAATCAAAAATTGCATTTCTTCAGGGGGGCTCTGCCCCCCTGAACCCCCCGTAGTCTATTTAAATTTACATTCGTAATTTTTTATTGATTGTGCGGATGGTTATAGTATATCTTAGATTTTTTTACGCTGTGATTTATAAGGATAAGCATAAGTTTTTTTTATAAATTAATAAAATTTAAATTTTAAATAAAATATTCATGTTAACCGTACACAGACAATAAATCTTGAAGTGACGCCAAAAATGTAACCCTAAAATCAGCTACATTCGGCACAACACAACGACGTGCTTTAAAAAAAAAAAAAAAAAAAAAAAAAAAAAAAAAAAAAAAAAACGGATGAAGTCAAAGAATTTGGTCCCTGTTCCACGTGCTTGTTTTGTTTGGGCCGAATGAGGGCATTTAAATCTGAGCGATAACGCACATCGTATTGCAAACTGTTTTTACGGCATACTGCATCTCCATCTATCTCTTTCCTCCGTGAATAATAGTTAATTTTATTTTACCCAAGATCTTTTTATTCCAGCATCTTTGTTTTCGATAAATGACGTCTAATTCACCTGCTATGCGTACTTACTTAAAACTTTTCATCTTGTTATATTAAGAAATACTCGAGAGTTTTCTTTTTATTTCCAATACTAGGGGGCTCGGCCCCCTACGAGCTACGCTCGCCAACCCCCGTCCAAACACCGCAGACTCTAAATGCATGCTAATTTGATCGGCTTTAAAAAGATTTCGAAAGATTGAATTATAATTTAAAAAACAGTGGCGATCTCCCTATAAATGAATTTCTATTCATTTCTCTTTGATTGGGGAATTTTAACGCCAAATCTGCTGCGGTACTACTTGATTATCCTGTCGACCAATTTCGCCAAATTATATAAATCGCCAAACCACTCGCCAAATTATACAAATTGATATAATTTTTATTTTAAATAACGAAAGAACAAATAAATTCGTACAACATTAATAAAAACACAAATAAAACGTCGAAATAAAAATAACTTGATGACGTATACACGTGTAACAACATTTCAAAATAAGCTAATATAAAAGGAATTAAGTAAAGAGAGTTTTTGTCTCCTGGTATTTTTTAACAAAGCGAAAAGAAAGTTCTTTTAAATGAGACATTTTAAATTAATTCTCAAAATATCAAATAAATGTCTAGCGCATTTTCTAAATTTAAACTTTTTTGCAATATTATTTTGTGTTCATTTTATGTAATAACTATAATGTGACGTAAATATGACGTAATTTTTCCTAAGACTTCTAACGCATGTTAATGAATTTATTATTTTACGATATCCTTTCTCTTTTAAAATTCACGTGTATACTTTTTATGACGTAATGTTTAATAATTTCTTGCTTTTTATACGTAATTATTTAATTCTAATTTGAAAGTTTTTTTCCTGTTTATAATAGTCACGTGCAAATAAATTTTTAATTTGAAGCAAAGATTATTGCTTGCGCTTTTTACAGTTGGCAACACTTTAAATTACTACAATTTTCTGAAATCTGTAAAAAATATCTCTAGAAATGCTGAAAATTTGAATTTAAAATAGAAATAAAACCTGAAAAAATGAGTCAAAATAAAAAAATTAATGCAATCTGCACTCCGGCAAATTCTAACGCATAAAATGATCTAAAAATGATTACACTGCCATGTCTAGTTTTTGCTGCTATAAAACTTTTTTAGTGGAACGATTTTGTCCAACTTTAGCATTAAATAACTCTTAAAATAATTCTTCGATTTGAAAACTGTCTGCATCAGCGTGTTTATCAAACATTTCTGTATAAAACCACCGATTTTCATATTTTTGTATGCATTATTTTTGTTAATATTAACGAAGAAAGGCCTCCGGTCACAAAAATATCAAAACCGGCGGCGGCGGTGACAGCGGTAGTTACTTTTTTTTAGAATAGAGAGATGCCACCATATTAATTTTTCTATTCTTAATTTTATTTTTCATTTTCCTGTTTCACGACAAAACATTTCAATTGAAAATTGTTCAAAAGAAAATATTATTCCGGGTTTTGATTTTCTTGGCAACAATTAAAGAAATATTGGTAAATGTTATGGGAAAATGTTACGTTATTCTCTATGAAAATAATGAACTTTTGTATTTTTAAGCAAAATATTTCAATAAAATAAATAAAATAAAAGAAATATTGCCTATTTTTATTTCTGGGCTAAAATCCTTCTATATGCAAAGATACAAATGCATTAATTCATCTGTTTTGACGTTGGCTTTACTCAAGCATTATACACGCAATTATACTAATATTATTAGGACCAAATATGTTGCTAGGCAACAGAGAAAGAAAAGGAAAAAATGAAATATGCATTATGTCAAATTGATAAAACAAAATCCTTTATATTATTGCAAAACATGCATAAAATTCCCCCCAATATTATAAACCTAATTAAAAAAATCTCGCAAATATATTGACATAATTTATTGGAATAATTTAATAATGTTATTTAAAAATTTCAGCATCAAAAATTTTACCATTTAAATCCATTTTTCATATGAGCCATTTCTTTCAACAAATGAAAATCTGAAAATCGTCTGACTTGCCATTGAAAAGCATTATAGAGCAAAATAAAATGTTCCATATTTCCCGAACGAATCAACCAAATTTAACCAAAAACTATACAGCTAAGTCCGGGTACCTCATCAACATGCCCAGTGAATTTCAAGCCGATCGGATGCTTTTTGCGGCAGTTATCGCGGAACAGACAGACAGACTAACAGAAACCAAAACTTTTCGTGTCTCCACAGTAAGCCTTCACTGACGTTTCGGCAATTAGAATTCGAGAAAATGGAAGGGAAAGTTTTTTGTCGTAATTTAGTTATTTATTTAATTCCTTCTTAGTAGCATACGCCTGAATGTTAGGATTTAATTATTAAATATTAGAAATTATTTTTACCATTTAAATTATTAAATATAAAAATATTAAATATTATAAGATACTGTTTCATATCTTCAATACTAAGTAAAATTTTAGTATTTTAGTTTTAACATATGATGTATTATATAATACTTCATAACACTTTTATCATAGTATGTTCTTCTACTAAGCTCTTCATTTGTGACCAATATGTTAACTAATAGACTGCTGCCACGTAATGTGATAAACTGCCTTTCTGTAACATTTTTTAAAGAAAAGTGGACAAACATTTTTTTTTTCTTTCATGCAGAAAAATCCTATATAGCCACCTGGTTTGGGCTAATCAAGACTGAACCAAAATTTTTGATTTTATTTATAAGATAATATAAATATAATTCAGCGCAATAATAATAATAATAATATTTCCTTTAACAAATTTAATGTACTTTTAAAAAGCAAAATATTAAGTTTTCTGGTAAGAAATTTCTCTTAGCTAACTTTAAGTTTGCTATCTAGTCGAAGTAATTTTATAATCTGTTTATTAATAATTTAAATATTAAAATTTTTACCTTTTTTTAATCATTTATTTAAATATTGTTATTAAGCTCAAATTTAGTTTAAAAGTGAATTATTCGCCATTGAAAATAATAATTACAATACATATATCCTAAAAAGATGTAGAAAAAAATATATAGCCCAAACTACTTTTAAATAATTTTTAAGAACACACATTAAATAACGTATAATAATAATAATAATAATAATAATAATAATAAAATAAATATGAGTACGTATTCAGAATGCTCTTCTAACCTAAACAAAAGATCAATAATTATGTACGATAAAACAAAATAAGGTACTTTTCCAGTATAGGGGACCTGGCGAGATAGAGAAATGGCCTTGGCGAGAGAAGAAAATTTGGAAACGTATTTTCTGGCAACCTATTCACTATTTCCTATACTATACACAAGTAGGTTTTGTAATATTTATATAAATTTATAATTTACTTAATAATAAACAACCCATTTATCTATTTTTATACACAATCAGAAGAATATTCTGTATATATATATATATATATATATATATATATATATATATATGGAACAGATGTCATATTCGCCCCATATTGGCGCGATTTTTTTCTGTCGCCAATATCATATAGGTAACAGGTACTTAACTTGCGCCAAAGTGTCGTTATTTTGCTTGATGTGGTAACCCGGATTATGTTGTTTATGCTGTTGATGTTTTCGCCAAATTGGCAACCGAAAAAAATCGCGCCAATATGGGGCGAATATGACATCTGTACCATATATATATATATATATATATATATATATAACCAATAATTAAACATAACCTACCACCATCAAAAACCGTAATATTATGAATTAAAGCTGTAAGTATATATATAAAAAAGATTAAATTATTTATAAGAATTATTATGGAAGAAAAATAAGAAAGTGGACACCGACAAATAATGGAAATGATTATATATTGAATTACGTTTTCAAGGGCACAGAATTCAATGATATAAGCAAAATGGTTGTTTTCTGTGGGAAAAATAAGCTAAAGCTAAAAGTTATTTTCCCCTGTGCCCTAACAACCATTAAAATCAAGTGATTTGATTAAAAATGAAAACAGAATAGAAACAAATAATATGAATTGGAAAAAACAATAAAACCTATTTAAATATTTATAGGATATAAAATGAAATAATAAACACCATACCGATTAATATTTTAGAATAAATCCACGCTCACATGGCACCCATATCGTAAAGATTAAGGTTAATAAAACAGTTAAGAAATCACAGTAATTGATACCATAGGATGCAGTTAATACATATTGAAATAAATGTTAAATAACTTTTAATATAATATAAAATAATATAAATAGAAAGTAATTACATAATTAAAATGCACTATTAAATTAATTAAAAACCGTTAAACAATATCGTCAAAATTTAGCTAAAAATTCCCCCTGGTGTAGTAAATTATAACTAAAATGTAGCTGGAAGAAGTAAATCTAGAACTTATCGAAAAAAAAAACACAAATTGTGGTGCTGCCATCTAGTATTACATTTATGATTTAATTGTCAAAAGACTTGCTTCAGTTATAAGCAATTGAATGTAACAATTGTTTTATTAACAGCAAAACCAAAAATATCCTTATATATAGATAATTATAAACTGAATATAAACCACACAATGTATTAAAAAAAAAAAAAAACTATTGTTAATAAAATTTAAAAAGCATACAAAATATTCTATTAGCAAATTTATTTAAACTACACTAAGAATTTAAATAATTCTAGAACATCGATAAAATATAGCATATAGCTATATGCTATAAAACAGAATAAATTCATTAATAATTAATATAAATAATTATTAAAAATATGAAAATCTTTAATAAAAACTATTATATATAAGATAATTATAAAATGAACAGGAAATAAAAAACATATGGTAGAATAAAGAAGGTGAACTGATACTTAAATTCCAATTACCTAAAAAGCACAAATATAGTGTGTGGATTATTTTATACATCCATAAAAATCCTAAAAGTATGAATGTGGGACATTCAAAAATAATAAACCGATAATAAATTATATAACACTAAGTGAAAATAAATAAATATTAAAATATTAATAAGAATAGAGGAATAATAATAAATATAATTACCCAATTTTAATCCATACAGTATAACTTTATTTATATTAAATATACTTATATGTATATTAATCACTATAAAAATGGCATACTATTAGTAATTAATATGATATTGTCCTTATTAAATTAAAATTTATAACAAATGATTGTAAATAAGATTAAACAATAATAAAGCTAATAATTAATGAAATTCACCAATTACATATAAAATATCAAATCAACATCCTTATAAAATACGTATTAAAAATATAGTAATAATACAAAAGCCCCATTTTTATATATATATATATATATATATATATATATATATATATATATATAAATTAACCATTGCGTATTATCCAGACAACACCACCCTCCTCCGTACTCTAACATCTACCCACCCATCCATCCTATAATAATTTTTTTATGTTATTTTACAATTTTTATTTTTTATAGAAATTTTTTTATTTTATAATTTTTTTGTAATTTTGTTTACGCATGTGTTAATTTGTTTTAAAAGATCATGTAAGAAAAATACTAATTGTATATTAATGAATATATGAATTTTTTTGGAAAACCATGATTTAATGCATCATAAATTAGTTTTTTAATATTATTGTTAATTAGAGGAGAAGAACATAAACATTTTATTCTATATAAATGATTAAGTATTATATTTCGAAATACAGAATGATGTAGACAAGATTTAAAATTTGTAAATGTATTAACTTTGAATTTAAATTCTTTACGTTTGTCATATAAATCTGTGATTGTTTTGTTGTCTTTTATTGTAATTTTAAGATCTAAGAAGTTAATTGTATTGAACTTTCTGTTCATTTAAATCATATAAACAAACATAAAAGTTCATCATATCATTTTGAAACGAACTTCACTTTTTGAAGCCCGAATTGCGAAAAGCTTTTTATAAATGGCAAAGTCCTATACTGGAAAAGCACCGAAAATAAACTGTAGATGCAATTATTTTCATAATGAAAGTATATTAAAATTGTATGTAGAATTGTTGGTTTCAATCTAGTCGATTTTAGATTCTAGAAAGTATCAAGGCATAAATAATGTTAGAGGGTGTTAATCCTTCGTCCAAAAGATGGAAATTATTGAAATTTTAACATTAAAGCATAATTTAAAAATATATATTTAATGTGAAATTTAATGTAATAAATGGTTGAAAGATGCAACATTGAAAGAGCATTGTCTATCGGCTGAAAAAACATATAAAATTATTACCCCCCACTTTTTAAAATAATATTCATACAAATATTGACTTTTTATTTAAAAAAAAAAAGATACTTCGTGCATTTTTTTAATCAAAAAGTATTATCCTTTGATTTTTGATGATTAGAACAAAGATATTATGTAAACTACAGTTTAAAATCATATTTTAAACATTTCAGCATGTAACAGGAAAGCATCAAAGTTTTATTGTATTTGTAACATATGTATGTGGGTTTAATGTGAATAATGTATTGCTTAATCGAAACTAACGATCTGCAAACTGTGAATAGGTATAAAAAGGTTTAATATATTACCAAACATACAGCTTAATATTCAAAATAACATCGTACAACTCGCAAGAGCTTTCCAAGGCCTTGCCTTAAAAACCACCAACCGATTACATTGCTGAATATCTATAGAACTTCCAAAAACATATAACATTTCTTGAATTATCTTATTATTTTATCAAACCATTGCCACACATTTTTAGCTTTTTTCCTGCGCTCCCCGTGTTGTACTTTTTATTTCATCTAAGATTGCATATTCATTAAATAAACCATTGAGTTAGTCAAGATGCGCTGTTGAGAATATTTATAATCCTACATGTATATATATATATAGTTCATATCTTGTTCATCTTTCGAATTTTACCAATTTGTTCTTATATTTGTGATTTCATCTTTATTATACATATATAGTATAGAAAAAACTACACACAAAACATTTTATAAAATATTTTACATATTTATATTACTGAGTAAAAGGCTTTTTTATATATTATTTTTTACCCTATATTAATTTTGTGACTTACAAATTATTTTACTACTCAGAAACTAATTTTGAATTATTCTGTAATATGCTAAACAGCAATTTTTTAATGATTTTAATCTGCATCGTTTCTGAAAGTAAATTGCTATTAATTGCATTATGACTTTTTTTTTTCACTACAAACTTACTATGTTAAAATTCATAATTTAATCTAAAAGATAATTAAAATATGTTGTACAACTGCATTATACATTCTTTATGTTTCAATTCCAATGAGAATTCATTAGAAATATTCATTTTATTTGCAATGCATTCAAATCTGATAAAATACATAAAAAAAAACGATTACAGCAGAGAGTTCCTTTGTTTATATTAATTGCTTATAGATGGCACTAAAAGAATTAACAAGAAACAAAAGCTCCTGATTTCCCTCCTGATACATCTGAGGGCAGTTGCAATTGACGTCATACTGGAGGTCACACACTACAAATAGGCAGTTCTGATTGGTGGAACTACTCTGACCTCCACTTGAAGTGCAATGGTTTATCAGCTGATTGCAACTTCCCTATTTTTAATTTAGAACTGACTGGATAGTTTTTGAAGGTTTTAATCAAAATTAAAATATTTAAAGACTTTAATATGCTTTTACAAATATTTTAAGAACAGAATTATATAATTAGCCTGTATTATTATTTTTTTAATGAAGCGTTTAAAGAGTCGTTCATTTGTTTCAAGATTCGGAAATTGTGAATGGCAACAGTGGTCTTTTGTTTATACCTAATCTGATGTTTATAATAACTTATTTTTAATTTGGAACTTAATACATTATAATTTAATATGATATACATGTTTTATATGAAAATATGCTGATTAAACATTATTTCAAGCAGAAGAAATTATCATTTAGCTGTCATATGTTAGCGTATGTTTTCCATTAAGCCTAACATGGCGTTTAGCTACGTTCGATCCGCAGACCAGAATGGTTCGCAACGGAATGGCTACCTACACTTTTCTCCACTCGGATTTTATTATAAGTAGATAGATTAGATATGTAAGATTCCAATAAATTTAAACTCATAAGATTATGAATATTAAAAATAAATAATAATAAGTTAAAAAAAAAGATTTTAAATAAATACTACATCTGAAGTAATTCATAAACGATTCAGAAGTGAATTTTTAGAAAATTATATATTTTCAATATATGTAAAAGAAAACATTTTCCTGCTATAGAAATAACGATTGATTGCTAATTTAGCATATAGTGCATTATACTAAGTTTATTTCATTTACTAAAGAAATCAAGAAATATGCGCATTTTTGCACACATCTATTTCATTATTTAAGGGGATTTAAAAGCTTGAAATTTAGTTATATAATTTTTAAAATATACTTTAATTTAACCAAAATCAGAATTTAGTTTTCTGTAGCACCAAAACAAATATATTTTTTAAATCACACACATCTCTTTTTGTTCTTAACACATTTGTATCATTACGCGTGCATTTCAGGAATTTTTTTTTTTTATTCGGAAATTCCGAAAGAAAAATTTTCATATTATGTAATCATGAAACGATTGCCAGATAAATAAAGAGAAAAAATTACTATTCAGAATTTCTGGTAGGAATTCCTAATAAAAATTCCTGAAATGTACGCATATATGCGCTAATGATGCAAATGGGTTAAAATATTTGAAAATATTTCATTTATTATAAAATATGCATTATCTAAATCAAAATTTAATTTCATCTAACATGAAACTAAATAGTTTAGAAATTTACATATTTTATTATTTAAGGTGACTGAAACGGTAGAAAAATTATACATTATCTTTTAAAAATATATATTGCCTAAATCAAAATTTCATTTCCTATAACATAAAGTCAAATATTTTTTTAATTTACGCAGATTTCTTTTAAAAGTTAAGATGATTTAAGCGTTTGAATGTTTTTAATTTATTAATTCTAAATCGAAATTTAATTTTTTATGATATAAAAACAAATGTTTTGAAAATTTACAAACATAATTTTAATTATTTAAGGTGATTATTTACAATTTAAAAAATAATTTATGTATTTTAAATATTGTTAAATCTAAATTAAAATATATTTTTTTAAACGTATAATTAGTATTTTAGGAAGAAAGTACTTATTATAGTCTAAATCTTAAAAAGAAATACAACGATAAGAAAAAAATATAAAACAATAAGCCCCGCAAATGAGGCGTTACCGAAGACGCCAACAAATCCAGATATGAAGAGAAGTATTCCAAATTCCACAAAGAATAGAACTTTTCAACTAACAACCTTCGGAAATCAATAATCAATGTTCGATTTGCTTGACGAGTCCAGTACTATATAGCCACAATTTTAGATTCCAAAGTTTGCTGATAATCGAATGGCAGAACAGATAAAGCATTTTGAAACAATACAGGTCACGACCAGATTTCTATATGCCAATCAGGAGTTTAGGTGATGTTGGAAAAATGTATTTGTTTATTTATTTTTTTTTTTTATTGTAAGTGATTGTTATGTTTTTTCGCTAGTGCATAGCATTTGTTTTATCGAATTAGATAATAATACACCCTACGCGATTGCAACTCAACTCCACTGTACCAAGAAATGATAAACTGATGATGCAACAAATCAATGAGGAACTTGTGATTAAATTACACAGCAGCTTTGTGATTGCAAAATAGCACACCCCCTCGCAAACTTTCCCTTTCAAAGAACTTTTCAGTAACCCCTCTTCTCCCCTCACATAAGCAAGCTTGAGAATTTTTATTGTCAAAATGATATCCAGCAGAAAGACATTAATTCGAATAAACTATGACAAAACCCTCTTCAGATTGCCAAAGATTTCACATTAAACATTCCACATGGTTTTTATCATGTGAAACAATAATTGTTACAAAAATATATATTAATTGAGCTTCAATCAAAACTTAATTTTCTATAACATAAAAAAAACAACAACATACATCTGTGTATACATTATGATGAATAGTAAATCTTATTTATTAACTTTTAAATTAACCCTTTGACTGACTTTCTATCTTATATGACACATGTCAATAAATGCTAATAGGTAATAAATATGTTCCTCTTTTGCGATGCATTTGCACAATGTGAGCCTTGTTCCAACTTTTCTTTAGTGTCATAGAAAATTTTTGCCTGAAACGATTTTAGTGTTTCCGTATCTTTGAAATTGAGTCCGATGCGAGCACCGGCGAAAGTAAGAAAAAGTACACAGCGAAATCGAACTTTTTAAACTACGTTTTTGAAAGGGTTAATATTAAATTTTTTCAAACATATTGCGACAAGCGTATTTAAACATATTGCGATTAATCAAACATATTAAAGATACGTTTAATATTTTTTCAAACATATTGCGGCATTTTAATCGTAAAAATACAAAATTTAAGAATATGTTTTCTGTTTTTTCGTATCTCGAACGGTTTCGTTGACTCATGCTTCGAAAAACGCGGACGACAAACGGCCTTCGGTTCTTCTCTACTACGGAGATCTGAAGGAGCGATTGTTTGCATCCTCTTACACAGTTGTCAGTATTGCAACTTTTAATTGCAGTTTATAATTAATATCTCGGCCAATTATCAAACAATGACAAATCTGAGCTTCAGGACATGCCTTGTACTATCACCACCGAAATTTTAAGACTTATACGTGCGGTAGGCTTTCCTAGTTATCTCGCACAGACACGCACAGAGACGAACATCTTTCGCTTATTAGTACAAGGGGGTATTACCCGGGGTACAGAAAATGGGTGATAACCATTTTTTTCATTAAAAACTACAATAGATTTTTTTACGCTTAATATTTTTTTTAGAATGTGCACTAACAATACCAAAAATCATATTTATATGAAAAATAACGATTACGCTTTAATACAATTTTGAAATTTATTAAAAGCGATAATTTTGTATTGGCCTCGCGTCATGAAATAACAGTCGAAGAAATTGCCAGAGATCACTGTTTACAATCAAGAGTTTTCATTCTGATCATTTCAGTGCACAGTTTGATTATCTGTCTTAAATTTGCGTTTTATTTATATTTTATTGTTTTATTTTTTGATTCATGAATGTTTCAATTTCGCTATGGAATAGAAAAAAATGCTGAGAAACTCATATTAATTTAAGTATAAATAGATTTATCTTTCGCAATCGTCTGCACGCGATGGAGGTGGATTTAAAAGAAAAATTCATGCTTAAAAATTATTTTAAAAACAAAAATAATTGAGCAGGGTCAGGAGGGGTTATTATGACCACTTTGTATATTTTCAACATTGATAATTTTTTTTTTTTTTTTTTTTTTACTTTTTCCTATTTGGAAAAGTGGTGTTTTTAGTACATAGGAAGTAACTTTGACCCTTTAAGAACACCTTATAAAAATTTTAATTGTCATAGCTGTATTTTTTAAATTTAAAAGGATGGTTGTAATTACCCCATCAAGAATTCACAATCAGAAAAGTTTGGGGTAATTAACCCCTTCGGGACGAGCGTCTTTTACAGAATTTTTAATCTTTTATCACCGGTTTTTCAAAACAGAAATTTTTGTCTAACTGAATCGGGAAAATGGTCGGATTAAAAAGGCAAAATTTACAATAAAATTTTACTGGTGAGAATAATCAAGGATTCTGAGCATTTTATGTGGCACGAATACCGGTCGCTCGTCCCCAAGGGGTTAAGACCACTAGTGGGGAAATTATGACCACTATATTTTCTCTTTATACTTGCCTATACATATTTGTTTGGGGTAATTGAGACCACTTTGAACTCCAAAGTGACAAATCCGTTCATCAACCATTTTGACAGACTTAGTTTCAAATTGCTATTCGGATCTCAAAAAGGTTTCAGACTAGTGATAAAGAATAGCTGAGATGAAAAAGACAATATGAGGTTAATATCTAAGCTTGAAACAGAATTTTACCATACACAGTTTTCTGCAATATGGGGGCGGTCATAATTACTCCCTGGTCATAATTACCCCTCCTGACCCTAAATAGCAATACATTATTCAAACAAGTTGCGATAAAGTTTTCAAACAAATGTCAGTTGAAAGTTTGTCTTTTCAACTTTGAAGTCAACTTTCAACACAAAGTTGTCTTTTCCTATTCGATGTTGTAAAAATTTTAAATGTGCGATTTTTAGAAGTTTAAAAAATTGCAGTAAAAGTTAAATTGAATCATCTGCTGTTGACACCATCAAAATGACGTCAGCGTTACGCACGGACACGTTCGTCCTTTATAATATAGATAGGCTTACTTTTCTAAAGGTAACTGTGGAAAGACCTCTGGTTATAAAATGGAATCTACTGATGTTCATATTCTAATATACTTAACTAGTTATATTAATACTATGACTAAATGAATGCTTCCGTTAATACGATATATTAACGAAAGCAATGCGATAATTAACATAAGTGTTATATTTAACATACATAACTCTAGGTATAAATTCTTACATTCGTTAGTAAGAGATAATAATAACATGATTGCCAATTTAGCTTATATTTTTTTATTGAGATATCGGCCACAATTTTAAAAAAATTGTATTATTTAGTCTGCCTTTGAACAAGGCGAATATTAATATAAAAAATTCTTTTATATACCTGAATGAAAAATCCGTCAAACGGGGAACACTGAAAATAACAATATAATAATGAAATGAGTTTTCGCTAATACTGTTCATTACGGTTCTTCCGATTTCTCTCAGTGTAGTAAAAATTGCTAAAACGGAATCGCAAAGGACCAGAGGAAAAGTCTCTTTTAGACAGGTTTACGTCTTAAAAGGTAACATCACCAATTGTAAACGCATGCTATTATTTTCGTAGAAATAGTGGAATTCTTTCGTTTAAGGAAAGATTCCGTTATAGACAAGTGTCCGTTTTAAAAGGTTTTACTATATGTATAATGTATATCTATCTACATTCGGGAGTCATATCGACGATGGCAATGACCACAACGATACGTTTAGCTTTTACTGCAACTTCTAAATTTCACACAATTTCAATTTTAACACTGTCGAATAAGGAAAAAATGCTCTTTCATAAGGAATTTTTTTTAAAAAACAATATCTAAATTTACTGATTTTTTTTCTTTCTTTTTTTGTGTTTTTTACAACAATTTTCAAGCATGATTTTTTAAAATAATGTATCTATCATGCAACCGGATAAGGAAAGATTAACTCATTTGCACTTAGAACAAACAATATACATAGTTCCAACATTCGTTTCTGGTTAATATTCCGGAACAAATTAAAACGGCATCAATAAATAAATGAAATAATTATATAATTAAAACAAATTTAAAATTTATGTAATCGAATTATGCGTTTAAACACTGAAATAATCAGATTAAAAAATGATGCCCTAAGTAGCGAAATCTTCGACTATTAACTCTTGGTATGGGGCTAATACGAAAGTATCGCCTTTAATACATTTCAAAACTTTATTTGAATACATAATTTATATGTTCCATACAAAATTGTTTTTTTGGCGGTGTTTGTGGGTAAAAAATATATCAAATGGAAAAAATGTATTAAAATTTACAATTTAAAAAAATATCGTTTTCCTCTATGTCCTGTATACCGGGAAGTATGATCTATAGCCCGGTTAGATCCCCTGGTATTTTTAAATTTTAAAAAGAAAAGAGAGAGAGAGAGAGAGAGAGAGAGAGAGAGAGAGAAAATGCACAGTAACCTCTAACCCAGGCAGTCATCGCTCTAGGCCTGACTTCAGCTGGCTGGGACGGTACTGAGATTGCACGCATTTTGCTGTGCGACATCTAAAATTTTCAGGAATACCAGGGAGTTCTTTAAACCCTATTAAAACTGAACAAAAAATTGGGTCACTATAAAGATAGGGAGTGAGGGGGTAATTTCAAAAACTGGAATGCAGATGTCCTTGAAATGCTATCGCTTCAATAACAGGTGCTATCACTTTAATAATTGCTGGAGTGTCTCAGACATTCAAAAAAAAAGATAAAGAGGAAAAAAAAATCAACGGAAGCAAACAATTATGGTCTTAGTTCCTCTTTGCGGTTTTAGAAAACCTTAGAGGGGGACATTTAGGAAAAAAAAAAAAAAAAGATTAAAAAAACCCCACGTCAAGAACTTCTATAAGAGTCAAGGCATTCAAAAACTCCGTTATAAGTTCACTCTAAATAGTAACCCATAATTTTTTTATTGGTGGTTTAACCCATTATCACCGAAACGTATGCTTTGAAAATGCTCCAAAAAAGATTTTTTGATTCATTTCTTCATTGTACAATCAAGCAAAAATCTGCAATTTTATTTTATTATCTATACTCCTATTATAAAGAGGAAAAAATTGTTTATTTGTCGGAGATAAGCTCAGGAACTACCGAACCGATTCCAAAAGTAATGGTATCAAAATGATGGTGTTCGCCCAACTTAGAACATAGGCTATATCTTATGTCGCTGCCACTACCCCAAAGGGGGTGCAGGAGCAAAAAACGTTCTAAAAATGCGATTTTTGCGTTACTGAAGGGCCTAGAAATATGAAATTTGGAATATTATTTACTTATAAGATATAAATGGTGTCTAAGAACAGTTCTCAAACAATTCGAAATTTAAAAGGGGTGAAAATGCACAAAAAGCGTTCTAAAAAACGTTCTAAATGGTAGTTTCTACATAATCTCAGGAAATACCAAACCGATTTCAAAAGTAATGGTATCAAAATGATGGTGTTAGTCCAATTTAGAACATAGGCTATATTTTATGTCGGTGTCACTACCGCAAAGGGGGTGCAGGAGCAAAAAACGTTCTAAAAATGCGATTTTTGCGTTACTGAAGGACCTAGAAATATGAAATTTGGAATATTATTTACTTATAAGATATAAATGATGTCTAAGAACAGTTCTTAAACAATTCGAAATTTAAAAGGGGTGAAAATGCACAAAAAGCGTTCTAAAAAACGTTCTAAATGGTAGTTTCTACATAATCACAGGAAATACCAAACCGAATTAAAAAATATTGGTGTCAAAATGATAGTGACAACGTTTGCTCCAAGGTAGGCTATGTTTTATGTCGGTGCTACTACCCCAAAGGGGGTGTAGGAGCAAAAAACGTTCTAAAAATGCGATTTATGTGTTACAGAAGGGCCTAGAAATATGAAATTTGAAGTATTAGCTACTTATTAGATATAAAGGATTTCTAAGAACTCCACACAATCTCAGGAAATACCAAACCGATTTTAAAAATAAAGGCGTCAAAATGATGATGACAACCCTTGCTCCAACATAGGCTGTGTTTTATGTTGGTGCCACTACCCCAAAAATGGTTCAGGAGAAGAACGTTCTAAATTGCGGTTTTTGCGTTTCGGAATGGCCTAGAATCGTGAAATTTGGAATGGTAGTTAGTTATAAGATATTAATGAATCTCTAAGGACATTTACTAAAAATTTGGAAATTTAAAAGGGGTGAAAATGCGCCAAAAGCGTTGTAAAAAACGTTCTAAATTGCGAATTCTATGCAATCTCATGAAGCACTGAACCGATTTGAAATATAATGGTGCAAAAAAGATCGTGACAAATCTTGCTCCAGGACAGGCTATATTTTATATCTGTTTCCACTACCCCAGAGGAGATGCAGGAGCAAAATGCGCGAAAAGCTTTCTAAAAACTTTCTAAATGACGATTTGTGAGCAATCTCAGGAAGAATAAAACTGATTTCAAAAGTAATGGTTGGGAATTGATGCTGTCAGCCTCTGCTCTAACAGAGACACTATTTTATGTAAGTATCACTATCACCTAGACGTTGCAGGAGCAAAAAAGCGTTCTAAATTTCGATTTTTGTGATCGGTAGGGGCTAGCAACTTAAAATTAGGCAAGGTACATATTTATTAGATATAAATGATGTTTAAGAAGAGTTTCGAAAAAATTAGAAATTTAAAAAGCGGTGAAAAGGCGCGAAAAGCGTTCTAAAAACGGATCTAAATTGCGATTTCTACTCAATCTCAGGAAATAACAAAGCTATTTCAAAAATTATGTTTACAAATCAATGGTGAAAGTCCCTGCTATAACATAGGTTATATTTTATGCTGCTGCCATTACCATCTGAGGGCTGCAAAAGCAAAACATGTTCTAATTTGCGTTTTTTGCACAACTGAGATGTCTAACACTTTGAAGTATGGCATGGTATTTACTTACAAGATGCAACTGCTTTCTAAAAACAGTCGAAAGAAAATTCCAAATTTAAAAAGATAAAGTGAGCGAAAAGCGTTATAAATTACAATTTTTATGCAATCTTATCAAATACCAAACCGATTAAAAAACAAGTGGGTAAGTGTGATCACAGATCGCACAGAGGGTTTCGTTTAGTATTCTTTTCAAAAAACTTTATCCTTTTGAAAAATCTGTTAGTTCACATTTCGCATCCAGGGGCGTACTATATTCTAAACAAACCTCTATCCGAATGAAACTCCGTTTTACATACTATCCGTAGATATATTAGTCGAGAGGATTGGGCCAATAGCACCCGAAATAAGCAGGCGCCCCTGGCGGTAAAAAGTGGAACTAAAATATGTAAGACTACGGCGCATAATATGAAAGAATGGTCAAAGGGGTGTCGGCAAAAGTTGGAAAATTGCTCCCCGGCTGAAAAGGGCGGAGGTTAGAAAAATTGCTTAAAATACACAAGTTAGAGCCCGGAGGAGTAAATAATATAAGACTTTTTCAAAATTTTATGGTTTCTAATTTGATGTGAGGTGGTTAACTATAAGTGTGCAAAATGTCACGCCTCAAACCTAAATAGGGGCTCACTTAGAAAGAATTGTTTAAAATACACATGTGGGAGCCCAGAGGGTTAAATGTACGACTTTTTGAAAAATTTATGATTTGTCGTTTGATGTGAGGTGTTCAGCTATAAATATTCAAAATTTCACGCCTCCAACCTAATTAGGGGCTCACTTGAAAGAATTGTTTAAAATACACATGTGGGAGCCCAAAGGGTTAAATGTACGACTTTTTCAAAATTTTATGATTTGTCGTTTGATGTGAGGTGTTCAACTATAAGTATGCAAAATTTCACGCCTCCAACCTAATTAGGGCTCACTTAGAAAGAATTGTTTAAAATACACATGTGGGAGCCCAAAGGGTTAAACGTAAGACCTTTTTCAAGATTTTATGATTTGTCGTTTGATGTGAGGCATTCAGCTATAAGTATGCAAAATTTCACGCCTCCAACCTAAATATGGACTCATTTAGAAAGAACTGTTTAAAATACACATGTGGGAGCCCAAAGAGTTAAATGTACGACTTTTTGAAAAAATTATGATTTGTCTTTTGATGTGAGGAGTTCAGCTATAAGTATGCAAAATTTCACGCCTCCAACCTAAATATGGCCTCACTTAGAAAGAATTGTTTAAAATACACATGTGGGAGCCCAAAGGGTTAAATGTACGACTTTTTGAAAATTTTATGATTTGTCGTTTGATGTGAGGTGTTCAACTATAAGTATGCAAATTCAATATAAACATGTGGGAGCCCAAACGTTTAAATATACGACTTTTTCAAAATTTTATAGCTTGTCGTTTGATGTGAGGTGTTCAGCTATAAGTAAAATTTCACGCCTACAACCTAATTAGGGGCTCACTTAGAAAGGATAGTTGGATACACATGTGGGAGACCAAAGGGTTAAATGTACGACTTTTTCAAAATTTTATGATTTGTCGTTTGATCTGAGGTGTCCAGCTATAAGTATGCAAAATTTCAAGTCTCCAACAAGTATAGTTTCTGAGAACGGGCTCTGTGACGGACAGACAGACAGAGGAGCGAGACGAATAGGGTTTCGTCAGATGAACGAAACCCTAAATAGTGATGATGACAAATTGTTGGTGATGAACCTGCTCAAACATAAGTTATATTTTATGTCTGTGCTACTACCACCAGAGGGTTGCAGGCGCTAAAAACTTTCTAAATTGCGATTCTGTGATACTGAAAAGGCTAGAAACTTTAAATATGGCATGGTAGTTACTTATAAAATATAAATGCCCTCGAAGGACTGTCGAAAATAAATTCGAATTAAAAAGGGATGAAGTGAAGGGGAGGTGCGAAAAGCATTCTAAAAAAGCCCTGAATTACGATTCCTATGCAATTTCAGTGAATATAAACCGATTATAAAAGTAATAGTTGCGAATCAATCGTAACAGTCTCTGATCCTACACAGGCTATATTTTGTGCCGATGATTCTACCACCAGGGGTTTACAGGAACAACAAACGTTCTAAAAAAGGCCTTTAAAAGCTTTCTAAATTACGTTTCTGTGGAATATTAGAAAATAACAAACCGATTTCAAAATTAATGTTGGCAAATTAATGGTGACAATTCCTATTTCTACATAGCCCTTTTTGTTGAGAGAGGTGGTAAGATTTGGAATTTGACATGATAGTTAATTTTAAGATGTAAGAAGATGGTTTCTAAAAAATTCAAAACTTCAAATGAATACTGAAATGAGCGTATTAATTGAGCATAAAAGTTTCAAAATATTTTCTAAATTATCATTTATTTAGTTTTATTTCGTTTTATTAATTTAAGTCTCATTTCAGCCTAATGCAGTGTAATAATGATGTTTAATCAAACTGTGTTTTAAATAGTAGTTTTTGAATTATTCCTAAAAGTAATAAATATCTTTTAATAAAAAAACTTTTTAATTAAATGAAATATTACCTTTTAATAAAATAAAAATTTAGTTAGCACCTTTTAATAAAAATTAGACATATAAATATCACTTGGCATATTTCAAATATTACGCGAGCAAAGCCGCTGGGTTTGCTAGTCATTTATAATTGAATTTGGACGTGTAAAACAAAATCCAAATAATTTTTTACTCCTGGAATATTGAAGCCATGCCGTATAGATTTCGCATGCTATTGAACTATAGTTAGCATTAATTAAGTATTCAACATAACAATTCCTAAACAGACATGTATGGCAAATAAATCTTTAAAGCATCATGATGTACACTGTCAGAAAAAACTCGTCTATATACTCGTCTATACACTAAATTATTCCTTATTTTTAGGGTCCCGTACTTCAAAAGTAAAAATAGAACCATTATAAGATCACTCATGTGTCTGTCTGTCTGTCACAGTCATTTCACTCGTAAACTATGGAACGTGGAAAGGTCGAATTGGGAGAAATAATAAAGACTATTGACCCACATATTTACAGATTATTAAACATTCACAAATATATTTAAGGAAAATGTAGAGGGGCTAATTAAGTTAATTAAAAAAATATTTTTATATAATCGTATGGGGTATCGTGTGAAAGCTTTCGTAACGCCGAACTCAAAAATACATTCCTTTTAATTTTAGGTATTATATTTTCAGAGATATTGTTGAAAATGTAGTGCAAAAATATGCGCCCCCCCCCCTCTATTTCCAAAACTATTGAAACTAAAATTATGAAAAAATTACAGGTAATAGATGTTAATTTAAACCTCGCAGGAAAATTATAGCGATCACCCTAGGTCCCACAGTTTTTGAGAAAAGCGCATTTTTCCGTTACACACAAATTTCGATTTGCGGGCTTTCAGCAAAGGTGCTGAGGAGCGTTGAAGATACCTATCGTAGCAAAAGAATAAAAGCATAGTTGATAATGATTTTTGAAACAAATCGTCGGTAATTAGCCGAGATATTAACCCTTAAAGACAGGGACGGTTTGGACATACATAAAGGTTCATTCGGTGTGTACTCTATGAAACATCGGCTTTTAAAGCCTAGATAACAACTTTTACTGATATATTTGTGTAAAACAATGCCCAGTAGCAGTATAAAAGCAATAAACGTCAAATTGTTCAAAACAGACTAATTTAATTAGAATTAATCACATAAATACTATGGGATTCGAGAATAGTTTGCATTGAGTGGAACTCTCAATACGCCTCCCGTGTCTTTAAAAGTTAATTAAAAACCTATCAGGAAAAACGCGGCACGGATCAAGGCGGCATTGCAACTTTGCGACCTCCTTTCGAAGCGCGCTTAGCACAATGCCAAGTTTAAACTTTGAACAAGGATTTTGTTTTAGATACACTGTAAAAGGAAAATATCATTACTACACTGAATTTAGTTTTATGAAATGCCAAAGGAAGTTTAAATATGCAGTACTTTTATTGTCAATACAGAATTAAATTTATCATAAACAGATTAGGATAAGATAAAAAAAAAAAAAGAGTTATACAGAATATCAATATTTGATATTATTTAGACTTCATGTCTCTTTGAACTTTTATGGTATATCCATTCATACTTTTCTAGTATATACAGATATACCCAACGCTACGTTGTATAGTTTTTTTTACAAATTCCTATTATTCTTTTAGCAACGATTTTTGTAAAAATAATACATTTAATAATTCATATATTTGTTGCACGGAACCCTCTGAGCGCGAGTAATACTCGCACGTGACCATTTATTTAACAAATAATTTCCGTACTCCTAGAAAACATGTTTTATCCGTGAATTCTTTCCGAAAGTCTGAAAAAGAGGGAGAAATCGCGTATTGGCTCCATTAATACTAAAATCCGAATTAATTTTTTAAAACGAAAAACCAAAAATTCTATAAATTAAAATTCGTAATTTAATTAAAAAGATAAAAAACGTTTTCGAATTTAAAAATAAATAACAATGATTTTTCTCATTCATTTAAAGGGTCAGGTAACCTTTGAACCAATAAAGTACATGGAAAAGTGACTTCTGTAAGAATTGCAGTCATTCTTTAACTAATTAAGTTTTAATTATAAAATTGAAAACACATGTTAGGAACGATTTATTTTATCAATCAAAGTTGTTAGAAAAGGTATACACACATATAGTTTTTTTTTAAATTTATTTTTAAAGATAATACAATTTTTACGAAAGAATTATTCTTGCATGCATTGCGCGCATGATTTTTCCCATTTGAATGGCTGAAACAAGCCAAGATTTCTTTAATGAGTACAGATATAAAGTGTTTTCAAAATGACCTAAATAAAAAAATAAAACTTGTAGATCTCGAGAAAAAAAATTTTTTTTAGAGTAATTCGAAATATCGAGATTTTTTTTATACAAAAGTAGCCGTGAATTCTAAACTTCTTATTGAGAAACATAATAATAGGTCATTTTGTGCTTATGTACGTTTAATATATCCACCAAAAATTTCGTAAAATTCTAGGCAACCATTTTTCAGAAATCGTGCGCGCAATGATCAAAATCGCTGTTTTGAGAAAATTGGCTTTAAAGATTGAAAAACCCGTTGATCATGTGGCAAAAGCTCAAAGTGTTTTAGACATAACTTCTCTTCTAATGCGAATTTTTGTATGGGGTTTGATTTTAAATGTTCCCAAAGAATCATATTTAATTATAAGCTATTTAAAAAAAATTCGATTTTTGGACGCTTCAAAGGTTACCTGACCCCTTCACAATTTATTTTTTAAAGTTATAAAAAAATATTGAAAATATATTTTAAATGAACACATTTAAATTAGATATTTTAATTAAAATATTAAATGAAAAAAACCACGCATAAAAATATAATATTCATATTTTACATCCAGTAATTTTCTTAAAAATACTTATAATCCATATTTTTATCCCAATTTAATACTAAAGTATAAAATCCTCAGCCAAAAATCTTATTAAAGACGAAATCTTCGCGAAATTAACTTCAAAATTCAAAGCTTTTTAGAGAAATTAATCAAGCCATACTCATCTAAGGCAAATATATTTACTTCAAACGGTTTCACTACTGTAGAACTGTAGCCGAGTGGTTAGAGTACCAGACCTGCCAATCTTTGAAAATGAAAAATCGTAGCGCACAAAATTCATATTAATCCGGAGGTTGGTTGGTTGGTTTTTCGTGTTTCGCGGTTATTTTTTGAGATTCGTAAAAGGAGCCCACTTTTTTAACACAGAGCAGTAAATTTTGACGAAATTCGAGATTTTTTTCCGCGATCATTTCACGACATTCACATTTTTCCCCCACAATCGTAATTCACGTTTTTCTATCGCGATTCTTTGTTGAAATCCGCACTTTTTACCTCGAACTTTTGACGAAATTCGCATATTTTACAGCGATCCTTTGACGAATTTTGCGTTTTTTACACGATTCTTTGGCGAAATTTACGTTTTCTTACTGATCTTTTGAAAATTTTGAATTTTCTTACTGTTCTTTCCATGAAATTTGCGTTTTCTTTCCGCGATATTTTGTCGAAATTCACGTTTTTACCGCGATCCTTTGACGAAATTGATTTTTTTAAGCGGCCGTTTGTTCAAATTCGCGATTGTTTATCGCGACCGATCGGTAAAATGACCAATTAACAAAATTCCTTACTCGTTTCCACGACTTTTTAACGAAATTTGCAATATTTTTCCCTCGGTAGTTTAGCGAAATTCGTGATTTTTTGCGCAATCTTTTGACGAAATTTGCAATCTTTCTGAACTGTAAACTCTTAACGAAATCAGTGAGTTTATTCAGCGAACAATTGATCTTTGACGAAATATCCGATATTTTTCTAGGATCGTTTGAAGAAATTCTCAGTTTTTTCTCGACCGATTCACTAAATGATTTAGGGAAACTCCATAAAAGAAAAAAATTCAGGGACTTCTATGAAATTTTATAATATACTCGCACAAGAATCATAGGTGTGTCGAAGAATTTGCAGGGGAAAATTCTGCACAGCATTTTTCGTTATGCAGGACCTTCTTTTTCTGTGTGCAAATCGCGCGATTCCGCACATTTCAAATCGTGCCCCTCAAGAAACTGTTACAACGGCGCCCCTGTTTCTAAGGAAGGTAATTTCTAAATATTTACAGAAGCACGATCCACTAGTGTTTAATATCCATTAAGAGGGTTTTATGTTAAGAAGTTTGATTTGCAGCCCTGGTTTTTTTTCTTCCCTTCAGTCTTTTTTATGTCCGAATTTTCGAACTAATGACCAGTTTATTTTTAAACTTGCGGAACCGAATACTTTAAAATTTAAGAAATTTCGGAACAGAATCATTCCTAAAAAATATGCTACGCGACTAAAAATCGCAAATGGGAAAAAAAAAATATGTTTATATTTTTTCTTCAAAAAATCGTAGTTTTCGTAGTAGACCGATTTTCATAGCATCGTAATTTATAGGTCCAAATCGTAGCAACTACGATTTTTTCGTAGCAGTTGGCAGGTCTGGAGTACTGGTCTCGTAAAACTAAGATAGCCGGTTCGATCCCAATGTCAGCAACTTTAATTTTACCCCCATTTTCTCCAATTGACGTATATTTTACCTCCTGTAACGGAGAAAAAAGAAACGGACATTCGTCTATTAACGGAAAAATCCTGGTAGCACTGCTGCCAAGAAAATTTCCGTGAATTGAAGAAAGTATTTTTGAGAGTGTAGTTAAATTGGAAAATAGTGCTTAACCGAGATGTTTAGGGTCACTGGATAGAAGACTGTAAAAGATTATTTTTCATCACACACTAAAAGACTTAATAATGATAATTTAAAAAAATTGGAGTGAGTCCAATCGATTGGACTAACCCATCACGAATTCCCTTTACGAATGTCAAACATCGTCGTGAAACGCGAAAAAAAAAAAAAAAAAACGCTACAAATTGCATATACAAATTCGCGAAAAATTCGAAAATCGCAAAGATCAAAATTTATTATATTAGGCTAAGTGATTCAAACTCAATCCCTTTTATAGGGATCGTACTTGTCCTGAAATTTCAAGACCAAGAAATTCTTCGGCACCAGTATTTTGTTATAGAAAATCTCTTCTTAAATAATACGAAATTTCGCGCACTTAACCTATATCTATTTTTATATTTAAAAAAAAAAAAAATGCTGGTATTTGTCCTGAGAAATTCCGTGAAGCGCACGGCCCCAACTTTTATACGAATGTCACAAAAAAATCACATAGGAACGCGAAAACACTGTGAAGATCGAATAATTCAAAATCGCATCATATGCCAGAAGATTCGTGAATTGCTCTACGAATTCTGGAAAAAGGACATAATTCACTAGAATGGGCTAAACTAAAAGATTGAATCAAGATTCCTTTTACTAAAGGGGTAAAAATCATTGCGAAACTCGGAAAAATGCAAAATATCGCATAAAAACAATCAAAAACTGGCTTCGAGGTGCATAACTTCAGCTATATAGGTACTGTAGTTCTGTGCGCAGCGGCTTCTTCAGAAATACAGAATCACATAAAGACAAACATCTATCTTCATTATCGTTTTGAACTCATGCTCATTAAGCAGTACCTTTGAACAAATTTCACCAAGCCGCTGCTAGAAAGCGTGACCCCTAATTTAGGAAACCATGCCGAGACGAATTTACACAGAAAAACAAACATTTCATATACTGCGCGTTCTTTCTTTATGAACATATTTCTGTTAACACATGAGAACAATACAAATAAATTAATTCAGATTTATAGAAGATTACTTTAACCCTTTCAGGGGCAAGGTACTTGCATTCGTAAAATGTTCAAATAATTTAATGACACAAGTATTAACAAGAGATTTTATTTGTAAACAAGTAAAAGTAAAATTTCGCGTACTTAATAAAGATGACATTTTCATCATAAAATTCCGGTGCCAATGTGGCATTTCGGATTAAAATTATGTGATGCCGTGACGGCATCACCGCCCTTCAAGGGGTTAAAAACAGAAACACGTACCAGCTTCAAAGAAAAGTAAAAAATTCGATGTTCTTACTTTAGGGACTTCTACAAAATATTCAACTCAATTTCTTTCATTATGTATGTAACCTGACATTTTTACCCACCAGCTCAAGATGACACCAATATTCAATATCAGAAAGAAATGCGTTTCATTGTTAAACACTGAAATAGATTTCGGCCTTAATCAAAAGATATTTTAACTTTTCTTAGGAACGATTGTTTTTTGGCATTTTCGATACCACTATTTTCGTACAGAAATCTTCGGTTTATTTAAATAAGTGATTCTACAATTAAATAAGATGAAATTTTCATACGAAAAAACGGTATTCAAAATAAAGGAAGACAATAACCCCTGCCTTATTTTATATTTATTGAAAAACCTAAACACCTAAAATTTACACTTTCTTACTAAAATTTCCTTTTTACTTTTACATTTAGTTTTAATAGATCATAAATATAACTTATGGACAAGCCTTCTTTAAAATTTCGTGAAAAAACATGCATAGTGAAAAATTTTGCGGAAGATGAATCCCTCCGTTTTTATTGTTTTTATCGAAGTTTTCACTCATTTTATTTTGAAAAAAATATTTCTACCCATCCGAAAGTTTCGAAATTTTTGTATATGATGTAAATCTGGTCTATTGAGATCCTCTAAAACGATTGTGTTAAAATACGGACATTTAGTTTTAATAGATCATAAATATAACTTATAGACAAGCCTTCGTGAAAAAAAAACGTGCATAGTGAAAAATTTTTCGGAAGTTGAATCTCTCCGTTTTTATTGTTTTTATCAAAGTTTTCACTCATTTTATTTTGAAAAAAATATTTCGACCCCTCCGAAAGTTTCGAAATTTTTGTATATGGGGCATTCTCACAAGCTTTTGACTTTTAGAAGGAAAAAAAAATCTGGCGAAATGAAACTTGCTAAAAGAACATGTTAATCTGATAGACGAATGCCTTAATGATTCAAAATAAAGAAAAAATGGTTAGCAGCAAAATTTTTTTTATTTAACTGAGGTTTATGTTAAACTTATGTTATGGAAAATTAAACTTTGCGAGTTTACTTTTCCTTACCATTTTACCACTAAAACTTTTTATTTTCTTCTAAATTTTTACTTATAATGAATTTGCATATTACCCACAGGACATTCAAATAAGAGATAATAACAATGTAGTATTTTTAGTACAAAAATTTGGTATAACATTGTCTTAAAGAGGTATTAAAGAAGGGACGGTAAGGTTAAAAAAAAGGGGGCGGTATAGGAAAAAAGGGACGAAATGGGAAAAAAAGAGACGGTAAGGATGGAACGGTAAGGAAAATTACTACCTATTTTAGGCAAATCATGTTAAGACTAAGTGATAGCCACAATGTTTATTTATTTTTAAAAACAGTTGTTAACATTGGATTTTTTTTTTTTTTTTTTTTTTTTTTTTTTTTTTTTTTTAATTTACCTCGAAAAGTGCAGGAATAAACCTTGGAGACGGAAGACAACCAATAAAGTCACGATCTTGAAATTGATATTTAAATGCTGATTTAAATTCTGCAGTAAATTTCCTGTCAAAGAATTTTAGACATTCTTTCTCTAGCGTTCTTCTGTATAAGAAAAAACTTGAAAAAATTCTGTGGCTGCATCTGAAGTGATTTTTTGTACAAGTTTAGCAAGAAAAGATGGTAAGGATCAAAAACCCAGGGACAGAGTTCAAAAAATAATATCAACCGTAAAATGTGTGCAGGTTAATTTTTTGCTACATATTTATACAAAACAATAGTCCCAGTTTCGGAAAAAAATTACACCGAATTACTTTTATTGAAACAATTTTATAGAGACAGCTCCAAACTTAAAAATCAGCATCAGGGACACGGGATGGTATAGGAGTTTTCCTGGTATTTGGACCCCCAAAATCGCCCAAAACTTATTTATCTCGTTAATATTGTTATGCAATCATGCAATGGGATGTTCCCCAGTATATGAAATAATAAAAAAAAAACACAAAAAGTGTATTAAAATAAAAATTATTATTCAGGGACATGAAAGTCAAAAGCTTGTGAGAATGCCCCATATCTGGTCTATTGAGATGCTCTAAAAAGATTGTGTTAAAATACGGACATTAAGTTACTTTTAGCGTAGAAAAAATATCGCCTCCGTGAGGCGAGAAGTGACTTGCGTTCGCCGGTGTATTTGAGAGGGTCAAAATTCATATTTTTTATAACATATTGCATCACCGATTAGAAGAAGGTTTCAGCTTTAAGAGAATACTTTTGGTTCGTCGGTACTTCTAAAATTGCGTCCTGGAGGGGCATTGACATATGAGGAAAAAACTTTTTCGGAAAAACGACCCTTTTTGAAATTTTTTTCTCAGGGGGTTAACTGCGACATTTTTTTAAATTGATTGCGGCATTTGAGATGTACGAGTACGATCTTTCGGAACATGTCTTCCAATTTGAATTGTACCCAGCGGTTTTGTTTATTTAGGTTAAATCAAAACTATTAAAAAAACACGAAATCGAAAAGCGGTTCTTCGCCAACTTCCGAAACGTAAATGGGTTTGTTGGTATGCGCGAGGGACCTTCAGAATTCGCGATGAAAAAAGTGAATTTTTGATGAGAGTTCCTTGTCATTTTTATTTATTATCTTAATTAATTAACAAAATATAAAAATTCTAAGTCTCAGGTGCATTAGGAGAGGCCTTGGACTAACTTCACATAAATTTTCAGCCTCGTACGTGTTGTAGATTTTTTCATCGCACATACACAGACATACACACGGAGCGAAACTTTCTTTTAGTAGTATAGATGTTAAAATCTTACCCACAATTTATCAGCTTCGCTTTTTAACGCATAAATTATAAGAATAAGCATCTATTTTAGAAATATTTTGTCAACTTCAAAAGAAAGAAATATCCTCTAAGAAAAATATTACAAAAAACAAAAGAAGTTAAAAATAGTAATTTTCTAAAGAGAAATTTGAAAAAATGGAGACGAACAATGGAGAGGGGTAATTGGAGATCTGATTGATCTACAGCCTTAATAATAAAATACATGGAAACAGTACCTTTACATAAAAGTCTCTATAACCGAAATATTACACAAACTGTGAACGCTATATAGTCAAGTTCAACTGTATCTAACTGCAAACGAAAATTATTTCATTCAACAAAAATCAAGGACTAAATGTTTTTTGAAGTATCATTGAATGTAAAAATTTAGTGACAGCACGTAACATTTATCTCATCTCAAATCGAAATGAACAACACTTGGGGACGTGTGTGTTTCATTGTTCTAACGACTGGGATAAACACACATAAGAAAGAGCTCTTCTCCACGAAATCAGCGATATCGGGACAGGCAATTGTGTTTCAAGATGCCTTTGGAGACAGAGACAGATAAGTGGCATGCGAGGTTCTCTTTATGGGAAAATCATGTAACAAATGTTGCGAGTTTCAAAGAAAGGAATTTTTAGACATTGCATTAGAAAAAGAAAACAGCATGAGTTTCAAGCTCTCAGTCATAAATTTTTAATCTACCGGACATAAGGCCATGATGTATGGGTAAACCGACACAGGGTTAATAAACATCATGATATTTTCAAAAATATCAAAAATATCCGATATTTTGATATATATCCGATATTTTCAAAATACTGAACTTATTACTGATAATAAATACTTTCAAGCATAGCATAAATTAGAAACTAAAACACATTACACTTAACATGAAAACTTAATCAAACAATATTGTAAAAATGCATTTTCTCTTTTCCCTTTTTTTTTTTTTTCACTTAGAACAAAATAATTGAAAATGAAAACAAATTCAATTTGCTTTATATACACTTATATATGTATAGAAACAGAAACTATAGGATTTGTATCAAGTATCAAGAAAGTTTTATATTTTGTAAAACAAAATTTTAATTACAAAATATATATATTTTTTAATTACAATATATATATATATATATATATTATTTATTGAAGAATTTTAACAGAAATGTAAGCTTGTCTTATTTTTTATTCCCTAACCTGTTGTACAGTTGACTCAATTAAACCAAAATCATCAGAAGATTCTTTTCTAATAAAGCTGTATGTATATAAATGGTTATCTAAATTAGAGTTTATCTTTCAGTGACTATTCTGAATTAATTGTCTCACATAATTATTAGTTCTACATTTAAAAGCTTCGAAAATATATTTGTTTTCGTCATTGCCTAAAAAAAAAGTCACTGCCAGAGAAAAAAGTTCTTTATCTACAGAATGGCACAGTCAATAACAGTTTTAAATTTCATTTACACTTGTTTTGATGAACCCAAAAATTTCATTTGAAGTCAACCCGCATCCTATATGAAAGCCAACAAAATAATTTTCGTCGACCTGTATCTGGTGTTGCCAGGTCCAATATCACAAAAAGCGGGACAGGGAAACAAAAAAAGCGGGACAACAACTTCAAAATCGGGACATAAAAATAAAGTAAACCTTATAAAAACGAAATTCTATTTTAAGCATACACATTTCATTATCCCTACGGTAAGAATATCATACAATTATACCTGATAAGACGGAAACTTGTTCAAAACGGCATATTTCTTTTGTCCCTTTTTATTCCGCCTTAGCAAGTTTCACTATACACAACAACCTTAAACGGTAAAAAAAAAAAAATGAAATCAGAATCGCGGAGACAATGAAATTTTTACTTTTAATACAGATTCCGTTATAAGCAGGTTTGGTTTCAAGGGATTTACTAAACAACGTACAGTAAAATATGTGAAAACAGAATCCTTAAAAACCTATAAAATTCCATTTTAGACAGTTTTCCGTTTAGGCGGGTAGATTTATAAGGAATTTCAAAAGGACCATAAAACATTTCCGTTATAGACAGGTCCTATCTTCAGAGGTTTTTCTGTATTCGATGCGGACCAACGAATAGCATGGTTCGAAATAAAATTAAAAGAACTTGTGCATCATAAAAATCGGGGCTTTAGGCGGCCGGTCTTGGAACCTCTGAAAATCGGGACATCGCGCATAAATCGAGACACCTGGCAACACTACCTGCAACTAGGGATGCACCGAATATTCGATATCTATCGGTATTCGGCCATGTTACCGAATATTCGGTTTGGCCTAATATTAAACTATTCGTATGCCGAATATTCGGCTTGGCCGAATAGCAAACTATTCGGCCGAGCCGAATACTTAAAAAAAAACTTTTAAAGCATATTTTTAAAAACCTTATACAACTTCTACGTTTAACAGTCAACTTATAAAGATACTCAAAATAATTAGAATAATATTTAAATAAAAGAGAATGTTTTTACTTTATTTATTTGCTGTTTGTTATGTATTATTTAAGAAAATTAACCAACCACGAGGATTTTCATAGGAATTAATTATTGTGCAAATGCAAGTTCCTGAGCATTGTGCAATAAATAATCTGTTTCTAGCTAAGATTTTAAGAACAACGTTTACAATCTCTGAAAATGATCTCCAGACACCAATCTAGGATGCATTTAAAAACTTCCTTGCTTAATCAAAGGGAGTAGAACAGTTATTCTTGCTGAGTTGCCACCATATAAAATATGAATATATTATATTATTTATTTACTTTTACTTTAGTATCTTCCTGACAAACAAATAATATATGATCCTGTACAATTTTTCTTCCAATTTTTTCTCAATTTCTCTTGGATTTTAAAATGTTTGTTTTAGAATTTAAGAAAATTTCATTTATTTGTTTTAATTCACAGAAGAAGCCATGAAATTTAAAATTTTACTAATTAAAAAAGTTTTATAACTATCCTCTTCTTAAATCACTCAAAGCAGATTTTTTTCAGCATAAGTTTACTTGGAAAAAGCTCCTGTTTATCAAAATGAGAGTTTCTGTTTTAAATATTATGTAAAATTGTTTTAAAATTTAACATTTTAAAGCCTTTAAACTTTGAAATATAAAAGTATTCGAGAAGCCGAATATTCGGCCAAAATCACTATTCGGTAAATCTTTACCTGCAAATGACGCAAAATCCTACACACTTCAACCCAAAATATTTAAAACCTAACCCGAACCGAAATCCGAAATGAAAGAAAAATAAATTATATTTTATGCAATCATGGAAATATAATTTGGATATATAGAAGTATAACATGGGAATTTGGAAATATATTCTGAAAGTCTAGAAATATAATCTGGAACCCCAAAATAAAACTGGCGTAGCTAAAATATTATAATGCTTTGTTTATTTTTTGTCTTAAAATTTTGCTAAAATACAGTGAGCGAAGGGAAAAACAAATAAAAATAAAGAGAGATACATACATTTTAATATCCAAATGGTCGCGGAAAAAACGGAAGCAGCCCTTCGATTGGAAAATACATCTTCTTTCTATTTATGCACAAGAATATAAATAAATAAGCTTAGAGAATTGGCTCCATACTGAAATTTTACCAACTCTGGAATTTTCAATACAAACATTAATTTTCATATAACATTTAAACTTTTCGGAAAATTTTACCCTAGGATATCAAACGGGAAGACATTTGGTCAAGAAGTTTAGGAATTATGAAAATTTAAAGTTTGGAACTCCTAACGTTAAAAAAATTGTAATCGTTACAAAACAGATTGCAAGGAGTAAGTTTTTTAAGCATAACTCAAAAACTACTTGGTTCAAAGAGCTGTAAATTTGAATTCGCATATTTAAAGCGTTTTTTACTATTTCGATTTTCTCTACAGATATTTTTAATTAGGACACTTTCATTTTCGGAACCTGTTTCGAATGTGAAAGCATCCTCTTGAAAAAAATCTGCAAACAAAATCAAAAAATTAAAAAAGGGCATATGTAGAGATCGATCTCAGCTATCCAATGTACACAAAATCATTTAAAAATATTAAAATTCAAACGAAATATCTTTAAAATTTTCTTCCACAGGATTAGCATTAGCGAGCGAGTCTTTCCAGGTGACTGAAGTAGCCCCCTTAACATATATCAATAGCAGTGATTCCCAACCTTTTATCGGCCACGCCCCACCAAAGCATCCATAAAGTCACTATGTCCCACACCCGTAATCTGTAAATTATGTCTCTTATTATTTGAAAAGTGAACTCACACGGTGGGAGTGTAATAATGCCTTAACCATAACTATTCATTTCACATTTTTTAACTTGTCAAACAGGTGAATCGTTTACCACAAATGTGTTTTTAACATAATTTTAAAAATGCAATGAGATTATACATCTTTGCCTATATGCCAAAACGAGATTTATTGTACTTTTCCAACTTAACTCAATGTTAAAGAAAAGTGTTATACAGTCTGCATTTTTATCTTTACAAAATATCTTAAAAATACTCTTGTATTTAACGTTAAAACTGATAAATCCATACATTTTATAATGCATTCTTGTAATTTATTAAGAGTTAGTGGAAAATCTTTGGGCACTGATTTTTCTTTCTATGGATAACACAATACATAAGAAGTAGTTCAAGATTATCATCTTTATCAAATTTAAGTAGCCATTATTCAGCATAGCACATTCTCTCTATTTTTCCTTTTCCAATATTATTAATTGTCTTCACGAATAGAAGTAGAAAACTCATTCAATAAATAATTGAAAACGTTACAAAAATCACTACCAGAAAAATTATAGTGTGTTTTAATACTTTTATAGATATAAAAATATTTTAAAAGATTATTCACATAAATATTCCGGTGTCAAGTCTATTTTAAAATTTCGATAGGGAACATTTTAAAAATTCAATAAAAGAAATCTGATTTCTTAAATTTTGCTCGTATTCCATTTATTTTTATCCTACAACATTGTTTTTCCCCCCCAAAAAAGACAAAAGAAACTGATAGCGAATGAGCGAGTAAGAAAATTGGAATTGCCCCCCTAGAAGACCAAATCCCCCCCCCCCCCGGTGGGGCGTACGCCCCACGTTGGAAACCACTGCAATAGGCAATAACAATTGTGGAGCAAACATTCAAACCATGCTTTCTCCTTTAGATAAAAATTTTTAAAAACACAAAAAACTGGTAAATTTGAAAATAACTTGTATTTAATTCTAATTTTTATTACTGGTTATTAGAAAGAATTCTAAGCATACCTAAGATATTAAACATAAATCAAATTAATAAAATGCCTTAATATCTGGAGAAATCACGTTTTGACCGAATTCAGAGGAGGAAACATGTTTTGATTGTTTAACAAGTGGATAAAACGCTTTTTGAATGAAATAAGTTCTAACTCACAAATAATACAAAACCATTATTTTATTTGAGTAAATACCGAACTTCAGTTGATTATTGATAAAATAAAATGACAGATTATGGTACCTAGTAGTATTCATTAAATATTTACTAAATATATACTCGTTTGCCAGAAATCCACTTCAAATTTTAAAACCAATATCTTCATCTAGAGAAACACACACTTCCCCCTCTTCTTCATTGCAGTCTGGTAAATCATGGATAATGTGGTTGTACCATTTGAAGACATTATCAGGTTGATTTTGCCACTGTTCACCATACATTACCTTCAAAAGTTTGTCAACATTTTTTTTCCTTTTCAACTTATATGGCGTGACTATGAGGAAGAGATTCTAAAACAACCCTTTGAACACGGGTAACAGTAACTCCCTTTTTAAGAAGATTTACATCATATTCTTCACTTAGATCTTGAAATCTATAATTCTGGAAGCCTTTAATCTTAACAGTTCTCTTATTTTTCTCTAAAACAATCCGTTTCAACTGTGATATGTATGGTAGGTTTCGAAAGTACACATTAAGTGACAACTGTAATTGGCAGACTGGAGAAATCACTGTTTGACTGAATGCAGGTTGGTTTTGGAGGAAGCACTCTTCGATTACAACGTCAAGTTTTAAAATTGATTTATAAACGGAGAAAAAAGTTTTTTGATTAAAAATACCGTTTATTTCTGTGCAACTTAACACAGAGTTCATAAAAATAACAATAACTCATTTTTTATTTTTTTGTGAGAAAACACGGTTTGAATGTTTGCTCCTCAATTATTATCTACGGGCAATAATGCAATCGTGCTCAACAGTGCATATCAATTTTGTGATGTTTGGAGTAGTGTTACATCATTAACCCCTTGAGGAGCGGTGGGACATATTATATCCCGCCTTATTTTAATGAAGATTTGTACTAGAAACTTTTAATCAAATTTCACTTTTACAACATTTGCTTTTTCTTATTCTGAAATGAATTTTTTTTTTTTTTTCTAATTTCACAGACCATAATGTATACAAATTCTTTTGAGTATTATTATTCGTTTTCAACAAGGAATATGCTGTTGTGGACCTCAATAACATGCACATTTACGAAAGTTAGAGCGCGGAGAGTTAGACAGACAGATGGACAGACAAGTCAGAGAGACAATCCGGTGTCATAAATCATTTTCAACTACATCGAAAAGAAAATTATTAAAAATATATTTTGAAGACAATTAATATTTAAAACCACTTTAATGTAATAAAGAATAACAAATTAAATTAGTAAATAGAAGGGAAAAAATCTGTTACCATTTGAGAAAGGTTATTTCTTTTAATGAATGCAATTTGAAAATCTGACTTTACGCAACATTTCATCTAGCTCTCGACATAAAAGATCAAAGGCATAAATCGGAATATGTCAAGGGTAAATTGAAATGAGGGAGAACGCCAAAATGAAGCCGCAAATAAGTTGTGTACGCTTCGGTTCATTCCCCTTGAAAGAGCAAAAGTCATCACCCTTATTTTTATTTTTTTTTTAAATTTGAAGAAGAGAGCCTTTAAAGGGGTTTTTGCAATCCGGTTAGAATAATGTAAAATCTGGTTTCCCGTTTTGCATTGGGTCGGGAAATACAATTTTACCCGAAGCTGGTCAGATTTTTAATTTACTTTTTATTTTTGGTTGGGTTCGGATTGAGTTGAATCCATTTTTTTTTCTTTCCGAGTTCTGGACAGTTTCGGGCTGAGATTTTGATTCTTGTTGGCAGATTCTAAAAAAGTCCCGAAAAAGCTATATGTTTGAATATAATGAATAGCTATTTATATAGGTAGGCTATAATTAAAAGTGAAATGTATGGAGTTCGGTTATAAAAAATTGCCTGTGGAAACTGAAAAGTAATTGATGTAAATATTTCCAACAAGAGAAAACAAATTTACCCCCCCCCCCCTTCCCCACATAAAAAGGAAATATTACAGGCATTAATTTCGAGTTTAGGTTGGGCTCGGCTTAAATTATTTCGGAACCCCGGATAGGTGTCGAGTTTGGGTCGTGGTATAATAAAATTTTGAAGAACTATAAATGTGGTATTCAGTTTTGTATACTTGTATTAAATGAATAGTCTTCTGACATGCACTTGTTTTCTGAAAATGCTTCAGGTAACAGATTTTTGCCTTTTTATTTTATAAATGCGATTTTTAAAAGATTTCCCTTTTCAATATTTATCTAAATTTTTTACATAGATACGTTTTTAATAGTTAAAACGCATATGACAAAATGATGTTTTGCCCTTTGTGTACAAAATGACTGTCGCACTTCAACACGAATGAAGTGGAATGTGGTAATATATATATATACACACATTCCATTTCTTTGCATAATTACGTGTTAATGATATTTTCATACCTTTTAACATTTTGCCCTCCACACCAAAATTTCAATCACCTCCCTGCAAATCCACGCCATTCTTACACATATTAAATACTATGTAGGGAACTCCTACCTAAAAGTATGTTTATTTATTGTATGTTCATTTGTTGTTTACCGTATGTGTGCCAGTGGATTTGTAGCTAAACTTAGTATGTCACCGTATAGGTGTCAGTCGAGTGGAAAAGGTTAAAATTATATCTAAGAATTCTAATAAAAATTTATTGCGTACATGAAAGTTAAAATATACACTCTTTAAAAGTCTACTAACACACACTGTATGTATGATTTTTGTCATTAGAAAAAAATACTATATATCAGAGTTTCCCCCAGGTTTAAAAAAGGGCAGGGTGCTGCTTGTGGGAAAAGGGCACTTTTGAATTCCGAAGGGGATGATTTGGATTTTTAAGGGCATTTCTTGAAATTTTTAAAGGCATTCTTTTGATTTTTAAAACTACTTTTTAATATTTAATAGACAGAACACTATTTTAAAGACAGCAATGAGTCATATTTTACTATGCAAGTAAATTTTTTAATAAAGAAAGGAGTAAAGGCACTTTTTTCAGGTGTGGCCAACAAGGGAGCTAATTTTTTTAATGAGGGGCAAGAGGGGTGCTATTTTGTAAACCTAAGGGCAGGCAGGGTGCAGCACCCTCCTGAAACTGTCTGGGGAAACTCTGATATATAAACACATACAAGAAAATAATCATGCAATTTCATGAAAAATGGGTGCAATAACAAGAAACGACATTATAAAAATTCTTTTAAAAAAGCATTGAACGTGAAAACCAAGAACTGTAAACATAATTTAGAAAAAAACAGCTCCTAGCTCAAAGGAAGACTGGAGAAGCAAAAATGTATCAATAATATGTAGCCTCACCGGTTTCGCACTTTTTCAAAAAGGATTTTTAAAACATCGTTTCTTGTTATTGAACCCACTTTTAATTAAATTTCATGGTTATTTTTTTCTTGGCATAAATCCTATATTGTTTGTGTGGTAAAAAAAAGTGAGTAACGCCTGGAGCACACAATTAAAAAAAAATTTCCTTTTACGCTATTTCTCTTTTAAAAATTGATTTATATATATGGGTCAATATCACAAAATACAAAACTTGCAGTCCGCACAATAAAATATCTATTTAATGTTATATAATGCAATTTTCTTTTTTACATTCTAATAAAAAATATTCTTAGACGTATTTTCAAGACATACTATATTCATGACACAAATGACACAAAAATAAAGCAATTAAAATACTTAAAATTTCAGATTGTCATTTTCCTGGCATGTCACACTGTGATGTGTACAAAGTGAAATGCTTTCTGCTATCATGTACAAATATCTTTTTCTAGTTTTTTTAATTTCTAATTAATAATTATATCTTATATAACACATATATGTGGAAGGTAACAAGTTCTGTATTTTACAAATAATTTTCCATTATTAAAATATGATTCTCACTGAAAATTAATGTCACTGTCCTGGCCTGCTCATTTTATTTTTTATGAGGTATAAAGATGGCGTTCAAGAGTATTTTTTCTTGTTCTTGACATAGTTCAAGTCAGAAGTAGTAAAATCATTGCTACCAGCAAGATCTTTTAGATATTTCTTTGAAAATAATGTGTTTAAAAGCTTTGTAAAAATTAGGTAGACTTTTATTATGTCATTTTCTTGGCTTCTATAAATTACAAATAAAACTGAACAGTACACTGAACTTGAGGTGCTATAGTGTTAAATCTAAAACTGAAAAAATAAGAGTGTGAAAAATGTTTTACAATGAAATTGTCATTATCCAGGCATACATATGCCAAGAAAATGACACATAATTATGATTACATAAAAATGAACTTACACTCTTCAAACTTTAACAATTTTACATATAAATTCCTTAATTCAGCTGTTCAACCAACATTTTTCAGAAAATCAGAAGCTTTGAAACGATTTCAATTTTCAAAATTTTTGTTTTCAAAATTTCACATTTTGTGATATTCACCCATATATGCATACACTATGTTCGATGTATGTTATGCATTTAATATAATAGTTTAAACAGCAAAAAACACTCTGTAAATAGGCTTAGATCAATGGTTCCCAACGTGGGACGTACGCCCCACAGAGGAGCAATTTGAGTTTTTAGGGGGGCAATTCCAAATTTGTTACTCACCCATTTGCTATCATTTTTTAAATCTTTTTTTAGAAAAGTAATGTTGCAGACTAAAAATAAATGGAATTCAAGAAAAATTTAAGAAATCTGTTTTATTTTATTGACTTTTAAAAATATTCCCAATCAAAAGTTAAAATAGAATTTGAATAATCTTTTTTAAATTTTTGACATATTTTACTAGTACTGAAAATCTGTATAATTTTTCTGACTATAATTATATTTTACAAGTTTTTGTAATGCTTTCCATTATGTTTTGAATGAGCTTTCTACTCCTATTATTTCTGCTATATGTCACACGAAGAATCTTTTACAAGTGAAACTATATATAAATCTGACGGTCTTGAATATATTTAACCTAAAAAATATATTTAAACGAGGTACTAGCTACTTTATAAAATTTTTAAACCTTAAATAGGAAATGGGCAGCTAATAAATATCCATGGCTTTATTGCAGGTATCCTACACAGTAAATAAATTTACATGAAGATATATACATTTTAAGTTTTAAAATCGGATAATACATGGAAGACATACAACGATACTGGGAATGTAACAGAGAGAAAAAATGTTGTTATGGGGAATATTGACTACTTAAAATTGATGAAGAGAATAATCTTGAAACGTTTCTTGTGTATTGTATTATCCATTAGAAAAAAAATTTAGTGTCCAAAGCTTTCCCACCAACATTTAATAAATTATAAAAATGAATTAAAAAGTACATGAATTTATCAATTTTAGAGCTAAATGTGAGTCTCTCTTCAAGCTATTTTGTGAAGATAAAAAGACCATATGAAACTTTTCTTTAACATAGAGGCAAGTTGGAAAATAGACACAATTTTTTTCGCACGAAGTTTTGGCATGAAGGCGAAGATGTATAACCTCATTGCGTTTATAAAATTATGTTAAAAACTAGCTAACTGCCCGACATTGCCCGGGTCCGTCAAAAACCAGCACGAATTGCGACGTCAAAAACCAGCACGAATTGCGAAAAAGCTCTGAAAACCACAATAAAAAATCGTTAAAAATTTAAAAATCGTTGCACGAATTTCAAATAAACTTCATGGAAAAGAGAAATAAAAATTACTATATTGGGTTAGAAGATTGAAACTGGATTCCTTTTACTAATGTGTAAAAATCGTAGCAAATAGCGAAAACACACTAAAAATCACATGAAAAATTCGAAAATTACTTTACGAAATCCGAATAAACTTTATTGAAAAGAGGACAGAATTTACTATATTAGGTCAAAAATTGAATATCCAAAAATTCGAAGCGGATCACGAAGAAACGAAAAAACCGCATTACAAATCGTAAAAATTTCAAAAATCACGAAAGTCAAAATTTACTATATTTGGATAAAAGTTTCAAATTTAATTCTTTTGATGAATGTCAAGCCGAGAAACGAGAAAAAACGCTAAAAAATTGTGATAAACAGCGGTTAAATAGCAAAAATCGCACAGGAGAAAATTTATTATATTAGGCTAAAGTTTGAAACCGAATTCCTTTTCCCTTACTCAAAAAATCATCGCGAACTCTAAAAAAAGAAAATAAACGCTAAAAAATTTCACTGACAGTCACATTAAAATCGCTACACTTCAAAAATAGCACAGCAGAACATTTACCAATAATAGGCTAAATGCTATAATGAATGTTGAAACCAAATTCCTATTAGGCTAGAAGTTTGAAACAGAATTCCTTTAAAAAATGTCAAAAAATCATTGTGCAACCCGAAAAATCGCATTAAAAATCGCAAGATATTAAAAAATTGCTAGGGTAAAAAATACATTTGTGACAGAAGATTCCCCTCTTTGATAAGTTGAAAAAAAAATGTGAAATGGATAGTTATTGTTAAGACTCTAGGTTTCCACCGTGTTAATAGAGCTTACTTTTTAAATAATAAGAGACATAATTTACAGAGTCGCACAGGGGAGGGAGGGGGGCATAGAGATTTTACAAATACTTTGGTGGGGCGTGACCAATAAAATGTTGGGAACCATCGGCTTAGATTGTAGACACTGAAAATATGTAATCAAAGATCAATCTGTAAATGTATTATATAAACTGTGATGCATTAATTTGGTCATGGCTGTCTCGTGGGTTACATCTTATGCATCTATTATGTATGGGGTTACATCTATGCATCTATTATATAAGAGGTACATCTGTGCATCTGTTATATATCATTTTAAAATGTGACATACGCTTATAAAAATGTAATTGTACGCCCTAGCACAATTTATAGAAAGTGGAATTATGAAACTTTTTAGAAGGCCCCCTTTTCCTTAACAATAAATTCTCAGGGGAAAAAAAAAGGACAATGGGAAAAGTAAGTCTAATTTTAAGAGAATAGGAAGATTTCAGAATTTCGAAAATATTTTGGAAATTATACGTATAAAAAAATAACTATTCAAAAACTGATATACGTAATAAAAGGAAATAATAATAATAAAAAAAAACATTGAAATAAAGGGCAGAAAGTGAATATAATCTGTTAGTAATCGGAGCAGAAACACAAAAGGGTTCATTTGATAAGTGAGGCTCTCTCACAATGGCCATTAGATAAAACTTCGATAATTTAACACGAAGCAACTCCTCCTTTCGATGTGAAATATGCTTTTGTTTGAAAATAGACGTCATTATTTAATTTTTAAGGTCGAATTACTTAGATAATGAAATAGAAAGCGATAACCACAAAAAATAAAGAAAAAAAAGTCTCTATGACATTGTGTTCAACGTGCATCAGCAACAAGAATAGTTTAATTATCATATATGCGATTTGGAAATATTGCCCTAGATTTTTTATCAAAATGAAATATATTTATGTCATTGAAAGTGTGTTTTAATATGTAATTTCCATTTTAGATAAAAGTTTGTCTATTAGTTTCGACTAATCTGTAAAAAATTATAAAAAAAAACACTTTTAATAAAACGGTATCGTTCAAATAAGACCCTCCTAATAGCAAGTCAATATTGGCTATACCTTAATTAATACTGCATTCACTGGCGTGAAATATTGTTTCTATAAACTCCAATATTGAGAAATATTGCCGTTTTATTGGAAATTACATTGAAAATATGTACTTTTGATAAAACGCAATATTGTGCCAATACATTGGAATTATTTCAAATGAAACAGAAATATTAATCTAATACTGGTTTTATTGGATTTACATTAAAATATTTGCTATCCACATTCGCACAACGTTGATAAAATGTCAACACTCTAATATTGAACATTATTTCATGCCACGCCAATATTGACTTGCTAAGCGCCTACAAAATTAAATTGTCACGTAACAGATATTTAGCTGATTCATTACCACAGAAAATTAGAAATTGTCAAAAATATTAATTTTGAGATTTTTGTGCTAAATTTTGAGATTTTTCTGCTAGTCCATAGACCACTATGTCGTAAAATTCCAAAAAGGTCGTCAAGATAACTATATACACTGATCAATACATTATACTTATTATTCACATATGCCTGTAATACTACTTTTACAGGGAAAATAGCGTGTGTGATGACAAGTCAATTTGAGAGCTTTGTATCAAAAATAAAGTTTCACTCAGTTAAAAAACGCATAACATCACCTACTTAAAAATAGGGATATCACCGAAAAAATTTCAAGTAATAAAGATGACACGGACTAAGATTTAAAAAAAAAAAAAAAAAAAAAAAAAAAAAGAGCAAATTTGTGGACAATTGAATTTTAAGCTATTATATTTCATATATCTTTCATATAAATAATAAAAAAAAAAGTTCTGATACTCGTAGAATTGTGCATTACACACGGCTAAGATTATTCACTATTTGTAAATTATACGAGATGTGGCTATTAAATAACCGGACTGGTGCTTCCATCCACTGGCAAACAACGAGCGTGGTGCAGCCGAACTTTTCTTGACGCTATAACGTGGCACCTCAACCATCCCTTGCTGGATTATCAAGGTCGCGTGTCGCTTAGTTTGACTGTAGCATTTGCTGGGAATAAACCATGTGCCAGTGACTCGCCGGAAAATGTGAAGCGTTCAGATGGGGCAACGGGTACTTCAAGATTGTGAAGTTTCTCTGCCAAACTGCCACAGAAACTCATACTATGTAATAATAATAATAATAAAAGTATGGAAATAAATGCTTATCGAGCGCTGAAGTTTTCGAGCGTTTTAAAAAGTTCAAGGGAGGGCGAGAAACAAAAGAAGACGATGTGCGCCTTGAACGACCCTGCATCCTAAAAAAAGAAGAAAAAAAAACGAACGCAAACATTAAAAAAAAGTGTTCAGTTTATCCACGAAAATCTTCTTAATATCCGCGCTGTTGCTGAGTTGACAGGAATCGACAAATAAAATTTTGCATGAAACAAACATTCAAAATGAAGAACCTGTATCCTTCGCCCGGACAATGCGGCAGCCTATTACGCTTTGCCTCTGAAGGCAAAGCACACCATCCCCGTGTTTATTCCATCGTATTCGCCTGATGTAACTCCCTGTGACTTCTCTGTACTTCAAAAGGTCAAACCGGAACTGAAGGAGGCAAACTTTCAGAGCATGTAATCGGTCAAACCAAAAGTGACGGTGACTCTCGACAAGCTGACAGAAAAGGATTTGCTTTGCGCAGTGGAAAATTCGGATGGCGCGGTGCAGGGATTGTCAAGATGAAGATATAGAAGGCGATAAAGTTTCTGATGTAATTGGTGACGAATAAAAATTTTTATGACGTCAGTCCGGTTATTTAATAGCCACACCTCGTACATATCAATAAATAAAAAATATGGAAAAAAAGTGAACAATCACAATTTCGAAAAACCTATTCCCTTTGTTTCTTCAGAATCAATTGCATCAAATGAATATATATATATATATATTTTATTAAAGGTAAATTACTAATATTATCGACGAAATATACTAAAAAATTACCGAAATAAATATGTTTTTTTTTTTTTTTCATTCATAAAATTCCTTAGAATTTAATTATTCCACTTTAAAAAAAAAAAAAAAAAAAAAAAAAAAAAAAAAAAAAAAAGCAACTTATACGATTTAAAATTGAATTATATAGTTCTTTTATATTTTTTGTATCTATTTCATTGTGCTATATATTGGAAATATTTTGAAACCCTTATTTATAAGGGTTTCCAAAAATCAACTTTTTTCGTTCTTTCAGCTTATATTTCATTTTCCCCTTAATTTGTTCATTTTCGCCCGAATCATTAACCAAACCATCTTAATGATGAAATCACAAGGGTAACGTTCCTCATAACAGTATGCCTAAATAATAAAAACATGTATATGTTGCTAAGCACGCTAACTCAATTAATTTCACTCTGAAATTTGAAATTTATTTACAGCATACTCCATATACAGTAGCGCTCAAAAGTATTTTGACAACCTTATATTCGCTCTTATTTTATTTAATATAAAAATGTAAAAGAAAATATATTCCCTATAATTGAGAACACTATCACTGCAGTTATTCAAATGTATCAAGTTTCAACTTGTTTGTTTACATTCGGCGCCACCGAAGAAATATGTCTCCTCCTTAGCTCAAAAGTATTTTGACAATTAGTTTGCATTTAATTGTTGAAGGTGTCAGTGGCGCTATAGCTTCAATTAGTGTTTATACTGACTTATTGTGATTAATTTTAAGGATCAGGAATGCCGTAATGTAAAAAAAAAATCGAAGTGATTCTAGAAAAGCCGCTGTAAATGCACTTAAGAAAGGTAGACTGCAAGCAGAATTAGCTCGTTCTTTTAACGTGTCTCGGCAACTTGTCATTACATGGAATAAAGTTTTTAATAAACAGAAATACATCGAAAATAAGCCTCAAAGTGGCCATCCGAAAAAAAAAAAAACTTGCAATGTTTACTGTATTATAAAAATGATATCTACAAGTGATTATCGTAAGTCCGCTGTAATAATAAAAAAATGAATTGAAAGAAAATTACGGCATAGACATACACGTTTCATCAGTCAAACGACGCCTAAACCTCTATGGCTTACATGACAGAAGACCAGCAAAAACACGTTTCTAATCTACTAAGAATAGGAAGGCTAGAGTTGCATTTGTAAATCGGCATAATCCTTTCAGGGGCAAAGCAATTCCATTGCTGAAATGTTGAAATTAATGATTGACACCAGAATTTTGGTTAAGAAAAATTCGGTTTATTATGTGTGTGAAATATATCTTTTTCATATTTACGAATAAATTTGTTTTCAAATTCCGGTGTCAATCATTAATTTCAACACTTTAGGAATGGAATTGTTTGCCCCTGAAAGGGTTATACCGTTTTACAAATGCAACTCTAGCCTCCCTATTCTTAGTAGATAACAAACGTGTTTTTGCTGGTCTTCTGCCATGTAAACCATAGAGGTTTAGCGTCGTTTGACTGATGAAACATGTATGTCTATGCCGTAATTTTCTTTCAATTCATTTTTTATTATTACAGCGGACTTACAACATTACAACTTACATTAGATATCATTTTTATGATATAGTCAACATTGCAAGTTGTTTTTTTCGGATGGCTACTTTGAGGCTTATTTTCGATGTATTTCTGTTTATTAAAAACTTTATTCCATGTAATAACAAGTTGCCAAGACACGTTAAAAGAACGAGAGAGTTCTGCTTGCAGTCTACCTTTCTTAAGTGCATTTACAGCGGCTTTTCTAGAATCACTTCGATATTTTTTTACATTTCGGCATTCCTGAACCTTAAAAATAATCACAATAATCAATATAAACGCTAATCGAAGCTATAGCGCCACTGACACCTTCAACAATTAAATGCAAACTAATTGTCAAAATACTTTTGAGCTAAGGAGGAGACATATTTCTTCGGTGGCGCCGAATGTAAACAAACAAGTTGAAACTTGATACATTTGAATAACTGCAGTGATAGTGTTCTCAATTATAGGGAATATATTTTCTTTTACATTTTTATATTAAATAAAATAAGAGAGAATATAAGGTTGTCAAAATACTTTTGAGCGCTACTGTAGCAAAACGCATATAGTCTTCAAGTAGTGCTTTATTAATGTGCGGAAAATTTCGTATAATTTCATATAATGTTTAAATACTTTTAAGTGATTAATGAGGGTTTTCGGGTTTAAAATTTCACCATCTCCATGATAAATTATGCAACACCATGCTATAACATAAGGAGTATAACATGAATGGTTTGAGAGTGCAATTTTCATTGCATCGTCCCCTCTTTCTACGTCTTACGTACCGATTTCAACAAGGGCAAAAAAAAAAAAAAATTAAATTTTCATTCATCTGAAAATACTTCTTGAAATGAACGGTTAATAGAGCACTTTTTTAATTAAATTAAAAAAATATTTCAATTAAAAAAATTAAAATTATTTTTTTAACATTAAAATTATTATTATTTAATTCTTGCCAATCCCAGTCTTGTTTTATTCATTTTCCGGTCTGTAGTGGTTTTTCTTAAAAGTATCTTAGCTCTTAATCCCATTTCAATTAACTGTTGCTGCACTGTTTTTGAGAAAGCTACAATCTTCGAAATTTTATCTAAATATCTTTTATATCGAGAATTTGTATAAAATTGCTTTCGTAAGGAAAACTTCGTTATATGCCGATTTTCTGGTTTAGATAACGAGGCTGCCTTGAGCCGTACTTTAGAGGTCTGCACGGGCCGGAATTTCCAGGCCCGGCCGAAAGAAATCAATCTTGGCCCGGCCCGGTGTAAAAATGAAAAGTTCGGGCCGAGCCCGGCCCAGCCTGTTTACATTTTTACAGTTCTCGGCCAGGCCCTACTCAATTTCTACAAAAAATTCCGTTTTTCCTGGATATACAATTAAGATTCTTTTAATGAATACTACATATATATTTATGGGAACATTTTACTGTATATTTTAGATTAGGGGAAGACGGGGTACAATGAAACAAAATTTACTAATATTTTTTTCCTATCCACAATTTTGCATGCACAAAAATATAATTAATGCATATTTTTAATCTTGTATTTTCCCCATCTAAATAAATTTTTATTAGGTTCTAAACAATATCTTTATGCTTGAAAAATAGCAAAAAATAAGTGTCTTACAGTGTTTCATTGTACCCCGTATGCCGGGGTACAATGAAACACATACTGGGGTACAATGAAACACTCCAAATGATAGAAGCAATTTTCACCCAGTATAGTTTATTTTATGAAAAATGAGATAAATACAAAAACAAAACTTGATTAATAAGGAACTTGATAAAAATATTATAGTCTAAGATGAAAAATAAGAAAATTCTATTAGTTTAAGAAATACCTTTCATTTTACATTAAATTGGCGCAAGTCAGTTTCAAAAATTAGCATTTCAGTTTATATTTCAGTTGATCCTGAAGGAATATGGGGTGGTAGTTTCAACAGAATGAGTTTTTTTTTTAAATGTAAGTTTCTAAAAAAAAAAAAAAAAAAAAAAACTAGGTTGGAGTCTTTATATCAAATATTTCACATTTGACTTCATTTAAATGTATGATTTCTCCAACAGTATATATTTCCTTATGTTTTCATTTATACGGATACTGCTTGTGCCATACATGTTGTGTGAATATCTCATTCTTAGTACCTCGATGACCAGCTGGGCCTGGAAAAAAATCTGGATCATCATCAGAGTGTGTAGCAGGCAGAGTTTGTTTACAAAACAATCCCTTCTCGGCTTTTTTTCTCTTTCTATTTTTTAATTGCTTAACAAGAGCATTTTTTACTGACCTGGTTAGAACAAAACTCTTTTTTTTTTTCTGTTTTCCTACTCTTACTTCTAATATATTCTATTTACTACTTTTATTACTATAATAAAACATATTTCATTGTACCCCGTCTGCAAGTGTTTCATTGTACCCCGCACTGAGGTTACTAAATAAAAATTTATTTTCAAACTTCTAATATTTATTTTTTTTAGTTTGATTTTGGAGGTATGAAGACAACAACCAAAAGATAACAATGTATAGAAAAAATAATTATTACATATAACAACAAGGAAAAAGAAACTAAATTACTTTTAGTAAAGAAAGTTACTTTCAATGGCGTAAAAGCAATAATCTTCTATTGCTACTGTTGTAGAAGTGTGAATGCACCCAAATCACATCAGTAATTGGAACATATAGTTGTATAACATATATATAAACTGCAACTCTCTATGACAAATTTGACTGATTTTACAAGTAATGTTTCATTGTACCCCGTGTTTCATTGTACCCTGTCTTCCCCTACTATGTGTTCACAAAAGAATAGTAAACACATTAACGAATACTTACAGTGTTTTAGTCATCGTCTCTACGAACGTTTCAAAATTCGAATAAGGATTCATTAAAATAATAATGTAGTTTAGAATAAAGGGTTAAAAACGTGATAACTTTTGAAGCTGTATAATTAAAAGTAGAATTGTGAAAATATTTCTCTCATTTTTAAGGTTTTTCTCAATTCCAAAAAAAGGTACATTTCGACACATTTATGAATTCATTTCTTTTCGAAAACGCGTAAGATTGGCAGGCATTCTTGTTCAGAAATTATGTAAATGTTGTTTTTTGTTCTTAGATAAAAGCAATATGTCTTTCACAAAATACTGCCAAAGTTAGCGTTTTGAATCGAATTTCCGAAAGCGATAGCACAGGAAAGGAGAATCCTCTAAGAGAAGAACGTACAGTCACGTGACAAGAATCTCTTATCTTTGTAAGTAATTTATCAAAAATGGAAAAAGCTATTCGATTCCAAATGCCTTCAATAGTCAGGCCTGTCAGTTTTATGCCGTTATTGTTAAAAATGAGTCAGAAAATGTGCCTGAAAGTTTCGCATTGTTGAGCAGTGAATATGAGAGCCACCTTAAGATATATTTCAAAAATACTGTTAACAGAAGTTCATTATTGCTATTAATACTTTCACAAAACATAATGCCTGCCCTGCACACCCTGAGAACGATTAGGACCAGCTCAGTACCGGCACGAGTCTGCTGAAAAAATTAAACCTGGGAACAGACAGCATGCAACTGTACGATGCCGATCTCTACGATGGATATGTTACATTTCTGTATTGATGTTATTAAACTCCCATCGGCTCGTGACGCACATTTATACTTCTCGAGAATGGCATATTCATTGAAAATGGCTCGTACTTTATCTGTTTTGCTTAAATTCTTATATCGGGCCTAATTTTTTTATCAGCCCGGCCCGGCCCTGCAGGCCCGTTAAATTTTTTTGCCGGCCGGGTACGGGCCTTGGGCCAAACCCGGGCCCGTGCAGACCTCTACCGTACTTCCCGTTTAAGAAATTTAAAATTTCGCAAAAATCTTTTGACGAAAGACTTATTTACTACATTAAGTATTTTCTTTCTACCTTTCCCCTAATTGAAAGATGTTTTTTATCTAAAATAAGAATAAACGTCTTTCACAAATCGTCAATTTCTATTTTGTATGCCATGTTTAAAATTACTTTCAAATTTAATCTTTTTAAAATTCGCTTTTTAACCCACTGAAGACTTTGCAATATTTGATTTGACTATCTAGCAATTGCGGCAAGAACTTGAATAAAAAATTTGCAAAAAAAAAAAAAAAAAAAAAAAAAAAAAAAAAAAAAAAAATCTTGTACTTTTAGCTCGAACAAGATTGAGATCGTATATGTTTTGTGAAATCTATAGCGATTTGGGCTAGTCAAATATATTATATAGATTTCACAATTTTTTTAATTTTCATTTTTGGATAATTTATCATAATAGGTAAGAGTTTGATCTTTCCTTTTATCTCTTTCGTGCTTGATGATTTTAATGTTGTCTATTATATGGCTAACGGCTATTATATAATACGGCCAATGGCTAATTCCTAAACCGTTATTCATACAGATATAGTTCCAGTTACAAAAATATCTTAAATGAGGCAAAGAAATATTTTAAAAGCGATTTGGGTCAGTAAAAACATTTTTTTTTAAATTACGAAATTAAAATTTTTATACAGTCCCCCGGTCCTATAAGTTATACGTATTTAGTAAAATTTTCCTGTTACACTGACAAGTAAGACCAAAAAAAGTCCCGTTATTCTACGACTAAAATTGACTGAGTAACAGCTGTTTAAAGTTGGAGCATATTTTTGCTGCAAATTAGGGGTCATTCACAAATTTAGTAGAAATATAATTTCGTCAGATATATTAAAGAAATGGTTGAGAGTAAAATTAACATTGCAATATAAATTGGAAATCTTTAACCATTTTGATATATTAATGCAAAATATACAATTTGTTATAAGAAGAAAGAAAAAAACAGAATTTTTGTTAAACAAAATGATGAAAATTAACAGCCTCAATTCTTTAGAAAATGATATATATTTTTTAATGTTATTAGATTACACTAGTCTGCAAAAGTTGGGTTATGTAATGTTTTTTAGCTTTTGTAATTGATTCTTATGTATTCTGTACCGCTGAATCCAAAATTGACCTTCATTTTTTACCATCATGCAAAGATTTTTTACATATCGTAAATTTTAAAGTTAAATAAAGAAAAAATAGCGAAAATTTGATACTACAAAATAGATGTGATTGTTGTGTTTTTAACTTTTGATAATTGATAGTTATGTATTTTCTACCGCTGAATTCGAAAATGACTTTCATTTTTAACCATCATGTCAGGATTTTTCGCAAATTGTAAATTTTAAACTTAAAAAATTGAAAGCTAAAACATAACCTCCTTCCCCACTTCATCGGACTCCTCAGCTGTGTAGCTCTAAGAATCCAGTATAAGCCAAAAAATTGAATAAATTATTGAATTAAATTAAATAAGAAAAAATTTACATCTGCTTTATAGTATCAGATTTTCGCTATATTTTAACTTCGACATTTACGATTTGCAAAAAAATTCTAACGTGATGGTTAAAAAGGAAGGTCATTTCAGTGCTAAAAAGTACATAAAAGCAATTATGGAAAGTTAAAAAACACAGCCATCTCCTCTATTTTATAGTATCCGATTTTTGTTATTTTTTTAATTTTGCCAATTTATGATTTGCGAAAAATCCTGACATGATGGTTAAAATTAAGGTTACTCAAAAGTTAAAAAAAACACAACCATCGTAGTTTTGTGTTATCTAATCTAAAACTTTTTCTTAAACTTGTTGGCGGTAATCTATACGAAATTTTTTGTGTTATCCTGTAAAATAAGTATAAATGGTAACCACCCAATAATATAATAATATTAGATTGTTATCGGATTTACGTCAGTATGTAAAATTTAATCTCTATCGGATATTTGAAGGTGAGTGAAAGTTCGAGTACGAATTTTGAATTGTCAAAACATACATACGATCGTTGAAGTTAAATAAAAACTTATAAAAATAACAAAATTTTTGTTAAAAGAAATCATGAAAAGAAGCAGTCTCAAATCCTTACAAAATAAAACATGTTAAAATACAATTATTTTAGCCAATCTGAAACTTAATAAAAGTTAACGCAGACGATTTTTTTCGAAGCGCAGATACACATGAAATAAGTTCTTCGGATACTTTAAGCACTTGGTATATAACCCCTCAAAGAGTGGCCGAACTCATTTGTGTTCACATGTAGAAAAATGGTATAAGTCATGCCTTTTTAAAGTTTCATAACTCGGTCAATTTTAGTGTTATATAAACGGACTTTTTTTTGTCTTATTTGTCAGTGTAACAGGAAAATTTTACTAAATATAACTTATAGGACCGGGGGACGTATAAAAATTTAAATTTCGTAATTTTTTAAGAAATGTTTTATTGACTTAAATCGCTTTTAAAATATTTCTTTACCTCATTTAAAACATTTTTGCAATTGGAACTATATGTCTATGACTAACGGTTTAGCAATTAGCCATTGGACACCGTTGAGAATGGACACCCTGTATAATAAAATACTTTTTGTAAACATTAACTACTTAAACAAATGAAAAATCGATTAAAAAAAACCTTTTTTTTTTTTTTTTTTTTTTTTTTTTGCTGTATTATATGAAAGTAAAAAAAAAAAAAAAAAAAAAAAAAAAAAAAAAAAAATGGAAAAGTGGAAAAGTGGAGTTTTAAAAAGAGGAGGAACAAAATATGTAAGCGGAAAAAAGTACAAAGGAATAAAAAAACAGCACATCAATACTGAATCTTATATTATGAAACACGTTACCAAGGGCAAGATCCCATAGATCCCATTATCCGCAGGGTGCGCCATAAATTCGTGCAAACTTTAAAAATCCATAATTAAAGAAATAATGGTCGGAAAAATTTTTGGTTTGCGCGAGTATGATCAGACGGATTTTGGATTTTTTTCCCATGAATAATAAAAAATGATTCCAAGAATAACCAATAGAGGGCGCTCACATGCCATATTGAGACGTTTTATGCAAATCAGACAAACACAAACAGACATTGAAAGAAATCACAACAACATGACACTGTGCATTAACTTTTATGGTACTAAAAGATGTTCAACATGACCACCACCACAAGGTATTAGGCAAGTGAGGCGTGTCAATACACCTGTAACAGCTGAGTGTAGCATGTCGGCATCGATGCCACCGACGGTCAGTCGAATGGCATCTTTCAGTTTCGCCAAAGTGGCTGGGGAGCACCGATAAACACGAGACTTTAAGTATCCCCAGAACCAAAAATCTGCTGGGGTCAAGTCTGGAGATCGTGGGGGCCATTCAAACTTACAACCTCGACTTATCACTCGGTCTTCAGTGAAAGTGTCTAACAGGAACGCCTTGACTTCACGTGCAAAGTGGGGCGGGGCACCATCCTGCATGAAGGTGACGGAAGGTAACGCATGTCTTTCCTGCAATGCAGGCACAACTTGGTTACGCAAAAGCGTAAGATACCGTTCTGCAGTGACTGTACACGTTTTCCAGCCGGATTCAGGACAAGACTCTTCAAAAAAGAAAGGACCCAGAATGAAAGCCGCGGTGAAACCACACCAAACAGTCACACGAGGAGAATGCATTGGCTTGGTCTGATACTGCCGAGGGTTTGACGTCGCCCAGATACGACTGTTTTGCGTATTGACGTCGCCATGGAGTGAAAAATGTGCTTCATCCGTCCACATGACATTCAGCAACCATTGTGGGTCACGATCCATTTGTGCCAGTGCCCATGTAGCAAACTTTAGTCTTTTATCTGTATCTGCCGGTAATAACTGGTGAAGTGTCTGTATCTTGTACGGATACAGATCCAAGATTCCGTGCAGAATACGTCGAATCGACGATTCCGGAATTCCCTTTATTCTACCAGCTTCACGAGCACTGCTACTTCCCGTTGATGTCTCGGCTGCCATTTCTTCCATGGCACTTTTTACAGCATGGACACGATCCGCGTTCAAGGATGGTCTGCCACTACGTGGACGATCCTCCAAACTCCCCGTTTCCTCAAAACGTCGTACTAAATTGAGAATTCCATTCAACGAAATAGGGCTTTTTTGCGCCTTTAGTCCTTTCTCCGTGCGAAACTTCCTCAATGCAATAGTAGTGGATTCCCCATTCTTGTAGAACAGTTTGACCAGCAGCGCTCGATCTGGTAACGATAGCATGCTGCCGAGATCGAATGACGAATCCATTTCCATCCAGGTGTTTTATTGCTAGCCTGATTTGCATAAAACGTCTCAATATGGCATGTGAGCGCCCTCTATTGGTTATTCTTGGAATAATTTTTTATTATTCATGGAAAAAATATCCAAAATCCGTCTGATCATACTCGCGCAAACCAAAAAATTTTCCGACCATTATTTCTTTAATTATGGATTTTTAAAGTTTGCACGAATTTATGGCGCACCCTGTATTATGAAACACGTTACCAAGGGCAAGATCCCATAACAAAAACACAGTTGATTTCTGTTTGAGTGAAGCATGCTACTAAGCATTACGTACTTAACACTCAAATTGTCTGATCAATTGTGAGACTAAATTTATAAGGAAATTAAAATAGAAACAAATCCAAAACATCTAAATTCCAGAATTCCATAAAATACAATGAATAGAAATATTTATGAATAGAAAAAAATGGCATTAAACATTATTTATTAACCAATTCCAAACAGATATGAAGAAAATATTGACAGGTAGTCAACATATTAATTTGAAAACTGAGAAGCACATGGAGTTATTGTTATACAGGGTGATTCATAAATATCGAAACAATAGGCTATCTTCTTAAATATTGCCCCTAGGCACATACTTCCAATTGCAAAGTTTCATTAAAAAAAAAAAAAAAAAAAAAAAAAAAAAAAGGTGCAAAATTTGATGAGATAAGTTTCAACTCCCTGGGGGTCTGTATGAGAAAATACAAAAATTTAATTTTTATACGGCCCCCGTAAAATAAAATTCCCAATTAGGAAAATTTTCCTTATCCATTCCTGAATAAAACACACACACACACACAAAAAAAAATCATCTCGATATCTTCAAAATTCGCAGAGATATCAAAATTCAAAATTCGTGACTTACACCATTTATCCATGCCTCTGAGCGACGAGTTTTTGACTCATTTTGAATGCAAGATAGGGATCATCCACAAATTGTACATTATTAAAAGTCGATATAAGACAGTACCTCTCCTTTAGGCATAAAATAGGCAGCGTATAGATTTTACGTTAAACCTGTTTTCAAAGTATGCTGGTGGTTTGCACTAGAGGTCTGCACGGGTCGAAATATCTAGGTCCGGTCCTAAACCGACCCATAGGGAAAAAAAGTTCGGCCCTGCCGGGAAAAAAGTTCAAATCGTAACCTGTCCCGGCCTGACTGAATTTCTATATAGTTTTTTACATCGATATGGTTAAAATTTGTTTCGTATGAAGGAGTTCTGACCAAAAATATTTATTATATCTTTTCTTTTTTCAATTATTTTTAAAGAAGCGCCAAAAGCTGTAATTATTTGTTTTATTAATGAATCTCTATTTATATGTAAATGATTTACTTCTCCTTTAATATCTTTAATCCATATTCCATGTGTTGAGACAATGAAAAATGCTATAAAGTAAAATCTTTTAAGATGGAATCACATAGGAAAGAAAAAAAAAAGGTTATAATCAAGTTCCCTTCTTAGGAGTTGTATATGTAGTCTATTTTTTCTCAGGTATTATTATATTCATTTTCCATGGATCAACAGATTTTTTCGTTTAAGAAAGGATTCCGTCATAGGCAGATTCTTTTCATTAGTTTAACTGTATTTTAATTTTTTTACCTTAAAATCTACTATCCTTTGAAAATATGAATTTTTAAAAATATATGCATTTGTTGTAAAAGTTTTTGGGCTGAGCCAAATTTTAGTTATTTTTGCACGGATTATGTCAGACAGAGATAATGATTTTAATACGGGTTGTCTCGAGACCGGGACTGAAAATTTCGTCCAGGGGAGACCTAGTAATAAGGAAGCCAGTCCCGGTACGGTATAACCAGTAGCCAAGAGATTCTGCTCTCAAAGCTGGTAGACGGGAGGTGTTGGGTTCGAACCCAATCGCGCCCTCGTCCCAATTGTTTGGAGTTTTCAGTGGTTTTCTTCGAACCTGGGATATCCTTGCGTAAATATGGGTTAGGTTTCCTTAGATAAACCTCCACGGAAGGCACCCCTCCCCCCTCCCCCTTCGGGCCCATATCCTTCCAGTAGATAATTGGCCGTCATAAATCACACGAACACCCGGTTCGGTATGAAAAAATACGTTAGGCTCAGCCTGACCGAGTTTTCAGAAAAAAGCCGCCAATCCCGGGTCTGGCCAGGCCCGACCCCAGGATACAGACTTTTTTAACGGCCTTGCCGGGACGATAAGCCTGAATTTGTGAGGGCTAACATTATGAAAAACTCTTAATCGGCATGTTAGCAAAAGCATTGTTTCAAATTACACATTTAACATTTATTTATGGACATTTAAATAGTACAAAAAGGAGGTAGAAACGGCAAACGTTAAACTGAATCGGAAGCTTAAGCTACAGAAAGAAGTTACTTTTTCACCTGCAATTTTTTAAAAAGCATTTAAACATTTTATTAGGAGCCAATCAATGTTTAAAACTTTAAATGCGTTTTTCTGCATGATGTTTTTTTTTTTTTTTTTTTTTTTTTTTCACTGTTTACGATTTCTTGTCTTTAAAATATTCTTTATTTTACTTTAATTTTGTTTTGGCAAATTTGAAAAAAAAAAATTACTTTTGAAAATATGATTAAAAAAAAAAGTTATATAATTTTTTAAATAAATATTTTTAATATTTTTTAAATTAATATTTAAAAAAATCCTGAAACAAAACTAAAATTATACTTTCCTCTTTAATTAAATCAAAAAAAAAATTGAAATCCGATGAATAATGTTTCGAGTTATGAAGATTTTAAATTAATCTGCTTAAAAAAATACTAATCATTAAAAAAATTTAAAAACTTTATGAGAAATATTCGGATGTGATTTTGTTTGCATATTATATGGTTAACCATCACAAAAAAAGAAAAAAAAATCAAAATTCTAACTCAACAAATATATTTTTTACATGTTTCCTAGAACTCTTAAAGTAACATTGTTTCTTTGATTGCACCCATTTCAATTTGTGTCTAATCCCCTAAAATCTGATGAATTATTTAAACGGCCATAACTCTGTGAGTTTTTCAGATATGAAGATGCAATTTTTTGTGTTTAATTCAGAGTTGGATAAGGAAAGTTTGCCTGATTGGAATTTTTACACTATGGGGGCTGTATAAAAATTTAATTTTCGTAATTTTTCAAATAGAGCCCCCATGGAGTTTCAACTTATGTCATTAAATTTTGCACCTTTTTTGTGAAACATTGCAATTGGAAGAATGGGCCTAGGGGCAATACTTAAGGAAATAGCCTATTGTTTCGATATTTATGAATCACCCTGTATATCGTCGCCCCAGAGAAACAGTAAGACATCTTGTAATAATCAAAAATGAGATGTCTGCCTTATTACTGCTTTGAAAAACTGTGTTTGCATCTAGTGAAAAACAGTTGGGAATTTTTATAAAACACATCTGAAATATAGTATTAACCATAACTTTGTGTTTCAGAAGTTGTTCCACCAGATGCATAGCAGTAAGTCAGACATCTCATTTTTTTATTATTACCATGACAATTATATATGACTTATACAGTGTGTTCACGTATAACCTGACTGACCTTTATTTTCGCAACCGTTGGTCCTAGATGCATACTTCCAATTACAAAAATGGTCAAAATTAGGTGCAGAGTTAAAATAAGAAAAGTTTGAAGCGAAAAAACAATTTAGCGAAGAATTACGGAATCTAAATTTTTATACGGTCCCCCGGTCCTAAAAGTAATATTTAGTAAAATTTTCCTGTTACACTGACAAGTAAGGCAAAAAAAAGTCCCGTTATTCTACGATTAAAATTCACCGAGTAATAGCTGTTTAAAGTTGGAGCCTATTTTTTGCTGCGAATTAGGGGTCATTCACAAATTTAGTAGAAATATAATTTCGCCGGATATATTAAATAAATGGTTGAGAGTAAAATTAGCATTGCAATATAAAATTGAAATCTTTAATTATTCTGACATATTGCTGCAAAATATACAATTTGTACTGAACATTTAAGAGGATAAAAATAACAGAATTTTTATTAAATGAAAAGATGAAAAACAACAGCCTCAATTCCTTACAAAAATGGTACATATTTTAAAATGTTGTTAGATAACACCGTCTTTCAAATTTTGGGTTGTGCCATGTTTTTTAGCTTTTGAAAATTGATTCACATGTATTTTTTAGCGCTGAATCCGAAAATGACCTTCATGATGGTTTACATCATGTCAGGATTTTTCTCAAATCGCAAATTTCAAAGTTAAAAGCTCAAAGTTAAAATTGATCCCCCTCCCCTCTTAAGCTCATCGGACCCTGAGCTGTTTAGTTGTAAGAAACCCAGTATAAGCCACATAATTGAATAAATTATTGAATTAAATAAATTTAAACTGCATAAAAAAGTCTTACATCTATTTTATAGCATCAGATTTTTCGCTATTTTTTAACCTTGAAATTTACGATTTGCGAAAAATCCTGACATGATGGCTAATGTGAAGGTAATTTTTTTTATTTAGCGTTAAAAAATATACGTAAAACGTAATTATAAAAGTTAAAAAACACAACAATCGCAGGTTTATGTTATCTAATCTAAAACCATTTCTTAAACTTGTTGACGGTAATCTATCCGAATTTTTTTTTGTGTTATCCTCTAATATAAGTATGTATAAGATGGTAAGCGTCGAAAATCATAATAATATTACATTGTAATCGGATTTAAGTCAGTATGCGAAATTTTAACTTCGATCCGGCATTTGAAAGTCAGTTAAAGTTCGAGTACAAATTTTAAACTGGAAAGACGATCGTTTCAATTTAAATAAAACCTTATGAAAATAACATAATTTTTGTTAAAAGAAATCATAGCCTCAAATCCTTACAAAATACAACGTATGTTAAAATGCAATTATTTTAACTAATCTGAAACTTAACTAATAAAGTTAACTCAATCGTAATAGTTGTACGATTTCTTTCAAACCGTAGATACCTTGAAATAAGTTTAAGTACTTTGTATACGACCCCTGAAAGCATGGTCGAAATCATCTGGTTTGATATGCAAAAAAGTGGTATAAGTCATGCATTTCAAAGTTTCATAACTGGGTCAATTTTAATGTTAGGTGAATGGGACTTTTTCTGTCTTACTTGTTAGTGTCACAGTAAATTTTTACTAAATATCACTTATAGAACCGGGGGACCGTATAAAAATTTAAATTTCGTAATTTTTAATAAATGTTTTTCTTGACCCAAATCGCTTTAAAAGTAATTGTTTACATTATTTAAACCATTTTTGTAATTGGAAGTATGCATCTAGGACCAACGGTTGCGAAAATAAAGTGGACACACTGTATATGATTTATTATTTATATGACAATTCGAAAACTTTTTCTGAAGATTTGTTCAAAATTCATAAGTGAAATTAAAATGTGTTCGAAAAGTTAGTTGAAGATACATTTATACACAGAGAGATACACGAAGCATGAAAAGTTAAATAAATGTAAAAGAAAATAGCTCTTCTAACAGTTATTGGTGATAAAGTGTAATGAATGTATATTGTTTTGTGTTGCCCAGTAAAAAAACAATGCATGTTACATCCCATATTTGCAAAAGAGAATATGCCACAGTAAATCTTAGTAACATATTCAAATTTCGCAGAGTTTCAAATAACATGACACTAAAAGGCATTTTGAGCAATTACTAAATTACCGCCCATAGACGGTAGTGTAATAGAACTTTTTTGTGCAGTTCTGTACAATAACTATAAATATACACATACACCCTCTTGAAGAAAAAACATATGCCCGCATTTAACAGTGTCCGTTTCATATATTCGTATTTTTTTGTGCGGTCCTGTAAAATAACTATAAATACTATAGTATTATAAATTCTACTTATATTATAAATGATATTCATCAGTGTTCTACAAACATTTAACATATATCCCTATTCTTTTGAGTGGCCCCTATCAATGCTATACTATACGCTTTCTTTAAAAAATAACATTCTGTAGGTGATGTAACAACATACTAAAATTATATTATCGCTAAGTGTTCTACAAACCCCGTATTTTGTTTAATCAGTCGTTTTATTAGTTTAATTAGGTATTACATAAAATCGTTTCATTAGGATTTCATATATAAAGATTGCACATATATAATATACACATTGTAGTATTTCATAATAAAGATATTGTATTCACACCAAATACTAGGGGTTCCAATTTGCTGTCCGCAGATCTTCTTTGCAAACATTACCCAATTCTTTTTTACAATAAGCTTTTTTTCTCTGAGGAATGAAAAGTGATTAATTGAAGTGAAAACATTTTTTTGACGACAGCTATGATTTCAACCCAACCTTTTCTAAAAATGTGGGTTGTTCATCAAGCACATGTATTAAAGGGGTGATTGAAAAAGAAAAAGCTCGTTCTGGGATCAGGCTAAATGTATGTATGAGTAAAATATGATTATTTAATATTTGTGTATTTAGATAAAAATCTGTTCAAATATGAAATGATCTCAAAATAAGATGTCTTGCAAATTCTGTAACTGAATGCAAAAATATCTCAAATATTAAAGTAATAATAGAAAAAAAAAAAAAAAAACTCTTACAAATAAAAATTACATTAGAAATTTAATTAAAATATTAAATTGTAACAAAAGTAGCAATTAGTTTATGCGTAAATAATACTTCCTTTCTAAATAGAAATAACGTCTTTGTAAGAAGAACAAGTCGGATGTGTCAATCCCAAAAACTTCCTTTTATCTCATACCTGTTAATACTTCAAAATTCGCTATCATACTGCCAAAATTAAATGACAAGCTATGCCTATTGCGAGGATTCTAAATATATACACTGTAAAACAAACAACAACAACAAAAAATGCTTTAAAATACGGAAATTGTACTGCCAATAGAGACGCCAGTACTATTTCCGTACTTTAACGGGAAATTTTCCCCGTAAATTCCAGAAAAATTTCCATTTTTTTTTCTTCGTATTTCCGTATTTTAAAATTTCCGTTTCAAAGACAAAAAATAATTTTTCAAGGACAAACTTACATCTTTGTGAATTTCATTCTTTACTTTTCAAGGACATGTTTACATCAAGGCCAGAATACCTATATTTGAATCAAACAACAGTCAACACTTAACCCTCACGGGATTAAAACCAAGGAACTGACCTCTTCTAGCTTACTGCTCTTAACCATTACGCCAAGATTACATAAGCTATGATTTCAAATATCTTTACTTATTTCAGATGCATTTTATGAAGTAAAGGAAAGATGTTAAACTAGGGACTTATTTTTGTAGAGATAATATTTTTCAATTGAGTATAAAATTCTGAATGTTTTACACATTTTCTTTCCATAATTTTTGAACATTTAGCTTTTCAATTCTATGCTTTATAAAAGATAAATTTTAATTTTTAAAATATTACATGCATGAAAGAATGTATTAAGAGTAATGTTTCCTTCATTTTTGAAAGAATTAAAAAATTTTTTAAATGTTATTCTTATTTATTAATTTATTTTTGCAAGAATACTAACATAGTTTTTTTCAAACATGTAGTAGTTTTCAAATTATTTGTGTGGCAATCTACTGTAAACTCAATAACGATAATTATTACAGGGTATTAAAATAAATTTCCTTATTGCTTATTATAACTTAGATAAACGTTAATTTTATAATAATTTCGTTATTATATTTCAGATATATTTTAAGTTTTATGTGCGAATCTGTTAAAGTGAATAGATTAAAAATTATTAAAATTTTAAAATAGATTTTTTTTATTTTAAAATATCCTACAAAAACTTGAAAAAAAATAATAGCTTGCTATAAACAAGTCAAACATTATTTTAAAATCATAATGAAAAATAAAATGTAACTTTCCTTTTAAACAGTCTCAAGCTTTAAAAAAAAAAAAAAATAATAAGATTTTAATTTTTTTAAAAATGGTAAAAATGTATTAGCTTTTTATTATTTAAAAAAAAAAGAAAGAAAAATATTATAGCTAGTTGCTTATAAATACATACTATACATGGCGCCATAACTTTTATCGGTTTTACTTAAAAACCAATATAACACCAAAAATTTTTAGCAAACATTGGGGAATGCTTGGATATATTTTCTACAGAGAGTCACATTTAGTCAATATAGAGGTTTTATTGAAAATATTATCACTATAAGACAAATATATACAACAATTAATTACTTCGATTTCCAAACAGAACAACTTAAACTAAACATCATCTACGGAACTTGTACTGTTTTGAAAGCAATACAGAAATATTCCGTAAAATTGCTGGAAAACTTACTGAATTTATACGGATTTATAATCTCAAAATGTCAGTTACGGAAATTGTACTGTTTTCTTGGAAAAATGAAACTATTCAGTAAAATTTTATGGAAAAATTTGTGTACATTCACATCGTGTATTTCACGTTGAAAAGCTACTGTAAATACTACTCGGTACTATTAAACTTTTTATTTATTTAAAGTGGGTAGCAAAAGAAGCTTTTGTGTCAGAAATACTTCTTTAAATATAAAAAATCTATTGTTTTCTGACGTTTCTGAAGATAAATGAATAGTTTTTGGAATCGTGGATAACTCGGAAAAGGTTATGCTATATTTTCGTAAAGTTTTGCTAGGTCCCGAAACATTTCTCTTTATTGATAGCGTAGTTCTAACTAGAGTTCTGCATCGTTCGGGTAACCCGTATCACCCGAACCCGACCCGAACGTCAGAATTGGCTCTACTTGTTTTCGCTGCAAGTCGAATTCGGATCTGGTTGACATAAAAATTTACATGTTTGGGTCTGTTTCGCGTTTGGTTTTGACGCTTTTTCGAGTTGGCCCGATTTTCCAAAAGAAAGTCCTATATATTTTTAAGGTGAAAAAACTTTAGGTTTAATATTATTAAGTGTACCGGGTGTCCCAAAAATGACTGATGGATTTTAAAATTCAATAACTTTCAAACGGTGTCAGATATTAAACAAATTCTTGTAGGAGGGTTATGTATGATGTCAGGGGTTCTTTTACTGTGATGCTTGATTTTAGTTCGAATTTCAAACAATAGATGGCACAGAGGGCAATAGGCGCTCAGTCCAGAAATGATTTTTGGTACTTCGGGATCCATTCAATACGTTTTAATCTCTTTTTTTCGCATGGAAGAAGAAAGAGGCCGAAAAATCGAGCCTGGATTTAGCGGTTATTGCTTGCAGCGTCATCTATCAATGCTATTTGTAACTAAAACTGAAAATCGCAGCATAAAAACTCCTAACATCTTACATAACACTCCTGCAATAATTTTTTAAATATATGTCACCGTTTTTAAGTTATTGAATTTTAAAATCCATCAGTCCTTTTTGGGACACCCGGTATATGTGTTCGTTTTTAATATTAAAAATAAGTCAAAATTAATATTAGAGATATAATTGAAGCGTTGAGAACCAGAGTGCGATTTCGAGAAAAATGTTTTCGAAAATTTGGAAATGTTTTTTGTCAAACTCTTTTAAGACAGTGTTTAAAGTGGTCACTGGTCAGGGGAGATACAGCTTCTTCAGAAAGCATATGATGAGGAAGTTGGCAGTGCTAGTGACCAAGCCACTTGATCTACTTTTGCACTGTCAGCTTGATATACAAAATCTCCATCTGTTAAACCGGCTCTATCACTTGAATAATTTCGAAATTAATAAAAGTCACTATGCTGTGAAAAGATGGCATGACATACAATGCTTTGGCACTTAAAACTCATTTTTCACAAAAATGTGGGATGTTCCAATCTGGTTCTCAATACCTCAATTGTAGACTACTTTGCCATAATTGTACAGTACAGCGCCGATTATCCGAACAAGCATGGACCAACCCTAGTTTGGATAAACGAACAGACAATTTAAGGGATGTTCCTGACTATACTAAAACCTTCACATTCATCAATCAGTGCTTAAAAATATCAGCGCGTTTAAAAATTCTTTTTATTTTATTTATTTATTTTTGTCTTTTTAATTTTTGTTTACTTTTTATCATTTAAAATTTTCTTTTTCTCTTTTTATCATCTTCTGAATTACAGAGATTATAATTTAAGCAAAAGTTTGCGATTGTTGCTTGTTTCAAAGAAGACATTATTTTCATAGCTGCCATACTCTTAAATACATTAGTTGAATAGAATCAGCATTCTTCTGCCGTTCGAGCCATTTGATATCTGTTTCCACACACTGAAAGGCTTCGTTACAGAATGGACCTGGGTCATTTTCAGAGCATTCGTTATCATTTTCCTCAATTTCTTTTTAGGTGCGTTCGTAATTATATAAATACGTAGCACCTATAGTCGTCGTTCAGTCCGTCTGTCCGTCCGTCCGCATATAACAGAGCAAAAACTACCCAACCGAATGGTCTGAAATTTTAACTATATGATTGTTGCAAAAATTTGTCGAGCCATTTCAAATTTTATGAAAATCGGATGTATAGTTTAATTACAGGGACATTCAAAAGTTTTTCTTTACATTACGGCCAATGGGAAAAATTATTGCAAGTGCATTTTAATGATGTTACTGTCTTCCGAATGGTCTGAAATTTTAAATATATAATTGTTGCAAAATTTTGTCGAGCCATTTCAGATTTTATGAAAATCGGATGTATAGTTTAATGGCAGGGACAGTCAAAAGTTTTCCATTACATTACGGGCAATGGGAAAAAATTATTGCAAGTGCATTTTAATGATGTTACAGACTATGCACTTATGAAGTGCAAAAAAATATACATTCAGTACAATATGGTGTGCAAAAAATAGTTATAGTACGAACGCACCTTATTTGCCACGTTTGACGAGCAATTTCCTACTTGTTTGTTTTTACTGCTCCCAACGATACCGTAATCGGGGATTAGATTTCGCAAGCTAAATTTGAAAGGGGAAAAATGAGAGAAACAGGTGTTCGAATAATTGGAAGTTCGGTTAAAAAAAAAAAAAAAAAATTGTGAGAAATAGGCTGTTCGGATAATTGGAAGTTCGGTTAATTGGAGTTCCGATAATCGGCGCTCTACTGTAATAAAATATATATTAACTTTCTATCACTTCGAGATCAGGTCAGGTTTGGGTTAGAATCCTGCTTCGAGTTGGGTTGGCGCTATATTTTGTGATTGCGTTTTGGGTTGACTTCCACATTTTTGCTGCGGGTGGGGTTGAATTTCATTGTTTCGGGTTCGGGTTGGATTTTGACTCTTGTGGGTCGAGTTCGGGTTGACCTGATATTTCAAAATAATGTTCACGATATTTTTTCTGGTTAAAAATCTCTATACAGTAAGATCTCAATAATAGACACTCCCAAAAAGAGGAGACCTCTATTTAGCAAACATTTCCTTAATTCCTTGAGACTTATATATTCGTAAGTTTATAACTCTGAATAGTGGGAACCTCCCATTATACTAACACGTGTATATGTGCATAAACTATAACAAATCCGATTCATATGTTTTTGTGCGTATCAAAAGCGAAATGTTGGTAATATTTTTTATACTCCGAGAAAAGAAAAAATGGTTCACAAAGAAAGAATAATTTATTATCACATTTCTCATATACATTTTATTCCCCATGCAGTAAATTGAATATGTAATCATTCATATTCAAATATGCATTTATTTTCATCTTAAACATAGTTCTGCTCAAACTTTTTATGAAAATATCAACACGACTTGCAAAAAACCTAAATATGATCCACAAGAAATATATATTTGAATATTAAAGAATATATATTTGTCCATTTTTCTATATAAAACACAAAATTGGTATTAGAAATATAGTTGTAAATTATTTTTCATAATTACATTGAAACATAACTTTCCTTTCATTTTGGGTTATCAAAAATTATTTTGGCGGGATCAAGTCGAGTTGTGGGTCAGGGAATTTTTTTGTTGGTATCGGATCGGGTTGCAGGTTGACTTCAAATGAAATTTTCGGGTTGGGTTCGAACATTTTGGGGTCAGATTTGTGTAAGGTTTCGGGTTGACGAAATTTTTTTGTCGGGTTCGGGCAGGGTTTACTTTAAGCAGCATTTTTGGTTTCAGGTTGGGTATAGCCCGACCATGAAAGACATTCTAGTCTAACTTTCTTATTTTACTTAAAAGTTATGAACTGCTCTAAGTAAATAAATAATTCAGCACTTTTTATAGAAAGCTATAAAAATTACAAGAGAATAGCAACAATAACATCTATAATGAAATTTTTGCTGTATCTAATAGATTACAACAATGATCTCACCACTTAGTTACCCTCAAACAGAAACTTTAAATGAAAAGCTAATATATTCTATTTATGTAACATATATATTGCACAAAAACAATGCATAATGTTAAATAATAGCCGTGTTCGTTTTATCTGTATTGAAATGAATACAAATAAGATGGAGCAATCGCTCGAAATTTCTATTTATCTTATCGAAAACACTCATAAAACAATCAGAAAAAGATTTTTTTTTTTTTTTTTTTTTTTTTTTTTTTTTTTTTTTTTTTTTATCAATTGCGGATGCTTTTCATTCCATTTCCACTTATGATATATTTTATTTCTTTTTATTGCTTCAATACACATTATTTACAAACTTAATAAGCTAAGCATAAGTTTTAATTACACGCATTTGCATTGTTCATTCTCATTTTCTTAAAAATGCAAATGCATTGTTCGGTTTCAATAGAAACAAAAATCTCGTAATTCACTTCAATAACCTATTAAAATATACTTGAATTCCGGAATTTTAACAAAAGATTTTCAACACGGATGTATACAGTGGGTAAGAAAAGGTTATCTTTCTTATATTAATAAATGGATATAAAATTTAAAAAGAAAAAAGAAACATTTAATGAGCGTAGTATTGCATTTAGAAATATTTTTAGTATTCAAAAATATATTTTTGAAGAAAACGCATAAGAGACGTAAAGATGAGATAGGTTCAGCCCGTGCACGTGTGTTTCAGCGCAGGCTGAAAACAGAACTCATGTCTTTCTTCCATAGTTGTACAATGATATTTTTTAAAAAAGTATTGCATTTAGAAATAATACTTTCAGCATTCAACGCGCTAATTCAGAAATACATTTTTAAGGGAAACTGATAGAGACGTAGAGATGAGATGGCCTCAGACCAAGCACGTGTGAGCCCAGGCTGAAAACAGAACTCATGTCTTTCTGCCACAGTTGTAGAATGATATATAAAGAAAGTATTGTATTTAGAAATATTATTTTCAGCATTCAACGCGTTAATTCAAAAAGTACATTTTTGAGGGAAACGGATAGAGACGCAGAGATGAGACTGCCTCAGACCATGCACGTGTGTTTCAGCCCAGGCTGAAAACAGAACTCATGTCTTTCTGCCACAGTTGTATAATGATATAAAAAACGTATAGCATGTAGAAATATTATTTTCAGCATTCAACGCGTTAATTCAAAAATACGTTTTTGAGGCTGAAAACAGTACTCATGTCTTTCTGCCATAGTTGTACACTGATATTTAGAAAAATTAAGACTTATAACTTTTGCATATTTCTGCCAGTAGTTAGGTATAAATAACAAATTTTCCATTTTAAACAAGATTTTCAGGGACATGAAAATCTCGAAATGTTGTTATGGGGGGGAGTATTTGGGATTAATACTGAGTTCTACGTACGTGAAAGTTTTTAAATGAGAAAATTAATCTTTAAACAATTTTAAACTGTTCTTAACAATTTTTTACTGCGTACTTTCGGTATCGGGTTCCGGCTGTGATGACACACAAAAATTTTCGGGCTAGATCGGACTCGAATTGCAACTCATCCGACTCGTGCTCCTAAGAAAGAGCCCCAACTCATCTCTTAGTAGGGAGATAATTGAAATCGAATTCTGGTGCATTTAAATATAATTTAAGACACCATGCCATTTATGCTAAAATTTGCTATTATTTTTCTTTCTTTCATCAATTAAGTTAATTTTTTTCTGTCGATATAAAATCTAGAGAATATTAAATTATGATTGGCTACTAAATTACATAAAGGAGAATTAGATATCACCGATCAGGATTTACTTGAACCATTTTCAAAATTCAAACATCTATCACGTGATATCTATTAAAAATTTTTTAATTCAGCTCGCGAAAATTTAATTCATGCATGTATTCAAAAATTCATTTTACTTCACACGATATAAAAATAATACTATAGTTGAATCGTTTAAAGGCAGAGTGCCTACGTCGCATTTTCTCGAATGGTTAAAAAATAAGGACTTTTTGGATGCATTACAGTGATTTTTTCCATGGGGTAAAATATATTGGGTTGCGATTACAAGCAAATTTCTTGGACCTATCGTTCATTCCGGTATTACTATGCACAGATTGGTATGTCTAGAGCTCAATATTTCAAAATTAGTGACTTAAACCACTCTGCCTTTAATCGGATGACTGTGGCCTATGAAGGGATGACTGTAGTTTATAAATTAAATTAATACATAAATTATTGCCAGGTGTGTTCTTCTTTGCAGAACTGTTAGGTAGCTTTCATTACAAAAAGCTACCGTTCGGAGGAAAGCGATTTCAAAAAATTTTGGTATATTTTCATCGATCATGAACCCCAGACCCCGAAAACACCCTCCGTTCAAAATTGACATATATATATATATATATATATATATATATATATATATATATATATATATATATATATATATATATATATATGACGTTTGTCACACTGTAACTCTCGTATTTATGAACCGATTTGGATGTAATTCGTTGTGTACATAGTACATACCAATGTCTCGACCGAGTTCGTTGGCCAGCTTCATCCGCCATTTTCTTTCAAAATGGCAGCCATTTAAAAATTTTTAAAAATTTTTAAATTTGAAATGTGGTATCAAAAAATTGAAAATGGAAAAATATTTTTTTTTCTTATGTATTTGACCTTTATACAAAGATTCGGGAGCATTTTTTGTTTCGTCTATATCTTAAAAAATGTCTGAGTTATAGCATTTTGAATTTCTAGCGTGGCTGACATTTTGAAATGTCCTGATTTTTGTCACGTGATAACGGGCGTATTTATGAACCGATTTGGATGTACCTTGGTGTGTACATAGTACATACAAATACTCGACCGAGTTTGTTGTCCAGCTTCATCCGCCATCTTGTTTCAAAATGGCGGCCATTAAAAAAATTTAAATTTAAAATGAGATACCAAAAAATTAGAAAATGAAAAAGATTTTTTTCGTATGTGTTTGACCTTAATACAAAGATTCCGGAACAGTTTTTGTTTCGTCGGTATCTAAAAAAATGGCTGAGTTATAGCATTTTGAATTTCTATTGTGGCTGACATTTTAAAACGACCTGATTTTTGTCACGCGATAACAGGCGTATTTATGAACCGATTTGGATGTAACTTGGTCTGTACATAGTACATACCAATGTCTCGATCGAGTTCGTTGGCCAGCTTCATTCACCATCTTGTTTCAAAAGGGTTGCCATTTAAAAAAAACAAATTTAAAATTTAAAATGAGGTATTAAAAAATTGGAAAATGAAAAAGATTTTTTTTTATGTGTTTGGCCTTGATACAAAGATTCCGGAGTAGTTTTTGTTTCTGAGAATTTGTTCTTTTGTTTATATCTTAAAAAATGGTTGAATTATAGCACTTTGAACTTCTACCATGGCTAACATTTTGAAAGGATCTTGTATTTGTCACGCGATAACACACGATGTACAGATTTATTTCGATGTATTTCGATGTAAGAAGGCATGTGGATAGTATACATCAATATCTCGACCAAGTTCGCTGGCCAGCTTCATCAGCCATCTTATTTCAAAATGGCGGCCATTAAATTAAAAAAAATTATATTTAAAGTGAGGTGCAAAAAAATTTGAAATTGAAAAAGGTTTCTTTCTTAAGTATTTGACCTTGATATAAGGATTCAGGAGCATTTTTGTTTGGTCTCGACCAAGTTCACTGGTTAGCCTCATCCACACCATGTTGTCTTAAAATGGCAGGCACTTTAAGAAATCGCCGAATTTGGCAGCCAAATATAATGACATTTAATAATTTACATTTTACTTTAAATAAAAGCAGCTTGGATAAAGCTGACTAATTTCGCGAAATTCTCATTCATAATGATTTAGTATTGATAAAAATTAGTATTGAATCTCCTATATTCGGTTTCCACTAAATTGAGCTTCGTGTGTTTGAATAATATAAGTTGGCTTTTTTAAAATAAGGAATATGAAAGCTACCTCTTCCTCCCGGCACTGGCCAGAAGGACTTTTTTGGTTCTAGCCCGGCTAAATACTTTCTACTAATATCACCTAAGAGAGCAGAGATATAATTGCTCTCAAAACTTGCTCCCTCGGTCGTGGATTGTTACCATGAATAAACATACATTTAATCATTTGTTTCATTTCCAGCGATCTTAGCATTGCTTAAAAAATCGTCAGCCGACAATCTAGAAATCATTTCATCACAGCTTTTCTTTAGCCTTACTTTCAACCAAGGAGGTAAAACCAGATTAGGCTCCCTGCTTTCAACTGAACAATTGCCCACAAAGAACTAACTGTATTTGAAGTAAAAAGAGATTTTTGAAGTAATTACTTGAGCAAGATGGCAGTTAAAACTTTTCACAGGAGCACTCAAAAGGGATTATCGAGTAAAAATGACTATATATATATATATATATTGCATTTATTTTAATTCGTAAAGCTGAAATTTTTTTCTATACATGCAGCCATTTCCATGCAGCTAATTTTTATTTAAGGAGATACGAAATCTTTTTAACAGGTTAGAATTATCTGCTTTACACAAATAATTCCTATTCCTTTGTAAAACACAATTAGCGAAATCAACGGAATTAACAAAATGAATAAATAAATAAATAATAATAATTAACGTAAACAAGTCTAACCCCCCCCCCCCCCCCCACTTTACACATTCAACAATAGGTTACACGTTACATCTCCACCTCGTCCCTATGATATTTCTTTTTGCGACTAACAAAAAAAAAAAAAAAAAAAAAAAAAAAATCTTTCATTTGAATATTTTTTCAAAACACGATGATGAAATCAGAGTTCGCCCGGAGAGGACTTTGCCCCCAGAGCATCAAAATGTTCCTCGGAAGATTTGCTATTATATAGCCCCCCGTTCCCCGGAAATCCAGACTCTAGAGCTGAAAAAATCCATCCCAGAGAAAAATATATGAATTCAATTGTGTTGCAGCACCAACTTTGTGAATTTCGAATATTGTTCAAATCATTTAAAATATTAAGTCTAAAATTAAATTATGATTCTACCTTCAATGGACGAAAATGTTATTTTCTATACCATATTTAGAAGTATTTTTGTTCATTATAAATTCTGAGGAAAATATTTTTTAATTCTCTATGTAGGCGGAGATACGTGTATTTAACTTCTCTGACATTACGCCAACGTATACAATAAATATTTCACAAGTGTTTTTTCAATGTCGAAATAAAATGCTTTTTTTTCTTCCATGAAGATCTTCATGTTTTTTTCATAGATTTGAAATTATTTGGTGTCGCCATCTGTTGTGCGTTTTATAAATTAGACATGTTAAATCGTAATAAAATGAAAAGCTCAAATACAGTATTTTTTTTTTTTTGAGTGTATGCTGTGCCGCTGTGCGTCCCCCCTCTCCTCAAAATTTATTTAAAATCCGGGTGTGCGTCACACATCATTATTTTGGGGCTCATTGGCCTCTATATAGATGACCACTGGTCACTGCATAAAATTGTCGGGTAGAGGGGTAGCAATTCTGTATATGAAACTGAAATTATGAAGCAATGCATAGTGAACAATTTTAGTATCAACTGTTAGATTTTAACAGGTCAAAATCTGTTTGAAATGTTTTCTCGTATTTGTTCTCAGAAATTTGTTTTTCGAATCTCGAATGAGGTACCGAAAATCCACGTCTGCATGTTACATGAGGGAATGAAATACAAGAAAAAAAAATACGGTATTTATTTAATCAAAAGGAGATTTTTTTAAAGATCTTTTCTTAACAATTTTAAGAAAGAAAATAACATTTAACACATGAAAAAATTTTACGGAAAAGTTATTATTCATTCAAAAAAACCTCATTTAATTTTTTGTAAAGCAAGAAATTTCTGTAAGTGTTGGGTTTAAAATAAGTACACAAATATAAATAAATAAATATTTTTATCGTCGATCTTTTCACAAGATTCAAATAAATTAAAGTTCTTTATACTGTTTTTGCTGCGGAGGGTATACTGAGGTATATGTAACTCACAGATAGAGAGAAATTTTACAAAAACAGTCAAATCGTATTCAGGACATCCAAAAAGAGTAAATCCCTTAAAAAACAGGAGGAAGAAGATTTTCACGAATCCGGTATTTTCTTATGAATACAAGAGAAAAGAAATAATTCCTTTAAATTTTATTTTATTATTTCGAGAAGACAGAAGGAAATGTGTAAAATTCTCCGACGTATTCACAGGGTTACAAACCAAATACAATAAAAGCGGTTAAGCGATAAAATCTAAAACAATTGGGATAAATGACAGAAATAAATATTGTACCTCCCTCAAATCCGCACAGCCTAGGACCAGAAGTTAGCATAATTTCTAGTTACTACTTTGTTTACATTTTTAAAACAATAATTTGAATGTAATAATACATTGAAATTTATAATGAATACTTACAATATAGTAAAATAATATTAAATAAAGTAATAAAAACAAAGAAAATTTAAAAAATGGTTAAAATATTAAAAGCCAAGTAAAGTAAATAATTAATAATACAGAACTAAATAGGCATAATAATGATGAGATAATATTTTTTTGAATTATTCAATGGAACTCGCGATTTAAAAGTACACTAATAATTTACATTAAAATCGTAAAATAATGAAATTTTATTTCATGCTTACTAGCTACACTTAATAACCAAAAAAGCTTGATGAATAGGTAAAAGCATTTGGTAAAAAGATCATGATCGCGCAGATATCAACACCATCTTGAATTTTTTTCAGGAAATAAATTATACTTTCTTCGTAAGAGAGCATCCATTCAGTCATATTAACCAGAATTACACATTAAAATGCGTACGAAATGATATAAAAACGAAAAAAATAATCTTACAATTTCCTCTACATTAACTGAAAATTTCACTATTTACGGCTGTAATGATGTGCGGATTTTAGGCGTTTGCTGATTTGAGAGAGTCTGCGGTATATGCAATAACAGTAAAAATGGATGTTGATGATAGATGTCAATAAGAAATTTCGTATACAGTGCCGTACTTTACTGCATTTAAAAAACTTTCTTTAAGATTAAAAATAAATTAATTAAGTAAAAAAAAAAAAAAAAAAAAAATCGACTGAAAAACGAAAATATATCGCTCACCCGCAAGAAAAGTGACAGGTCTCGTAAAAATTTATTTTGTGTTTTATTCCACTAATAGGTCTGTCATAGGTGCGTCTTACTACACAAAAAGTTTCATGAGTGTAGTTATACGAAAAATCACTTTATTATGCTATTTGTCCATTTGTGACCGCAGAAAAGGGGTGAATTGTGCGGGGAGGTAAAATCACCCAATCCTCCAAACCTCATCCTATGTCTTCATTCTTAAGGGTTTTATGCTTTTATGCACGTTTTCACTCTTGCATGCAGACCTGAGAATTATAATTTCATCTTACAGTAAAATCATGCAAATTTTCTTTTGCCTCTCCTGTGAAATTTACATTTGTCGAGATGTGTCACTTTTCTGGCAGGTGAGCGATATCATGTGTACCCTTTTGGCTATCTAACTGAGGCATATGTTGTAACAATCAATAATAAAAGTGTCAAAATACAGTCAGACTTCGTTATCCCGACACCCGGTTTTCACGTCAGCTTTTCAAAGTCACGATCTTCTGTATATGATTTTAATGTAAATAAACTCCGGATTTTACGTCATTGAATAATTTTAAACTCCAGATATCCCGACGGTTTAGAAAAATTGTCCATTTTTCATAATCCATCTTATAAGTACGGAAATTAAGCGTTAAGAAATGTCTTAGCCAAACTTTTCACAAAAGTGTCTAAAATACCCATTGAGATAAATGAGAAATTTTACTTCAATCCTTTATCAGAATAAATAAACCCAAACACTATGAATGACACACTTAAGCTCCAGATAGACGTATCAGTCTACTCGCGGTCTTTTTGTTCTGGTCAGGCGTTGCTTTCAAACATTGCATTGCATTGAAACGATCCGAAATTATCTGACCTCTATTTCTGAAATAACGAATATTGATTACAATTCATTGCATATTATTGCATGAAGCATATCGAGGGATAAGCAAACCATAAATCATCAATATTTCATGTAACAATAAAAAAACCAAGCCGTCATAAATCTCATTTTTATTCTTTTCAATTTTGTTTTAGTGTTTATTTTATTTAATAATAATGTGTTATTGCTTAAAACTGCAATAACAGTTATGAATTTAAAATTGTCTTAAATTAATGAAAAATACAGCTTTTTATAAACACATTTTTCTCCAACTCCGGTTACCGCGACACTCCGCTTATGACGACACCATTTTCCGGTCATTAAAGTGTCGGGATAACGAGCTTCCACTGTATTATAAAGAAATGGACAAAAGGTAACTGGATTTTTTCAAACATTGAAAAATGAGAATATCTCAAATTTAGACTTACTTTATAATATCTGTCTATTTTGAAGAGGAATATTTCAAAATAAAACTTCAAGGAATGGATGCCTATTTTAATAACACCAATAATCCTTTTAACATGGGTAACATAATCTGTCTTGAAAAATAGGCAGTACGAAGCGATGAAATTTGGCATTTTTTTAAGCACACATTTTATTAATAAAATTATTTCACATTCTTTGGATTGGTAATGCACTATTCCTTCTTAGCAGACAATTACACTGAACGAAGTCCACTCCTGGAAATAAAAGAAAGGAAAATCAGTAAAGTAACCGGAATTTATGTTTTTAAATATTTAACATGAAAATAATAGCATAAAAAATGACTAATTAATAAATACATGAAAATTTTTATAATTTGTTATCCTTAAAAAATAGTACAAGTATAATAATTGCTATCACTAATCCGGCATACATCAGATCACGTGTGTGTTGAATTACCGAAATAGCCGACCTACTGAGTGAAAGAATGAAAAAAGAAAACATTAACCCTGTCAGTGGTCACACGGCATGATCACCTAATTTTAATTCCAAACCTGACGTATGGCAGCAAGAATATTTTAATAAAAATTTTCCTTTATAATGAAAGTAAAAAAGAGCAGATTTTTAATTTCTAAGAAAGTCAATTATTTCATCATTTTACGAACAGAATTTTTCTGCTCCGGAAACGGTTAAACTACCAGGAACTAGTCCTTAACCGATTTCAAAAAAAGGAGGATGTCAATTCGACGCATATGTACTTTTTCTTTTTATGTATGTTCAACGATTAGTCCGAAACATCGCGACCGATTCATGTGATTTTTCTTTTTATTGAAAGAGGATACTCTCGAATGCGCTCCATTTCAATTTCATCAAAATTGGTCCAGTACTTTTTAAGAAATTCAACAAAAACCAAAAATAAATAAATAAATTATCTACGATTTTTATCAAATGACGTAGCACTATCTGTTGAAAGTCGCTACCCGGCGACTTTCCTACCTCTTTTATGCGGTTTTGCTCCTAGGTTTGGTGTAGGAAAACAAAAAAGCGATGTTATAATCATTAGAAACTTTTATGACGTAAACAATCAGTAGTAAAAAAAATTAAAATAAATAAATAAACTAGAAAACAGGAATTCTGCTTTTTCAGAATTTAGTGTCCCCCCCGATGACAAAAAAATATATGTATATAAATATAGATACAGTAGAGTCCCGATTATCGAAAACCACCACTACTGCCGGTCTCCTCTCTTCACTTCCATTCACTTACCGTTGGGGAGTTAGTCTCTTCACTACACTTTACTTTAGAAAAAGGTTAAAAAGAGGTTGGTTGCATAACACATACGAACATAAAATAACTTTTCTAGACTTACACGAATTTCAGGGTGATTCAAAATTAGTGGTACGAATAGTTTAGAAAAAAAAAAATATAAAAAAAAATCTTTAATATTTATACAATTTAGTTTATTTTATCATTTTTTAGTTTTTTTAATTTTTAAATTTTAGATTAATACTCGTACATGTAAAAAAAAATAATGATTTATATTATTAAACATCAAACCTTCTAGCATAATAATTCCAATGGTAACTTTTCATAATTAATTTAACATAATGATTTACAATATGCCATTCGATCGTTAAAATACCATTTCTTTGGAATTTTCATTTTAAATTGTCATTAATTTTAATTAAAAAAAGTATATCAAGTCTTTGTAAGTTTCCCATAATGTTACTATGGTTTGAAAGATATTTTTAATTTTCTTGGTTCATTTATGCCTTTTTAAAAGTTAGTTCAATTAAACAAATTATTGCCAATTTGTCATTATTATTATTATAATCAGAATTCAAAATTTTCAATTCTTATAAATTAGTATTACTTTAAACAGGGTTAGAGCACTAGTAACTGACCAGGCACCAATAATTGACCACCGAGAGATTGGTGGTAAAAATATTGTTTTCCAGAAAAATTTTAGAAAACAAGAAATAATATACTGGTACATTAATTTTGATTGGTAGAAAATGTATTTAACATCCAACGAAATACATTGTTAATAGTTACAACAAAAGCTGCGGTTGGATATTTAAATGGATTAAATAGAAACCTTTCCGAAAATCTAAAAAAAATAATAATATGTTCATCTTTTTATTTTCTTTTTTTTTTTAATAAGTTCAATTTTATTCTCTAGGTCAGGGACGGCGAACATATGGCACGCGTGACATAAGTGGCACGCTGCAGGTTATTTTTGGCACAGCGTAGATTAAGATTCCAGAAAAAAGAAAACAGTAGAATTTTACAAAATGCATTAATTAACCTTGTTGTCGCTATTTATCTGAATTCGATTAGTTCGGTTGGTTGGCATTGTCATAAGAGATTTAAGAAATTGAAATATGACTTAAAATATCCCTATCTATTTCAATATTGGCTCAAAAAGAAAAAAGACTAAGAGAGAAATAGGAAATTATCACAAAAGAAATATTAAAAGGCATTATACGCAAACATAACGCTGGTAAAATTATAACAACTTGGAATTTAACTCCAGACACTAAAAGCTGTAGATTCTGGCGCTTGCTATTTTGACAATTTTTTTTCTGTAGGACTTTCTTTTCGGAAATAAATAATATGAAAAATTCAAGTAAAAAAATTTTCTCAAATGAGTCCAATTCAACTTGCATTCTCTTAAAAATACTTAAGTATAGGGATGCACCGAATAATGATTTTGGCCGAATACCGAATACCGAATATTCGGCCAACAGGTGAACCGAATACCGAATATTCGGCTAGCCGAATAGTAACCGCTAGGCCGAATACCGAATATTCGGCCTGCCAAATAGTAACTATTCGGCCGAATACTTTTATATTTCAAAGTTTAAAGACATTAAAATGTTAAATTTTAAAACAATTTTACATCATATTTAAAACAGAAACTTTTATTCTAATAAACAAGATCTTTTTTCAAGCAAACTTTATGCTGAAAAAAATCTGCTTTGAGTTATTTAAGAACAGGATAGTTATAAAAAAAATTAATTAATAAAATTTTAAATTTCATGGCTTCTTCTGAGAATTAAAACAAATGAATAAAATTTTCTTAAATTCTAAAACAAACATTTTAAAATCAAAGAGAAATTGTGAAAAAATTGGAAGAAAAATTGTACAGGTACATATATTTGCTTGTCAGGAAGAGACTAAAGTAAAAGTTAATAAATAATACAATCGATTCAAATTTTATATGGTGACAACTTAGCAAGAATAACTGTTCTACTCCCTTTGATCAAGCAAGTAAGTTTTTAAATGCATCCTAGATCAGTGTCTGGAGTGGGCAATCATTTTCAGAGGTTGTAAACGTTGTTCTTAAAATCTTAGCAAGAAACAGATTATTTACTGGACAATGTTGAGGAACTTGCATTTGTACATAATTAATTCCTATGAAAATCCTCATGATTGGTTAATTTGCTTAAATAATACTTAACAAACAGCAAATAAATAATGTAAAACATTCCCTTTTATTTAAATATGATTCTGTTTGTAATTATTCTGAATGTCTTTATAAGTTGACTGTTAAACGTAGAAGTTGTATAAGGTTTAAAAAAAAAAAAATTAAGTTTTTTTTAAGTATTCGGTTCAGCCGAATATTTCGATATTCGGCCAAACCGAATATTCGGCATGCCGAATAGGCCGATTACTGAATAGATACCGAATATTCGGTGAATCCCTACTTAAGTACGAAGCTGATATAAATTATTTGGCATCTAAGATGAAACAACAGAAATGATATTTTAAAAATAAATATCTAACGTAATCAAATATTACCCATATTTTTTTAATGGTAAAAATGAAATTTTAAGTCATTCTGATTCGTTATTTGATCCATTAAATTTTTTTATTGTTGGCACGACATGATCACGTAAAATATATTTTTGGAAAAATTTGGCACACGAATGTGGAAAGGTTCGCCTTCCGAGCTCTAGGTTCGTTAATTGAGGGAAGTAGTTCATTTATTTTTGTTTTGTGTAGATATATTCATTTTTTATTAAAAAATACCGATTTTTGTTATTATTAGGAATTGGTCATTTACGGGATCACTATTCTCAAGCTTGTTGATAAATTTTAAGGGAACATGATACTCTTCAGTAAAAATATCAAATTTCCAATTTTTTGCTTAATATTTTGTATCACCGTGTTGCATATCTGCAACGTAACCAAAAGTCAATATTACTAATATAAAGTGGGTTTTAAAGGACTGTTTTATTTACTGCTGCTTGCTATCTCCCAACACATCAGTTAATATAAATTGTTTATAGAACTCACAACAGACGGCAATACCGAGTTAATCTTGCCAAAGTTTTATTTACAATTTGAACAGTTCCGCATCATTATTGCTAAAATGAACTTCTAAATTTTGGAAAATTAAAAAGTCAGCAGATGTCCAAAAAAAAAAGAAAAAAATATTTTTTACGAATATAAGTTTGTATGCTTTGCATTTTTTAATTAGAAAATCGACATTTAAGACAAGTATGTAATTTTCTATTTATTGCATCTGTGAAAAGAGTACCTTTTAAATATTTAATACGTGATTTATCCCATTGCTAATACTAACTGAGCGTAGAACCAACAGAGTGAAAGATGTCCAAGCCTTCCAATTATAAGATAATTCGAAGTTGAACGGATCAGAGAAAAGTTCGAACTATCCAAAAATTCGAATTACATATATTCTACCAAAAGGAAGACATAAATGAAAAATATTAACTCCACAATGAAAGATTTAGCACATAGACATTATCTAAGAATACTGCTGCATTTTCCCTTCCATTAAATCAAACATTTTTTACTAGTTTAATTATTCATCACTTTTAAGAAAAGTCAGATATTTTTACTGCTTCTCTGAATGCAATCTTTGAGTCTTAGCATATGATTCCATTCTACCAATTGATACAAAAGTAGAATCTTCTACATTAGACTGACCTTCAGAAAAGCGTCGGAGTTCATGTACTTGCACCATAGCTTCTGATAAACTAGGCAGGGGCTTCTCTTAATTTCCTTGTTCTCTTCATCCCCAGACAGTCCGTCTTCAGCTTGGTTGTTTTCCGCCAGTTGTGCAATAATGTCAGCATCTGTTGAATCGCACAACACACAGCCACAGTTTGGTCCACGTTGACATAGTCCTCATACAAGATTGATGGATCAGATTTTACATCTTCCCTATTATCGACAGCCAGCTAAGAATCAATTTCATCAAAGTTTCCCACTACATTTACTCCTTCAGTTTCTTTCTTTACAAATCCCGCCTTATGAAAACATTTTATAATCGTTCTCTCGCTGACCTAGTCCCATGTCTGCCTGCACATAAGTGAAGCAGGAAGAATGTTGAGATTCTTAATGTCAAAATCTCCGATGAGGATGCTTTCAGCCAACAGACGCCTGTCGAAATGTTTAAGGTTTTTGACGATTCCTTGGTCCAGTCTTGGGATTTTGCCAATCAGTTTTGTGCTTGGGTCAGCAAATTCCCTGGAAATCTCCACATAATGACATTGCAAACCATAACCTTTCTTTTCCTTAGAAAGACCGTTAAAATAAACTGTTAAAATATTTTGTATCTTAGCTGAAAAAAAGTCTCAGGAACAATTTTTACTACAAAATTTTAAGGGCAACCGTACCAAAAATTCGAATTATCCAAAACAAAATTCGAAATATCCACGATTGTTTTTATATTATTTTAATACAGAATTCTAGGGACCGAGCAAAAAATTTCAGTTATCCAGAACTTCGAATTAAACAAGTTCGAATTATCCAAGTTTCACTGTATAAGGGGGAAAAAATGGGTAAGAGCATTAAAAATTGGAAAAACTAAATGTTTTTAATTTTACTTTATTTATTTATTTATTTTTTCGAAAGATAGCTATGACCATGATATATTTTTTTGTGGTGAAAAAATTTTGTTTAATAGATTCATTTTATGATATGTTAAAGAGGTACAAAAAAAAAAAAAAAAGGACATAAGTAAAAACATATATAAAGACTGTAGCAAGCCCCCAGTTTTGACACCTAACCAGGAACTGACACTTCAACTAAAATAAGCATTTTCTTGTAACATTCTGCAAAGTAATGTCATTCAGTGATAACTTAGATTAGAGACATTTTTATTTTGGATTCAATTTATACACCACTAGAGGGTCAAGAATATATTCGATGAGGAAAATAACTTTGGAAAAAGCAAAAGTGCCATTTTGAAGGAATCATCTTATTTCTCAAATTAAGGTAGCGTTTTCAAATTATATTTGTAATGCAACCATCCTAAACTTCTTCTTAACCCTTAAATGCCGGGTGTTGCTTTTCGGCAACATACCCAGTTTAGGCTCTAAAATATTATTAGAATAATATTGAATCCATAATGCCTAATCATGCCAATAAAATACATCCTGAAAATATTATTAAATCGATTTTCAACATGTAGATGGCAACACTTGTGCTGTTTAAGAATAAAGATAGATTTATTTTTTTCAATTGTTGCTACTTGTTCTTTGTGTTTTGTTTGGAAGCTTGCGAAATGCCCTATTTTGTCCTGCAGTGAGCAAGTAAAATTTATTTCCTATTATAGTTCCTAAAATTCTTGTGTGTTTTATATTATAGAATTTTATCAAAGAAAATTATTTTTTCAATTAAAGACCAGTATTTGCCGATTAGTAACAAACTGTTTTTAGCCGTAAACCATATTTAAAAGAAAATATGATTTTTAAAAATATTTTTACCATGATTGATTTAAAAAATGAAAGCCGAAAAACATTAACACAATGACTTTTGAAAAATCAGGCATTTAAGGGTTAAAGTTATACTTGTAGAAATTAGATAAAAGATGCATATGATACATTAGGTCCATGATTTATAATTTATGGTTATTTCATTTAGCTTAATGAGGGGGTGCCAGTTATTGGTTCCTGGAATTTCCCTTCACCAATCTCTGACAGAGGTGTCAGTTATTGGTTATATTGAAGAAAGTTGCAGTCTTTAAAAATGCATAATAATAAATCAAATTTATTTTAGAGTAAATACCATTAAACTTTGAGTTGTTCTACAAGTATCTGACACCACATGTCAATTACTAGTTCATAAATGTCAGTTATTGGATATCTGCATTACTAATAATTTAAAACGAGGAGAAAGGACACACGAATCTGTAGAATGATATCAGACATAAATAATAAATTTAAATGACTAAATACTACTAAACTAAATAATACCTTAAAGTGAAAAAGCAAACTGAATAAAACTTTGTACAAGCAATCTTTAAAAAGTATTTTAGAAATTAACTTTCTTTTGATTTTAATTTTTATGTTCAGAAAATGTTTTAATCAATTTTTGTTTTTTAAAGTAACATTATGGCATCTAATTTGAAACCCTCTACTGAATTTTGGAAGCAGCCAAAATTTCCGTATTGTATTGAAGTTATGAATGATACCATACGTGCTAGGCAAGTAGAAGGAATGAGTGTGGTAGATGCAATTAAGCAATTTGAAGTTAATCGAAGTAATTTACACTAATTACCAAACACTAATTACCAAAGCAGGCCTCTTGGTGGTAAACCACTCTTGAAAAAGAGAGAAAAGAGACTAAATCGTAAAATAAAGAGACCAAGAAGAGAATAAAATGTAAAATAATTAGAATTATAAATAAAAAATATATTGAATATTTAATAGGGAATTTAGCAAGTGATTTATCACATTGCTAACTAAACGTAGAACCAACAGTGTGAAAAATGTCCAAGCCGGGAATCGAACCCGGAACCCTTGGAATAGCGCTCCAAGTGCTTTACCATTTAAGTTACGAGCACGATACCCAGATTAACATTTCTCACTCACATATGTTGGTAAGATTGGCATGGGTGGTCCTCGTAGCTTAAGTGGTAAAGCACTTGGAGCGCTATCCCAAGGGTTCGGGGTTCAATTCCCGACTTGGACATTTTTCACTCTCTTGGTTCTACGTTTAGTTAACAAATTTCGAGCGTAATTTCACTGCTGAAAATTAATTGAAAATTTAATTAAAATTACACATGTGATCACCGATGCTGGGTTTATTTGTGTCTCATGTTTTGTCGCAGGACTGTGTGCTCATGAAGACTATTCCATCTTGTGCTGCAGTTGCAGCCTTACCAACATATGTGAGTGAGAAATGCTAACCTGGGTATCGTCCTCCTAGCTTAAATGATAAAACACTTGGAGTGCTATTCCAAGGGTTCTGGGTTCGATTCCCAGCTTGGACATTTTTCACTCTGTTGGTTCTGCGCTTAGTTAGCAATGTGATAAATCATTTATTAAATATTCAATGATTTCGAGCGTAATTTCACTGCTTAAAAATTAATTAAAATTATATAAAAAATATATTATAACAATAACAATATTATAAACTATATTAATTAATTGATGTCAAATGTTTATTTCCTTTTTTTCTTTAAATTGAAAGTAAAGGATTCAAAAATTATGTAAGTGTTTGCCTCTTTAGAAATTTAAATCCCACATTTTATTATGAAAATTAAAGGGTTATTAACGTATTTTTAAAGCATACATTTCATGAATTAACAAATATATATTTTTTTAAATCTTAGTAAATAAAGAGTCAAATACTGGTTCACTTTCTGTCAGTTATTGGTTTTTCAAAATAGGGTGGGTGTCAGTTATTCGAGGTATTGATCATATTTATGAGAACAAAATAATTTTTATTAATAATTTTTACAAATTTTCAAAATTTTGCCGACACTAATTTTTTAGTGTATTTCTATTATCATTTAAAAAACAAAAATAAGTGGAAAATCGATTTATTATTTTGGAATAGTGATTTGAGCCAGAAAGAATCCTGAAGGTGTCAGTTACTGGTATCATAGGGTACCCAGTCTATTTACGACAGACAAGAATTGAAGTGATCGCTGGAAGAAGATGTTACGTAATATTTTTCTGAAAAATTACTTTAATTTGATGGATGAAGGTGCTATGAGGCATTCTATCACAGGGTAAAGCTGTAAAATAGGGACTGTGGATACATAACGTTATCAACCTTTTGGTAATTTTGGACCCCCCCCTTTCCCCCCGTAATGATATCGTTATCAATGTCTAAAAATTCTTTGATTGTTTAAATTTATTTCTTTTGTTTGGAATGATATACAAAAAGGGTTACCTTTATTTTTCGCATAAGTTATTGATTCAAATGAAGAGAAGTCAATAAAATATCACTTTCCATATGAAATAACTTTATATAAAATAACACTCAATAGAAACAATTACTATTTAAAAGTATTTTATAATAGATTTTTGTTACATAATCCATTCAACAGTAATGATGTATTCTTGTACTTGCCCCTCACGGATGGGAGGGGGGGGGGGGATCATAACAGGCCTTATCAACAAAACAGGTGGACAACATTCTTTCTACATTAATACATGGGAATTATTCCAGAGAGAAACATTCGCCTTGCACACAATTTTTCAATATTCCATCTTATGTTGCGTTTGTAGCCTTGCCAACATATAATAGTGAGAAATTTTCCAGGCTGGGTATCGTTCCATGTGGTTTAGTCGGTAGAACGTCAGTGCGCTATACTGATGGCCCGGGTTCGAGTCCCGTCATGGAATCTTTTTCACTATGTTGGTCCTTTGCGCCTCTTAAGCAATTACTTTGAAATTTGATTTTCATTTGAAAAAAAACAAAACAAAAAAAAACATTCTTTTTCTTTTATTTATCAGTAAACACAAGTTTCATTTCAGATATACTTCGTATATGGTTTCTCGAACAGCGATTATATTACCCATATGAAGAAGAATAAGAATATCAAGCTTTGGGGGTATTATATATTTTGAAATTAAATAATTTTACAATAATTTAGTGATTTTTATAACAACTTTGTATCTTAATAAAAAAAAATAGATAACAGACTAAAAAAGAGAAAAAAAGAGAAAATTTTGGTTGAATCAAAAATGATATCGATATCACCCCCCCCCCTAGAGATATCTTACGATATCATGTGCCAGCCCCCCCCCCCCCTCTCCTCCCTAAAATGATAAAGTTATAGTATATACACAGCCAAATATAGATTCTAAATAGTCAAATACAGATTCTAAATAGTCCGGAAGATATGAGACATTATTTATTAATATTTAGTACATATTTTTATTTTTTATAATCTATATTATAAAACAAAAAAATCTTCGTTAATCCACTCGATTAAAATTAACCCGACTGCAAAAGATAACACATTTGCACTTAAAACAATGTAAATAACTCAGCATGTGCTTCTGGGAAATATTCCATAACAAACTATAACTTCACAGATAAATAAATAAATAAAACACAAGTTTAACAGGTGTGTAATCGAACTAGGTGCTTAAAGACTGAAATAATCAAAATCAAAAAAGTTGCTATATATATAGCGAAATCTTTATTAACAGATGCTCCTAATAGGAAACTTGCATCGTTTTTAGAAAATTTAACTTTATCATTCGAAAGCATAATTGATATTTTTCATATAATATTGCTTTTTGACCTAACTAGTGGACAATCTAAAAAATATGTATTAAATATAAAAAAATATTACAGGGATCAATTAAAAAATATACTTTTTTTTTTTCAGCCATGTTATGTACATTGGGTCGCACGCCCTTTAAACCAAGCCCAGCTTGAGTGCGGTTGTTCAAATAATATTACTAATTTTTACTTTTGAAAATTTAAATTTCATTACGTTTTCCTGATGCATGATACCTGTTAACACTAGAAAGATGGACATTTTTAGTCAAGTTTAATAAAAATATTTTACACCAGAATTTTTATTTCAAACTGTTTAACTTATTTATTAAACTTTATTTTCCTTTGTTTCTTTTAAACTTATTTTGTAAAGAAATTTCTGGTTTGAACCGAAATATATTCAGTTAGTAGGGGCCAAAATGGCCCTCCGCCATCATTCTAGTGTTAACATTTTAAATGCCTGGCACTAAGATGAAAATAAATTCATAAAATTTAGAACAAAAAGCTTTCACTTAATTTTTTTCCAAATCTAATTTTTGTTGCATAACATTTTCTTCCACCCAGATTTTCAAGTGAAATGCCAAAAGAACGGAAAATACAAAAAGAACGGACAGAAGTGCAGATAACGAGGGAAAATGTGCAGGAAAAAATGTAAGATAGGAATAATTATGCTTACAAAAGCGGAAAATCAAGGATACGAGTAAGAAAAGAAAAGACGGAAATTAGCAAATACAGCTACGAAAATTTATCTCTTAATTATGTACAAAGCCATATATTTAAGATGAATGTCTGCTGCTTATATAAGAAATACAAGGTCACTCTAGCTCTAAATTGCAAAATTGTACGGTATAATATAGGTCAAGGAAAAAGAAGAAAAAAAAAAGTCCTTTCGGACTGTAACGGGACGATTTTTTTTTTTTTTTTTTTTTTTTTTTTAAAGAAATTAGCTAATTTAACTTGAACACACGAAAGCTAAAATGCGTGGAACCTGATTGAAGAAGATTCCCAATTTTTGTCAATACTGAATTTATTATTTTTTTCCTTTCTCTTTTAACCCTTTCAGGGACAAAGTACTTCTACTCGTAAAATTCTATAAAATGATTTAGTGACACCAGAATTTAGAAACGAATTTATTTGAAAATCAAGTCTTCATGTATTTAATGAAAAGAAAATTTTCATTCCAACAATCTGGTGCCAATGTGGCATTTAGGCATTAAAATTAAGTGGTCCAAAAATGCACCACCGCCCTTGAAAAGGTTAAACATGATGTATCTAGTATGATGTGGCCATGACAAAACTTTTCTTTAATTTATAATAGCACCAACAATTGTGCATATAAAGCATAGTCATTTTTTTATTTAACACACAGTTACAGAGATCAGTGAATTAAACAAACACAGCACAGCAGCTTTGTTGGGAATTTAATACGAGCCTAGCATACGGGTCAATAACTGAAAATTGGACAATTTGCCTCCACTGCCAATAATATTCCATTAATTATACTAAAACCAAAAACTGAAAAATGTAATATATTATAACACTTGTTATAACAATTACCAATGATAAATGGACATATGATGATGTATAATTTTAAGTTTTAAACAAACGAAATCATCATTTCAGTCCCTGTCCCCAGGTACAAATATCCAATATTAAATGTATGCTGTAAAAAATTTTTGTAAATTTTTTTTTACTTTGCTATTATATATTTATACCTATATACAGGGTGTCCAGCGAATAAGACCCTGATTTCAAAATTCAATATCTCAAAAACAAAGATCAATAGAATTATGCGGTAAACGGTTTGTTTATTAGCTAAGCTGTAAAAATGTTGTATAGAAGTTTCAAAAATTAGTTGCAAAAACCGCTAACAGATGGCGCTGTAATCGCAATGCCTATAAATTGTGTTTTGAAGTCGAGAGCCCTAGCGTTTCATTCCTATATGGCTTTCTATGGAAGAACGAAAATTGGGAAAGATCGCTTTTTCGTTGGGGTGATGTGCAGAAGTGGAGGCATCTGGTCACAGAATTATTGCATCAGCTTCAAGTTTAGAGAATTTTAATTAATAGAATTTTCAATAAAAAGTTTAGCAATCATTATATAAGAACTTAAAAAATATTTTATTTGGGTAATGTGCAGAAGCGGAGCCATGTGTTGACACAATTGAGATTTGTTTCAAATTTTGTTATAAGCTACTTCGGTCCGGATACCAATATCTCTGTGGTATGTCTTTTCTCTCCTAATTGGTAGATCGTGGAATTGAATCCAAGTAGAGGAGGATTTGAAAAAAAAATGGAAATCTTTACTTTTTAATATTTATTTAAACTGTGAAAAAAAAAATTTGAATAAAAAAATCCAAAGTCTCTGGTTTTAAAATTTAATTAAGCTAAAAGAAACCCCTTTTTTAAAAATCATTGAGCACTTATAATAATGATTCATAAATCATTTTTTTTAATTGTAGAAAATAGTTTGAAAGAAAAAATACAAAGTTTCTATTTTTAAAAACTTAATTAAGTTAAAAAAATAATTTTAATTTTAAAAACTCGTTTTCATTTTTTTATCATTGAGCACAGAAATATGGTGCAGCTTCTAGCGATAGGATCCGAAGTGTTCGAAAGGAATGCAGCATCCAAAATACTTCTGCTTTGACGTTGATGATATGACTTATCATCAATTCCTTTTAAAAAAGAAATAATTTAATGCATAATTTCTGCCTCTAAAACTTTGTTTACAAAGAAAAGAAATATATGTGTTGTGCTAAAACCAAAGTATTATGCCGTGATTTAAAAATAAATTAAAAGTGAAAAATTACTTTTTTATTTATAATAATTCAGGTATAAACAATAATACAAAAATATTATGCCGTGATTGAAAAATATAAAAAATAAATAAAAAGTACAAAATTATTTTTCTAAATATATGCATTTTGATTTAAATAATTATGTGGCATTAAAGATTGAATTTAATAAAATATTTAAAAAATTCTTATAATGATTTATAAACTTTTTATTGAACATTCTATTAATTGAAATTTTCTAAAATTAAAGCTGATGCAATAATTCTGTGACCAGATGTCTCCACTTCTGCACATCACCCCAATGAAAAAATGGACTTTCCCAATATTCGTTTTTACGTAGGGAGCCATCTAAGAATAAGACGCCAGTGCTCTAGACTTCGAAGATGTTTACAAGTATTGCGATTACAGCGCCATCTGTTAACGGTTTTTGCAACTAAATTTTGAAACTTCTGTATAACATTTTTACAGCTTAGCTAATAAACAAACCTTTTACCGCATAATTCTATTGATCTTTGTTTTTGAGATATTTAATTTTGAAATCAGGGTCTTATTCGCTGGACACCCTGTATATGCAGTATGGGAAAATATAATGCTCTTTTACTCGTATAGATTGTATAGTAAAATACTGCAGTAAATATATTTGTCCCTGAGGTTGACCATCATCTCAGTCCCTCTAACCTCACATTTAGGTTAACAGATACTAGGTGGCGCTGGCAGAATTATTTCTATTGCAACAGCAACTATAGTTCAACTATCCACCATGGATGAAAGTAAGTTGTTCTTCTCATTGTTTCATTTTTAGAAATATTTAGTTTTTGTTCTGAAAAGGGATGAGTATTTTTTTATAGCATTATTCATGTCCCCATATTTAATTTTTTATCTATAAAAAAAAAGCTTATTGATTTATATAACATACAAATGTCACATGGAATATTTAATCATTTACATGTGTTCAAAATGATTCAATAAAATGGCTGTGCAGCTTTTAAGACAAAAACATCACCTCAGTCCCCACCATCTCAGTTTCAATTATTAGACATTGATTATGGTGTTAACAGACACTTTCTTCCATAAAAGTTTATCCTAAGCATAAAATATACATCCTTGATCTCAAAACATTACAGCATTCAAATGACAAAACATGTTTCATAGTAATATAATTGTATTTGGAAGTTGGTACATTAATTAAAAAAAAATAAAAATTTTGGAGTGAAATTGTCCAGTTTTCAGATATTGACCCACATATTTTTAATCGTTAATCTGAAATATGAAATGTGTCAGACTTCTACCCAATAGGGAAATAGGAAAAGAGATATAGCTTATAATGTTCATCGCAAAAAGCATAGGCCTAATACTCCGTAATCTGATCCACAGTCAAAGTTGGCGTAAAAGATATCGGATCCTCGGAACAATGCGACTGCAAGTGCATAAAAGTTACAAGAACGGAATTAATTATACGACAAATCACGGTTTCTAAATTGCGTTTGGCTCTGGAGCCAATTATGAAACTTTCCCTAAGCATATGATAGCAGCGCCCCCTGTTGAGCGATCAAATCCAAAATTGAATCAGAATCTATTTCCAGAAAAAGCATTTTACATATAAAATTTGGTGCAATCCCTTCCCACAGATGCCGAGGTGTAAATATCACGGAAAAACTCAGCATATCAGCGCCATCTGTTGAGTATATACACCAAAATGTAATTAGCATTAATAATGCTAGCCTAACTGAATATGAAGTTTTATGAAATTCTAGGTATTAGTTCTTGAGATACAGCTATGACGGTAATCATGAAAGAGACAGTTTAGCAGCGTCCCCTGATGGGCAATATATAATAAAATATATTCAGCACCAATTTATGTTATAATCTAACTGATTATGGTCGGAGTTTGATGAAATTTCGTCTATTTGTTCTTGAGATATAGGTATAGTGGAAGTCGTGAAAAATACATCAAAGCGGTGCCCCCCGTTGAACGATCTACATCTAACCCTAATCAGCACCAATTCATATCAAGGCCTAACAGAATATGAACTTTGATGAAATTCCATGCATTAGTTCTTGAGATACAGCGGCTATAAAACTTACGTCACACACACAGACTGACAGACAATTTATAAAAATTGTCGGACCGTGTTCAGTACATCCCAAAACATATCAAAAAACGGAAGTCGAAAATTTTCGCTCTTCTAAAACTTTCTTCTTGCGTTTATAAAAAAAAAGGAAAAAATAGCGAAGACATTTTAGGGAAAGGTTCAATAGAAATTTTACGAAGATTTCTGTGAATGACCATAACACAGGAAATGCTGGAAGTGCACCGTTATTCGTTCAATGACAACGTGTGTTTTATGAGCTACAGTCTGCATTATGGAGCACGTACCTCAATGTTGTTTGAACCATTTCTATCACTTCTCGCGATGCCACCGAATTTCATAAAAAGCAAATTAGTAACACGCGCCTCGTTAGAATATGTTCGTTATTGTTAAAGCTGCGAACGAAAATCAGAGTTTCGAATTGCAGTGAGACACCTTATACTTTCCCCTGAGTAAATCAGTTGTGACCCTAGTTTCCTTTACTAAGATGGGTATGATGAACTTTGCCACCTCTTAAAATTTGTAACCATGGAAATGAAACACACTGTATGCATCATACGGTTTCGGAATGAGACACGTTGCATTTTCTGTTAAATAAGTGGGCCGCGACCCAATTCCCTAGACAAACATTGTTTGGCTTGATGTATATTATCATACTTTAAAGTTGATACCAGGGCTCGAAATGTACCGGAGCAAACCGGAACGATCGATTTTCCGGTTCGTGAAATTGTGACAAATATTGTTCCGGTTCGTGAAAGTATGGAAAATATTGTTCCGTTTCGTGGAATTATTAAAAAATATTATTACTGTTTCATGCATCTAGCTTACTATGCTCTCTGTAACTTTTTTTTTTTTTTTTTCTAATTATTTAGAATCTTAAATGCATTTTTTAAAATTGGTTTTCCTACGGTTAAATATACATTTGCTATACAGTAAAGTCCCGATTATCCGAGTTAATATGGACCAAGCTCACCTCGGATCAGCAAAAAACTCGTATAAACCGGATGGATAAACCGGATTGATGTATAGCACCACGGGGCTAGAGATGAGTTCGAGCTCACTTTTTGGAGACCGGGTCCGCCCGAGCCCGACAATTTTAAATCCGAGCCCGTCCGATCTCGAGACATTATTTGTCATCAGAGCCCGAGCCCGATACTAAAAGTATGCAATAAAAAAGAAAAAAAAATCATAATATTTAAAAGTTAGTTTAAATGTAATCGCTCTTTTTTTAACAACTTCATTCATGAAAATAAAAATAACTATTAATTCCCTGATAATACAATAGAACCCCGATTATCCGAAGTAATTGGGAGCGACCCTATATCGGAAAATCGAAATTTTCGGATAATCGAGAATGCTTCAATTTTAACCCTTAAATGCCTGATTTTTTTAAAAATCATTGTAATAATGTTTTTTGACTTTCATTTTTTAAATAAATCATGGGAAAAATACTTTAAAAAATCATATTTTGTTTTAAGTATAGTTTATGGCTAAAAAACAGTTTGTTACTAATCGGCAATACTGGTGTTTAATTGAAAAAATAATTTGCCTTGATAAAATTCTATAATATTAAACACACAAGAATTTTAGGAACCATAATAAGAAATAAATTTCGCTTGCTCACTGCAGGTCAAAATAGGGTATTTCGGAAGCTCGCAAACAAAACAAAATGAACAAGTAGCAACAATTCAAAAAATAAATCTATCTTTATTCTTAAACAGCACAAGTGTTGCCATCTACATGTTGAAAATCGATCTCATAATATTTTTAGAATGTATTTTATTGGCAACATTAGGCATTATAGCTTCAATATTATTCTAATAGTATTTTAGAACCTGAATTGGGTATGTTGCCGAAAAGCAACACCAGGCATTTAAGGGTTAAGATTAAGCAGAAATATATGCGCCATTTCTTATTATGGTAACAAGTGCTTCATAAAAATAAAGCAACAGCAAAATAGAAACAAGAATAAATTACCTGAGCTTTAATTTTGAAATTAAGTACTACACTTTACATGTTTCACAAGGGTTTGAAACAATGTTTTGCTTGTCGCAGTTTCAATTGCCTTTGCTTTGAAGCTCTATCACGAAGTTTTTAAATATTATTAGTTCGCCAGTTTCACAGTCTTTTTGCTGGTCCAGACAAGCCAAACCTTATGCAAAACATTCAAAAACTTCAGAATCGCTAATTTGTTCGTTTTCTTCGTTCGTTCCATCCCGCGCCTCAAGTTAAATTCAAAAGAAATTCAAAAGAATTCTAAGAAAGGGGATCGAAAATATTTATAAGTACTCGTGGTTCGGAAAAGATTGTTTGCACACGAGGAATATGATAGCCTAAAAGAAAAAAAGCTTTCAAAATGGATTTTGACCACAAGGTATGTAACAGTTAAAAAAAAAAAAAAAAAAAAAAAAAAAAAAAAAAAAAAGTTTAAAAAATAAATTTTGGTTAACCGAGAATTTCGGTTAAAAGAGTTTCGGATAAAAAGAGGTTCTACTGTAATTAACTTTATGAAATTTACATTAAATCTTACCAAACGAGAGATCTCGTATCGAATAAAAGAATACTTTTTTAAAAGGATTCTCATATTTATCTGCCCCAGCAAGCAAATCGGATGGACACATTAACGAAGAGCGTTGTATCAATACATGAACGAAATTTCTAGAAAATACTATTTATATGTGGAAGAATCGAACAACGTTTTTCTATAGACTATAAAAAATGTACATCTTAAATTAAAATCAATTCCTCCCTCAAAACAATTTTTCGTAATTCTAGTGTCCTTGCAAATCAGCTTAAATTAAAATTTGACACCATTATCTGAAAGATCCGAAGAGGAAACACTGCTCGATTGCTTTCTATCGGAATTACAATACATGTTAATTATATGTACAGTCGTGGAAAAAAAAAAGTAAACACCTTCTACTAACTCCTCAACAAATTATCGTAGAAGAAAGTTACTGGTACCGAACGATTGGAAATAAAGTTTACTTTTAAATGATGTATATAAAGTTTGCTTAGGGGGCCATCTACATATTAAAACGAACCCAAATTTCATTTTTTAAAATGGCAATACCCAATTTTAACAAAATATTTCAAATCTTCGGCCCACACTATGCCTAGACACCAAATTTCATTTGAATGGTAAGTTTTTGAATTATAAACATTCAAAATTTAGCGTTTCTAATGTTAAATTACATTTTCAAATTTTTATTACTATCTCCAAAAATTATACTTCTCATGTGCTAATTTTTTGTGTAGTAATAATACTAAAATACCCAAACATAAACATGTTGAATGTACAATTTTTATAATTTTATGATATGAATTATGAAATTAATATTCGAAAAAATTACGAATTGCAACTGACAAATTTTTTGAGGGATTTAGATTTATTAAGTCCTGCTTTATGGAAATCCAAAATTTCACATTTTTCTTTCAAGTAGTTTTCATATTATGCATAAAAAACGGCAAAATGATGGTTTAAGGGGCAGTCTATGATAGAAGTAACTAGATATTTTGAAATTTTTTATACTATCCTGTAATCTAGCAGTCTTCAATGGCTGTTTGAGTGGCGTTTAAGATGCCTTGATCAAGAAGGAGGCTCTCTCGGTCAACAATCGAGTACCGAACTTCAATTTGGATACAGCCCTTAAAATACGCTTGTTTTAAAATAATTAATTCCTCGGAAACTTATCGTACTAATTGCATAAAAATTTGATTTTAAGCTAATCGAAGGATATAGAGTTCATTTATGCTGTCAGAATTGTGTACTGCTATTGAAAAAGAAAGTTATGGTTCTTTTTAATATGTAGATCCCCCCCCCCCCCTAAGCAAATTTTAGATACATCATTTAAAAGTAGACATTATTACCTATCGTATGGTACCAGTAATTTTCTTCTACGATAATTTTTTGCAGAGTTAGTAAGGGGTGCTTACTTTTTTTTTCCTTCCACGACTGTACTTACGAATGAAAGTGACTTCGCGAATGTGAAGAGCAGAGCTGCTGCATGAGCAGAATTCCTGATGCAAAAATGGATAGAACCAGTAACGATATTTTCATATAAAGAGTATGACTCGCACACAATAGAAGACTAAAAATTTGCAAACTTTAAACTAATGCTGGTTGACTAAAACAAAAGAAAATGTAATAAATAAATGTCCGTATTTAAAAACACCCTAATAGTGCCATATTACGTTTGGCGCCACATCAACAAGTCGTCGCCGTCAAGGCCGGACCTAAATCTGCAAATATCATAATACTAATAGTTCAGAAGAAAAAAAAAATACGATTTCAGTTTCCTCTTCATTCTGATCAAAATAGCAAAATGACTTAAAATGAAATAAGTAATTTTTAAGAAAAAAAAAGTTATTTCTATTTCTTTCTATACGAGAATAAATAAAACTATCAAGTTCAAAAAGAATGAGCCCGAGTTCGAAGACTAGTATAAAAATCGAACACCTCGGGCTGAGTCCGTCTCATCTCTACACGGGGCCCAGGGTAAAAAAAGCAGGAATGAGCACTGTAGGTCCTGATCCCTCATGGATCGTTTCGCCAGAGATTTATAGTTTAGTTTTTAGGTGCGTTCGTAATTCTATAAATACGTAGCACCTATAGTCGTCGTTCAGCCCGTCTGTCCGTCCGTCCGTCCGCATATAACAGAGCAAAAACTACCCAACCGAATCGTCTGAAATTTTAAATATATGATTGTTGCAAAATTTTGTCGAGCCATTTCAAATTTTATGAAAATCGGATATATAGTTTAATTACAGGGACAGTCAAAATTTTTCCGTCACATTACGGCCAATGGGAAAAATTATTGCAAGTGCATTTTAATGATGTTACAGCCTTTCAAATGGTCTGAAATTTTAAATATATAATTGTTGCAAAATTTTGTCGAGCCATTTCAAATTTTATGAAAATCGGATGTATAGTTTAATTACAGGGACTGTCAAAAGTTTTCCGTTACATTACGGGGAATGGGAAAAAAATATTCCAAGTGCATTTTAATGATGTTACAGACTATGCACTTATGAAGTGCAAAAAATATACATTCAGTACAATATGGGGTGCAAAAAATAATTATAAAACTAGTTATAGTAAGAACGCACCTCATTTGCCACGTTTGACGAGCAATTTCCAATTTGTTATAACTGTTTTACCTACCGTTCATAGACTATAATGTATCCAAATTATCCAGTGGGTCTCTGTACAATAATTATAAATGTGAAATGTACCTATATCACAAGATGTGATAGAAGAGGCCACAATCCGCATCTAAACACTCCCTATTTTTTAATATAGTTGTATACGGTGTTATTGGCTCAATTACTGCGCGCATGAAGTATTTTTCATCACATTTCATACAAATCAAGGAAATTCTGTTAAAAATTTCGTTAAAATATCTCCATTATTGTTAAAGTTGCGAATAAAAGTCCGTGTTCGGATTGGAATGTGACAAACACACGGTCTTTTTAACTCAGTAAATGAATTGCAACTCTGCTTTCCTATACAGAAATTCTTTATTGCAGTTCGCTCTACCGACTCTTAAAAGTTGTAACCTTCTGCACTGAAACACCCTGTAGAATAGTTTTCCTTTTACCCTTCAGTTTGATACAATTCAATGTTTTTGTTCGTTACTCAGATGCAATTAACTCTTTGGATACAGATAACAATGGCACTTTCTTTATCATGAAGCAGGAATACATTGTGCTCCTTCCAGAATGTTTTAAAATAAACCGTTCTTGGCAACACTATTAGTCACGGAAACGTGGCAACTGTGCGACAAAGAGACGTCATTCATATGACGTCATCCCATAGAAAAGTCTTGCATCATTCAACGTAAATCAATAATAAAATAGAAGGTAATAAAAGAAAAGAAAGGAAAAAAAAAATGAATTTCATGATTGATATCCATCCACTCACATTTTTTTTTACAAAGGATTTAGAAATTTACATTTAAACTTTAAGCAAACCTAAGCATGTATACAATGTAACAATTTCTCTCTTCAGACAAAAGTAATAAATAGTTAAAAGGCTAGGTCACCAATAGTTACGCCAGGGTATGACGTCATTATCTGGGTCACATCGATTCGAAAGCTTTACAAACGCAAATCGATAATAGTTAGTAGGATTTTTGAGAAAATAAACTTATTTTTGAAGCAAATAATGCTAATTTTGTTATAAAGTAATAAAATGTCATGTGCTAAATTGTTTAGAGTAAAAAAAAAGAAAAGAGAGAGCGAGAAAAAAAAAAATCAATTTATATATAAGTATAAATTTACAGGAAAACTTGTTAAGAAGACGGAATCTTGAGTGATCTGGAAAAATATCGTTTTAGACAGGTTTTCCGTTTAGCAAGTACGCTGTCACAAATGCATTATATTCCTATTTCCGGACCGAGGAAATTTTCCGTTTAATGCAGGTTTAATTTACGTAAATTTTATTATCTATAACAGATTTTACAAATATAAATGTAACACATTTAGAAGACCATTTTATATATTTGTTGTATTGCAGTAAAATAACCTTAGCTGTAAGGTTTATCGTTCACTTAAAGATATTTTCCAGTGAACTTGAAAACCACCTTAATCCTTTGATAAATAAAATTATTTCCGATAATAACAATACAACAATTATTGCAGTTATTTTTATTAGACACTTGATGTTATAACACAAAAAATAAATCAAAGCACTCATAATAGTACATACAGGGTGATTCGAAATGAATGGGATTGTTAATGTATTTTGTCCCATTCCATTTGAACCACCCTGTATAATTATGTCTAGAGATTGGGCAAATGTTTTGAATGAAATTGCATCAAAGCATACAAAGGGATATCAGGGCAAAACAATACATATGATTTTACAGAATACATCAATGTATTTGATTTTACAGAAATACTTTTGTAAAATAAATAAATACACGAGTATAAAAGTTACAAACTATAATACATAATTAATCAAAGTAAGCTAATACTTGGTAAAAGTGATAAAAATACACTTACAAAGCAAATAAATACTCTTATTCAGATCGACATGTTTCATCGCTCAGACGACGACATTCTCAAGATCTATAGTGATACAAATTATTCCGCAAAATTGTTTTTTAATTGAAAACTGGTAAACAAAAATAACGAGATCTCATGTATAATGAAATTAAGTGCAATAATAAAAATGGATATTTGTGAACGTGAATTATTTTATACTATTGTTTCTTATTCTGTAGAAACTGTTCTGTAGATTCTGCATACTAATATAATATTATGTATATGTATTATATATATTATATATTAGTGGTAATATAAAATAGCTTACTTCAACTTCCATTCACTTTTTTTTCGATCTAAGTGTATGAGATCTCGTGATTTTTGTTTACCAGTTCTCAAATAATAATAATAATAAAAAAAAAGCGAAAATATTTGTATCATAATAGATCGTGAGAATGTCGCCGCATGAGTGATGAAACATGTCGATCTGAATACAGGTATTTATTTGCCTTGTGAGTGCCTTTTTATCACTTTTAGCAGGTAGTTTGTTGCTTTTAAGTGATTTTCCTATATAATTCTGTAATAGATAATGTAAAGAATAATGTTGATAAAAATAAACTCAACTTGCATTATATTAAAATGCAAAAAATCCATAAATGATTTAGTGTTTTAAATTTAATGCACATATATTTATTATATTATTTAATAAATCAAAATATAAATTATATTTTTATATTTTAATGATACATTAGAGACATATCTAACAAAAAACGAAGAAAAACCAAGGAGTTCATTATGGTTATTGCAAAATTAATATGCGTCTTTAAAACTAATTTATAAGTTTTAAACGTTTTGCTAAAGATTTAATTTAACAATTTTTGGTATAAATGAACATTTTTCTAACTTAAAAAACGAAGAAATAATGAAATCATTTAAAGTTATTTAAAGTAAAATAGAAAAAGATTATAAATATAACACTTTCTAATTATAAATTTACGATTTCATAGCTGCATTTATGTTCAAGCTGCTTGAAATCAGTTTTAATTAAAAAAAATTCAATGCATCATTCTTCAAACTATTCCCAAAACATAGCTTTTAAAATCTTATTTACTTGAATAAAACTAGTAAATAAATGCTCAATGAATTTAAGACTTTGTGTATCATATAAGTTTTAAAAAATGTTTTCATGATTCAATGATAAAACAGCTACTTCAACTGCCACTCAATTTTTTTTTTTCAATCTAAGAGTAATCGAGTTCTTACTTTCCGCGATTAAATTTATTCAGCCTTTGAAACGACTTCCGCCACATAAGAACACTTAAGGCGGGGAAAATAGCTACCGGGAAAGAAGAAATAATCACACCCAGAAAAAAACTCGCAAAACATTAATTATCGTAAAACGAAAATGAGAACTGGCGAAACATAAGTAAAACGGAAAGTATCTAGGGATTCTGCACAGCTGTATTCAGAAATATTTGAATAGGGGAATCGCGGTAAAAGATATTGAAAAGGACTCTATAGAAAGTTGAATGTTTAAATTCCCGTTATGAAAAATCACTAAAAATGCCATATGAATAGGCTACAAATCGACTGGTAGGCCAAATAGTGATGAAATTTAATGGTGCTAGAGGTAAGTTCTAAAAATCCTCTGATTTGAAAACAAAACGTTTGGGGCAAATTAGATTGAGAATTTACTTGAACTACACCCGTAAATGCTCATAGAATTTAAGACTGTTTAATATAAGATTTCAAAAATGTTTTCATGATTCAATAATAAAAAAGCTACTTTAACTTATATTTCCAAAATAAATAAATAAAATAAAATAAAATAAATCCAGTCCAAGTGTAATCGAGTTCTTACTTCTTGTGATTAAATTTACTTAGCCTTTGAAACAACTTCTGCCCCATAAGAACACTTAAGGCGGGAAAACAACTACCGGGAAAGAAGAAATAATCACACCCAGAAAAAAACTCGCAAAACATTAATTATCGTAAAACGAAAATGAAAACTGACCAAACATAAGTAAAACGGAAAGTATCTAGGGATTCTGCACAGCTGTATTCAGAAATATTTGAATGGGGGAATCGCGGTAAAATATATTAAAAAGGACTCTATAGAAAGTTGAATGTTTAAATTCCCTTTATGAAAAATCACTAGAAAGGCCATATGAACAGGCTACAAATCGACTGGTAGAGTAAATAGTGAAGAAATTTAATGTTACTGGAGGTAAGTTCTAAAGGTCTTCTGATTTGAAAACAAAGCATTCGAGGCAAATTAGATTGAGAATTTACTTGAACTACACCGGTAAATGCTCATAGAATTCATTCAAGGCGGGGAAATAACTACAAGGAAACGAAAATGAGAACTGGCGAAATATAAGTAAAATGGAACGTATCGAAGGGATTTATGCACAGCTGTATTAAGAAAATAATTGAATGGGAATCGCAAAAAAAGATATTGAAAAGTACACTATAGAAAGTTAAAAGTTTAAATTCCCATTATGAAAAATTACTAGAAATGCCATATGAGTAGGCTACAAATCGACTGGTAGGCCAAATAGTGCTAAAATTTAATGACACTAGTGTTAAGTTCTATAAAAGTTCTCTAATTTGAACGCAAAACATTCGGGGCAAATTAAATTTACAAAAGTTATTTATTTGAACAACACCCGTAAATACTCACAGAATTCAAGATTTAATATAAGATTTCAAAAATTTTCAAGATTCAATAATAATAAAACCACTTCAACTTATACTCAAGAATAAATAAATAAAATAAATCCAGTACAAGTGTAACCCAGTTCTTACTTTTAGCGATTAAATTTACCCAGCCTTTGAAACTACTTCTGCCACATAAGAACACTTAAAGAGGGAGAAATAGCTACAGAAAAAGAAGAAATAAAATTTGTTCCAGAAAAAAACTCGCAAAACATTAATTATCGTAAAACGAAAATGAGAACTGGCGAAACATCAAGTGAAACCGAAACTATATAAGGGATTCTGCCAACACCCCCCCCCCCCTATATTCAATGGTTCCGGCCCAAGGGGCCCGGTTCAAATCAAACAATAAGAAAACCATTAATCATTCTCCCCCACTTCGCATCGGGAGAAAAACTAATCCTTTCTTTGAAATAGTGGATTTGCCTCGGGATGATCCATATAAGCATCCATTTTGTTGCTTGGATGGAGTGGAATTGGGTTTTTTAATTTATGTATCAGGTACACTTATGGGCACGCACATGTTCAAGAAATATGCGCCAATTCAGCTAATGTGTTAGTACTACGTATGCTTCTCTAATAAAAGGGACTCATTCTGTAATCTTTTTGAGAGAATTTTTTTTCTTTTCTGATACTTTTTCTTTGTAAATAACTATATGCGTTAACTAAGTGCTATCTATTTTCATATGGTGACAAATTTCATAAATAAATGGTACACTATCAAGTAAATCTGAAGATATTAAAGTGCAGTCGAACAAAAGAAAGAAAGAAGGAAAGAGATACATTTTAATCACCCCATTGTACAATAAAAAAAAAAGGAATAGGCAGTTTTCTAGTTCCGATTCTTTAAACAACACCGACTTCATTGGTGTCAGATCTTTAATCATACAATAGTCAATTATTTGTTACTATATAAGCTTTTAAAAGCACAAAGGCTGTTTGCTCTTTTCCAAAATGCATTTCAGTTGAAAGTGGAATAATCTGGAAGCACTTTTAAGCAAATGTCAACTTCATGTCATTCATCGGATTGTTCCGACAACCTCTCAATCTGGCAAATATTGCTGTCGTTAGTTTATTGACACGCGATTAATAAATAGCGACTTATAAGCTTACAAATGGTTTCAAATGCTTTTCTTGGAGAATATAGCAAAAACAAAATTTCACTTCCGGCTGTAAATTCTTAAATCTATAACCTAAATACCACAAGAAAAAAAAAAAAAAGGGCTAATTAAAAAAGCAATACATTTCTTTAAAATGTACTTCAAAACAGTAATGTGGCATGAATTGCCAAATATAATAAGGAAGGGTGAAACGAAGTTAATTTTCTCTCTATATACATGAAATATTTTTTAGATAAAAAAAAAATTGATTCAGTTGATTTTTGATTCAGTTATCTGTACATAAATTTACACATGTACAAATCTGTATAAATCATGTATTCTTCTACATTAACAACATTCATTTGTCACGTATTTTTTAGTCACCGTAAGTACGTCTTTAAAAAACTAAAAATATGCGATTTTTTTTTTCAATGCAGATGCAATCTTCTGTTAAGCATGCGATAATAAAACATATATATTGATTAAGCACGTTTTAGTCGAATATAGTTTAATTGAATATTCTGTATCATATAAATATATCAAACTGTAATGCTAAAATAATCTGTATCATATAAATATAACATAAACTATAACGCTAAAGATTTATTATTTTCATAATAATGCAGTACTTAGCATTATATGCTAAATAATTAGTATGAAAATAATTAAGAGCACAAGCGAAAACTGATAAAAGTGAAAACGAAGCATTTTTTTCAAACTCAGTTTAGAACTTAAAATTTTGAAACGAAAAAACTCATAGATTAAATCAACAATTCAGTGTGTAAACCAAACATTTCAACTAGAGATCGACCGAAAATTCGGTTTCGTTCTCGTTTTTGGCTCAAAATCGGAGTTTCGTTTTCGGCGAAAATGTTGCCAAAAATTCGGCCTCACCGAAACTCGTCCGAAATTATTTTTATTCCAAAAAGTCTCGTTTCTTCCTTTGGAAATTTTCAATATAACTCATTGATTTGAGCTGTATCGGCTCAAATGAGACACTCTTTATTTATTGCTGTGTATTTCACTGTTTATAATTATCAGTCATGACTGACTCAACATGTGAAATAAATTATAAAGCAAGTAATACATGCATGACTAAACTTTGAAGACGCTTTTCACAAGCTCATTAAAAGCTGCAGACTTAACAGTAATAGATTTGAAACCGCAGAAGTGTTTCGAATACCCGTTGAATATAGTATAACGGAATAATATTACTATATTACAGTATAACAGATTATCATTTACAAAAATCTTTGTAAAAGGTAAATCGAGGTATGTATACCTAAAACATTTTTTAATTAGATGAAATTCATATAATTAGAGACTGATTTAATTATATTTTATTTTATATGAAAATAAAAAGTTTTGGCCAGAGGCACAGAGAGCCAACTATGGCCACACGTATAATAATTACACGTATAATACATTTAAAAGTTAACACTTTCAAAACACTAAATAAAATTCTAAAAGTCTAAAACTTACAAGTTTCAGCTACCCTGTGGCCATCATCAGGGCTTTACTTCAGTTAAAAAGAGAAAAATACTTATTAGTTTGTAGAATTCAAAAGTTTACTTTTGAAACTTGTAGGTTTTAGACTTTTAGAATTGTATTTAATGTTTTGAAAGTAAGTTCAAAGTAAGTTCTTTTAAGTGTATTATACGTCTTTTAATAAATCTTTTTAATTATATTTGTGCGTTAATTTCAAAACATAATAATCCTTCAATTTATTTAATTACACATATAATTAATCAATAATTATGTATGTATTAATTACTTTAAAAAAATAGGACATTTTCGTTTTCGGCCGAAAATAGTAAGATTACCAAAGTTCGGTTTCAGTTTTTGTTTCGGTCTTAAAAACTCGTTTCGGTCAATCCTTAATTTCAACTAATATGTATAAAATTCAAATTGGATACTTGCTGAGACAGTCATAAATACGTTTTTATTATTAACAACACAAAACTGGCAAGCGCGTTTTTATAAAAAAAAAAAAAAAAAAAATTACGAAATCTAATAGCGTTTTTCTTTTTCTTATAAAGGCAAACAAAGTGACAGAAAAGGGTGTCACAGTTGGCGATTTGAACGGAAGTTACCAAAAAAGTTGTTATAAGAGAGTAAACACCTGTAACTCGATTAAGTATATTTTTTGAAAAATGAAAAATAAAATTCGATTCCAAATCACTTGCATTCCTGCCCAGTTTCACGTTTTTACGTTAAAAGAAAGTCTGTGAATGTGCCGGAAAACCATTAGTTTAAGAAAACCTTGATTCTTAAAAGTAAAAGCAAAATGTAGATTTGCTTGCCTGCGCATTTTAAAATGTCCTTTATAAACCGACTAGAGGTCTGCCCGGGCTTGGCCCGAGGCCCGTACCCTGCCCGGCGGAATGAAGGCGAATTTTCAAACGGGCCTGGCCGGCAGAATTAGGACAATTTTTCAACGGGCCGGGCCGGGCCGGCAGACAAAATAAACGGGCCGGGCCAGGCCGGCAAAAAAATTGAACGGGCCTGCAGGGTCGGGCCGGGTCGATAAAAAAATTAATTCTTATATCGGGCCGATAGGCCCGATATAAGAATTCAAGTGAAGCAGATAAAATACGAGCCATTTTCAATGAATATGATTTTCTCGAGAAGTATAAAAGTGCATCACGAGCCGATGCGAGTTTAACAACATCAATACAGAAATTTAACATGTCCATCGTTGAGATCGGCATCGTACAGTTACTAGATGTCTGACTCCGGGTTTAATTTTTCTCAGCAGACTCGTGCCGGGACGAAACTGGTCTTAATCGATCTCAGGATGTGTAGGATAGGCATTATGTTTTGTAAGATTATTAATAGTGATAATGAACTTCTGTTAAGGGTGTTCTTAAATCCAAAAGGACAACTTTCTGACATAAGTTTTAATTTATTTTTGCTCGAAAATGCATGAAACAAACTGGTGTTGTTGTTCAAAAACTAAGTAATTGAGCTGGTTTTTTCATTTTTTTGCAAACGCAATAGATCTTTCAGAAAAGAGTGTCAAAGTGGGCGTTTTGAACCGAATTTCCGCGCGAAGGGAGAAAGAGCACTCAAGAGCGGGCGAAAAACGTGTTTGTCACGTGATCGAATTCGCTTATAACTCAATAGGTATATTGATCAAAAAATGGAAAAAACAGTTCAATTCCAAATCGCTTTCATGGCCAGGCTTTCCAATTTTATATCTTTCCGTTAAAAAATGAAATTGTAAATATGTCAAAACGTTTTGCGCTTGTTGAGGAGAGCAGTTAAGAATAGCCTTAACAGTATCATTGGAAATATACCTTAAGGTGGTTCTCATAGTCACTGCTCAACAATGCGAAACTTTTAGACACATTTTCTGACTCATTTTTAACTATAAAGGCATAAAATTGACAAGCCTGGTTATTGAAGGCATTTGGAAACGAATAGCTTTCTCCATACTTGATAAATTATAGAGATAAAGGAGATTCTTGTCACGTGACTGTCACGTTTTTCTCTTTTCCTGTGCTATCGCTTGCGGAAATTCGATTCAAAACGCTAACTTTGGCAGTATTTTCAGAAAGATATATTGCTTTTATTTATAAAAAAAAACGATATTTACATAGTTTCTGAATAAGAATACCTGACAATCTTACGCGTTTCCAAAAAGAAATGAATTCATAAATGTGTCAAAATGTAGCTCCTTCGGATTTGAGAAAAGCCTTAAAAATGAGAGAAATATTTACACAAATCTACTTTTTATTATACAGCTTCAAAAATTATCATGTTTTTAATCCTTTATTCTGAACTACATTAATCTTTTAATGAATCCTTATTTAAATTTTGAAATGTCAGTAGAGACGATGACTAAAACACTGTAAGTAATCGTTAATGTTTACTGTTATGTGTTTTCTGTTTTGCGAACACATAGTAATCTAAAATATACTGTAAAATGTTCCTATAAATATGTATGTAGTATTCATTAAAAGAATCTTAATTGTATGTCGAGAAAAACGGACTTTTTTGTAGAAACTGAGTCGGGCCAAACTTCCAATTTTTATACCGGGCCGGGAAAAGATAGCTTTCGTTCGGGCCGGGCCTGGAAATTCCGACCCGTGCAGACCTGTAAAAACCGACTGGAGTAAAATGTAAAAAAATATATGTATCTTTTTCAATTGTTGTTATTTGAACATGTGTGCGTATCTATCGGTTCGGTCCCTTCCTAATAAATAACTAAATAATTGTCAAATGTTAACTGTAATTCCTTCCAGCCAATTCTAATAAGCTCCTTGAAAAGCTAAGAAGGAATTAATTCTTAAAAATCAATGATGGTTTTAGAAAAATAAAAGTTCCCTTAGATTTAATATATATATATATATATATATATATTTTTTTTTTTTTTTTTCGAATAAAAGAAAATTTTCTTTATTTATTTTAATTCACCGACAAAAATACAAAATTTAAAGTTTTATTAATTGAAAAAGTTTTAAAAAAGTTTTTCTCTTAAATAATAATTCAAAGTTTTTTTATGTACCAGAGGCTGTGCCCGTTACGAGCTAAGTCCTCAAAACCCTGTCCAAATCTCGCCGGATTGTTAAACATGGTAATTTGAGTTGTTTCAAAAATTAAAATCTGATTATAGTAGATTGAAGGATATTCCACAAATGAAAATGTAGTCATATTTAAAGGAATATTGTAACACATGAAATTGGCAGGTGTTTTCATGCAGATACTATGCGATCGAGTGTTTTCCATTTTTTAATAAAAGCAAAAGATCATTCATAAAATACTGTCAAAGGAAAACCTGTCGTCACGTGGAAAAAATCGCTTATAAATACATAAGTAACACATTGATCAACGATTAGTAAACACTATTCGATGCCAAATCGCTTCAGTAGTCATGCCTGCAAACGTCATGCTTTTGCATTTAAAAATGTGTCCATAAATTTTTAAAAACTCCATGTTGTCGGAGGGACATATTTCTTTGATAAAGTCCTTAAAAGGTGACATAATCTTAGATTTCAGATTAGTTCGGATGATGAAACTGACACCATTTTCAAAAGAAAAGATCATTTTCATATATGGAACAAGTCGTGATATGACTGTGTGATTGCGTCAGTATAATGTCATATTCAATAAACTTTAGCTTGCATTTAAAGTTCCCAAATTTTATTAGTTTATTTCTAAATTTCTTTTCTTCTATCCCTTGAAATCAAAATTAAGCAATAAAACTAAAATCTGAAACATTTAAAAATAATTGATGGATATGATGCACTAATCTTAAACGCACAGACAATTCTGTTGGTGAAAATGACATAATTTCCAAAAAGAAAAAATGCCTTTTCATACAAAAAAAAAAAAAAAAAAAAAAAAAAAAAAAAGTACATCAGCACAGATTGTTTAGAACAATATTTTAATTAAAATTGTATTATATAATTTTCATATTCCATTATAACGAAGTCTTTTTAAAGAAATGTACTTGATAAAACTTCTCAAAAAAAAAAAAAAAAAAAAAAAAAAAAAGCAATTTAACAAGTTACAACGACCGTTTGGAAAATGATTTTTTCGAAGACTAAAATTTAAGACATAAAAAATCGCACGGAGTTGATCATACATTACGTACGCCATGAATTAAACATTCACATTCCTGGACCCATCATGAACAAATTTTAAAAGAAATTTCAGTTTTACAATTTTCAGTACTGTAAATGTTTAAACTTCTACGGAGCTGGTCATACATTACGTACGCCATGAATTAAACATTAATAGTGTTATTACACATAAAAATTGCAAGCGACAAAAATCGCCTGCGACTCGTCAGATTTCGTGAAACTTATGTATTATCCACCTGAAACTTACGTATTATCCAAGCATTTCACTGGATGTTCGGGAAAAGGCTTTTCCATCGTCCGATTTCCAAGAAATCTGACGACCCATTTTAAATGAAATTTCATTCTTAAACTTCTAAACATCCCACAATATTATTTTTTACACCGTCGTATAGAGAAAAAAATGTACTTTTAAATGTAATTTGTTTGGAAGCTGTATCTCAATTTGTTTCTGAGTTATTAAATTTTTTTTCTAGTTTTTATTACGTTTTTGTCATAGTAGCAACAGAAGTATCCATCTCTGTTGAAAGTAAAGGCAAATTACAGATTACTGTATAGACCAATCAGAAAACGAATAAAATGCTGATTCAACCAATAAAAAACTCCAGATGTGCTTTTGATTTCCTACCCTGACGAGGACAATAACCATTTTTCAAAATAGTTCACAGAGCGTAATTTTTGCAAAAACTTTGTGGCAGAGTTTAAATGAAACGGAACAAAAAGCTAAAATATCGTTTTTTTTTTTTTTTTTAGAAACACTACAGCAAGGAGTGATAGCTAATGTTAAACCTATGGGAGCTTCTTTTCGTAATTTCTGTAAAAACATTGTGGCAGAGTTTTAATGAAACGAAAAAAAAGGGCTAAAACATATGTTTAAAAAAGAGCGAAACATTACAGACACAGTTTTTTTTTACTTCAAGAACTTTTTTAAATTATTGTATTCCATTATAATGTAGTATTTTTAAAGAAATGTAGTATTTGATAAAAGTAGTATTTGATAAAAGTTCTCAACAAAAAAAGAGAAAAAAAAAATACTTCACCAGGCTACAAAATGGATGCCCTGATATATCCCTGCAGATTAATCGAATGCGTTAATCCAAAGAGGAAAGCTCCCCGTTCCTTCACTTGACAGCCCGACACCACCCATCTTGACCTTTGAGGGGAGAGAGCGAGCAGCGTGGGTTTCCACGATAATGGGGGTTGGGGGGGTGTTGGTAGAATATGAATATAGGGGGTGTTGATTCTGCACAGCTGTACGCTACAGAAAGTTGAAAGTTTAAGTTCCTTTTATGAAAAATTACTAAAAATGTTATATTAACGGTCAAGAAATCGATTGGTAGGCTAAATAGTGATGAAATTTGATGACACTAGTGTTAAGTTCTATAAAAGTTCTCTAATTTGAACACAAAACCTTCGGAGCAAATTGCAGACTGAGAAAACTTATTTACTTGAACTACACCAGTAAATACTCACAGAATTTAAGACAGTTTAATATAAGGTTCCAAAAATATTTTCATGATTCAATAATAAAAAATCTACTTCAACATCTACTCAAAAATAAATAAATAAATCAAAATAAAATAAATCCAGTCCAAGTGTAATCGAGTTCTTACTTTTCGTGATTTAATTTATTCAGCCTTTGAAACTGCTTTCGCTATGTAAGAACACTTAAGGCGGGAAAACTAGCTACCGAGAAAGAAGAAATAATCACATTTGGAAAAAACTCGCAGAGAATCTTAATTATTTAAAAACGAAAATGAGGACTGATGAAACGTAAGTGAAACATGGAAATGTTACGGATTTTGCACAGTCGTATTCAGAAGTATTTGAATGCGAAATTGCCCCAAAATATACTGAAATAAATTTTGCAACAGGGGTCGGCAATTACGCTTCTGCGCGTGCACTATAATTATTTAAAGTACATTTTAATGATGTTACGCAATTTCAAATACTGCGAAATTGATATGCATTGTTGATATGAAATACAGCATTCTTGTGATAGAAAATTGTGGGCGCATTTATTGCTATTTTACAGGAACGCAAAAGAGAATCCGATTGCATTTGTAGGCAGTAATTTTTTTAAATGAATTTTACGAAATTGAATTCAGAGGCTCAAAAACAATTTCGCATAGAAAAAGGGCTGTTCTTGTACAGAGGAGCACAAAGAACTTCTGATACATTAACCTTTAAAAGCGATAATTACAAAAAGTGTGTTACAGTTTCGATCTGTATTTCCAATCCTAACTAAATGTTAGTATATTATGTGGTTTATACAGATTTTATAGATCATATACAGAAGTATTCAATAGAGTTAAAATTAATTAACTTTTATAGACGTGAATTGTTGTAAATGTGTTTTCCACCGTGTTACAGGTTTTCAACTGAATTAAATTTTACTATGTATGACTTGTGTATAACATAAATAAGTTCATGTACAGGGCTGCACAAAAAGATACTGATACACTACCGTGTATAGATGGTAATTTCCAGAAAAGCATTCCAGCTTATTACGCGATTTATATCTGAATTAAATTTTAATTCACTATGTAGTATGTATATAAATTTAAAAATGATATATACAACAGCACTCAAATTAATTCTAATACAATACATTGTATTTTGCTGATAATTGCTGAGACTGTGTTTCCAAAGGTGTTTTATGTTTACAAAAGGGTACAAAAAAAACATGATTAAAAAAATAATAAAAAATCCGATTTTTTTTTTATTGTAATTAGATTTAAAAAAAATTTAAATCGGATTTTTCTGATTTTTCCCCCCTGCGTTAAAATAGGGAATAGTTAGCAATAATTTTAGGTTTTCAAAGCAATTAAACCTCTAATTGCTAACACAATCTATGTTTTTAAGCTTTAATTAATTATAATAATTTGTTAATAATTATAAAGACTACATTCATTTTAATTAGTAGTATACAATAACGTTAATTAATATTTTGTAATAGTTATCTAAACCTAGATTAAATACTACTGATAATTACAGTTACTATTAAAATTATTAAAACATGCATTTAATATTAAATTGTTAACACTGCTTAAAATTAATAATTATTAAACAATTAACTCGCTAATTATGAAAATAATATACATTTTTATGTTTTAATTGCTAAAATGATACTTCATAAATTAGTATTCATTCTAGAAAGAAAAAGGGGCAAGATACTAGTTTTTAAAAAAAAAGACAATTCAGACTTTAAAAAAAAAGAGCATTATTTCATGAATAAATATAATAGTAGTGTGTTTAGTAATGAAATAAGAAAAAAAAGGGGGATATCGCTTTTTAGTAGGATAAATAAAGTGACATTAACTTTTAAGGATTTTATTAATTGCAAATGGAAAAACGGAATTAAATAATGACATGATTTAATGATATCCTGTTTTTTCTAAAGAAATACAGTGCTATAACTTCTGCAAGGTCTTGGGTTCACGGATTTGGAAATACTATGATACGGAGAAGTTTTTTTTTATAAGAAATCTCTGGGTACAACTAAAAGTGAATTTCACTTTTTTTTTTTTTAAGCAGGATGCCTTTTGCCAATTTTAAAACGACCAGGGTGTTACAACCTCAAAAAATGGCTTAGAAGGGAACAATAAGTAATTGCAGAATTAATAAAAACTGCAACTAAGTAAAGTTTTATTTATTAGTAGCACAAACAACAAAACACGCAAACATCATTTGCAGCTCGTTTCGAATTTGTACTTTGAACAATTGGTGATAATTGCCTAAATGTAAACTTACACACATGTATGTGTATGCTAACAAAAAATAAATAAATAAATAAAAATAAAATGAAAATGAGTTACATCCATTCATAGACAGATGCAGAGTAAATACATGAATAGCCAGTTACGAGTATATTAAAACTCAAACCTCTTTTAATACTTTTAAATATTTAATTCATTTTATAAATAAAAAGGCCTTACTGACTACTTTTTAAAATGGGATTTAATTGCGATAGTTATGAAAGAAATTAATGAGGTGATCTAAATATTCAAACATCTGAAATCAGATTAATTAAATGAAAAAATCCTTTAACAGCATTAAGGGGTCTCAGAGCGCTTTAAAATTGGAACAAAAGAAAAAAAAAAGACCGTTTTCAGCATTTAATATCTTTAAATGATTTTGATTTTAAGACACAGTTTTAACTGGGATGAAAGGTATAAGTATGTTCTTTCATTTCATGTATTTAAAATATCGCAAGATACAGAATTAGCATTGACAGGGGACTCGAAACTGTCAGACATTTGACGAGCAGAAAATCGGCATAACACATTACGCGAAGGATTACAAAATATATTTTGTAACCAGAATGAAAATTGTGATGCCTACTTATAGTTCAGATTGTAATAATTACCCTGAACTTAAATAAATTTGTATTTAAAGCATTTTCTTTTAAATACAAAGTTGTATTTTGCTAATGGAAAATTTAGAAAATTTAAACACTATAATCATCTAAAAGAATATTTTTTTGAACAATAAAAAGGTAATTTTAGGTTCAGTTTATACAGACTAACATGAAACACGTGTTTTGAAAATTTCATGAAAAAATATTCAGAAATTTTTGAGATATCGTGCGCGTTATGCCTAAAAACGTCATTTGGAGAAAAATGACTTCAAAGTTTCGAAAATGCCGCTTCAACTATTGAGCGGGTATAATTCTAAAAGTCATAACTTCTGCTATAATGGGAATTTCAAGGAAGCAATTATATCAAAATGTTCAGAAATAATAGGAGTTTAACATCTAAAACTAGTATGTTGTGGCCATCACAAAACTTTCTTCTATATAAATGACGTCAATTAAATCATTTAAATAGTACAAGAAATAACAACGATTTAGCACCAATTCATATCAAAGTATATCTGAATTTGAAGTTGGATGAAAATTCATGCACTAGTTCTTGCGATAGAGTATAGCGGAAATTCTGAAAAATGTAGTATAGCAGCGCCACCTGTTGAGCGTTTTACATTCAAAATAAACAGCACTAAATGATATCAAGGTATACCTAAATCTGAAGTTTGTTGAAAATCCAAGCATTAGTTCTTGAGATAAAGCAATTGCGGAAATCGCAAAAAAATACAGCATAGCAGCGCCACCTGTGGAGCTATTTACACCAAAAATTAAACAGCACTAATTTATACATCAATTCATGTCAAGGACTAACTAAATCTGAAGTTTGATGAAAATCCGTGCAATAGTTCTTGAGATACAGCTCTTGCGGAAATCGTGAAAAATGCAGCACAGCAGCGCCACCTGTTGGGCGATTTACACCAAAAATTAAACAGCACTAATTTATATCAGGGACTAACTGAATCTGAAGTTTGATGAAAATTCGTGCATTTTTTCTTGAGTTAGAGCTATTTACGATAATCATGAATAATGCAGCATAGCAGCGCCACCTGTTGGGCGATTTTCACAAAAAAGTAATCAGCACCAACCTATATCCTGGACTAACTGAATCTGAAGTTTTATGAAAATCCGTGTAGTAGTTCTTGAGATATAGCTATTGCAAAAATCGTGAAAATGCCGCATAGCAGCGCCACCTGTTGGGCGATTTTCACCAAAAACTAATCATGTCCAGTTTATATCAAGGTCCAACTAAACATAAAGTTTTGTGAAATTCCGTGCATTAGTTCTTGAGATAGAGCGTCCACAAAATTTTTGTCACATACAGACTCACAGAGTGACAGACAGACTCACAGAAAGACATTTTCTAAAAACCATCAAATCGTGTTCTGGGCATTCTAAAACGTATAAATCCGTCGAAAACCGGAAGTCGAAATTTTTCACGAATCCAATACTTTCTTCTTGTAAAGATAGAAGAAAGTAAAAATTAAAAAATTGAAAGCTTTAAGAGTCCTGAGACCCCTTAATGGCTGATTTATAATAGTTTCAATTAGAATGCGCGCTACACACAGCATAGTGCATATTTTTAGAAAAATAGTTCATTTTTCAGGCCCATGAATCACATGTATAAGTTAAGAAATCAGTACACATTAGAAAGTTTTTTCCCCCTAGACGCCTTAAAACACGCACACACACACAAATAAATAAATAAACGAATAAATAAATAAATAAATAAATATATAAAAGTTATGAAAAAAAATCCTGCGTAACGAAAATATTATCAAATGGCTTCCAATATAACGGGAAAATTGTTAAGAAATCTTTGGAAATGTCGGTTTCTTTACTATACTATATCTTATCCTACTAATAATTCCCCAATGTCTGTAAAATTGCTATTAAAGATTGGAAACCTTCCTGAAACCGAAAACAATAGAATTAATTCCAACCTACAAGGACCTGAAGCAGAAAAAGTAGAGCCAACTCGACAATAACCCAATCCTCGGTTTAGGTCGGAATCTCACCAAACTGGGTTAACTGACCCGATGCAGAAATCTATGCTCTATCTACAAAACAAAAACGATTTATTCACTATTTTTAAACATCTCTTTCATTTTACACTCAATTAAACTCTAACTGACTGTATAAAAGGTAATTTTAAATTTAAACATACAATGTTTGTTTTCTCTATAGACTTATCTAAGAAGATTCAATACAAGTAACTGCTGAACATTTTTACTTCATTTTATAAATGAAAAGGATTTATTGACTACTTCAAATAAAGTCAAAATTTAATGCCGATATTTATGAAAGAAATTAATGAGAAGATCACACAAATATCTGAAAACAGATCAATGAAATGAAAGGCTCCTTTCGCAGCATTCATGGCTGATTCATAATAGCGCCACAATGCGCGTTACACATATCATAGTGTGTATTTTTAGAAAAATTCTCAAAAAATCAATAATCACACTCTCAAATCAAAGGTTTTTAAAGGCTCTTTCAAGCGGCACTGTATACTAAAATTTGCAGCTGGATAGGTGTTAGGAGACTGAAAACATATTTTATAGAAAATATGTATCTTACTTCCCACACGTTTATTCTTTATAAGGGCTACAATAAAATATTTAATTAATGCATTTCTTGTACTTAAAATCTAGATATTGAACTTAAAATATCGGCACATCTTTAAAAAGTTACTATTTTTCTTTTGTTTTTCTTTTCTATCTTTCTTTTATAAATTCTTGAGGCTGAAGGAAATTTATTTCAGTACATATATACATGAAGGAAGGGGGAGGAGTTTGTTTGTTTATATGCTATTTGTTTATATATTATGTTTCATATGCTATGAAACATCTTCTAACATTACACTGTAAAAAAAAAAAAAAAAAAAAAAAAAAAAAAAAAAAAAAAAAAAAAAATCTGTAGTTCTACAGATATAAAGTTACATGCTTTCTAATCTTTCATCTATAACGGTACAAAAAAAGCTGCAAATCTAAAAACTAGTTTTTGTAAAGCTACAGAAATTTGTAACTTTACAAATGAATCTGCTAAAATTACAGTAAAGTTATTAAAATTTTATCTGTAACCCTGGTTGCAGTTACATGAAAAGTTTTAGGCATCCCAGTTTCCTAAAAAATTCTTAGTAACCTTACCGATTTTGTGATTTTCGGCGCAAAAGTGTGTCTGTTACATGAATTTTTGTTGTTGCCGTTACATGAAATGTTCTAGGAATCCTAATTTCCTAGTAAAACTTTAGTAACCTTACAGAATTTTTTTTTACAGTGTATGAGAAATATTTTATCAAAGCTACATAGTGTCAAATCTATATATTATGCATATACTCTGTCTGTAAGGTATAATATATAGATATAATAAATGCATATTATGCTATATATTAAATCTATAATATGCATTATGTTTCATATACTATGAAACATCTTTCAACATTATGATAAATATTTTATAAAATCTTCGTCTAAGCCAACCTTAATTAGACAAAAACCTAATTTGCAGAACAAATTAAAAAAACAAAATTTATTTCCTAAATTGTTTAAGCCCGAGAAGGGGCAGATATTAAGATATTTCATTCAATTCGTTCTGCATTTAATGTTAAATTTCTGTAACAAATAAGTTAAACCAATTGAACATTAAAAAATAAAAATGAAATTCATACAATATAATACTTTAAACACCTATATAATTAGATTCCGTTCAAATGAAATCGAAATAAATCTTAGACTTTTTTAAAGTTTTGTATTTTGCATGTATCTTATCATATTATGTACAATCGTCATAAACATAATGCAAAATCTGCAGTACAAATATTTACAACTTAAAAATGGAAAAAGTCTAAGATTTATTTCAATTTCATTTGAACGGAATCTAATTATATAGGTGTTTAAAGTATTATATTGTATGAATTTCATTTTTATTTTTTAATGTTCAATTGGTTTAACTTATTTGTTACAAAAATTTAACATTAAATGTAGAACGAATTGAATGAAATATCTTAATATCTGCCCCTTCTCGGGCTTAAGCAATTTAGGAAATAAATTTTGTTTTTTTAATTTGTTCTGCAAATTAGGTTTTTGTTTAATATGTCAAGTTTTTTAATAACTACTGAATTCAGATGAACACATTTCAAAATTAATGGAGGGTATATCATCATCAGGCTTTGATTTGTGCCATATCGCATCACAATTTGTGATGCAATTTACCTATGTATAATTCAAAATGTTTCACCTGTGCAGTAATGCAGGTTGCTGTAGTTTGGTCAAAAAATTACAATCTGAACTTAAACAAGTAATATAAAAATTTTGTTTTTAAAGTCAATTCCTACTTAGGCCATCAAAGAAAAATTTAATATAATCCCAGTTTTTGTTGCATTAAAATATCTCAATTTGTTGATTTTCTATAAGCAAGTAGGTTTACAATGGAACTCTATGTGAATTTGGCGAAATATTAGAGATATCGCCAAGTTGGAACTTTTGGCGATTCATTTTGGCCGCCAAATTTGGCGATATATCGCCAAGTTGGCGACAAACTTGGCGGTATTTGGCGACAGAACAGGGTCCACCCTATGGTAACCCCTTATTGAAAATACTTTCATTCATCTTCAATAACCCATTGCCGCCATTTTGTTTCCCATGCAAAACTAAAATTAATTAATTAATTAATATTTGAAAAAACTGTATTAACATCAACTGTCATCCAGTACAAGTTAAAAAAAATTTATTTCAACTTGATAGGATGAATAACGAGTATTTTATTAACGATTGAAAATTTGAACAAGATAAATATATAAATAAATAAATATAGGGAGAGTGTTAGCTAATAGTAGGAATTGAATGAAAAAAATCTGCTTGAAAATGTTATTTTTATTTCCACTATGACGCCATATTCAACTTCTTTTTAATTCTTAAAAAAAAACTATTTCAGTTTCTTCAGTTTCATGTTTCACGTGAAAATCATTCAACTAAATATAGGCAAATTATTATTACGGCTTTTGAATTATTTACAACAATGAAGGAAAAAAAGTTAAATTTTATTAGAAAATGTCCGTTGATTCTCAATGAAAAAAGCGAAATTTGGAATTATTAAGAAAAATATTTGAATAATGTAAATAAAAATTAGCCCATGTTACTCTCTAGATTATAATCCACCTATATGCAAAGGCATTTTATGATCCGTTTTCACCCTGACGTCAGGCAAATGTTTTTACACTTTGAATTTATAATATTATTATAATTAGCAAAGAATTAAAAATGAGTGACATCAGGGACAAAAAGGTGGGAAGAAAAAATGAAAAAGTTATCATCTCCATAGGCTTTTCTATGTTAAATTAACATTGAGAAGTGACACTGGAAATAAATAAGTATTGCGCTGCCGTGCAATACTTAAATAATGGCTATTTTGTTAATTGAATTCATCTTAAAAACAATAAACTAAAAAACAACAAACAACTTAACTGTAAAATATTTCGTCAATACCAATTGCGTATTCGTGCACGGCTTTATATAAGATCATGCATCACATAGTATACCAAAATCCAATGTAGATGGAAAACATGTAGTATAAATGAAAAACGCTCTTCAACAAATAACAGCCAAAAGCCTATAATCTGTAACTTCTATGACGTCCTTCCGAGAACCTCTATGAAGCCTTATATGTGGACTATATCATTTTATTAGGTCGAAGAAGTATTTGTGTCATACTTCAAAATGGAAGTTTATAGGAAATACACTAAAAGTATTAGACATTATTTTCTTTGGGATGCTTATCATAATAAAAGGTAGACAAATTGAAAAAAGAAAAAAAACCCTATTAAACGCAGAAAAAACAACGTATATGTAGTAGCTTTAACATTCAAAATTCTTTTGAAGTTTATTATATAATTATTTCTTAAGAACTTTAGTAATTAATTAATATTTCATTGGCAGTTTAAATATTGAAACCACTTAAATTTTATACGTAATATGTATAAATTTAATAACAAATCATTTCTAATTACAACGCTTTGATTTTCTTGGAAAGAAGTTGTCATAATTTCTGTGAATCAATTTTCGGCTCAAATGCTAAGTGAAATTAAGAATTATTATAGTTTCGTTTATACACTAATTTTCTTCACATGATGTAATTATGCATGACTCTTTTCAATATTTTTAATTAAATCAGTTTGGAGATCAAAAAGAAAAGCCTTCTTAATTAAATAATCATATTAAATATAATTATTAAATTAATGATTAGTTAAATATTCCAGAAAAAGTTATATATAATTTAAAAAACAGACAAGATTATTAAATAATATTTATATTAATCAACTATTAATATGTGGTTAATTTAACCTATAAATTTAGAAATTAGTAAATAAAAATACTTAGAAAAATGCACAGACAGGAATCTGATAAAATATTTTTTTTTCTCTGGTTTGTTAGATAAATACACAGGCATAAATTTAATAAAAGATTTTTTTTTAATCTTGTTTGTTTATTAAGAGGTAATGGTAACGATTTTGATGAATGTGAAATCTAACGTTACAGCAGAAAATAGTATGCTACTGAGAAAAAGCCTTTATGAAAAAATTATTTAAGTTAAATAATAATAATAATAATAATAATTACATGTTAAAATTAACGTAATGATAATTAAAATACTTAGTGTTGATAAACTTTATACATTTTTCCCCCAAACCTGCGAGGGCATAATGGATTCCGATTTTTCTTTCAGAATAACTTCAATATAGCTCTTTTCACAGAAAACTAATTCATATTTGGTACGATTTCACCATTTTCAAAATTAACGTACCGCTAGATTCGCAAGAATATTTAACAATAGAAAATTCTGAAAGTTTTTGATATAAAATAATATTAATATTTCAAATGAAAATCAAATTTAAAATTAATTACTTAAAAGGCGCAAAGGCCAACCTAGTGAAAAAAATTCCATGCCGGGATTTCCCTCTGGAAAAATTTCTAAATATTAACAATATTAATATTTAAGATATTTTCGAATTTTTAGCTTCAATAATTATCCTAATTCTTCGAAAATGACAGTTAAACTGCAATCGTGTAATTTAAATCATTAAATTATAGCTATTATGGGAAGCTTTGCTTTCGTAATGATTATCTTTGTTTTTAAATCTTGTTTTGTAAGCGAGATAATAAACATTACCATGTTATATAATGTTATGTAAGAAGCTTCAGAAAGAAAATTGAAGTACATGAAAGGGCAAGCATGCAGTTTATAATAGCCGTACATCAATAGAAATATTGCTGCTTTACTTTCATATCAGGAACGTAAAAGGAAATAAATTTTCTGACGCAAATAATATTAATGCATATTTCCTTTCACTTTTTTATAATAGCTTAATCATGAATTTTAACTCTTTACTTAGCAACAATTCCGATATGAAGTAATTTCCTTAAGGGAAAGTTTTAATTTTTTGGCTTAAAACTCACGTGATTTTTACGATTTTTTCAGGTTACAAAGAGAAGAGATACCACCTTCGGACTTTTTGCATTATATTTCACTTATATATTTAAATTTTTTGTGTCAAAAAATTATTAATACGTCTTGTGCACCAGTCCGTTTTTCTCCGGCGCACACATATCTGAAACAAGTTGGGTCGCAAAATTATGAAAGAGCATTAAATTCTTTGGAGGTTTTACAAATATTTAGTTTAAAAAGTTGATTTTTGACAGAATTGCGGTCATTTGAAGAGAAAAGATAATTTTCGCCTATTTTTCCACATTTTGTGAGCTTGGAAAAATAATTAATCAATGAATATTGCACTTTTCGGTGGTATAAGCTTCAACAAAAACGTAGAAATCGCTGAAAATAATAATTTTCTTTAAATAAAAAATGAAGATCGGTCGAATAGTTTTCGAGAAAAATAATTAATCAATGAGCATTGCATTTTTCGGTGGTATAAGCTCCAACAAAAACGTATAAATCGCTGAAAATGATACTTTTCTTTAATAAAAAAAATGAAGAGATTCGGTCGAATAGTTTTCGAGTAAAATGGTAACAGAGTTTGAAAAAAAAGGGTTTGAAGAAAAACCAGTTTAAAATTCTACAACAGCATTACGTTCAACAAGGAAAAATATTGTAAAGGATAGGAATATCACGAAACCGCTTTAGAGCAACAATCTACACAATTAAGGGGTGAAAAAAAAAAAAAAAAAAAATCTAAACTTTTCACCCAAAGAAATAGAACCTCCCTTAAAGGTTTTTGAATAAGATAAACATTTCATTTTAAGGATATAAAAATAAACGAAAGAATAAAAAACACAGTTCCCCTCACCAAAATCACTCAGAAAATTTAAATATTTGCTTAAAGCCTGGAAACATACTGTTCAATGGAAAAAAAATCTCTCACAGATTAATTCTGCTAAAAATAACGGAAAAACAAAACATTGTATGGCCAAAAGTCACTGGACTCTTTCGATTTTAAACGTTTTGTCGAATATATCCGGAAATATTTGACGAATTCCTCTGGAAATTCAAGGATGTAAAAAAGAAAATGTTTGACCCCATATTTTTCAACGAGAAAGTTTGCTCACAAGCGCAAATAGGGGGCCTGCAACAAATTGAATAAAAAAATATTTGTGATAGCTATGTAAATTAAAATGCTCGAAATGAACTGTAGCTTGTAGCTGCATATTTCATCAATTTTTTAATATATTTATATTTTAATCACAGTAGCGTTCTACTTTTTTTGTCAAGTTTCCTAAAAGTGGCTTTAAATTTGGTTGAAAACTATGCATGCTATAGACAAACAGCATGCGAAAATTTCTTGAATTTTTTAAAGGACCTTTATATCTTTATGAATATAGGTGCTATTTTGACACAAATGAATATAAGTAGAGATCGACCGGAAATTCGTTTTCGGCCCGAAATCCGCGTTTCACCGAAAATTCATTTTCGGCGAAAATTCTGTCTAAAATTCGGCCGGATCGAAACTCGACCGAAACTATTTGTATTCCAAAAATCTCGTTTCTTCCTTCGGAAATTTTCAACATTGATTTGAGCTGTATCGGCTCAAATAAGACACTCTTTGTTTATTGCTATGAATTTCACTGTTTACAATTATCACTCATGACTGACTCAAGATATGAGTGCAATTTATAAAGCAAGCAATGCATATATGACTAAATTTTGAAGATGCTTTCCACGTGTTCATTAAAAGCTTCAGACACAACAGTAACTGAAAATTTTTAGTTTGAAACAGCAGAAGTGTTTCGAATACTGTTTGAGAAAGTTCTAATATAACAGGTGATCGAGGTATGTATACCTGAAACATTTTTTAATTAGATGAAATTTGTAAAATTAGAAAATCCTTCTGTGTCGTTGACGAATTAATTACATTTTATTTTACATGAAAATAAAAAGTTTTGGTCGGAGGCACAGAGAGGTAACTTGGGCCCCACGTACAATTAATTAATAATTATGTATGTTTAATAAACACGTATAATTAATTAATAATTATGTATAATTATATATGTATTAATTACTTTTAAAAAGTTTTGGATATTTTGGTTTTCGTTTTCGGCTGAAAATGGGAAGATTACCGGATTTCAGTTTCAGTTTCGGTCTTAAAAGACTATTTCGGTCGATCCTTAAATATAACTGTACACAATTCACACAGTCATGTGCTACAGCTATAGATCATATCGAGCATTTTATTTTGCAGGGTGACCGCAATATTTTTTATTTAATATTTTGTTGGTCTCCCTTTATATATCTTAAAGTTACACCACCTATTAAACACCCTAAATCAAGAAAAATAAAGAATTAACTTCTAAATACCAATAATATCTGTTTAATAAGGGAAAGCTTACTTATGTTTTACAGAGGCAAAGAGCCTTAATAAATACTATGAAAAATAAATAATTAATTAAAATGCAAATTATATGAGGTAATATTAAATATTAAATGAAAAATTTGTAATTTTATCAAAGTTTCTTGCAAATAAAATTATAAAAAGCTGTAAATGTGTCATAATTACAAAGAATGATACTAGAAAAATAAATAAAAAGGTGAAAAAATAATTATGTTAGAACTTATGCATATATATTTTAAAGACACGAGGAAGTATCGCTTGCATTTACTATAAAAAATAACTCAATAGAAATGCAAATCATATAACTCAATGTTCGTTATAAGTTACTGAACAAGGTTTTCTATTTTTGGGTAGATGAAAACATAATTACAGTTTAATAACATAAAATAAAATGGCTTCAATGTTCCAGAATTACGAAGACTGATTAAATAAATAATAAAATAAAAGCATTTAAAAAATAAAGTGCATGCATATATTTTGTGAAAGCAAGGAAGTATTTTGTGTTTTATTGCGAAAGCATTTTTAGTTGCAATTATAAATAAATAAATAAAAATCATGGGACGCAATATTCATTATTAAATTATTAAACTTAATTCTATAATTCAATCTCTGTCTAGTCTTTTAATTCTGTAAACGAACTATAAATGCTACACACTTCATTTCCAATAACGATCAAGCTATAGTAAACCTCAAATAGCATATATCAATTACCTTTCAATACGAGTATATTTATGAGAGTTAGGATGCGGAAATACGTCCGGACAGACAGAGGACCAGACAAATCAAAGTCATAAATGCTTTTAAACTACGTTGGAAAGTCGGGTGTAAAAAATCATGATATTTTTTATTTAAAAAAAAGGGATTTTTTAAATTAAAATCATATTTATTATATTAAAATCGAATTTTTATGATTTTTTTCCTTGCGTTAAAATACGGAACAACTACGAATAATTTTAGGTTTCCAAAACAATTAAACCTATAATTGGTAACATAATGTATGCTTTTAAGCTTTTATTAATTATAGTTATTAGTTAATAATTACAGTAATTATAAAAAACTACATTCATTTTCATTAGTTATAGTAGTATAAAATAATGTTATGTACTTTAATATTTTACAATAATTATGTAAAAACATATTAAATACTACTGATATTCATATTTATTAAAATTATTAATAACTGCATTTAATATTAAGTTGCTAACACTGCTTAAAATTAATAATTACTAAACAATTAACATTCTAATTAGGAAAACAATATACATTTTTATGCTCTAATAACTAAAATGATATTTAATAATTTAGTATTCATTCTAGAAAGAATAAGGGGAAAGGTACTACTTCCCTCAAAAGGCACTAGTTCAGTAAAAGAGAAAAGAGCATTATTTCATGAAGAAATAATATTAGTGTAAGAAACTTTATTTTTTCCCCTTTATTTAACAGACCTATTAAAAAACGAAAAAAGTTTTAACAATAAAATAAGCTCTGGTTTGCTTTTAAAACGTTGCAAATTCTAAGATTTTAACACTTTTTCAAATCATTTTTTAAAATGTAAAGAAATTATGATTATAATCAATGATGTTTTTTATCCCATAATTAGAATCACTCATTTTAACTATCCAATTAAAATCGTGGACGCATTGTTATATTATTTTTTTTATTGCTGAAAAGTATTTTCTTGTATAATATGAAATATTTGTACACATGGGGTGGCACATTACTTTTATTTATTTTAGTAAATATTTTTTACTACACATTAATTACACTATTTTTGTTAAATTGCTTAGAACTAACAATATTTGTACCCTCAAAATATGCACATGTAAAGACTGGCGGTCGTATTGTCCTTTATTATTATTATTGTTACTATCTGCCCCTCCCCCACCAGGTGTTACCAGTGGCCGTGATAATAACTTTAAATACACCTAAAATCAGTGTTGAGTGATTTCTATAATCATCTATGATTTCTACAATATTATTAATTAATTAAAAAATATATATTGTAATCATTGAAACTATGAAATACGCCCGAGAAGTAGTAAATCTGAATTTAATCTTTTGGAAACCTATAATCTTTGTTAGCTATTAAATAATTTAATACAGGAAAAATCATAAAAAAGTATGATTTTAAAGAACAACAACAACAAAAATCAAGATTTTTTTGTTTTTTACATCATAATAAATATAGTTTAATATTCAATGTAATAAAATTAAACCTGTTTTACACTTTAAGGTATCCGCACACCTTCGGAAGTGATTTTTTTAAATTTTTGAAAATTTCTCTTGTTATGTGTTTTTTATAATGACATTTACTTTAAAACTTTGAAAAAAATATAAACATTTTAGCAATTACCCAGAAATAATTTTTTAAAGAGAAAAATTGTCAAAATTATGTCAAAAATTGACATTTCCACAAAAAGTGATAACTCAAAAATGAAACAATGTATTGACATTTTGTAAATTGCATAATAAACAGAATAACTTTCTCTAGGACTTAGACTACACAATCGAATCTCTATCTCAAATGATATGGCAGTTAAAGTACTAATGTAATGAAAAATTCGCAAAATTTGTCTCAAGTTTGTCATTTATACCAATGTTAAATATAAAACTATTTAATATATTATTATGAGCGTAGTCTATTCCCTCAAAAGACATTTGTAAAAGAAGTACAGAAAATTCGTGGCATTTCATGCATAATCTTTTGTTTCAGGATGTTTTGCGTATTAAAAATCTGAAAAACTTCATTTTGAGAAAAAGCTAAAAATAACTTTTAAACACAATTCAAAAGCTGTAATAGCTGTAACTTTAAACGGCTGTAATTCGAGGTCTATTTTAGATACAGACAAAATTTAAGCAGATTTCGATAGATAAAAGATTCAATTTTTAATATTATTGCAAAAATGAAAAATCGATATTTTGATCGAAAATTACGTTTTAAAGGTGTTCGGATACCTTAAGGGAACAGTGGACATTAAAAATAAAATCCTTTAGTTTTTAATGTATTCATTTGAAAACTGGAAGACTTGTTAATGGCAAGCTCAAATATTTATATTCAAAATTTGGTGTTAAATAATAAATAAAAGATTTTAATTACTCACTATTTAAAATTTTAAAATAGCGAATAATTGTCATATTTAAAAAAGTCCCATGCGCATTTCTTTCGCATAAAATTAACAATATTTATTTATGAGATACATATTATATGATATAATGAAAGTTGGCACTGAATTGTAAAAGTTTGCTGATGGTATAGGCAGAAAAAATGTACTTTTATAATTATGCTTTTTTTTCTATAAAAAATAGCTATATATTTCCATATGCACATAAATTTCAATTCTAAAATACCTTGAAATGCACTTTTTTATGCTAACATTTATTTAGTATTTTATAGAGAATATACAGTATAAATTTTAAAAGAATATGATAATTAGGAACGTTTCAAAAGTTAGAAATGTGCGAAATTTACAATTTTGAGAAATCCGCATTTAAAGTAAAAACAACTGTATAAATGTATACGCAGTTTTTATAAATATAAATCTTATATATCGGCAAAGAGGCGTCAGAATTGAACAAAATCTTTTTGCATCAGATAATAAGGCACCTATTTCCATAATTCCTGAAATAAAATAAAAAATCTATTTTTTAGTTGAATTTAGTGATTTTGAAAGTCCACTGCCCCTTTAAGATGAGAAGATTTTTTTTTTTTTTAGATTTGCAATTCATATTTTAAAACACAAAATGACCCCAAAGTTCCCAAAGAGATTTATTTAGCTATTTAAATGGGGGGAAATGTAAGGGTTTAAAAGTACACTCTTTTTCTAAAATCAATTTTCGAACAAAATGTCGATATTCTCTATTTTTGTTCAAATTTTAAAACTTCGTTTCCTAGATTGGTTTGAATTTTGTCTTTCTTGCTCACATATCACACAAGCATTTTAACACTAGTACTTTAAATGGTAAAATACACTGTTGAATTTTATTTTATTTTATTTTATTTATTTATTTATTTTATTTTTTATTTTTATTTATTTATTTATTTTTTTTTTTTTTGCAAAATCTAATTTTAACATTTCACCTTAATCCATTATCAAGGTAATGCTACAAGCTACACTTATAATGCTATGAAAGTTTTTAAAAATATTCTAAAGGGATTTATTCGGAAAATAAACTTCTCCTGAAACTATATTTAGATTATATATATATAAGCTAGTCAAATAGATTTATGAGCCCACACGGGCTAAAAAATCTTATATCTGTGTTCCATTTGTGGACTAATAGATAAGTTTATTATACCTATAAAAAATAATTTAATAATGCATTTTTTTAATTGATTTTTTGTAATTTTCCGGTAAAAATTCTGTGGATTATTAATTGCCAACTCTAAATTTTGAGTTTAGATCATTTTATTGTTCGAGTATGTTATTTTTGTATTTCATATTAAGTATTTTATGTATAAATCACATGTTAAATCTTAACAGTAGAGATTTTGTCAAGTTTTGTTAAGAGAACTTGACAGCTGTCTTTTGATTTTCAAGGGTTATTACATAGATATATATATACAATACTTATATAATACAAGTTTTATCTGTCAAACATTAACCTTTCTTTTATAATGAAAAAAGGCTCTTTTTTTTACTTTTACCTTTTTTTTTTTTTTTTTTTTTTTTAATTGTGTGCGTGTGTGTTACAGCGTTAACTTTTAAACAGCTGGGATAAAATTATGAGAATGGTTCATTCCCTAAAATAGGTTTCATCTATCTCAATTAAAAAATATGTTGAATTAAACTATTAAATTATCGAATAAAAATATGTTGAATTAAACTATTACATTATAGAATAAAAATATGTTGATTTAAATTTGAGTTTTGATGTTTTTGTGTACTTATTACTATTTTTATGAAAATTTTCAGTAAATTCGAAATATTTTAATATATAAAGCTATTTTGCCTACCAGACAATACAACACTACATAGCTTTTTTAGATGTTATTTAAAGTTTTTTATATAAAGCATTTTCAACAACACACTGCACATAAGAAATCATTTTTGAAGTAAAAAAAATTCTCTGAAAGCAAGCGGATACTTTAAATACTATTAAGTTTTCTGCAATAAGATTACGATATCTTACTTCCTACGTAAACAGTAAATTAAAAAAAAAAAAAAAATGTGATATTCATTAGAACTCATTTTTATCGGACTGCACGCAGAAAGAGAGGGGGGTGTTTTGATAGAGGAGAATTTTAGATTCTTTGCTAACTGATAAAATAGACAAGGGTGGATTGATTTTAACAAATGTGGTACTGAAATGTTTGTATTCGTTTCTCGGGTGCCATAGACTATAGTTATATAGCCAACGTTTCTAGAATAACTGGAAATCTTTAAAAGGTTTATAAATAATTGTTCTGTAAAACATATATTACAAGGAACATATACAAGTAGATATTGATATACATTTTAAAATTCAGTTAATTTCGAACACAAAGAATGTCATTTGTGAAAATAACTGCTAAATATACCTTAAGAGAGGCTGTTTTACTTTAATATTATCATTAAATTAAATAACGTACCATTGAAAAAATATAAATAATTTGAATAAATACACAGTATTCTATTCATTGTAAAATATCAATTATAAGTGTGCAGTATTTATAATAAAATTAATTCTAAATATTTACCACATTTATAGTAGTAAAACAAGCATAAATATCAATTATAAGTGTGCAGTATTTATAATAAAATTAATTATAAATATTTATCACATTTATAGTAGTAAAACAAACATCTCCCATAGAAAACGATTAGAAAATTATTGCAGACATAAAAACATACTAAGTCTTAGTATCCAATGTAAACAAACAATATATGTACTATAAATACATATTTTAACTCTTTATATCCCAAATTATGAATTCATGATAATTTCATCTTCTAAAGCATTTTTTGTGAATTTTTAAAACTACATTATGAGATTTACACAATCATTTAACAAATTTTAGACGTTTTTGCCACTTAAAATTAATTAATTAAATTTGAATTTATAGGGGATTTTGTGCAATATTTATAACTCCACTCAAATCTTTTATTTATTTTTTATTTTGTAGAATTAGTAAATGTACAAATATAATGTTCTTACAATAGAAACATAGAAATATTTCCGAATTGAACCCCCCCCCCCCCTACACACACACACACAACCTTTCAACGTGAAGGAAGCTGAAAAGATGTAAAGGCAAAAGAAATCAATCATTTAAAAATATTTTTCTTTTTTGCCACCAATAATGCTTTTGGAACAAGATAAAGTAAAGTATCTATGACTCATTCTAAACTGTATTATTACTAATCAATGTATTAAATTAATTTTATAACAAGTTATTTTAAGGGCACTTTAAAGTATCGACGGGGAACAAACGGTGAAAGTAATAATTAAACAAATAAACGAAAAACGAAAATAATCATAAAATTATAAAATAAATAAATATAGAATAAAATTTCAGGATATATATATTTCAGAAAGCATAATTTTCAACTGTAAAGAAATAATTGAAAGAACAAACAATGGATAAAAATAATCCTATCATAATAATAAAAATTACGACAGATTTAAATATGTTTTTTTAAGAAAGCATAATATGCAATAGGGAAGTTATAATTTTCAATTTTAAAGAAATAACTAAAGGAATAAACAATACATAAAAATAATCCTGCAATAAAACTGAATCTTCGGGTAATAATTAAACGAAAAAACAATGCAGAGCGTAGATAAAAAAAATATATATATATTTTAAGAGGGTACAGTTTTCAACTTTAAACAAATGATTAAAAGAACAAACAATAGATAAAATATATATACAATAAAATGAATTATACAACAAAAAATACATACCATAGACATAAATAAGGATTATTTTAAAAGTATAATTTTAAACATTAAAGAAGTAATTAAAAAAATGCAAAAGATAAAACTAATCCTACAATAATTAAAAAATTTAGACGTAAGTATATATTTTTTAAAGAATGTAATTTCAATTTTAAAGAAATAATATTAAAAATATTAACAAATAAAATGAATCTTACAATGATAATTAAAAAATATACCACAGCACAGACATATATTTTTTCAGAAAGTACCTTCATTCATTCTCAAAGAACAACCAAGAGATTTAAAAAATTCTGTAATAAAATTTAACGTAAAAACATAAATTATTACTTACACAGATGTTTTAAAACTTCTATGCTCAATCTAGTAATTCAACCTTTTAATTGCAAAAACAATAGACACGCGCCTTCCTTTTTAAAAATTTATATACGCATAATTATTTTCAATGAAAACTGAAAATAACATTTATAATTTTGAAATAAATATTTAAAACGTAAATATTTAAAATATAATAGTAATAACAAAAAGTTTCAACGTTTTCAAAAAAGTAAATAAATAAGTTATAAATAAATAGATAAATAAAATAAAATAAATGAAACAAAATAAATAAAATAAAATAAATGAAAATTTGAATGGACGGATTCTTTTCGTTTTAAACATTATTCAAAATTGCGAAAACAAGATGATGATATCTTACTCGTGATATGCGAAGAACATAAATTATATGATGCAACAACACCCATTAATATTCACACTTTCAAGAAGCTACAAATTTGGTTTCAGGTTACCTGCGCAAAAATTAAAAAAGGGCTTTGATGTCTTACAATCAAGATAATAACAAATAAAAAAAATAATAACCGTCTTATACATACAACATATTTTGTTTCTTCAACAAAATACTTTTCAGTAACTTTTAAATGTAATATAATTAAAGTAACCTGATATTTATAATTTAATGATTACTGAGAATTTTTTAAATATTTTTTATTTAGTTTAAATAATTATATCTTACTTTATTATGATAAAAATAAATTGTATTACGCATGCGTGCCCATTTCTAATTGCATTGCATGTGCAAATTTTCTTTCAGAAAAACAAAAATGGGTTTTGATGTCTTAAAATCAAGACAGTAATTGTTTTAAAAATGTATAAAAAATTAAGGAAACAATTCTACTTCCTCTTGTATACTTCAACATGTATACTCATAATTTTTTAAATATTTTTTATTTAGTTTAAATAATTATATCTTACTTTATTAAGATAAAAATAAATTGTATCACGCATGTGTGCCATTTATAATTTCATTGCATGTGCAAATTTTCTTTCAGAAAAACAAAAATGGGTTTTGATCAGGGTTGCCGGCTTTTAGCCAGGCCAAAAAAAGCCGACCGGCTTTTTTTGGTTTTAACCACTTTAAAAAAGCCGGTTTTTATTTTTAAAAGTTGGTTTACAGTTAATTAGTTTTAGATTTGGATCAATTAATTTTTAATACACTTATAAATATTTTCTACTAAAAAAATTATTAAATTTTGTCAAATAAATAACTCTTTATAACTTCTAGAAGGCAACTGTGTGAAAGCATTATGTCTGAAAAAAAAAGTTATTAAACATTGTAAAGAATATAAGTTAGGCTCCAAACTGGTGTTTGAAATTCTACATTACATAGCTCCACATATACTACACATTTTAAAAATTATATTTAATTAATGGCAAAATGTAGCACATCAAAATGGAAACATGTGTCCATATGGAGAGATTAAGTTATAAATGTTAAAAGAGAAATTAGAAAGGATGTAATTTTTGAGGAGAGTGGTACACAAGTGTATAAAAAATAGAGCATTTAAACAAGGAAAAGAAAAAAATTCTCTAAATGAAATTTTGAAAAGCTTGTTGCTAAGCATATTCATGCATATGCTATTCCTAATTTTTTTAATAGTGAGAAATGGTGTTTTTATTAATGACTACATATAATTTTAAATGTTTACTAGAAATAAAATAAGACTTGTATATTAATAGCTCTTAAAATTAAGTAATAAAACATGTAACTAAGTAACCATTGTTCTCTTTAATTTTATAAAGCAGTAAAAAGGAAAAAATTGGCAGTTGGTATGGCCCTTTTAAAATTTAGCTGATATATTTGCAATTCTGACTACAAATTACACTGTAAAAAAAAATCTGTGAAGTTACTAAAGTTTTTCTAGGAAACTTGGATTCCTAGAACTTTTCATGTAACGGCAACAACAAAATTTCATGTAACAGACACACTTTTGCGCCGAAAATCAAAAAATCTGTAAGGTTACTAAGAATTTTTTTGGAAACTGGGATTCCGAGAACTTTTCATGTAACTGCAGCCAGGGTTACAAATAAAAGTTTAGTAAGATTACTGAAATTTTAGCAGATTCATTTGTAAAGTTACAGATTTTTGTAGCTTTACAAAAACTAGTTTTGTAGATTTGCAGCTTTTTTCGTACAGTTACAGGTGAAAGTTTAGTAAGCATGTAACTTTACATCTGTAGAACTACAGATTTTTTTTTACAGTGTACTAGCCAAACCATCTAAGTTTTGTTCCAGTACTAATATCCTCATTATTGAGAAATTGGGTTATTTATTAAACTCTAAATCAATTAAATGTCATTAAAACTAATTAAAAACACTTTAAAATGTGTATTTTATAATTACAATGCTTCATTGTATAAAACCCAATTATGGCCAAAAAATGCCAATTTTGGCCAAAAAAAGCCGGTTAAAACCAATAAAAGCCACCGGCCTGGCTTTTTTAAAATTTTAGCCGGCTTTTCTGCAACCCTGGTTTTGATGTCTTAAAATTACAGTAATTGACATCATTTACAGTAATTGACAGTTAATTGTTTTAAAAATGTATAAAAAATTAAGAAAAAAATTCTACTTCATCTTGTATACTTCAACATGTATACACATAATTTTTTATTTGTTTAATTTGTGTGTGTGTGTGGGGGGGGGGGGGGGGAGAAAACAATATGATTATTAAGACCTATTAATACTTAGAAAATTATCAATCGTTTATCTCTAGACAGTCAATGCCCATTTCATTAATTTTTAAGTAAAAATTAAATAAATAAATAAATAAATAAAATGCACAAAATGACTTCCATGTTTCTCTCAATACAATAAAATATTTTATTATGTAAATATAATCTAAATTATACTGTACTTAAAAATACTATACAAGAAAAATAAGTGTATTTTAACGAAATATAAATAAAATATTCTTTCGTTTTATACACATTGCACTTTACGTATACAAGATATTCTTATTTTTTAAAAAATCAAGCTATAGGTAATATAAAATATTTATCGCAAAGTTATTAGGTAAGAATATATTGATACGTCTAAGTATTTAAAAATACAATTAATTTAGAATGTAAAAAAATACAGTTAAATATGTTTTTTTTTTTGTTTGTTTTTTAATCCTTAAGTAAAGCTTATCTCACTTTATTATTATCATTATATAATGTAATCTTTTCTTGAAATAATTTATAATATTTTCTTAAAATAATTTAACTAAATTTTAATATTTAGAATAAATGTATGATATTTTATAAAATTTATTATTATTATTTATTATTATTATTATATTATTTATAATTATATTATAAAATTACAGTTTTAAGTGTAAAATGTTCATAATAACATTAATTTCAAATGATTAACATATGTATAATATAAAAATAAATATCCTTTTAACATATACTGCAAAGAAAGAACGACGACAAAAATATTTCAGAGATGAAAATTTATTTCTTAAAAAATATATGCCCTAATGTTCAGTGCAAATAAAAAAATTAATTGATTAATTATAGTAAGCTTAAATATACATTTTATATTAAAAAAAAGTATAATTTTCATTTTTTATGAAATAATTAAAAAGAAAAACACATAAAATAATTAAAATTTAATTATTTTCGAATATAGTAAAAAGCATTTAAATATAGTTGTGAAAATAATTGAAAAATTTACTCAGTTTTAATTTAACATTCTAATTAAATAAAATGACCTACCCATTAAATAATTTGTGAAATAATTTAACCATGATTTAAACAATTTCAATAAATACAAAGCATTAATTTTAAAATTACAATTGAAAATATGCAAGATTCATAATATTAATATAAAATAATATCGATAACAAAATTATCGCAAACATGAAAGAATTTTCTTTTAATATGCCTTAATATTCAATGTAAACGATCAAAAATAGAAAAATATCGAAAACGTAAATATGTATTTTTTAAGAAAATATAATTTTTACTCATAAAGAAACACTTAGATGAAGAACTACAAGGGGAAAAAGCGATAAAATATAATCGTATAGAAAATATTTCTTTACTTAAAAGTAAAACATTTAAATGAATAACTACAAGGTGAAAAAACGATAAAATATATTCGTATAGGAAGATAGACGATTAGAAAATTATTTCAAACATGAAAATATAAAATGTTTTTTTAATATTTAATGTAAACAAACAATAATAATAATACAAGAAATGCCGCATATAAAATTATATGTAATTTAGGAAACTATAATTTTCAATTTTAAAGAAATAATTAAAATAACAAAAATCAGATGAAGAAAATCATAGTAAAACTGATTAAAGAAACCAGAAATTATTGAAGACATGAAAACACAATCGTCAAAAATATTCTTTACTTTTTATTGCAAGCAAACAATAATAAAAAAATACCGCATATAAAGATATTTTTTTAATAGGGTATAACTTTCAATTTTGAGAAAAAAATTTTAAAGAAAAAAACATAAAAATTAATCTTACAATAATAATAATAAAAAATTACCAATGACATAAATAGATGTCTGCGGTTTCTGACTTACGATAGTGTAATTCTCAATTTCAAATAAATATTTAACAAACAACCAATATATTTTAAAAGCCTGTAAAAGAAGTACATTTTTTTTTTTTAAATTGGCATTTTACTTTTCTGAGATAAGGAATTAAAAAAACAAATAAAAGATCTTCACGTTTTTTTGAAGTATAAAAATAAACGTGCTTTAATAGATAAAAATTATCCTATAACGAAATTAAATTCTACAATAACATAAACAAATAAATAAACCAAGACATACATATATAGATTTAAGAAAGGATAATTTTTAGTTTTAAAGAAGAAATTTAAACAACAAACAACACATAAATATAATCCCTAATCCCCCAACAAAACTAAACGTCAAAAACATAAATCATTACCTACACAGCTGTTTCAAATTCTCTATTCTAAATCTAGGAATCAAATCTTCAAACACAAGAACAAAATACGCACATATCTTCTTTTTCAGACCCAAATAACATTCTTTTTGATGAAAAATGTTCTTTTGACCCTTTATTCCAGGAAAATCGGGAATCGCGATCAAGTTTGGACCGGCAAATGAGGCGCGCAATCCGGGAATTTTTCCTCGGGATGCGGAACGAGTCGCGAGATGATGTGGTGATGCAATTGCGCAAGTTGGATGACTCAGTGGCCTGTCCGGCATTGTATCACGGGATTCGGAGGAAAAGGAGCAAGGGATCTTCTCCAAACTGCAGCGCCTGTGTTTGGGAATGACGCAATGACAGTGAAACGATTAAACGTGGAGAAAAGGACTTCATCACGACTGTTGCCAAACTTAAGGGGGTTATGAATCGATGTGAAAAATGAATGGATTAAAATGAGTCACAGGAGCAAGATTAAGATAATTCATTAAAAAAATTTTCATAGTAAAAATTAGAGTCCTGGATGAGGCTTACCAATTTTACAAGATCCCGATGAGTCAGTAAGACGAAATCGGGTCAGATTGACCCTAATTTTATTCTGCACGTTGGTTTCGGTTCGGGTTGACTGTATTTTTTTGTTCAGTTTCGAGTTTGTTTTTATTTCTTGAGGATCGGATTCGGGGATACCCAGTTTTTCAAAAGAAAGTCCAGAGTATTGTGTTACGTGAAAAAACTATATATTAATGGAGACAGAAGATAATTGTCACAAAATCAAACTTTTAAAAATTTCGGTACTCTGTTATAAAAAAAATTATTACTCTAGTCGAAACTTTTATATTTTTAGTGTTTTAGAAGGCCAAAGACTTTAGTAGAAATTTTGTTTTAACAATTTTGAAAATTTTATGAATTTCGTGACAATTTTTCCCAGTTATGCGTTGCTTGTCACAATGCGTAGGATTATTTGTCACTAGTATATCTATGTAATTTTGGCTGGGAAGTTTCAGTATGAAAACGCAATTCGACAAAGAAAATGTAATATAAATGCGGTTTTTTTTCACCTAATTTAACGATAGTAGGTATGCTATTGTATAAGAATATTGAGAAAAATATTAGTTAACCCTTTCGTATCCGAATTTTTACTTTTGGGGGAAATTTTCTGTTAGGTTAAAAAAAAATAAAAGTACTTATCCAAACGACAAAAAATAAGGTTTATTAAAATTAACGAATATAACGGGGACCTTTGGCACCTAAGGATACCCTTTTTTAACGCATAAAAACAAAGCCACTAATCACTTTTAATATTTTAAATTAATGCACATGTATTTTACAGCATTTACTACGTATCGACATACTTAAAGTAAAAAAATATCGAATAATAGAAAACATAGAATCATTTTTCTAAAACAATGCAAATGGCCCTAGGTACAAGAACACCAACTTACTTCAAACCTAGATTAAAATTTTATAAAACAATCATCATACGAAAACACATGAGTCAAAAATCCACTGATTTTAAATCGCTTTTATAATCTAGAAAAATAGCCCAAAAAATAAGGCCTATTGAGATCTAACGAATATAAGAAAGACCTTTGCCACCTGATACCCCCTTTTTAACGAATAAAAACAAAGCCACTAGCCACTTTTAAAATTGCTAAATTAATGCACACGTATGTTTACAGTATTTACTTTGTATCGACATGCTTAAAGTTAAAAATTACCGAATAATAGAAAAAAATAGACCTACATTACCTACATTAAAATTTTATAAAACAATCATCATACGTTAACACATAAATAAAAGATCCACTGATTTTAAATCTCTTTTTTTTTTCTTCTTTTTTTTATATAATGTAGAAAAATATCTCAACTCATCACAAGGAACTTATTAAATTCCAAAAATTCTCCGAAATTTTAGCACACAAGTTTTACACATAAAATGAAAATACCTTTTCAGGAGTTATTCTACATTACAGTTTGAAATGTTATCTATAGGGCTACGGACCTGGTTACAATACAAGACAATTATGTGTCCCAGGTACAACATTGGACGATTTCAAACAAAATGTGTTCGATTAAAAATTCCACATGGGTAAGTGATATACAGTATGCCCACTAAAGTCCCTTGCCACCCTCTTAACTTCGGAACGGCTACTACTATATTCATAAAAGTGGTGTCTAGGTATAGTAAAGTAGCCATGCGCTATGGAATGAAACCGCTTACGGCGCCATCTGGTGGAAAACTATGGAGTTAGCATTCCTATCTCGAAAATAAAAAGAGATAGGGAAGAAAAAGTGATTTACAAAGTTATAGAGCATCACCGATTTAGTACGAAAGGACAGCTAGTGGACATTAATGCGGATAATAGAACGGTTCAAACGCGCATTTGTTTTTTCGTGATTTCCTATTGTCTACTCTGTTTATAAAGACAATCTGTACAAGGATGCAACCCTTGGGGTTTGAACCGCAGTCCTTTTGATTGGGAATCACAAGCGATACCGCTGTGCCACATAACGGTATCGCGTTTTGTCCGAAAGATAATAATTTCTCCTTCCGTTCACGTTTCGTGACGTCACAGTGCAGGAAATCACGAAAAAATAAATGGGCGTTTTAACCGTTCTATTCTTCGACAACTTTGTAAATCACTCCCCCCCCCCCCCCCCAATCTCTTTCCGTTTTCGAGATAGGAATACTAACTCCGCAGTTTTTCACTAGATTGTGCCGTAGGTGGCTTCATTCAGTAAGCGCAGGGCTACTTTACTGTACCTACACACACAAAAATATCCCTGTAAAATTACGGGCAGAGGCCGGCACCAGAGATTCCAGTCATTAAAAAAAAAAATCCATATCCAATTACCAATCCGTATTTTTGCTAAAAGGTGAGCTAGAATTGTAAAAATATGTGGATTGCCCTTAATTTTCTAAGTATCTAAGGGATAAGGCCACTTATAATGGATCAGACCGTTTTTCATCAAATAAGGCTGTTGTCCGTGAAATTGAAGGGCAAAAGCTCATAAAGTTACAGTTTTTTCTGAGTGTGTAGACAGCACTTTTATGAATATACAGTAGCGCTCAAAAGTATTTTGACAAAGATAATAATTCACTTAAATAAAAAGAATAATAAAATACGAAAATCAACCATTTATTTTATTTAACCAAATTCAATGTTTTGCAGAACTTAACAAATTAACTATGATTTGCTAGAAAATAACGTGAAACCCAATAAAAATCCAAGAATATTAAACAAAATAAGAGCGAATATAATGAAACTAAGGTATTGTAGGTAGAAGAAAAATATTTTTCTTAATTTGCAAAATAATAAAAGAATTCAGGTGCAAAATTTTACTTTTGTGTTTTCAAAACAGTTTCTCATCTTTAATTTCTCAAAACGTCATTCCACTGAAATTCAAAATGGTTACAATAATATAAACTGATGTTGCCACTTCACACAGATGAATAATAAATATAGATTCAAATATTATTTAAAATGAACGCAGTGGCCCTATGCAAAAAGGTACCTCCTATAGTTATTTTGCGCACCGTCAATATGGCAAAAAGCTATGGAAGAATTTTTGAAGATGTTTGGAAAATGTTGTATAACAATAGAAATAAAACTTTCCAGTACTTTTTCTTTTATTTTTTTAATCATAAATTATTGCTTCGAACAAGTAGCCTTTATTTTAAAATTTAAATAATGAAACACGCGATGAAAAATATCTTTTTTCTTTATAAAATGCAAATGGACCACGACAGAGTGCAGTATTAATAATATGGAATCAAAATTTCGAACAATATAAAAAAAAAAACTACTCACTCAGCATGAAAACAATTGTCAGTTAAAAATAAATATTATGTCATACAACAACGTTGATGGAAAGATCAAAGATATCTCCCCCATCACAACAGAATTTTCTGGATAAAATTCATGATGTATTTGAATCACGAACTAATATTGTCCTTTTAAATCATAGTCCTAATTTCATAGTTCGTGATTTAAATAACATCCCGCATTTTAACCAGAAAATGCTGTTGTGATGGAATATCCTTGATCATTCCATCGTATTATCTGTTGAAGATAGAAATGAAATTAACAAAATATTCTGTACTAATAAAAGAAACGTTTGTGTGTGCGCGCGCGATGGATAGGAAAATATACTGCAGGTAGAGATATGAAAATTTGGGCGAGGATAGGTCCAAGGCAAGTCCTGATGCACTTGAGGCTCATATTTTTCATTTTTTTGATAAATAACCGAGTTATTAATTAAAAACCATAACAAACACTCATCAAATAGACATTTTTTTTCTTAAAATGTCGCGTGGTGCCAATTCCGGAAGATCGCTACCAGTGAAGATCCGATAACCGTTAACTTCTCTCTTTTTCAAACTTTTCGAAGCCTCTGTCGGCTAAGTTTGTTTAAAAAATCACCAAAAACCGGTAAATTAAGTTAGACTTTTTAAACAAACTTTATTAGAAAGTAGATCTCTGTTTTATTCCATGATAATATACTTTTAATTATACGTTATTTAGAAGCAAAAATACATGGGATCGAAGTGAAAGATATCGCGATAGCGCATATTGTGATATCTGCTGTTACTTTTGGGCTCATCGCTACTGATAGAACATTTGTGATTTATTTAATATAGATTTCTAGCGGATTTAGACCATGCAGAAAATAAATAAATTTATAATTTTGCTACGTATACCTATATATATTTTTTAAAAATCTGCACATCAATATGCCTCTATAAAAAATTATATATATATATATATATACGAAGATTACGCTTGATGACGTTATTTCGTTTTAAAAATACATTCGTTATCATTTTTATAAACTTGAATGGTTACGTTAATTTTTATAACTTTCTACCCGCTCCCCTCCCCTAACTACATCTTTTTTTCAAAGCGCTCTGTAACATATGCATGGACCTGAAAATTGGAGAAAAGAGTTTTAAATAAAGTAGAAAATATATAACGTCTTTATGTGCAATCTACCATTATTTTTGGAACTGTATTAATTTAATTAAAACACAATTTCATTTGTTACAGATTATAGAATTTCGTTTTAACAAAGTTTAATTTAATATGCAGAGTTTCAAATAAATTTATACAAAGCGTTGCTCGAAAAATGCACTTATTATAAAATTTCCATAATTGAAATGTTTACTGTAACACATATTTGAGATCTAATTGCGGTGAAAACTTCCAGAATTAATCTTTTAATAGTTACAGTAGTATCAAGTTGTAGCAGAAATTATTTTTAATTACAGAAGCTTTTAGGTTTATTGCAGCACACTATTAAAGATTTCCATTATTTAAGATGGTTTCGCTTGACATTATCCACGTTAATATTTCAAGTACGTTAATTTATTAAAACATTTTAAGAACCTAAAACTGGCAATATTCCTTTATTTTATTTCAAATAAAATATGTTTTAGAATAGTAATTATTAACAATATAAGAGAAAGATATAACTTAAAAGAAATAACTTAAAATATATAATTTAAAGTGTTTTTAGTTAAATGCTGCTAATATATATTTTTCATTGGAAAGTGGTTCGATTTCTCTTTTATATTAAACAACTTGAAATACTTACTAAAATTAAATTAAATGCAATTTATAGCAACTTTTCTTATATCGATGATAAAAGCATTTTCAAGTTAAATCTTTAGGAAGAAAAAAAACTTATTTTAAAAGTTAGGGAGAAATTTGGCATTTTTAATATGTATTAAGATAATTTAATAAAACAGTTAACACGGTATTCCAATTTATAATCAATTATTCATTCATATTGATGACTAAACGCTAAATAAAAACTATCGTCATGACTATATTGGGAAAAGTGAGAAAGAAATAGCTTCACTACACATAAAGTAAAGTTGCTGTAAAACCAGTTATACAGAAATGACTGAATAAAGAAATGTGTATAATTGATCAATATAGAAGTTGATATTGCCGAGTTTAAGGATAAATATTAATGCCAAATGATAATAATTGACCAATATAGAAGTTATTGCTGAGTTTAAGGACCAAATTTAATTCCAAATAATAATAATTGATCAATATAGAAGTTGATATTACCGAGTTTAAGGACCAAATACTATGTGGTAAAATCCAGAAATCGATGCTCCAAAATTAACACTAAATGGAATAACCAATATTTTCCAGAAATCCTGAAATGACGAGAAAATATTTCCTTGCAAACAGAAAGAAAAAAAACCTTTTTACATTCGAATTAGTGAAGTGGTAACGTTTTGCCTGTGATATTATTGATCGTCAGAGACACCTTGAATTTACAGTTTAGAAAAGACTAGTTGTTACCTAGTTATTTTCGTATATTTTGTGATACGAATTAATCCGCCAAGACTCTGGAATAATCGACAAATAAATGGGTCCGTACTTATGTACTCAACGACTGTACATTTTCTGAAAAAATGCGTGCAAGATCTTTTTTCGGTATCGCATGGAGAACTCTTGTCACCATGGCTTCGAATGTCTGCATATACTAATAACTTCTCTTTTAAGGCGCCTTTCAGTTGCAATAACAGAAAGAAGTCTACAGGAGCAAGATCAGGCGAGTGTGGTGGATAATCAATGACTAAAACTTCTTTACAGGTCATAAAGTAATTCTCGACAACAACCGAATGCAACTATAGGCAAATTCAATCTATGTGACGAGTGTTTTCTATGAAATACCAAAATAAGACTTAGCCAGCAATTTTCATGAACTGTACAATTCTTGTAAAATGTGCATTGCCAAACAAAAGGCTTTTATTTTATTTTTTTAAAGCGTTTTTCCTGATTTAAATAAGAACCACATGCTGATAAACTTAATTCAAAAATTTTTGGGTGAAATTTCGTTTAACTAGTTGGATGTGCCAATCCTAAAACTTTCTTCTATCTCATATAATATTTCAAAATGTAGTTACAAATGTCAATATTTCATTTTTATTAGTTCAATACGGTATCAACTTTGATTTTAATCTTAAATTTCTGCTTCAGTCAATTAATCGGAGTAAAAACGAGTTAATCTCAATCATGATATTTATTAAAATCAATAGTTTTTCGTTTTTCTGTTGCGTATCAGCTGTTCACGAATAGTTGGCTTATCAGGTTGGGAAGTTTCCGTCGATTCACCAGCCGCCAGTGTAAAATAGAAATACAAAAAATCAAGAAAATTACACAAAAATCGCTATTATAGTGCCCCCTTTCGGCTGAATATTTCCAAATTCCGGGAGGACCTTCTTGCCATGGCCAAAAACATACACAAAAAATTTGGTTCATTTCTATGCATAACTTTATACATGTGGTGCAAACGATGGTGCATTATTCAAAATGGCACAAAAAGCTGACAAAAATGGCCATTACAGCGTCCCTTACCGGCAGATTTCCCCCCAAATTAAGGAAGGACCTGCTTGCCATAGCCAAAAACTTTAAAAAAAAAAGGATCAATTCTATGCATAACTTCAAGCACTTTTCGATGGTACAATATTCAAAATGTCACAAAAATCGCTATTACAGCGCCCCTACCGACGGATTTTTTCGAAATGAAGGAAGAACCTGCTTGTCATAGCCAAAAACTTTAAAAAAAATTAGTTCAATTCCATACATAACTTCATATACTTTTTGATGGTACAATGGCGACATACGGACACACGGACAGACAGACATTTTTCATAAACATGTTTTTTGGAATTTTTGACCCCTAAAACGTGTAAATCCGTCGAAAACCGGAAGCCGAAGAAAATTTCAATTACAATACTTTCTTCTATTGAAGATAAAAGAAAGTAAAAATGTTCTCTTATCTGTCGGTGTTTGATTTCTAAATACTCGTGCTTTTTGTAGAGAAATGTTTAAAAATGAACACGAAATTTGTAAAATTCTTTTAAATTGAAATAACGTCTTAGAAAATTCTTGAAAAGTATGTCCTTGATCAAGGACGCCGGTAGCGAAAGGGTTAAATGTTCTATGGCGTACATTTTTTTAAAAAATAGGGACACACACACACACACACACAAAAAAAAAAAAAAAAAAAAAAAAAATACGTCATATACCACGAGTCAAAATGAACATTATTGGCAACATTCGCATTTAAATGAATGTAGATAACAACAAAGAATTTCCACAAGAAACTTTTTGTTTCGACAAACCACTCTTACTGAAATACGTCAACTGGCGTAAAATGAGTAAATACGATTGCAAAAAGTTTAAAAAATTATTTAATTACCTCCTTTATGTCTTCTCAAATTTTTCTTAAATTACTTGTTATTATAAAAGATAGCCACTAGTGCGCTAATAAAATTTACAGTTCTGGAAGATCTTTAATGTTTTAAAATGTCAATCTTTTTATAATTTTTCTGGCATTTCCCCCTCCCCCCTCCCCTAGCTTGTAATAAAATATGTCCTTATTGAACTAAAACTTAATAATAAATGTAAATTCAAAGTATAAAATGTTCTATAATCGGAGCGTCTTATAATTTTTGGTACCAATACTTTTTCCAACAAATAAAAATAATAGCTAATCTATTGCTAATAAAACATCACCCACTTCTCTTCTGATAATACAGTGTATCCACAATAGCATCTGTATACTATATAAAGAAAGATGTTATTCCCCAAAGACGAAAGGAATGATGAAAAATGAATGACTCATAATTTATTCATTGATTTTCAGCAAAGATTGCATCTCAGAATGACATATCATCAAAACTATCGCATCAAATAAAATTTATATAAAAAACACTAGAACAGAATTAAAAATAAAAATAAAATAAAAGAGCACTTGATCCTTGCTATCGTGATCTCCACATCTAAAACTAAACGAACATTAAGGGCTCTTCATAGTTAATTGTTTTTATATCATTGTTGTCAGCATCAGAAAGAGTGGGGATAGAGGGAAAGGTTTGACCTTAAATTTAAGTAGGGAAGGTATGATACACTGTGTTTTCTTATAATGACCTTTTATTCATTTATTGAAAATATTGTGAATTTAAAAAATAATTATTCAAAAAATATATCCCAATTATTGTGAATGGTTACTACTGTAGCAAATCTCCCCATTGCTGGGTATGATTGATACACTAGCAAGGGAGATTTGATACATTGTTAAGTAAATTGAAAAACAAAATGCAGACAATTCAATTTATGGGTCATACAATTTTTTATGATGAATCTTGAAATATTTAAGTAAAATGTAAAAAGGAATGACATTGACATATTTTTGTTTCAGAAATGTTTTTTACAAAAATATTTAAACAATTACTATTATTTAAAAAATTCTGTTAACACACTTTTTAGAAAATAAATAATGAAAAAAAAAAAAAAAAACCCTAGAGATCTTACTGCAAGGAAAAAGGAATTGAACATTGCTGATTTGCAAACAATTTAACATAAATTTAGCACATTTAAGATTTCTTTAACCCTTTCAGGGCAAAGCATTTTCAATGCTAAAGTGTTGAATAAATGAATTACACCGGAATTTACCAACAAATTTAATTGGAAATAAGAAAAAGACTATATTTCACTTTCATATTAAATGGAAAATATTTTATCAAAATGGTGATGCCAATGTGGCGTTTGTGAATTAAAATTAAGTAATTCATAAACATACAGAATTACACCTGAAATGGTTAAATAAAAAATTAATAACTCTATCATTTTGGTAAGTTAAATCGGGTGGATTTAATGTTTTTTTTTTTTTTTTGCCCTTTGTCAATTATAGAAACATCTTTCCTTTCATGCCATTTAAACTTTTTTCCTTCTACATTAGTCCAGTGAAAATGTACATTTTACCTTGCAAAAGGTCGGGTAGAAGATTTTTTTTTTCTGAATTGTTGATGCCAACATGGAAAAACAAAGTTTTCTAACAAAATTTCTCAAGGCTAAATTTTCTGTGGCCAAAAAACAACAAAATTTTGAGACTTTTTTTTTTTTTTCTAAATATCTCGAGACCCGTTGCCGTAGCATATTACTTGTCAATTACAATATTAAAGAGCATAAAATTCTCTACAACTTTCATATTTACAACTTTTTTATACACCCAATAGCAAGCTCAGTACGCCATTTTAAAAATAAGACTTTTTTTTTTCAATTTCTTAAAAACCGTGAAAAACATAGTTTTGCTCCGATTATTCAAACGTTCCCCGCGGATTTAATTGTGTACGTAGACTTTTAAAAATTGGTAACAGTAAATTATCTATTATTTTCACACTCACGCCTTTATTTTCATCTTAACAGGCATTTTATATTCAATAAATTTACATAATTTTAAAAGTAGGGCAGAGTGTAGATGAATGAGACAATTTTCATATTTAGACAGTAACTTTAAGTGTATACAATGTTAACTTCAAAGCATTGTTTAAAAGAATACTTCAACATTTAGTAAAGTATTGGCACGATAGCGTCAATTAAAAAAGAATTCTTGTTTAATTTTAATAATTTTATAATGTTAATAACTTTTATAATGCATACATATTTTCCCAGGTATCAATGGGATAGGTATGGAAATTTGCGGAAACATATTTTATTCCACACTACAATGGTATATTTTATTTACCAATTATTGATAACATATGTTTTAAAGTTTTACTGTTTTAAAGATAGCAAACATTGGATTGTAGTTCCATATAAAAGGAGGGACGCAAAAAAGAAATATCTTTTATGTAAGAAATACTTTTACCTTATAAAATAGCTACAATAAAAATGACAACAGATTATTTCACTAACTAATGTTATGCATTTATCTCTTGTAAAATTTAAAAATTCTTTCAATAAAATATTTGAGATCACTAGTTTCATAAAAATATTTAAATGATTAGTTTTAAATAATATTGTCAATTCCACTTATAACAATAAATATAACAAGAGATTATACCATTTTATCATGCAAAAATATATAAAACTTTAACATTATCTATTAATTTCTTTAAAGATCAAACAGAAAAACTTACTTTGGTTGTTGAAAAATATGCTTTCCGGAATATTCTAATTTTTAGTATTATGTACTGTTTTGAAACTATATCTGTTTAATGATCTCAGTGAACCCATTTATCAAATGAAATACCAATTTATTTATGATTGTAGGCCATGTAAACATTTTTGTTTTCGCATTGATCCCTGACTCATTCAACTCCACTTTCCCTACACAATAAAGTAAGGTACGCAATAGGACTGCATAAGCTAAATGAAAGAATGTATTTTAATAACGATATTTTCTACAGGCTATTTATTTAACAACATTTTTATCTATTTGATGGTACTGTTGTAGGATTATTAGCATCCCATTTCAAAGGAATATCCTTATACTGAATAAAACAGATATCTGGATCATCTAGAGGTATAAAGCCTACTATTTCCCATTTATAAGCATTTTCCGGCACTTTATCCCCCTTTCTTCGCGGACTAATGTAGTCTCACGCGAAAACAATTGCACACTAATGTTAAACCTATGGGAGCATTCTTTTCAGAATTCTTGCTTGAATTTCAATATTTAATTTCTTTTTCATATGATACCTGAGGTCGATATCTAACGTTGTGTGCTTTTAATTTTTCGAATTTGGTTGCATTTTTTTAATGAAGATACTTTAAATTTCAGAACGGGTTCCAAACAGTTTTCCAAAAATGAAAAGTCCGAATAGAAAAAAAAAAAAAGCAACCAAACCCGAAAAGTACAAAAGCACAGCATTAGATATTGATCTCAGGATTGAATCGGAGATCAGGATATCATTGATTATACATTTAAAAGTAATAACATGCAAGCGAAATATTTGTCAAGAACGCTTCCATAGGTTTAATATTACCTTGCAAATGTCTTTGTGTGACTAATTTAGTCTCATAATTCATATAACTATGACTTTAAACGCCTCAATACTACAACTACCGTAAAATCTTTGAAAATGAAGTCTCTATATACGGGATCCGGGCTTTAAAAAAAAGTTATATATTTTCAAGAGAAAGAGTATGAACAATTATATCTGCTAAGATGGAAATCTGATTAAAGCGGAATATATATCAGTTTCATTCGGTTCGGTTTTCAAGGTTTTAATGAATCAATATTTTACAAAGCTGATTACGTAGTTCAGAATTACGTATTTAATGATTACACACTTAAAAATTTCAAAATAGGGCTATTAAGAGATTTATTAAAATTCTCGTGGTAAATTTTCTTTTTAAGGGGGGAGGGGGCGCCAGAATTCATGTTTGCCAAAAAGGTGCGAAAAAGGCTAGTTTTGGCCCTGAAACACATAATTTACTGCTACCATTATGTAGAAGTTGACATACAAGATTAAATCCATGGGAAACATTTGAATAATCTGGGCAGAACTAAGTTTTTCACGGTTTTTAGGAAAATTGAAAAAATTGTCCTATTTTTGAAGTGACATACTGCGCTTGCTATTGGGTGTATAAAAAAGTTATAAATATGAAAGTTGTAGAGAATTTTATTTTCTTTAATATTGTAATTGACAAATAATATGCTACGGCAACGGGTCTCGAGATATTTCAAAAAAGTCATAAAAGGTCCCAAAATTTTGTTGTTTTTTGGCCACAGAAAATTTAGCCTTAAGAAATTTTGTTAGAAAATTTGTTTTCTCCATGTTGGCATCATTATAAACAATTCAGAAAAAAAAATCTTCTATACGACCTTTTGCAAGGCAACCCCCTTTTTTTGATACATTTCCCCTGGACTACATGACGAGGAAAGCGAACTAACCACCTATCATCGCACTGCCTTTCTATGTAACCTACATAATGTCTATGAATAGTCTCTTTGTTCTTCCTTACCAATTTCAGTAGCTCTTGCTGTAAAACAATAATGAATATTACAGTCCTATATTAGTTTACAACTTAAAAAAACTATTAAATTTCAAATATACAAGTGTATCATTTCTCCCCAGCACTAATGTATCATTTCTTCCTATCATGCCTTATTGGATTTTCAATCACTTTATATAAATGCAGTTGCAAAATGCCAATCTGCTTTCAGGTAAAACTCACTCTAACAATGTGCTTTACAAATAAAAAAAATTACAAGATATTATCTTCACAATAATAACAGTTATGAAAGAAAATCAGTATTTAAAAAAATTACATTGACATTCCAAAAGTCTTCAAAATTTAAAAAAAAAAAAAAAAAAAAAAGGTGTCAGTTCTTCACTGCTAAGTCCTGCTAATGATGGCCTCTGCTAATAAAAGAAGACTTTACATTAGTTACAATGGCTGTTAATGCCATTTGTTGAGAAAAATTGTCAATGTATCAACCCCTCCCTATGTATCAAACCTCCCCTACCTTCCCTACATGATTTTTAGGGGACAAAACTATTTATTTCAGCGGAAATAAATTGTTTTCATGTGGAATTTAAAAGCTTATTTTTTAGGGATATAATTTTGTACCAAATGGCAGCAAACTTTAGGCACATGTTGTATTAAATATATTTAACAATGCTTTCCACTTTCCACAATTGTTGGAAAGTGTTTATGATTTTTCTTTATTTGTCTCTTTTGGTTTCTAAGTTCTAGACAATTGTCCATATCGAATTTTAAAAAAAAATCATAGTTATAAATCGAGCGTCTAATATTAAAGTATCGTATTAAAGCATAAATTTTAAAGCAATAAAATAAAAAATAAATATCATAAAACGATATAGAGTTCCCTGGGAAAAAATACAACAACAATAGCTGTTTTACTAGTTTAAAACTACTAAAATAATTGCTTAAAATAGCAGTTTAATGTAGCTAAACCCTATTTAACCTGAACCTGAACCGACTCACGGTTGACTTTAATTGTTTCTGGTCCGGGTCCGTTTCGGGTTGGAATTTGACCCTTGCGGGTCGGGATCGAGTTAACCCGATTATTTAAAAAAGGTCTAAAATATTTCTTCAGATGGAAAAAAAAGCTACATATCTCAACATTAATGAGTGTATGCATGTTCATTTTTCTACAGAATTGATTAAATTGATATAATAGAGATAAAAATATGGATTAATTGCCTTTCATTCCAGGTTCGGATTTAAATATTTTCGGTTCGGTTCCGTTTTGAGATGCAGTGGGCTGGGTTCGGAATGGGTCAATGATTTTTTTTATAGGGAGGGGGCGGTCGGTTCGATTCAGATTCGGGAATTGACTTCATATAGAATTTTCATATTCCATAGTAGTATTTTCCATCCCTACACGCGCAGGATTCTATCCTGAACACAAAAATCTCGAAAATAGCCGCTTTTTAATTTTTAAGCTTAGAAAATATTCTAGATTGTTTGGTATAAAATTTTCTATCTAAAATGTTTAAATCCAGAGTTTATCGTCGGGTTTGGAATGGTTCAATGATTTTTTTTTATTGATTTTTTTTTTTTTTTTTTTTTTTTTTTTCTTTATAGAGAGAGGAGGGGGAGAGGGTCGATTCAGAATCGGGGTTGGCTTCATATAGAATTTTCGTGTCCAACCCTACATGCGCATGATTATATCCGAAACACAAAAATCTCGAAAATATCTCCTTTTTAATTTTTAAGCTTAGAAAATATTCTAGATTGTTTGGCATAAAATTTTCTATCTAAAATATTTAAATCCAGAGCTTATCAATTTATCCCAGAATGTATTTATTTATTTATTTATTTATTACTATTATTATTATTGTTTAGATTCGTCAACTGATTCGTTAAACTAATATATATTTATTTCGTTTTTTTATTTTTTAAAGAAAGATAAAATTATGAGACTTCAAACAATTATTTTAAGTTATATATTGATTAAACTGTCTTCACAATTTCGTATTGTACCGTGAAAGTTAAGAAAATAACGTTCTCTAGCAAAAAGTAATAATATATATGCGTGGATTTATTCTAAAATATTAATCGGCATGGTGTTTAATATTTCATTTTATATCCTATAAATATATAAATAGGTTTTATTGATTTTTCCAATTCATATTATTTGTTTCTATTCTGTTTTCATTTTTAATCAATTCACTTGATTTTAATGGTTGTTTGGGCACAGGGGAAAATAACTTTTAGCTTTAGCTTATTTTTCCCACAGAAAACAACCATTTTGCTTATATCATTGAATTCTGTGCCCTTGAAAACGTAATTCAATATATAAGCATTTCCATTATTTGTCGGTGTCCACTTTCTTATTTTTCTTCCATAATAATTCTTATAATTAATTTAATTTTTTTTTTTATATATACTTACAGCTTTAATATTACGGTTTTTGATGGTGGTAGGTTATGTTTAATTATTGGTTATATATTTATATATATATATATATACAGGGTGATTCATAAAAGATGGGCAGAACTTTAAGGGGTTATAGTACACTTAAAGACAAATAATATTAAATAGGAGACTAAGGGTCCCAGACGTATTCCCAAGGAGATAGGGGGCATTAAAGTTTAGGGTCCGAAATTTCAAATGATTATAAAACATGGAAAAATTGGTCGATTCGATTGCGGTTTTCGCAAAAAATTTTCTTTATGCCAGTATTTTCTTGAAATAAAATTTTAAAGTTCAATTTCAAAAAATGCTGATAGGGGGCGCTTTAGACTTTGGAGTAACAAACAACTATTTTTTAACGTTATTTTTTGTATTTCTTTAAATGATTTCGAAAGCTTAGACTTAAACTTAAATTTTGATCTAAAAATCTGAGTCCTAACGAGTAGTTAAGTAGCGTAAACTGAAATTTGAAATTTGAAACCCTTCTCCCCCCAGAACAAAAATCAGTTATTCCCGATCTTTGTGTCGTAGATTAGGCTCTAACTACTGCCGCGTTTTTCTAAAATTATTCTTTATGTCAGTATTTTCTTGAAAATAAATTTTAAAGAAAATTTTCAAAAAATTCCGATAGAGGGCGCTTTAGACTTTGGAGTAACGAACAACTATTTTATACCGTTATTTTTTGTGTCTCATTAAATGCTTTCTAAAGCTTAGACTTAAATTTTCAGCCCAAAATCTGAATCGTTAGACGTGGTTAAGTTTCTGGGGAGAGGGGTTTGAAATTTCTACTCCTGAGCACAGTTCAGTTTACCATGTCCACACATTGTGTGCTGTGATACGAGGTAAAAAGACACAAATTAGGATTATGTTACCAAAGCATATTTATTAACATGTAATTACAATAAATGTTCAAAATTGTGACCACCAGAGGTTATGCACGCAGAACAACGGCGAAGAATGGAACGGCGAACATTCGCGAAAACATCAGGCTTTTCGAGCACTTCCCCTACAGCGGCGGAAAGTCTGGCGACCAGTTCCTCGGGGGATTCAATGGGTGTCTCATACATAAGAGCCTTCAATCGTCCCCAAAAAAAAGAAATCGAGGGGTGAAAGATCTGGCGAGCGAGCAGGCCAAGCAACAGGACCACCTCGACCAATCCATCTGTTCGGAAATGTGATGTCCAGATAGTTGCGGACGTCTCGTACGTAATGGGCTGGCGCTCCATCGTGCTGGAACCACATGACCCGCCGGATGCGTGGAGGAACAACGTTTAACAGGTCTGGCAGCACATGTTGCAGAAATGTGAGGTACGTTTTACCGTTGAGGCGTTCAGGAAGAAGGTACGGTCCGATTAGGTGGTCTCCGAGGATTCCTGCCCAAACATTGATGGAAAAGCGTCTCTGATGAGCATGTGGATACGTAGCATGTGGATTGACATCCGCCCATACATGTGCATTGTGTGTGTTAAATGTACCTTCACGTGTGAAGGTACATTCATCGGTGAAAAGCACAGTTCGTCCAAAATGTGGATTTAGCGCGTTCTGCTGCAGAAACCAGCGGGCGAATTCAATACGATTTGGATAATCCCCTGGAGACAGTTTCTGGACTCGTTGCACATGAAACGGGAGCAAATGTTCATCCTTCAGTACCCTCCAAGTCATGGACTGTGAGGTATCCACCTGCCTAGCCACTGTTCGTGTACTTGTACTTGGCTGCGCCGCTACTACATCCAGAATGGCTTCTGCAACAACTACTGATTCGTCCTTTTTTGCACGACCTGCATTCGACCGGGAAGCGAGAAATGATCACGTCTCACACAACTGTCTGTGCAAGCGCTCGAAAGTTTTGCGGTTAGGCAACCGCCTGTTGGGAAATCGCTCTCCGTACATTCGTTGTGCCTCTGCACCATTTCTATCTGCCGCTCCGTAAATTAAATGCATCTCAGCCTTTTCCTTATTCGTGAAGGGCACCATCTTCCGATTCATTACTACAGCGACTTACACTTGACTCACCGTTCAGTGGTTTTTATGCCTGAATCGTGTCGAAATTTTGCATACGCGTTCTTCTTCTTCCCCATTTGACATTTGCATACTTTCTGTTTCCTTCTTCACCCGGTGCCTAGCGTCAGGAATGGAGCTTTAACGTTTGCATGAGCGACGTTTCCAACTGTGCCAGTGCCTTTATGAGTGAATTCCGACTATGCAGTCCTTGACGAAAGTTGTATTTTTGCCTCGTATCACAGCACAGAATCGTTGGGCATGGTTAAGTAGTGCAAACTGAACTATGTTCAGAAGTTGAAATTTGAACCCCCTCCCCTCGCTACTGAACCACGCTCAGCGATTCAGATTTTGAGCTGAAAATTTAAGTTTAAGTCTAAGCTTTAGAAAGCATTTAATGAGACACAAAAAATAACGGTATAAAATAGTTGTTCGTTACTCCAAAGTCTAAAGCGCCCTCTATCGGAATTTTTTGAAAATTTTCTTTAAAATTTATTTTCAAGAAAATACTGACATAAAGAATAATTTTAGCAAAACGCGGCAGTAGTTAGAGCCTAATCTACGACACAAAGATCGGGAATAACTGATTTTTGTTCTGGGGGGAGAAGGGTTTCAAATTTCAAATTTCAGTTTATGCTACTTAACTACTCGTTAGGACTCAGATTTTTAGATCAAAATTTAAGTTTAAGTCTAAGCTTTCGAAATCATTTAAAGAAATACAAAAAATAACGTTAAAAAATAGTTGTTTGTTACTCCAAAGTCTAAAGCGCCCCCTATCGGCATTTTTTGAAATTGAACTTTAAAATTTTATTTCAAGAAAATACTGGCATAAAGAAAATTTTTTGCAAAAACCGCAAACGAATCGACCAATTTTTCCATGTTTTATAATCATTTGAAATTTCGGACCCTAAACTTTAATGCCCCCTATCTCCTTGGGAATACGTCTGGGACCCTTAGTCTCCTATTTAATATTATTTGTCTTTAAGTGTACTATAACCCCTTAAAGTTCTGCCCATCTTTTATGAATCACCCTGTATATATATATATGTGTGTGTGTGTATGTATATGGGGATATATATATATATATGTATGTATGTATGTTTTAGGGATTCACCGAATATTCGGTATTCGGCCTATTCGGCCATGTTACCGAATATTCGGCTTGGCCGAATAGTAAACTATTCGGCATACCAAATATTCGGCTTGGCCGAATAGCTAACTATTCGACCTGCCGAATATTCGGTTTGGCCGAATATCGAAATATTCGGCCAACCGAATACTTAAAACAAACTTTTAAAACATATTTTTAAAAACCTTATACCACTTATACGTTTAACAGTCAACTTATAAAGATATTCGGAATAATTAGAAACAGAATCATATATTTAAATAAAAGAGAATGTTTTTACATTATTTATTTGCTGTTTGTTAAGTATTATTCAAGAAAATTAACCAATCGCGAGGATTTTCATAGGAATTAATTATGTACAAAGTTCCTGAATATTGTCCAGTAGATAATCTGTTTCTTGCTAAGATTTTAAGAAAACATTTACAATCTCTGAAAATGATCGCCCACTCCAGACACCGATCTAAGATGTATTTAAAAACTTCCTTCCTTAATAAAAGGGAGTAGGACAGTTATTCTTGCTGAGTTGCCACCATATAAAATTTGAATAGATTGTATTATTTTGTATCTTTTACTTTAGTCTCTTCCTGACAGACAAATAATATATGATCCTGTACAATTTTTCTTCCAATTTTTTCACAATTTCTCTTTGATTTTAAAATGTTTGTTTTAGAATTTAAGAAAATTTTATTCATTTGTTTTAATTCACAGAAGAAGTCATGAAATTTAAAATTTTATTAATTAAAAAAGTTTTATAACTATCCTATTCTTAAATAACTCAAAGGAGATTTTTTTCAGCATAAAGTTTACTTGAAAAAAGCTTTTGGTTATCAAAATGAAAGTTTCTGTTTTAAATATTATGTAAAACTGTTTTAAAATTTAACATTTTAATGCCTTTAAACTTTGAAACATAAAATTATTCGACAAGCCGAATATTCGGTATTCGGCCAAATAGTTACTATTTGGCTGGCCGAATATTCGGTATTCGGTTCGCCTGTAGGCCGAATATTCGGTATTCGGCCAAAATCCCTATTCGGTGCATCCCTAGTATGTATGCATATGGGGATCAGTTTTATAGACTTATATGGTGTTTTTATATAATTTTTAATTTGATTTGATTTAACATTTATATTACAAAATTTTAAATATGGGTAAAATTAAAATAATTTTTAATTTAAAAAAATTAAATCTAACAAAATCGTTTTAAAGAGTTTACGTTTGACATATTTCAAGAAAAAAAAAGGTAAAGATTTTTTTTTAAATAAAAGAAAAAAAAAATGTAACCCGAACCAACAGTGTTATGAGTTTCCTAACTGAGCTAAATTTCGGCATACTATGTAGCATATATGCAAATCTACAGATCATATACAGAGATGCGCAAAAGAATGCGGACATTTTTCCGAATATAGGTGATAACTGCGCAAATTCGGTTTTCAAATGTGTTATGCGTTTTCCAAATTCCAAATCAATCGTTTAGAGAAAATCCTTCACCTTATTAAATGGTGACGTTTCATTACAGTATTCTGAATGCGTTGGAAAGTGTTTTATAATCTATGCTGGACACAAATTTTTTCTTTCTTGATAATGTTTATTTCATTCAAGTAAAAATTATACATATATAGCATATTATTCAATTTTTAAAACTAAATCAGCCTATTATTCAGTCAAAAGTTTTGGAAGAGTTGCTTAATTATAATGCTCATTATGAAAATGGCTAATTTTTAAAAAGAAAATTATTTAAAGAAAATAACTTTTTTTTATAAATCATGAAAACAACTTTTAAAAAAATAAAGTAAATTCTGCTAATTAATAGCGTTAAATAGAAATAACTAAAAAAAGCAAATTAAAATGCAACTAATGCAAGTTGGACATTTTACTAAATAGAAAGTATTAATACATTTTATGAAATAAATTTCCAAAATATTTTTTTTATCAATAAAGTAACAATTGCATAAGCAAAAATAACAAGAAAAACTTTCTTTCAAAATGTTGCAAAGTTAAGTAAAAATTTCAAGTCGTAAACCCTTTTAAAATAGAATATATCAAATTTTCAGACGGTTGTCAATGCTTTTAATTTTGAACTGTTTTATGATTGCAAAAAATAATAATCAGCTAACTGTAAATATGTATTTAATTTACTATTTAGCGGAATGCAACAACAACAATAATAATACATTTCACTCATAGATGGGTGAATACTATTTTATAATTGTTCCAACTCAAAAAAGTCTTTTTGAACGTAAGAAAACGAGTTATTTGAGAATAATCTTAATTGTTTAGGAAACAACGAAAAATTGTATAACAACGGTTATTAAGTCCGAGAAATTTGAGAGCGGATAAGAAAAAAATAGGACAAAAAACTGATATCAGGTGATCATTATTCTGGTGCGAAGAATTACTTGCTGGTGTCTTGTTTGCGCCATGTAGTATATAGCCGCACCTTGATAGAAAAAAGGTCAATGTCCGATTATGTCATTTTGTTAAAAAAACTGATTTAATGGATTCAGGGTTACCAGATATATATACTGGGTGTTTCAAAATTTAACCGACAAATTAAGAGGGATGATAAAAGGTATGAAGAGGATGAAAAATTGGTATAGAAAATGTGGTAGCAAAGCACTTATTTAATCACAAATATAGGGTGTTCTACCCTAACCCAACTTTGATTGGAGTACATTATAATGAAACTTTTAATATACATGCTCACCTTTGTTGTAAATATGATAACACATATACACACACACACAAAAAAAAAAAGTAGAACTTTTCATTATAAGCGCCAACAGTATGCACTTGACGCTCCACATTTTCGATTGTGATTATCAATTTATATACGGTAACATAGATTGCGTGAGTCCATGAGCACACTGTTTTTTCAGAACTTTTTGTGATGTTATCACATTTCATACAAAATGAGGTACATACCGTTACAATTTTATTGCAGTTTTTATTTTTCACAAAATTACTACCGTCAAGCCGACTGCAGTTAGGGTGAAATACTCTGCATTTGTCACTAAATAAGTAATTTGTGCGATTCCATGTTCTATGGTAAATTTTCCTTCTTTTGATGCCTTTTATAACACCCCTCTTAATTTATAGGTAGAATTTTGGAACACCCTATATATATATATATATATATATATATATATAAACGGAAGATTTTATTAGTTTGTTTTGCTACTACCGCCATTTTTCATGTCCCATTAAACTAAATTGAATGAGCCAATGATGTCTTATTTAAGGAATTTTCTTTGAAAAAACTCTTTATAAGTATTTATAATTATTGTTTCCCGATGATATTTGTATTACCTTATTCTATAAACACGTTTTAACTAATTTTGAAGTCATATTTCCCATTTTGATTCAAAAATTAATTGCAAGAACAGAAACAAATCAAAATATTCTAACCTCTTCACGCTCTTGACCACATATGTGGACGTTTAGTTTTTTATAATTATAATTACAGTCAATAACAAAAAGAAAAAAAAATGATAATTTATTCACTTACAGAATCCCTCAACAAGAAAAGTAAAAATTTCATGCTTTGTCTGCAGTGATAATGTTATTTCCGATGTACAGTTAGAAATATAAAAAAGCGTGAAGTAATTTTTCGGCAGTCAGTGTTATTGGATTATTTGAACAAATCGTTAATATTTGATTAAGAAACATGAAATATATTCAGTTTTAATAATTTGTAGAAATGTAAGAAAGAAATTTACTGTTAGTTTTTTATTTTATAAGAAATTAACAAACGTACACACATGTGTACAGTTATCTTTCGAGGTGATGTTTTACTTAAATATGTAAGTATATTTACGTAAGTATAATTTATCCTAAAATAAAGGAAATGAAAAATCCTCTAAGATGTCACGACAAAAATTATGTAAGACGAAAGCTAAAATGACGGCAACAATGGTATTAACATAAATTATTGCAACTATCGGACTAGACAGAACAGTGGGGGGGGGGGGGGGGGGAGGAAGGAGAAATTCTGTGACAAACTGATGCCTTGATGTAATAAATAAGATTTGTATCCACTTAATTATGCTTTTTACTCAAAGTGTTTAACTATTCCAAATAATTTAGGAAAAACAACATTTTATTATAAAAGAATATCTAGAACGATAAAGAAAACAAAGCTAAAATCTCAAAATCAAGGGGGTCTGTACCCCCCCCACCCCCACCCCCACCCCCCTCCACACTTTAAATCAGCGCCCATGACTGCTACGAAAGTAATTTCGAAATTGAACGCATTTTACTTTTTTGAAAGAGTGCAAAAAAATTTTAGGTGACCTTATCTTATAATCTCATTAGGTGCCCAACTATAGAGATAATGGTTAAAAGCCCGGGTGGGAAATCTTTTTAGACCATAACTTTTTTATATTAAAAAAAAGAACAGAAAAAGGACTTCAGCTTTCCTTCTTTATGGTTGGCCCTGACTGAAAGCACTTACGTTGTACTAAATAAGGAATCTTTTCACAGTAATATAAAGTTCTTTTATACATCAGTATTGCAGTACTATATGTAATTGTACTTTGCTATGTCACTATTTAAAATTGAAACAAAAGGTTAAATAATGAAAAGCATAAAAACAAAGTCACGAAATCTTAGTAAGAAACTCAATTACTATACACTATTTACAATCTCGAGATTAGTTTTAAAAAGCCATTTATGATCGCAAGCAATTCATGAACAATAACATAAAAAATACAAAAATACGATGACAGTGAAGACGGATATTGCTTATTCCGGAAGGAGTCTCATATAATGAGAAAGTGCGTGTTACATTCTGTTTTTCCTACAAAGTTGTTCTCGGAAAATGTTTTGAGCAACTTTGAGGGGGTCCGGGAGACAAAATTTTATTTTCTTTATTTATAGTCATTTTTTAATGATTTTTTTTCTTCCTGAAATGTGTCTTTCTATAAAGATTACTTTTAGAATAAGAAAATTTGAAAACTTTGACTTTTTTAGAAACATTTTGAGATTTAAAACTCATAACTTATTTACTTTTTGATATAACTCATATTCCATTACTTTTTCAGTATTGCGTGCAGAAAAGGTTACTTTATAATTTATCTTCAGGATTTATTAAAACATTACTTACAAAATTTATAATAAATTTAAAAGTTAAAAAAGGAGAGTATTTTGTGAGTGGCTTTTGAGGACTATAGTTTCAAAATTTTTGCATGAAATTAAAAATCCTGAAAACAATTAAAAAAATTCGTAACATAAAACCTCTGTACAAAATACCATATACATATCTTGTATGGAAATTTAGATATATGCTTTTAAACATGATACATTATGAAAAAATCCAATCTGAGATAAATGGACTTGGAAGTTTTAGTTACGGCGGGTAAAGACAAAGACCGACAGTAAAACACAAAAATTGTTACATTTGATGTTTTAATCATTGTAGAAAGACGGAGTTTGCTTTAATGAATTAATTTAACTTTGTAGTATTTTATTAGCCTCCCCCTCCCCCCTCAAAAAATGGCTTTTTTGAGAATTTTGAGCTCCGGACCACCTTAATATTTTAAAATTTTAATAATGTAATTTAACAGAAAATAGACGTAAATAGAAGCTCGAGATAACCCTTAATAAAAAACTCGCTCGAGAGCCCTTAATAAGAAACTCAAGTACTATAAGCTATTTATAATCTCGAGATTGATTTAAAAACGCCATTTATGACAGCAAACAATTCGTGAACAACAATATAAAAAACTACAAATATACGATGACAGTGAAGACGGATATTGCTTATTCCGGAAGGAGTGTCATATAATGAGAAAGTACCTGCTACATTCAATTTTTCCAACAAAGTTGTCCTCGGAAAATGTTTTGAGCAACTTTGAGGGGGTCCGGGAGACAAAATTTTACTTTCTTTATTTATAGGCATTTTTTTAGCCCCCGGAATGCTATTTCTTTCTCCCAGCTCATTTTGTCTCATATAAATAACGTTACCTTGTGTACGCTAGCCTTAAAACAAAAGCCGATGTTTCATTGTGCGATTAATTACTCTACAGTATTTTTTAAAACTTCTAAGTATCGCACATTTTCAATATTTATACCGTCGTATTGGGAAAAAACAGTACTTTTTAATGCAATTTGTTTGAAAACTGCATCTCCATTTGTTTCTGAAATATTAATTTTTTTGTTGTTTATTAGCGACATTTGTTTCATTTTGGCAACTCAAGTTCTCCATTTCTGTAGAAAGTAAAGAAAAAATGTTGAAAAATAGCAATTATATCTTTTTGTTGCCATTTTCTCATAAAAATTTTTAAAAAAAATTAATTAAAATGCGTACTATTTTGAGAAAAAATATAAATGAATGATTTATGATAAAACATGGAACTATTATAAACTATATTTAATTTTAAGAATCTATATTAATGCAAATGACGTCATTTTACATAAAATAAAAGCGTGTGCTTTAAGTCTTAAAATTGAAATAGGTTTTGCAGTAGAGTCCCGATTATCCGAGTCCCGCTTAACCGAGTTATTTTCTTCTGGTGGACTGCTGGCTTCTATTATTATGAAACAGCCATTATAAATCAAGCGTTAGGTGAAGATGAAAGAGCAGCCATAAAAAGTTAGAACTCTGATTTTCTGGTCAGAATGGGGAAAAAAAAAAGGCCATATTTTTTTCCCCATTCTGACCAGAAAATCAGAGTTCTAACTTTTTACGGCTGCTCTTTCATCTTCACCTAACGCTTGATTTATAATGGCTGTTTAATAATAATAGAAGCCACCAGTCCACCAGAAGAAAATGAAGTAATGGAAATGCCGGGGGAGACACTAAATTCTGAAAAAGCAGAATTCCTGTTCTCTAGTTAATGATTTTTTTTTTCTTCTTGAAATGTGTCTTTCTATAAAGATTACTTTTCAGAATAAGAAAATTTGAAAACTTTGACTTTTTTTAGAAACATTTTGAGATTTAAAATTTTTGATATAACTCATGAATCACTTGCCGGATTTCCTTACTTTTTTTCCTTATTGCGTGCAGAAAACGTTTTCTAATTTATCTTCAAGATTTTAAAAATATTACTTACAAAATTTATAATAAATTTAAGTGTGAATTTTGTAAATTTTAAGTTAAGTTTTTTGTAGTTTTAAGTAAATTTTGTGAGATTTTTTTTTACTTTGAGGACTATAGTTTAAAAATTTTCGCATAAAATCAAAAATCCTGAAGACAATTTAAAAATTCGTCACAAAAAAACTCTGTACAAAATACCATATACATATCTTGCACATAGGAATTTAGATACATCCTTTTAAGCATGAAAAATTACGAAAAAATCCATTCTGAGATAAACGGACTTATATCTGCAAATTTAATAAATTTTAGAAATGCGGAGTTTGTTTTAAGTAATCTAACTTTGTAGTATTTTATTAAAAGAGAAAAAATGCTTTTTTTCTTTTTTGAAAATTTTGACCACCGAACAATCTTAGTATTTTAATATTTTATTTTAATGTACTAATTTAACAGAAAATAAGCATAATTAGGAGTTCAATAACTTTGTTGAAGTGGTTCTGCTATCATAAATTGTTATCGTGTCACTTTTTCGGATATTAATTTCATAAAACAAGAAGGTTAGACCTGTTTTCCTAAAAGGAAAAAAAAGATGGATGCACACAAAAGCAGTACAAAAATATTTTAATTTTATAAACATTTGATTTCATCCCAGTATGTGAAATAAAATTTGTTAGCCATTTATTTTATTTTTTCTTTTCTTTCAGACTTCATGAACTTTGTAAATTTACTCAGCTTAAAGTAAGGAAACTTCATGCGTACAAAATTGTTTTATATTACAGATTAAGATAAAAAGCTGAGTATTAAAAATTGATAATATTGCCTTTTTCTGTGAGCACAGATATATTTTTTCTAGTGTATGTCTTTACTAAGTTATGAAAAATTGGGACGGGGGGAATCTATTTAGTGTCAAAATATTATCATAAAAATTATAATTACTTTTATTAATTTAACTTTTATTAAATTTAATGATGCTTGATTAATTTAATGCACATTGGATGAAAAATAGATAAACAAATGTTATGTTTTAACTCCCGCTTAATGCTGAATGTCTTCTTTCATGTATATGCTGTTTTGATAAATTCCCTCCACTCGGTGGGCTTTCAAATGAACAAAAATCACCCAAACATACGAATTTTTGTTTGTATGTTATTAATAGTATTTACATAATTTTAAAATATTAATGCATCGCCATATATTTGAAAGTGTGTTTTCAAACCTCTTAGGCAGGTCGCACACTGAGACGACAGGAGGAAACTGAAGTGCGAAATAGGAGAGAAAACAGGTCGAAACCAAAGAGAAATCCGTTTGAAACCTGTTTTAAACCTACCTGTTTTTTCCCCCGAAATTGTGCAACATGTTGTATGAGTCGCCTCAGTGTGCGAACTGCCTTAAAAGTAAATGTGAAAGGTAAAAATGAAAATAACATATAATAATAAATTTCAAATGAATTTTTCTCAAAAAAAAAAAAAAAAAAAAAAAGTCATTTTTAACCTTTAAATTGCCATTTTCCTCTCTTTTTTCCTTTAATTTTTTTCCCTTTAATTTTTTCACTTTACTCTCTTTTTCCCCATTTTCCCCCCATTTTTTCCCCATACAAACTCATTTTTTATTTTTTTATTTCACTTTAAATGCTATTCAAGGACACACTGCCTGCATTATGGCATATATTTATGAAACAAGAAATTTAAAGAAGTTTTTTTTTTTATAAAAATAAGGAATTTTAATGAATATTTTAAGCGTTATGAAGAACTTTTCAAAACACCCCATGCGCATTCCATATCAATTAAAATTCCCAATATATTTTCTGCAAGTTTCGTTTATATATACAAACAAATCTGTGCGTCGAATTTTCTATATTTGAATATAAAGGTAAGAAAAATTTGTTTCTAAAATTTATGAAAATTTCAGCATTTTTGCATCCTATTTCTGCAATTAACGGCCTTTAATTTTTTCAATTATTTTTTGTTCCAAAAAGCTATGCAAAGTTTTATTTGTATAAATAAACCAAACGTGCATAAAAAATATTGGGGATTTTAATTGATATGTAATGCGCATGGGGCAGTGTGAAAAGTTCATAAAGCTTAAAATATTCAGGAAAATTCCTTATTTTTATCCAATTTCTTGTGCAATAAATATATGCCACAACGCATATAGTGTGAATAGTATTTAAAGTGAAAATAATAATAATAATAATAATAATAATATAAATGAGTTTGAAGGTCCCTTGTCCCCTTAAGTGGCTGAAAAGTAGAAGAATTAAAAACGTCAAATAATAAGTTACATTTAATAAATACTACTAAATTTCGTTAACATCAGTATCCAGTTCTTTAAAACTGTTTTTACTGCAAACGACATCTTCCATTAAAACACAATCTCCTAGATACTACAGTGATAGTTATCTTATAAACTATGAGTGTTTTATTTTAATGAAGGTGGGTGGGAAAACGGGCTTCTATTGTGTTTCAACTTACGAATTGTTGGCAATATTTCTATTCCTACTAAATTATGTATGTATTCTTCTTACCTACTTAAGTTTTCTTTTTCTTACAGCTTTCCCAACAATGCGATTTTATCTGACGCAATTGGTATTTATATACCAATTGTAATATAAATAGAAAAATGAATATACAGTCGGACCTCATTATTCCGACACCCGGTTTTCACATCACTCCGCTTATCACGTCAGTTTTTCAAAGTCCGAATTTTCTGTATATGATTTTAATGTAAGTAAACTTCGGATTTTACGTCGTTGAATAATTTTAAACTCCGGATATCCCGACGGTTTAGGAAAATTGTCCATTTTTCATAATCCATCTTATGAGCACGGAAATTAAGCGGTAAGAAACGTCTTGGTCAAACTTTTCACAAAAGTGTCTAAAATACCCATTGACATAAATGAGAAATTTTACTTCAATCCTTTATCTAAATAAATAAACCCACACACTATGAATGATCCACTTAAGCTCCAGATAGACGTATCAGTCTACTCGCGGTTTTTTTGTTCTGGTCAGGCGGTGCTTGCTTGTGGTTACACGGCGTTTTTCTTCCGACTAAAACCGAAGCATTGCATTGCATTGAAACGATCAGAAATTACCTAACATGCATTTCTGAAACAACGAATATTGGTTACAATTCATTGTATAATATTGAAAAAAGAACTGTAGGAGGCACATCTAGGGAAAAGCAAATTTTAATTAATCAATATTTCATGAAACAATAAAAAACAAGTCATCATAAATCTGATTTTTATTCTTTTCAATTTTGTTTTTGTTTTTGTGTTTATTTTATTTAATAATAATGATAAGGTTTTATTGCTTAAAACTACAAGAACAGTAATGAATTTAAAATTGTCTTACATTAATTAAAAATACAGCTTTTTAGAAACATATTTTTCTCCAACTCCGGTTACCGTGATACTTTGGAGCTGTCTGTATAAAATTGTTTCAATAAAAGTAATTCGATGTAATTTTTTTCCGAAACTGGGACAATTGTTTTATATAAATATTAGAGATGAGACGAGCTCATCCCGGGCCCGACACGGGCTCGGGCTCGATTTTCATACCAGCCTTCGGGCTCGGACGGACTCGGGCTCATTTTTTTAACCTGAAAATTTTATTTATTCCCGCATGGAAAAAAAAAACTTTTTAAAAAATATAAGAAGTAATATATTAATGTATAATCATCAAAATTTCTTGTGTTCCCTATATTATTCTGTTAATGCTTTTTAAAGTGCGTTAATATCTAAAATTTATTTGTGTTTCTAAAATAAATTCAGTATTCCTTATTTTTATCTCTGTTAAAAAGCTTTTATTCTTGTAAAAGTAATTTAATTACTCCTTTAATATTAATCACTAATCTTTCAGTTTCCTATGGTTTCAATAAATAAATGAAGCATCTATTATCACCTACTTCTCGTCCTCACGACGCGACGACTGGGTTGAAAATTACATTTTCCATAAGCAATCATTTTGATGTTATTTTCATCAGAATGATGAAAGCTAAGTATCAGTAACTGTTTAGGTTATTGCACAAAAGAAAAGAAAATGATAAAAAAATAGTTTTATTTATTGGTGAACGGAAATAAAAGCATTTAACTTTACTGTTCGTTAACGAGTGTGAGAAAGTTGATTTTTTTTTTTTTTTGGCTTTATTTTGTTAACATTAGATAATGTGGTAAATATTAAAAGGCATATTTATTAGCTGTATAAATGAGAAGGAAGTTTCAGTTAAATATATTTGTAAAAGGACAAGTTTGATTTTAAATTAGGTATAATTATATGTGATGATTGATTAATGTTGCAACATCAGCTATTTTAAAAGAAATTTGCAATATTTACAGATTTATATCATTCACGCTAAGGCGCCAAAATAGTAGGATATTTTAAAATTGGAACGTTTATTTTATTTTATTATTTGACAATCTAGGCGAAAAAAGTAATCTCTTCTGTTATTATTCTGTTATAATGAGCGTTACAATCGACCAGTGTTTTCTCTTTTCCTATAAAAAGCATCGGATCTTTCAGATAACCTTGTTGAACTTTTCATTTAAGCTGTTTTTCAAGAACACGAGAATTACGAAAGATGTACACATTTTATAGGAAATAGTAAAACGTTGTTCGATTCTTCTTCATATAAATCGTAATTTTTGTAAATTTCATTCATTCATTTATTTCTAAAATGCACTTTGTTAATGTTTCCGTCAGATTTGCTTGTTGCGAGAGAGAAATATGAGAATCTTTTTAGGGATTTATCTTTTGATGAGATTAAATGTAAATGTCATAAAATTAATTATGTGCTAGGGATTAACAGTTATTGATGTACGAAGTTGTTAAAAAATGAGATATTACATTAAGAACAACTTTTACGCAATTTTTATTAAACTTTTTTTTCCGGTTTACATTTTCGGTATCGGGCTCGGGCTCTAATGACTAAAATATGTTTCGGGCTCGGGCGGGCTCGGATTCAAAATCGTCGGGCCCGGGCTTCGAAAAGTGAGCCCGAACTCATCTCTAATAAATATGTAGCAAAAAATTAACCTGCACACATTTTTACGGTTGATATTATTTTTTGAACTCTGTCCCCTGGGTTTTTCATCCTTATCGTCCCTCTTGCTAAACTTATACAGAAAATCACTTCAGATGCAGCCACAGATTTTTCTTCAAGTTTTTTCTCATTCAGAAGTACACTAGAGAAAGAATGTCTAAAATTCTTTGACAGGAAATTTATTGCAGAATTTAAATTAGCATTTAAATATCAATTTCAAGATCGTGGCTTTATTGGTAGTCTTACCGTCCCCAAAGTTTATTCCTGCACTTTTCGAGGTAAATTAAAAAAAAAATAATAATAATTTAATCCAATGTTAACAACTGTTTCTAAAAATCAATGAACATTATTGTGGCTATCACTTAGTCTTAACATGATTTGCCTAAAATAGGTGATAATTTCCCTTACCGTTCCATCCTTACCGTCCCTTTTTTTCCCATTTGGTCCCTTTTTTACCTTACCGTCCCTTCTTTAATACCCCTTTAAGACAATGTTATACCAAAATTTTGTACTAAAAATACTTCATTGTTATTATTTCTTATTTGAATGTCCTTTGGGTACTATGCAAATTCATTATAAGTAAAAATTTCGAAGAAAATAAAAACTTTTAGTGGTAAAATGGTAAGGAAAATTAAACTCGTAAAGTTTAATTTTCCATAACATAAGTTTAACATAAACTTCAGTTAAATTAAAAAAAAAAATTCGCTGCTGGCCATTTTTTCTTTATTTTGAATCATTAAGGCATTCGTCAATCAGATTAAAATGCTATTTTAGCAAGTTTAATTTCGCCAGATTCCCCCCCCCCCCCCCCATTAGTCAAAAGATTGTGAGAATGCCCCATATCCATTTCATAGCAATCGGAATATATCTACGCGGACAGACAGATTAACAGACAAACCGAATACATAAAGTTGGAAAGTGTTAAAAACGATAATAATGATTTCTGAAACACTACTGAATATTCTTATTTCATTATCATCCAATTTTGTAGAATAGTTTTTCCTGCAACGACAGCTGACTTGTTGCATCGAAACACAATCCCCTACGGACTGCAGTGATCCTAACCAAACAGCAGGTCGGTCGGAGTCAGGTGATTTTTGACGGGAGAAAAGTCTGACGTCAAAGAGAGGTTTCGGAAAGAAGTGGTGGGCGGCTGGAGCGAAATAAAACACGTACCTATTAGCGGCAGACTGACTATTCTTATAATATTTTAATGCCGCGTGGTCGTAGTTTGGCCTTGTTGGCCTCTAAAAGGATTGGAGAGCGGACTATTCGGGGAATAATAATTTTAAATCGATCGGCACAGAATGACATGGCAGCGTACCGGTATAGGTAGAGACAGAAGTTTGTAGCCATGAGAACATTAGAATTGAGGTTGTATGACAACATTTAGATTTCAGGTGACCAGATATTTAAAATTGAAAAAATGAAAAAAAAAAAAAAAAAAAAAAAAAACAGACCTTTTTCAACATTTAATATCGTAAAAAGTATATGAATTTAAAACACAATTTTTAGAAGTGATGAATGATATAAGTTTGTTCTTTCTTATTACATATTTAAAAAAAAAATACAAAATGCAGAATTAACATTTACAGGGGGCTTCAAACTGTAAGACATTTGCAGAGCAGAAAATTGGTATGACAGATAACGCGCAGGATTACAAGATAAATTTTGCAGCTGGAATGAAAATTTTGGCGCCTAATTATACTTCAGATTGTAATAATTAACCTGAACCTAAATAAATTTGTATTTAAAGCATTTTTATATTTTTAATACAAAGTTGAATTTAGCTAATACAAAATTTTTAAAATTTCAACAATAAAATCACATTAAAAATATATTATTTTCAACGCTAAAAAGAAATTTTAGGTTCAGTTTATGCAGACTAACATGAAACATCTTTTTTGAAAATTTCATGAAAAAATAGTGAGAAGTTTTTTGAGATATCCTGCGCGTTATGTCCAAAAACGTCATTTTTGGTAAAAGGCTGGAAAGTTTCGGAAACGCTGCTTCAGCTATTGAGCGGGTACAATTCTAAAAACATAACTTCTGTTCTAATGGGAATTTTAAGGAAATTATTGTATCACAATGTTCAGGAAAGATAAGAGTTTAACTTCTAAAAAAAATTTTAATTTCGAAATTTTTTGAGATTTAAGAGTCCTGAGACCCCTTTAAAAGAATAATAAAATAACAACAACACATAAACAAAATGTAAGTCCTCCCCCCTCTTCCCCTTGCTCACAGCCGTAGATGGAAAATCCCAATACCTGATAGTTTTTAAATGCTGAATCAAATGTGAGATTTACACTAATAATTGCCAAAAACGTTAGACAAATACAAGATTTAAATTTTACATTTCATTTATTTGTTTTTAGCTGTTCAATATTTTTTATAAATCTATCGTCTCTCGTCACCAATACATATGACTACAAATAACACATGACAAAATTCTGATAACATTACAAAAATAATGTTAACAAAGAGGTAGGGAAACCAGTTGGATTACAATTGAGAAGGAGAGTAAATTCTTGCTTTATAATAAAAATTTAATTGGGCATTTGAAATATTTTAAATGATTTATAAAGATAAATTTTGATTCAACGTGGACTTTTAAAAATATATCTTCACTCATAACTTTGTCATAAGTGTATCAATTTGATTTCTTTCTGTTCTTTTTTTTTCTTGTTTGAAAGGATTTATTTTTTTAGAGAGAAAGGAACTCAAATTTATTTAGATCGTGTGATGTCAGCCTATTGTTTCTTTAAATTTATTAGGCCTTACGCTTTTGTCAAAATACTCATGTTTTCGCACAATTTGAGTATCTTTTTATTAAGATTGATATTTCTTCAGTTCAAAATAGCCATTACCATAAATAGCTATCTTTACCTTTTCTTCTCTCTTTGCAATACCATGTTATATGCTTTTATGTTATATAAAAGTTTCAAACATATTACATCACCTGTATCTAGTTATTCTCAAAATATTGTTATCATCTAAACAGATTATTTGAAGACTTATATACAAATGAATCACTGTACAACGCGTGAATCAATTGTGTGAAAATCATAGTAGGCGAGTAGAAAAATATATCTATAAACTATATAGTATAAATTATATAACACGTCATATGAAAATATATAAATTATTTCAGAAAAAATTCCAGCATAAATTACTAATGAAAACGCATTAAATCTGAATTGTTTCGGCGAGAAAAATCTCCATTAAGCTAAAACATTAAACGACTCAATTGAAACATTTTAAACTATTTCAATAAATGAATAAATGAAATAATAAATTAATACTTCCTTAAATACACAAAGTTAAGGCGCACTTTTAGAAAAAAAAACACACACACACAGATATTTTAAATGGCATATTTATTAAATTTATTTGAGATCTAATGATATCTAATCTGGATTTCTCTCAATTCATCTGCATTCGAAGTTTCGTAAGCATAAATTTAAATATCAATTTAAAAGACTTCCATTAGCTTTGAAAATGATCATCATTACTTGCATGAAGGTCACCGTAAACTTATATTTTTATTGGTTTCAAGAATGACATGGGTACAGTATAAATGAATAGCAAAAACGACGTAAAAAAACATAGCTACCGCTGCAGAGAAAAAAAAAACTTGGTGAGAATTACTTTATAAAAATCAAGAACATGCATGGCCAAAGAGAAAAAAAAAATCGTCCGAAAATTTGACAACTGAGGAATCTTCGATAACACTGGTCAATAGTGAAATTGTCCTTGAAGTGAAAGTGTGCAATTCTGTATGAAATTAACCCACTGAAAACAAATATCACTATGAAAAACCTTGATTAACTCTTGTTTTGAAAATGGATATTCACAAAATTAAGATTTTTTTCTCCAGAAATAGGTATTTTTTAATTAATATTTAAAAAATATACGAAACGTAACCTATAATTTTTTTTTAAACAGAAAACGATGTCTAGTCTAGAAGCTTCAAACATGTGAATCTAAAATTGCAGCTGATTCCATCAAGTAGTTTTTAAGTTACGTTTAAACAATATTAAAAAAGCATTTAATATGAGGAGTTTCAAATGTTACATCTGTATATATCCAAATTACTTCACTAAATGATTTCCTGCCTGATATCTAAAAATAAAATTTATTGAAGACTTTAAATATAATGTTATACTTTATTCTTAACCCTTATCGAACGCTATATTAGCAGGATTGCCACTGACGACTATTTTTATATTATTTTCGTGATAATTTTTTTAGTATTTCTCTTGAAAATATTGTCAAAGTACAAGTGAAAGCGGCGATAAAAAAAAAAAAAAAAAAAAAAGTGGTGCCAGCCGAATAAAATTCTTGTAAGATATGCTGGTTCCGAATGGCTTAATTTTGTTACTTCACACAGTCTCAATTTTTTAAACGTATCTTAAAAACTACTAGATGGAATGAGCTGTAATTTTAGATACACATATTTGAAGTTTCTCGAAATCGATTTCTGTTTAAAAAATTGTAGGTTAAATTTCCCGTATTGTTTAAATATTAATTTAAAAATACATAATTTGGGGGAAAATCTTAACTTCCAGTGTAATCAGAACGTGATTTTTGGCAATAATGCTTTTTCAAGGAATGAAAATAACATCTACTTCGTCACAAAAAATCTTATTACAACAAAACCTGCTAAGACGGAATCACAAGCAGCAGAAAGTCTAAAGCGGCAGACGTGCACTGTAGAAAAAAAAAAAAAAAATCCGTTAAAATATGGAAATTGTACTGGCAATCAAGACGCCAGTACTATTTCCGTATTTTAACGAAATTTTTTTCCGTAAATTTTGTGAAAAAACGGAATTTTTTCTGGAATTTACGGAAAAAAATTCCGTTAAAATACGAAAATAGTACTGGCGTCTCGATTGCCAGTACAATTTCCGTATTTTAATGGAATTTTCTTTACAGTGTTTCGCGACCATGGTGTATTGAATTTGTATTGTTTTCGCTGCGACTATGAAGCTGCTCTATTAAAATCAGGATTCCGTAATATACAGGTTCCGCTTTGATTTCCTTTACGAACTTTTTTTTTTTTTTAATAATGACTAAATAGAAAATGAGTTCCCTTGGAAAGGCGGACAACATTTTACTTCTGGTTTTTTTTACAGATATACAATAAATCTTTATCAGATATAAAACAGTTTTTAGTTGCGTTCGTAATTATATAAATACTTAGCACCAAAAGTCGTCTGGTCCGACCGTCTGTCCGCATATAACAGCGCAAAAACTACTGAACCGAATGGCTTGAAATTTAATATATATAATTGTTGCAGAATTTTTTCGAGTCATTTCAAATTTTATGAAAATCGAATCAAAACTCAAGCTATATTAATAAAAGTTTTTTTCATTCTATTAAATCTTATCATACGTAATTAATTCAACGATATAGCATGATGGGTAATGATTCTAGGTTGCCATGGTGATGACATCCTATTTAAGATGGAGTCCTATTATTTCCGTATTACTGAATTTAATGCATATAATCGCAATAAATTTTGTATTCATGCATTTTTGCATAAGAGTGCAACAGCTATTGCACCAAGACCTGATTATTTATGAAACTAGTTATACCACAAACGCAACTCATTTGCCACGTTTGACGTACAATTTTCGACTTTTTTATTTAATTTAAAGCATTTATGCGCAATAATCACTGCTGCACCATTAAGTACATTACTTTAAATTGAACCACTTAATATATTACTTCAAAAGTTCTACACAAATTTTCCAATACGATCTTGAACATGTAAAGACAATGTTAAATCCTCTAGTAAAAACTACTGATATAAAAATATTTTTTATCTATAGTTTCGTTGATATTCTTGATCAGATTATTTTTAAAGTAGAAATTCTGAAAAGGAAAATCAGTTATTACAATTTTAAGACAATCTGTTTACGCAAATAATTTTCCGCAATTTTTTTTTTTTTTTTTTTTTTTTTTTTTTTTTTCAAAAGAAAAAAAATTGGAGGCTTTTCCTTTATTGTAAAATACCAAGGTGACTGTAAGTGAAAACAAAAGCTACTTTCAGGCATGTACATCCTGTTCTTTCAAATGTCAAATCAAAGAATAGAAAAACAGTAATAAAAAAAAATCAATGCAACTGTTTTTGAATAAAAGAATGTGAAAATTAGCGAAATAATTCTTTTTTTCCCACATTACAGAACTATAAAACAGATTTTGTTGAGAAATAATTAACACAACAGGTTATTTTATATTATAGAACGATACATATCGTTATTTAAATGCAAATATATTTAATTAACGTTATTAATTAACGTAATTAAATACAGTAAACATCTTCTAATCCGGCACTTTCGGGACTTGAAGCATGCCGGATTATGAAATTTTCCGGACTACAGGATGAATGCTGGGAAAAACGTATAGAAATTAGAATTAAACAAACAGTGACAATAAAACACGTTTTTTATTCTTTAAACAGTTTGAATAGAATAATAAAAATATCCAGTAATGTATAAAGAGTACATCATGAAATATGTACATAACTATAAAATAAAAACATGAAAACAACTAGGTAGTGACCCTAGACACATGCCGATATACTATGTCCGGCACGATGTCTATCAATCGCGCATTCCGATGTTTTGTATGTTTTGTTCGATATAAATTTCTATGTATTCAGAAAATTCATCAACACTATTTTATCCTTCGCAAAAATAAAACATTTGAATCTAAATTCATTATTTGATGACTGATATTAATTTCCGTTTCAAGTTGAGCAATCTTTTCTGAAATGGAAAAAGTATTTAATTCTGATGATAAAAATTTATTTTTAATTTCAATAGCTTCGCAAATTATCCACAGAAATCTTTTTTTATCACCCCAGTTCCACCAGATAATTATAAACACGAGGTGTCATTCAACAAGAAATACTATTGTTTTTCGAAAGTCGTGCCGGATTATCCAGCGTGCCGAACCGTAGGATGCCGGATTAGAAGATGTTTACTGTACAACTAATATACCAGATATATTTCCTATGAAAATTGTTTTATATTATGATAGGACTTTTTAACGTTGTAATGGTAATCTTTCTTGGGGATAAAAATGAAAAGAAATTCTTAAAATTTTAAAACGCACTACAGTTTTATGGTTAATTAAAATACATAAAACGATTATCAAAATAGATTAGAGATTGCATATGTTTTCCTTTAAGGAAGAAGCTACATATGCACAGAAAAATACAAAACAAGCATACAGATAAAATATTTAACATTATCAGCTTAAAAAGATCCATTAATGGGAACGCAAATCTCGCGGAACGCAAAACTTCGAGATAACCTACACGTATTTTACATACTTTTTTTTTCAAAATTAATTTTCAATTGATATATGGTATTTTGTAAAAGTTTTTTGAGTTATTAAAAAAAATCCTTATAAGTAAAATAATAAAACAGAAAGAATAGGAAACAAAATGAACTAAAACTTAAATAAATAATAATAGTAATCGCATAATAAAAATAATAAACTTAAAATTGCTAAAGAAAGGACCAAAATAGGTGATAATGACACCAACATTCGGATTTTATAGCAATGAATAAATCTGTAGTGCAATTTTAGCATGCAACTTTAAGTTTTGCGACGACCAAAGACGTGACCCTTTTATATTTACATTAGATTAGATGCTCAAAATATTTCTTTATTGTTCGACCATTTTAACATGTTCCATTATTATAATAAAAATGTACAATCTTTTTTTTTTATTTATTTAAATTTGTTCTTTTCCCGCATTCTAATAAAAATGGGGCTAATTTGGACAAGTATATGAGAAAATAATTAACAGATATGAAGTACTTTATGCATACCTATCTCATTATTCACTTTAGTTTCTTTTATTTTCAGAACTTAAAGTTATATTATTCTGAATCTAATATAACTAAGCTGTTTAACAAAATTTCTATACAAACACTGAAGTTAAGCAAGTCTTTGGAAAGGAAAATCGACGTTCAAGTAATTACTTAAAAAAAAAAAACTATTAACCCAATGATTCATAATTCCGCTAATTATTTGAGAAAGTAAATCATGGGATAATACAAATAAACCAAACGAATAATTATTATTACAATCATTATGATCATCATTATAATAATTAGCAATGTTAAAATACTTTTTAAGAAAGAAAACTCTTTTCTTTTTATGTTTGGCATAGCTAGTTTTAGAAATTCAAATACTTTTCTTTTTGTAACAGAAAAAAAAAAAAAAACTAGAATACAGGAATTCTGTTTTTTCAGAATTTAGTCTCGCCCCCAATGAAAAAAAAATATATATATAGATACAGTAGAGTCCCGATTATCCCAGTTAATCGAACTTACACCTTTGGAATGGATCATTTTTTTTCTGGCGGCCTGACAGCTTCCATTATTATGAAACAGCCATTATAAATGAAATGTTAGGTGAAGATGAAAGAACAGTCGTAAAAAGTTAGAACTCTGATTTTCTGGTCAGAATGGGGGGAAAAATGGCCAAAAAAAAAAATAATAATTCAATGTCTAACTACCAGACGTTTACATTTATGATTTTTTTTTATAATAACTTTAAGGAATTAGCCAAAGATGGAATTTATATAGTTTAGTTTACAGAATCTATATAAAAGTAAGTATACAAAAATTAAAAGAATGTGTTCTCTCTAAGTACATGTCCTTTATTAACTTTATTCCTTTTAATAATATTAACTTACCAATAGGAAACAAAAAATATAAGCGGATTATATTTTAAGATCAGATTCCCTCAGCTTATAAGGGATTATACGAATGTCAAAATCTGAAAAAAATCGACTCTTAAAAAATCGACTCTTAAAAAAAAATGCACGAAAGAAAAATATCTTGTGGTTTTAAAAGTAACATATTCTTAACAGAACTGCAATTTTGAAAAGAAAAATGTAATTATTATAGTTATAACTAAAAATATATCAAGTGTTCTATATAAAATAATAATTCAAAAATAATTTAAGGGTACAATTAAAAAATAGCTTAAGGATATTCATAAGTTTTAAATCTTCAAAAAATCGACTTTTTTTCTTTTTAAACTTTACCCATTTCGGAATCGAACAAAACAAACCGATAATATGCAGATTAGACCCAAGTGAGGTGAATTTGAAATTCATATGTTGTACTTTAACACAGATTCCAATAGATTTTTGACTTAGCACGTGCTTTTTTCAAAACTAGGTTTTTCGCTACTTGCGCATATTGAAAAAAAAAAGTTTGGCGACAGATCTTTTATTTCGCACCTCTGCATACCTGGCAGCTTTCTACTAATCTTCCGTAAAATTTGAATTAATTTGACCCAGGTTAAACACGTTTTGAACCAGAAAATTTTACGAGAAATTAAAATATAATAAGTTTTAAACAGAAACATGAAAATAAATAAATAATGAAACATCAAATATTTTCTCTGGTTCGAAACATGTTTAACCTAGTTCAAATTAACACACATTTTACGGAAGAATATTTAGAAGTTGGCAAGTATGCATTTGCATAAATGATTATACATACTCTATACTTATATTTTTTTTTCAGTTAAATGACGCAAATTTTATATGTTACAATTCGAACATGCTTTTAAAAATGTATTTGAAACTGATAATATGTATTTTAACACAGACCCCAATAGATTTTAAACTTTGCACGTGCTTTTTCCAAAATTATACTTTTCGCTACTTGGGCATACTGGAAAAAAATGTTTGAAAACAGATCATTTAGTTCGCACATATGTAGTGACTCTACCTAATTTTTTGTCGATTAAATGAAGCTAATTTTATGCGTTGCAATTCGAATGTGTTTTTTTTTTAAATATATGGAAAAAATATTCTAATTAAATATTAAAATTAACATATTCTAATTAATAGTATTCTAAACAAATATGGAAAAGAAAAAAACATATTCTAATCGCAACACAGAAATTTTTCGTTGTTCATGAATTGACAGAAAATTAGGTACACTCTCAGAAAAAACTGTAAATTTATGAGCGTTTGCCCTTCAATTTTCACGGGCCTTATTTGATGAAAAACGGTCTGATCCACTAAATAATCGGCCTTATCCCTTAGATATTTAGAAAATTAAGGACAACCCACATATTTTTACAGTTCTAGCCCATCTGTTAGCAAAAATACGGATTGGTAATTGGATATGATTATTATTTTTTTTTTTTTTTAAACGGGATATGATTGGAATCTGCTGCCGGCCTCTGCACGTAATTTTACAGGGATATTTTTGTGTGTGCAGAGATAGTAAGGTATAAACATTTTATTCATATCTGTGCAAAAGACATTATCTGTCTGCAAATGTTGTTTTGTACTTTTATTGCGTGCGGAAGTAGTAAAAATACAGTTTTGGGAAAAGTTAAAAAACAATTGGAATTTGTGTTAAAGTACACATCATCAATTTAAAATTGACCTGGTAATTATTTGAATATTTTATATATTTTTGAATATTTTGATTTATTTTCTATTATTCAGAATCATATAAATAAAAAAAAAATATGATAAACAAAAAATCTATTTTTTGAATGTTTAAACACGAGGATTCCATTTAAATCAATTTATTTCGAAATATGATTTAAAAAAAATCTGCAATAAGCATTTTTTAAACTATAATCTTAATATTTTAAATGAAACTTTCACAGATTATATCTATATTTTAATACAAAATCCAAATTTCAATTTGTTTCCCTTGCAATAAATAAATAAATAGATATATTTTAGAAATAGACATTTTTCAAAAATATATATATTTAGGTTGAGAATGCAGATCGTCTGAAATATACTGATAAAGTAGTTTTTTTTGTTAAATTTAAGACATTTTGAGTAATCATGCGACTACACTTCCATATCCCTTTTTATCAACAGAAAGTTACTAATAGTTTAGAACTCTCAAACACAGATTGTCTTTACATTATGAACTCAATAAGGGCATCTATTCATAAAGCATGCTTTAATTTATTACCAGTAGCAAAACAGCCTGCGTAGCAAGACAGTGGTATTCAGAATGTGCTTGCAGTGCGCCTCCCGGGGGGACACCAATACTTCCCAGGGAAGGTTCGAGAACTTTTCAGCTCATAGTGATGCGTAAACTTTACAGTCTGCTTCGAACTAAATTAACTCTTGATACAGCCGATGGATACAACTTGTAATTTTAGTTTTAAAATTTCTCTAATTAAAATTAAGTATTGATAATGATTTGTATTTAAATAATACAATGTTTCCGATCTTCAATTTTGCATACAATGCTACTCCTTAGATATTGATACTTCCAAAATGCATGTCCAGTTAAACTTGGATAAGTCGAAGTTGAAGGGACCAGAGGAAAGTTCGAAATATCCAAAAATTCGAATTAGATATATTCTCTCGAAAAGAAGAGATAAAAAAATATTAACTCCACGATGAAAGATTTAACACATAAGCTTTATCTAAGAATACTGCTACATTTTTTTCATTGAATCAGATATTTTTTACTAGTTCAGTCATTCATCACTTTTAAGGATAAAAGTCCAATATTTTTGATTGCTTCTTTGAGTGCAATCTCTGAGTCATAGCATATGGTTCCAACCTATCTCTACTGATACAAAAATAGAATCTTCAATATTAGACTGACCTTCAAAAAAGAACCTTTAAAATAAACTGTTAAAATATTAGGCTCAAAAAAGTCTCAGGAACAATTTTTACTGCAAAATTTCAATGGCAATCGTACAAAAAATTCGAATTATCCAAAATAAAATTTGAAATATCCATGATTTTTTTACAATATTTTAAAACAGAATTTCCAGGGACCGCGCAAAAAAAATTCGAATTACCGGGAATTTCGAATTAAACAAGTTCGAATTATCCAAGGCTCACTGTATATTTGAGTTTTCTCCCTTCTCTAATAACATCGAGGTTCGACTGTTCTTTTTTTTTTCCCCAGTGGTGGTGGTGGGTGGCCGGGCGGTGGGAGTTATATATCTATATATCAACAGTGCAATAGGATATAAAGACATAAAGCACATTTTACATTTGTCATTAATGAATGCATAATAAATTAATTCACTGTCGACGGGATAGACGCGAGCAGAGACAGTTAAAAAGTTTAAAAATCAATACCATAAAAATACGAGTTCAACTTTTTATATTTTGTAACAAACTCTGGACACAGTTTATTCAACATATTGAAGGGGGACGTTTCATTACACAGTTGTTATAACAAAAACCGTCACTGAAATAAAAGAAAAATTTTAAATATAGTATTTCCTTCATTTATATTAATTCGTGTCCCTGCTGAATTTTAAATCGCAAATATAATGGAAGTTATCAGACATAATGTCTCTCAGCCACATAATAAAGAACCAGTCAGACAAGCACAATATTTCTAGAAGGTTAAATTGATAAATCTCATTGAAGCATAGACAATAACTTAAAAGTAACAAAAATGACTGTCTCAATTATAACATTGTTCAAGATACTTATTTTTTCATATTCAAACTCCGCCTTTACATCCCCCTCTTTTTCTTTTTCTCTTAATTATAATACAGAGTGATGCACTTCAGTAATCGAAGGAGGTTTGAGACCTTGAATTTCTCGTATAGAAGGAAATTTTACATTTACATAACCTTTATTAAGTATAAGTTCTCGGACTTAAAGGCTCGATAATCGGTGTTGCTTACTAAAATAAAATGAAATAAAAATCAAATATTGATATATTTGAGTTAATCATTCTGCATATGAGTCATGTCATATTCACTGCATATGTTACACAAAGTAATACTAAAACAGTAGACTAACATTACATAGTAACAATACATACATAGATAAGAAATGTGAGTATGCATAGATTAACGAAAGAAGAGATTGTGGTATTAAAAAAAAGGTGAAAATAAAAGAGCACTAGTGAAAATGGCAAGGGTAAAAATAGCAATCACGAAAACGTTACAGAAATTTTAACAGTTGTACTAGCTGTTTCTCTGAGTGAAAAATTATGGAATAGGTAATTTTATAATAGACATTCAGAATTAATTACCTTTGAAGATAGATATTATTGTATATTTAACATTCCAGTTAGTTCTTATTTTTTAATATTATTACATTGTATACTTAATAATAATAATAAAAAATGTGTAAACAACAACAACAATAATAATAATAATAATAATAATAATAATAATAATAAAACTGTCTCCTCCGTTTTCGAGTGGGTTGATTTCATGCTGTTCAGTTGGCGCAACCATGGTAGTAGGGTTCTAACCCTAACGCCACGTTTCCCCTCATTTTTGTATAATGCTGCCTGTATTCTGTATTATACAAAAGTGGATCTTTAAGATTTTTTTTATTTTTTAGCCCCCGTATGCTATTTCTTTCTCCCATCTAATAAAGTGTCGTCTCCAAAAAATAACGTATAAGCCAGCCGTAAAACAAAGCAGTTGTATCATTATGCGGAATAATCTCTACTGCAATTTTTTAAACTTCTAAGCAACGCACATTTAAAATTTTTATACTGTCGTATTGGAAAAAAAAGTACTTTTAAATGTAATTTGTTTGAAAACTGCATCTCCATTTATTTTTGAAATATTAATTTTTTTTTTTTTTTTTTTTTGCAGTTTTTAGCGACATTTGTTTAATTTTGGCAACTCAAATACTCCATTTCTGTAGAAAATAAAGGGAAAATAGTTGGAAAATAGCAATTATATCTTTTAGTTGTCATTTTCTCATAAAAACTGAAAAAAAAGCGTAACTAAACTACGTGCTATTTTGGAAAAAATATAAATGAATGATTTCTGATAAAACGTGGAGCTTATTATAAACCAAATTTAATTTAATTATCTATATTACAAACAAATGAAGCCATATGAATCACCAGATAGCCGATTTTTTTTTTTTTTTTTTTTTTTTTTTGGTTGAGTTTCTTGAGTGGCATCTGTTTTTTTTTTATCTATACTATTATTTAGTGTTAGTGACGTCATATGAATATGAATACTTTTCTATAGATGTTGTTTAACACTCGATGGTAAATGAAGAATTCTTTAGAGGATGCGAATGACGTCATTTTATATAAAATAAACTCGTGTGTTTTAAGTCTTAACGATGAAATATGTTTATTACTACAGTAGAGTCTCGCTTAACCAAGTTTCCACTTTAACCGAGTTATTTTCTTCTGATGGACTGATGGCTTCTATTATTATGAAACAGCCATTATAAATGAAGTGTTAGGTGAAGATGAAAGAGCAGCTATAAAAAGTTAGAACTCTGATTTTCTGGTCAGAACGGGGGGGGGGGGGGGGATGGGCCATAATTTATTTATTTATTTATTTATTTATTTATTATCATTATTATTATTTCAAAAAAAAAAAAATTATGGCCATTTTCCCGTATTTTTGTATATATATAAATATTAAAAATAATAACTATTAATAATAAATATTAAAACACTTACCAGTTACATAAAAGAGGATGATCAGTTATGTGCCAACACATTTACATGACATTTATTGAACTGAAAATGGAAAAAAGTACATAAATATAATTTTATGCATTAAAATGTTCAAAATCTGACATTAAAAATGAGTTATTTTAAATTTCAATTTAATAAATTACCATGATCACAAAACAAACTTCATCAACAAAACATTTTAATACAAGAAAGGGAATTCAAGCAAAAGTGAAATTTGTATCATAATCAGTATGTGTTGCATAATTTTAATCGTTTTGTGCAGTTTATGTCATCGATATATTTTCCTGAAAGAAAAATGCAGTGTCCATAAAATAATGTCCCAGTTATAATTTTTAATAATATCAACTGCAAGCATTGTAGAGTGTTTGTTCAAGGTCACAAGCAAACAGTAAATCGAACAATTTTAGATAAGCGCATGCGCGAGTACTGCTTTGTTATTGACTCGCTTGCAGTTCGGCATATGCAAAATGGTGACTCCCGAGCGTCCCGAGGACTGAAGATTTAAAAGCCGTTAGAGCCACGCTATTTTTTCCTGTCGGGCTTTATAAAAGATCGTGTCTACGTTCCGCCGCTACCTAATGATTTATCAGAATTGAGACACGGAATTGAAAAGGCTATTTATGGCTTCCATTACTGCGGATTTGTAAATCGAAGTGTGGGAAGAATTGGACTTTAAGTTGGGTGAGTACCGTATAACTAAAGGTGCACATTTGAACATTTGTAAGAAAAACTAGGTTAGTTCCCCTTAAATTTGATGTATGATTTGTTGTAAATAGTCTAAATTAAACTGTTATAATATACCATTGAAATTGGGACATCCTTTTATGGACATCTTGTTAAATAATCATACTTATTGTTAACGAAAATTTATTTAAAGAATTGCCCATTTTATTTTTTTCTTCGTGGCACTTACCGTTGACCATTTTATTTTTTCTTCGTGGCACTTACCGTTGCCCATTTTATTTTTTTCGTCGCGGCACTTATCGTTGTCAATATGAAACAGCGCAAGAATTTTAATAAAGATTAATTTATTTAACGCTTCTTGTTATTTTCGTCAAAAGGTTTTCTAACTAGCAAACGACCCGTCATTAGTCGCGTCTTTTTGAACAACGCCATTGGTTGCAGTTGCATAATAGAGATTAAGTTAGGGCTCTTCTTTTTCGGAAACTGGAATTTTTTTTTTTTTTTTCATTAGAACTAAAGCCCCGAAAATATGCAGTAAAAAATTGTTACTAACATTATTAACACTGTTTCAAGAATATTTTTTTTTTTCATTTAAAAATCTTTTCTTACATATAAATAAATATTAATTCTAAATAATCCCTCGTGACAACGTTTCATGATTTTCTGTTTAAAATATCACATTTTTTATTTATCCCCAAGACTGACAGAAATCTGCAAAAATCACAATTCTTAGGGCAGAAAGACATGAGCTATGCTTTCCAGTAATTCTTGAAAAATGCTTTAAACAGAAAGCTATGCTAAGAGAAGGGATATCCCTTGTTAATGTTACTAACACTGACCCTGCAAAGGCTGTAGAATCAGAATATTTCTCTTGTGTTTCATCAGTAACATTTCAGCTCCCTTTCAGATTGATTTTTAAAGAATTATAAAACACTTTTAAGAAATTTAGACTACAATCTTGTTTCGCAAATAGCAACTTTTTTTTCCCTTTTCCCGATTTGAGAATAAGGAAAATATTTACTTTGAGCCTGAACCCAAACGTTGGTATAAAAATGGGTTATTTAATGACAAAATTATTGAACCTTTCTTTTTTGTAGAAAAAACCATGTACTGAGCAGCTGCAGTCTGACTCGTCGGCTGACTTTGACGACTGTGCAAGTAATCCGCGCATAACATAGACACGCAAACGAATTCTGGTGAACTAAAACCAAACTTGCTATCACCAGTTATCGTGTAGTGAAAGATTTACTCATTTAACATAAAAGGTTTCGATGTTATGATTTTTTTAAATCTAGGCATTATTTTTCGATGACCCTGTATACAGTGGGCCCGCTAAAGTCCATTGTCACCCCAACAATTTCTGAACAGCAAGAGTCATAAAAGTGAGGTCTAGGTATAGTAAAGTTGCCATGAGCTACTGAATGTAACAGCCTATGGCGCCACCTGGTAGAAAACTGCGGAGTTAGCATTCCTATCTTGAAAACGAAAAGAGATAGATAAAAAAAGTGATTTACAAAGTTGTAGATCATCATCGATTTAGTACGAAAAAACACCTTCTAGACATTAATGCGAAGCATAAAACCATTAAAACGTGCATTTGTTTTTCCGTGATTTCCTATACTGTGACGTCACGAAACTTGAACGGAAGGAGAAATTATTATCTTTTGGACAAATGTGCATTGCATCTGACGATGAGAAGTTTGAACATCTCAAATAAATGTACAGTCGGATCTCGTTAATTCGAACTCGTCGGGACCACAAGAAATGTTCGAATTATCCAGAGTTCGAATTATGAAAAGTATGAGAGAAAAACATATTTAAAGGGGTACTATTACAAAGGAATTAATGTATAATATTTTTTTTATTTATTTTGACTGCTATCGTTAGAATATGACAATATAAATTAAACGATATAAATACATAAATTTATTATTAATATTTAAAGAATATAAATAAAACATAAAAAATAGTAATACGAGGGTGGTTCAATAATTATTGTCCCAAATGTGTATAAAATATTTGTACTGCGATGGGTGATGTGGAATATTGAAGCCTGGTGTTTTAGATGCTTATATTACCGATTTCAGAACTGTAGCTGCTATATTAACATATTTTTTTTACCTTTTTGGTATGAGAAGTCGCACCTAGCTTGAAAGGGGGGGGGGGGGTAACAGTAAATGAGACGTGGCTACTGTCGTTTGGACTTGGGATCATAGTGATGTAGTGACGTTCATCCACTGTCACAAAACTATCGCAGAACTGTTTCATGTCTGGCTCCATACCAGCCTTTCCCCCCAACCCCGCCCTTTCAAGCTAGGTTCCACCTCTCACACCTAAAATGAAAAATATTCGTTAATATAGCAGCTAGGGCTCTGGAATTGAGCATATAGGCATCTAAGACAATAGACTTCAATATTCCACATCAACAATCTCAGTACAAATGTTTTATACACACTCGGGACAATAATTATTGAACCACCCTCGTACAGTATAAACCAGCTGCATTTTAAAATTTTTATTAATTGTACCATAATTTTCTTGCCTGAAATGAGATGAACATTTAAGAAACTATTTACACTATTTATCATCACTTTGACAAAAATTATCAATTGTTGTTTGCTTAGTCCTATTCATTTTTGACTTTTGAAAAGAGGTTTTCCCTATCTTTAAAAGATGTCCACCATGTGGATTTCTGGAAATGTCACTGGGTTCAATGCTAGAGAAGAGATTAGGAAGGAACATAATGGAAAAAGGGGTGGAGGTGTCATTGATGGACAGACGGGGCGCTAAGAAAGCGGATATCAAATGCATGGGATTATATGTATACTTCAGAACAATTCTGACAAAAATGAAAGAAAGAAAGTTATTTCAAGGATCCAAATTCCGTGAAAAAGAAAGGAAAAATAAAAAAATGGAATTTTCGTTAGTTCGAATTAAACGAAGTCAAGAGAAATCGAGTTCGAATAAATGAAAATTTTTAACGTTATTCTGCCATTGAAAATTTCGGGACTTCATGATTAGTTCGAATTAAGCGAAGTTTCGATTTATCCGATTTCGAATTAATGAGAGCCGACTGTATATTGTTATAACTAGTTTCTTTCTTTCTAAGATCGTTTTGTCACGCCACAGTGTAGGAAATCACGGAAAAACAAATGCGCGTTTTAACTATTCTATTCTTCGCATTAATGTCCACAAGGTGTTTGTTCGTACTAAATCGATGATGCTCTACAACTTTGTAAATGGCTTTTTTCCCTTATCTCTTTCCGTTTTTGAGATAGGAATGCTAACTCCGCAGTTTTGCATCAGATGGCGCCGTACGCGGTTTCATTCAGCAGCACAGGACTACTTTACTATAACTAGACACCACTTTTATGACTATGGCTCTTGCCGTTCAGAAATTATTGGGGTGGCTTTAGAGGGCACACTGTATAAAAAGAAATTATGAAACATAAATATTTATGAAACGAAAATTTCAAGAATACATAAAAAACTGAAAATAGATAATAACGATAACATTTTCGTTTGATTACAAAGTTACAGTAATGAACGTGCATAATGAATGCGGCGGAAGGCTTGCATCCAATCACTACCTTCCACACATTCGCGGGTTGTTATGTTTAAAGTTTAAAAAGGTTATTCTAATTATTTTATCAATAAAATTTATCTTACTATTCATCAAAAAAGACTGCTTAAAAATGAAAATTCCACTGACCCAAAACGTCTTCTTAATACACACGTTTTGGTTGACTGCGACTCGCAGCCAAAAAAGGTTGCCGACCCCTGGTCTAAACTATATCCGAGTTAGATTGCTTTAGTAAGTCCATCTAAATAAGGCATGGATTTTTTGAATCAGCAAAATTCAGGACCTTATAATATTATACATTACGATAGTTAATTTAATGTCAGTTGAAATAGTAACAATTTAGTTTTTAATTACGAAATTTTAAAAATTCGTTTGAATACCTCCATAAATTTGATACAGTTAAAAGATACAGGGTGTCCACTCTCAACGGTGTCTAATGGCTAATTCCTAAACCGTGAGTCATAGACATTACGATAGACATTAAAAAAATTACGAAATTTCAATTTTTATATGGTCCCCCGGTCCTATAAGTTACATTTAGTAGAATTTTCCTATTACACTGACACGTAAGTCAAAAAAAAGTCCCGTTCATATAGTACTAAAATTGACCGAGTTATGAAACTTTAAAAACGCATGACTTATATCACTTTTCTACATCTGAACACAAATAAGTTCGACCATGCTTTGAGGGGTCATATACCAAGTGCTTAAAGTATTCGAAGAACTTATTTCATGTGTGTCGGCGCTTTGAAAAAAATCATACGAGTATTACGATTGAGTTAACTTTTATTAAGTTTCAGATTGGCTAAAATAATTGAATTTTAACAAATGTTTATTTTGTAAAGATTTGAGACTGTTACTTTTCATGATTTCTTTTAACAAAAAAATATGTTATTTTTATAAGTTTTTATTTAATTTCAACGATCGTATGTATGTTTTTCCTGTTCTAAACTTGTACTCGAACTTCAACTCACTTTCAAATATCTGATAGAGATTAAATTTTACATACTGAAGTAAATCCTATGACAATCTAATATTATTATGATTTTCGGTGGTTACCACTTATGTACTTTTTATCACTGAATCTGAAAATGACCTTCATTTTTAACCATCACGTTAATTTTTTTTTTTTTTTTTTTTTTTTTTTTTCAAATCGTAAATGTCAAAGTTAAAATATAGCGAAAATCTGATACTATAAAACAGATGTAAAACTTTTATTTATTCAATTTTATTTTACAGGATAATACAAAAAATTTCGGATAGAATTAGAGCCAAGAAGTTTAAGAAAAGGTTTTAGATTTTAGGTAACACAAGACTGGGATGGTTGTGTTTTTTAACTTTTATGTATTTTTTAGCTCTGAATCTGAAAATTACCTTAATTTTTAACCATCTTGTTAGGATTTTTCGCAAATCATAAATTGTCAAAGTTTTAAAAAAATCGCATACTATAAAATAGAGGAGATGACTGTATTTTTTAACTTTTGATAATTGATTTTTATGCACGTTTTAGCGCTGAATCTGAAAGTGACCTTCATTTTTAACCACCAAATTAGGATTTTTTTGCAAATAGTAAATGTTAAAGTTAAAATATAGCAAAAATCTGATACTATAAAACAGATGTAAAACTTTTTAAATTTAATTTAATTTTAATTCAATAACATGTTCAATTTTTTAACTTGTACTGGGATTCTTACAGCTAAACAAACAGCTGAGGGGTTCGATGAAGGGGGGAGGGGGTTCAATTTTAAATTTGAATATTTTAACTTTGAAATTTACAATTTGCGAAAAATCCTGACGTGATAGTTAAAACTGAGGATCAATTACTGATTCAGTGATAAAAAATACATAAAAATCAGTTATGAAAAGTTAAAAACACAACCATGACATCTATTTCATAGTATCAAATTTTTGCTATATATATATATATTTTAACTTTAAAATTTACGATTTGCAAAAAATCTTTACGTGATGGTAAAAAATGAAGATCAATTTCGAATTCATCGGTACAGAATACATAAGAATCAATTACCAAAAGCTAAAACTGTTAATTTTCACCATATTATTTCTTCAAAAATTCTGTTTTTTTCTCCTGCTTATATATTTGTTACAAATTGCATATTTTGCATTAATATGTCAGAATGATTAAAGATTTCAAATATATATTGTAATGTTAATTTTACTCTCGACCATTTTTTAATATATCTGACGAAATTATATTTCTACTAAATTTGTGAATGACCCCTAATTTGCAGCAAAAAATATGTTCAAACTTTAAACAGTTATTATTCGGTCAATTTTAATCGTAGAATAACGGGACTTTTATTGTCTTACTTGCCAGTGTAACAGGAAAATTTTACAAAATATAACTTATAGGACCGGGGGACCGTATAAAAATTTTAATTTCGTAATTTTTTAAGCAATACTTTTATTGATTCAAATTGCTTTAAAAAAAATTCTTTACCTCATTTAAAACATTTTTGTAATTGGAACTATATGTCTATAACTAACGGTTTAGGAATTAGCCATTGGACACCGTTGAGAGTGGACACCCTCTGTATAGTACCGTAATTGAAATGCAATTACAGTAAACTGTCTAAGACGGAATCGATCGGGACCGATGAAATTTTCCGCCGTAGACAATATTTCGTCTTATGCAAAATGCCCTCCAAAAAACAAATAAATATATAAGTAAAATTAAAAAATGCACACATTGTATATTTTTTTACATTCGTAACCTTTAGTACCGTTCTTTAAAATTAAATTTTTAATGAAATTAAAGTTTTTATTAAATTTATAGTCTTTAATAATATTGAAAAACATTATTCGAACACTGAAGTAAATAGCATTGATTAGAAATTGCTTCAGTTCTGGAATTTAATGAAAAATATTTACTCCTTTTAAGCGTCCTAACCGTGTTTTTTCGTTACATAATCTTTGAATTCAACGGCTGATTTTACACAAAATCCATATTAATATTATTTTTTTGCAGTTCATAAGAAAAATAAATAGCTAAGGTAATCAGTTACAAATTATCATACAAATACATTTCATAGATATTATTTTATTAATCATTAAACATACATCAAAAACTCTGCAGAACGGTTAAAGGGTTAACAAATACAATCATTTAAAAATACATACATTATTACGTCTGGATTACTTAATAATTAACACAATAGCATAACTACAGACATACACACATTAAAATTTTATTAAAAACAATTAAAGTATAATTAAAAATATACATAAACGTTTCAGCTATTTTCATAGCCCTCATCAGTAAACGAGCAGAGTCACAAAATAGCTTTTTTTTTTTTTTTTTCGTTTACTGTGGCTCTTGCTGTTTTGTGACTCTGCTCGTTTACTGATGAGGGCTATGAAAATAGCCGAAACGTTTATATATATTTTTAATTATATTTTAATTGTTTTTAATAAAAAATACAATCTTATACCTCACCTTTATCATAGTTTCTGACAAGACGGAAAATAATATTTTATCGATGCTTGTTTTAACTTCCGGTTTAACAAGCGTTCTTTAGTAACACATTATGACTCACATTGTGTTACTAATTTTTATGGTTAAAATTACCATATTTAAGCGTAAAGTTAAATATGGTTCTTTTGAATTACTTTATTAATATATTACGAAATTCAATTAAAATGTCCGAGACTATTTGATGTATATACATATCAGTTTCATAGTTTCGTGAATCAAATGCATTTCATTTTATAAATATCATTTTTTCCGATTTATGCAAATTTTCGGTTCGGTAGGACCTTAAAAACCTTTCCGTTTCCGTGTTAAGCAGATTCCGGGTTAAACAGCATGGATTATAATGTTATTTGCTTTGGGTTCGCCGGGAGTTTGAAAAATTTCCGCGTTAAGCAGATTTCCGGCTTACACAGAGTCCGCCTTAGACAGAATTCACTGTTACATAGATATTCAGTTCATAGGCAATAAATAATCTAATTCAAACTTTAAATTTGTCTTTGATATAAACAAAAGGACTACGTCTGAATTCATTCATATTTATAAAAACTTTTCAAAATAACAGACATTACATTACATTACAAGATAAAAACAGTAAAAACAATATAAAAGGACGTTTCGGATTCATTCTGAATCCCTCATCAGCTAATTCCTAACGTAAAAGTCATACTAGATTTTAAAGTTCAACAAGTAGAAAAATATACATCAAGTCGCCAAAAAATTATAGTTAAAACAAAACTGTATATTCTATTGGTAGAGATGCAGCCTCGTTAATTATTCAGATTAATTAGTTAATTAATTAATTAATTCTCAAAATTAATGAGGCTGCATCTTTACCAATAGAATATTCAGTTTTGTTTTAACTATAATTTTTTGGCAACTTGATGTAATGCTTTTCTACTTGTTGAACTTTAAAATCTAGTATGACTTTTACGTTAGGAATTGGCTGATGAGGGATTCAGAATGAATCCGAAACGTCCTTTTATATTGTTTTTAGTGCTTTTATCTTGTAATGTAATGTAATGTCTGTTCAAAAGTTTTTATAAATTTAAATTTGTCCTTTCTAGCTGCTATAAAAAGTTATGAATTTTTCAACGGATAAATTTTTGAAATCCACTTCAACCATCTGTTCAATTTTCAATCTATCCCATCATTTACATAAATCTGAAAAGCCTTTTCATAAAATTTTGAGGATATAGAAAAAACAAACAAAAAAGATCATAACATTTTCAACCATGTTTAAAAGCACTAAATAACGAGATTTGTATTCACCACCTTATAAACATATGTTTATAAGGTGGTGAATACAAATGAATGAATCATATGATTCATTCCAAGATAAAAATAATAAAAACATAAAAAAAATTGCACGTTAATGTTAAAAAAGACATTGTTGCGATCATAATCATATCTCAAGTCATAACTGCAACAGTAACTTAACCACAGACCGATAACTCTTCTACTTCTCGCAAGCAAAAAAAAAAAAAAAAAATGGAGATTATAGAATTTTCCATACTAAACATTATAATCAAACTCTCACGTAACAGATACGTGTCTAGATTACAGACATCGGGAATTTTAGAACAAACTTACTAAAAAAATTTTCACAGCCAGAGCACGTAAGAGATAATCCACATTAGATTCTATCGACAAGTTAACACACATTTAAAGGCAGGTTAGTTTCTACAGAAGACTTAAACAGGGCTTTTAGACATTCATTCAGATGTAAACAGTTTTCGCTTTTAAGCAATCTTTTGCTAAGATGATTGATGTGAATACATGAAGTTGATTTTTAGTTGTTAATGCATGCACAGTAAAGATGTGATACAGATGGTTTACTTTATATATAATCAACTTACCAAAAGATGTTTTTTGGAAATTTTATCTATAACATGAATCAACTTACCGAAGAAAATGTCGATACTTCAAATTAACAGCTGTCAGAAACATTTCAGATACTAAAGTCGCCATTTTGAATAATTTAACGAAGAAAAACGAGTTCTTTTTTCTACATTCTTTTTGCTAAGTATCTCAAAATTAATAAGTTAATTGTATTATCATTCATAATCTGAATTTCTAAAACATTAATCAATGAATAGTGCACGTCAATTCATAAATTTAAAGTATCAGATGCTTTTATAGTCATTTCTCCTATTTTCACTTCTGAAACTGTCCAAAATAGATTTATTTGAGATTTATCGTAAATTTAGCATCTTTCTTGAAACGGTACTCGGAGCCCATCCTAGAGGTCTGCACGGGCCAGAATTTCCAGGCCCGGGCCCAGCCCGTTTACATTTTTACAGTTCTCGGCCCAGCCCTACTGAATTTCTACAAAAATTCCGTTTTTTCTCGACATACAATTAAGATTCTTTTAATGAATATTACATACATATTTATGGGAACATTTTACTGTATATTTTAGATTACTATGTGTTCGCAAAACAGAAATTACACCATAGTAAATACATTAACGAATATTTACAGTGTTTTAGTCATCGTTTCTACAGACGTTTCAGAATTCGAATAAGGATTCATTAAAAAATTAATGTAGTTTAGAAAAAAGGGTTAAAAACATGATAACTTTTGAAGGTGTATAATAAAAAGTAGAATTGTGAAAATATTTCTCTCCTTTTTAAGGTTTTCTCAAATCCAAAAGAGGTACATTTCGACATATTTATGAATTCATTTCTTTTCGGAAACGCGTAAAATTGGCAGGTATTCTTATTCAGAAACTATGTAAATGCCGTTTTTTTTCCTTAGATAAAAGCAATATATCTTTCAGAAAATATTGCCAAAGTTAACGTTTTGAATCGAATTTCCGGAAGCGATACCACCAGGAAAGGAGAAAAACGTACAGTCACGTGACAAGAATCTCTTATCTCTGTAAGTAATTTATCAAAAAATGGAAAAACCTATTCGATTCCAAATGCCTTCAATAGTCAGGCCTGTCAATTTTATGCCTTTATAGTTAAAAATGAGTCAGAAAATATGCCTGAAAGTTTCGCATTGTTGAGCAGTGAATATGAGAACCACCTTAAGGTATATTTCAACGATACGTTAACGAACAGAAGTTCATTAACGCTATTAATACTTTCACAAAGCATAATGCCTGCCCTGCACATCCTGAGAACGATTAGGATTAGTTCTTCCTGGCCCGATTCTGCTGAAAAAAATTAAACCTGGGATCAGACATCATGTAACTGTACGATGCCGATCTCTACGATGGACTGGACATGTTACATTTCTGTATTGATGTTGTTAAACTCGCATCGGCTCGTGACGCACATTTATACTTCTCGAGAAAGTCATATTCATTGAAAATGGCTCGTATTTTATCTGTTTTGCTTAAATTCTTATATCGGGCCTTTTTTTTATCGACCCGGTTCTGCAGGCCCGTTCAGTTTTTTTGCCGGCCCGGGCCGTTTATTTTGTCTGTCAGCCTTGCCCGTTGAAAAAATTGTCCTAATTCTGCAGGCCCGGCCCATTTGAAAATTTGCTTTCATTTCGCCGGGCCGAGTACGGGCCTCGGGTCAAGCCCGGGCCCGTGCAGACCTCTAGCCCATCCCATCTACAGCACTGTTTGAGCACTTTTGTTTCTATAGAGATTCTAAACATAATTGGAACAATTTCCAGATTTTTTTATGGTTATTTCATTAAGTACATGATAATACGTTTTGATGTTACAAAATAAACTTTTTAAAACAGATTTTCGTGTTTTCTACAAGAAGTATACAGGCGGAATACATTTGCTTTCAGGTGACTACATATCATAAGCAAAATAAGTTAAATAATAAAAGCTTTAATGGTTTTCAGGATTTTGTACTTATATCACTGATTTTTTCGAGAAACTTTATGTCGTACGCAAGGCATCATCATCAAATATATCATGTAGCAGTGTCATCTAGGCTTTTGTGCATGTCTCGTTGTTGATCCTGGATAACACCATATCATAAAGAAACATCATCAGACATGCTAAAAAATTTAATATATTTTTAGGATTTTGTACTTATCTCGCTGTTGCTTTCGGGTGACTATTATTGTAAGGCTATATCATAAACATACCAAAAATATTAATGCTTTTTAGGATTACACACTTTTCTTGCTGTTTTTCTGACGATGATATCGTGAGAAAGCATTATACATATTAAAATTTATAATAGTTTCTACGATTTTATACTTCTATCACTGTTGCTTTTGAGCGCGATTACATATCGTAAGGAATATAAAACCTTAAAAGAAATTGATTATTTTTATAGCATTTTGTACTAGAGGGGTTCCGGGTTTTGTTTCGCGATTTCAAATACGAGCAAAAAGGTTTTGTGTCATGTAAGTCCGAACCCGATACACAAAGTACGCAGAAGAAAATTGTTAATAGAATTTTTAAATTATTTCAATTAATTTTTCGATTTAATAATTCGATTAATTTTTATTTAACTTTTCCAGAAATGTCTATTAATCCTAAATACTTCCCATGACAATGTTTTGCTATTTTCGTGTCCCTGAAAGTGTTTTAAAATAGCAAATTTGTCATTTATACCCAATACCCAATCGCTGGCAGAAATTTGCGAAAGTCACGATTATTAGACTTTTACTTTTTAATATCACTGTATAACTATGGCAGAAAAACATGGGTTCTGCTTTACAGTAATTGTGAAAAAGGGCTTCAAACAGAAAGAAAGGGTAGACAAAGGATATGTCACGTCATGCGTGCCAAGTCTTTAGAATCATCTGGACTATTTTTCCTTAAACTTCATCAATAACAATTCAATTCTTTTCAAACTGATTTTAACAAGATTCTAAACACTTTACGAAAGTTAAACTATATTCTTGTTCTCGCAAGTTTTATTTTCATTTTTTTCAATTTGTGAATAAATAAAATTTTTACTTTCAATCTGAGCCCGCCCGAGCCTGAAGAAATCTATAAAAGTTGGGCCCGAGTCCGTTTCGAGCCTGGACTCAAGCTGAGCCCGTCCCATTTCATCTCTGATTTGTATTTGCCTTATTATTGACTTAAATTAACTATACATCTTAGTCAAAATCAAACATGCCATATAAAAATATTCATTGTTTCTGATGTTTTTTGCATCTCTCGATGTGTTACTTTAAGGCTCCCGTTCCGTCAGGCAAAGACGCTCTCGAGCTAATGCTAAACCTATGGGGACGTTATTTGCCAATATCTCGTTTGCATTTCGACAGTTTATTTATTTATTTATTTTGCAATGGACAGCTAAAGTCGATCACTAAAGTTGCCCTTTTTTACTTTTTCGATTTCGGTTGCAGATATTTTTAGCTCACAGGCTATCAAAGCCTGATAAATGGGTTTCAGATAAATGGATTTTTCATGCAGAATCATTCGATTTGCTCCGAATTTGGTATACCGGTTTATTATGTTAAGGAACTACCCTGATTAGTTTTGGGGGTTCATTGGTTAAGGATAAAGGGGGAAAAGGGGGGTTAGTCCACCCCCTTAATACAGATAAATGGGTTTTTCATGCAGAATCATTCGATTAGCTCCGAATTTGGTATACCGGTTTATTATGTTAATGAACTTCTCTGATTAGTTTTGGGGGTTCATTGGTTAAGGATAAAGGGGGAAAAGGGGAATTAGTCCACTCCTTTTAATTCAGATAAATGGGTTTTTCATGCAGAATGATTCGATTTGCTCCGAATTTGGTATACCGGTTTATTATGTTAAGGAACTTCCCTTATTAGTTTTGGGGGTTCACTGGTTAAGGATAAAGGGGGAAAAGGGGGGTTAGTCCACCCCCTTAATTCAGATAAATGGGTTTTTCATGCAGAATCATTCGATTTGCTCCGAATTTGGTATACCGGTTTATTATGTTAAGGAACTTCCCTGATTAGTTTTGGTGGTTCATTGGTTAAGGATAAAGGGGGTTAGTCCACCCCTTTTAGTTCAGATAAATGGATTTTTCATGCAGAATGATTCGATTTGCTCCGAATTTGGTATACCGGTTTATTATGTTAAGGAACTTCCCTGATTAGTTTTGGGGGTTCACTGGTTAAGGATAAAAGGGGAAAAGGGAGGTTAGCCCGCCCCTCTTAATTTAGATAAATGCGTTTTTCATGCAGAATGATTCGATTTGCTCCGAAGTTGGTATACCGGTTTATTATCTTGAGGAACTTCCCTGATTAGTTTTGGGGGTTCATTGGTTAAGGATAAAGGGGGAAAGGGGGCTAGTCCACCCCCCTTAATTTATATAAACGGGTTTTTCATGCAGAATTATTCGCTTTGCTCCAAATTTGGTATACCGGTTTATTATGTTAAGGAGCTTCCCTGATTCGTTTTGGGGATTCATTGGTTAAGGATAAAGGGGGGCTAGTGCACCCCGTAATTTAGATAAATGGGTTTTTTTTTTGCAGGATTATTCGATTTGCTCCAAATTTGGTATACCGGTTTATTATGATAAGGAGCTTCCCTGATTAGATTTGGAGGTTCACTGGTTAAGTATAAAGGGGGAAACGGAGGCTAATTCCCCTTCACTTATTTTTTTGAGGGGCATTATTCTTTAAAATAAGAATATAATATACAATTAGTGTGAATAGCCTGTGAGCTCAATGCCATCAGTTTATCTGGGCACTTTTCTTTTTTATTTATAAAGTTCTCATCACTTTCGGAGCCAGTTTCGAAAGTGAAAGCATCCCCATGAAAAAAATTGCAACCAAAAATCGAAAAAGTAAAAAAAGAGCGACTGTGGGGATCAATCTCAATTGTACAATGCAAAAAAAAAAAAAAAAAAAAAAAAAAAGTTTTAAAATGTTGAAATGCAAACGACATATTGGCAAAAACCTTCCCATAGGTTTCACATTAGCTCGCAACGGTCTTCGACTGACGGAACAGAAGCCTTAACGGGCACTGTGTTATACAGGGTGTCCGGTCTCAACGGTGTCCAATGGCTAATTCATAAACCGTTAGTCATAGACGTATAGTTCCAATTACAAAAATGTTTAAAATCAGGTAAAGAAATATTTTAAAAGCGATTTGGGTCAATAAAAACATTTTTTTTAAAATTACGAAATTTAAATTTTTATACGGTCCCTCGGTCCTATAAGTTATATTTAGTAAAATTTTCCTTTTACACCGAGAAGTACTACACAAAAAGTCCCGTTATTCTACGATTAAAATTGACCGAGTAATAGCTGTTTAAAGTTGGAGCATATTTTCCGTTGCAAATTGGGGGTCATTCACAAATTTAGTCGAAATATAATTTCGTCAGATATATTAAAAAATGGTTAAGAGTAAAATTAACATTGCAATATAAATTTGAAATCTTTAATCATTCTGACATATTAATGCTAAATATACAATTTGTAATAAACATTTAAGAAGAAAGAAAAAACAAAATTTTTGTTAAATAAAGTTATGCTAAATTAACAGCCTCAATTCTTTACAAAATGATACGTATTTTAAAATATTATTAGATTACACCAGCCTGCAAATGTTGGGTTACGTCATGTTTTTTAACTTTTGAAAGTTGATTCTCTATATTCTGTACCAATGAATCTGAAATTGACCTTCATTTTTAACCATCACATCAGGATTTTTCGCAAAATTCAAATTAAAATTGAATCTCCTCCCACATCTCATCGGACCACTCAGCTATTTAGCTGTAAGAATCCCAAGATAGCAAAAATATCGAATAAATTGTTGAATAAAATAAAATAAAACAAAACAAAAAAAGTTTTACATATGTTTTATAGTATGAGATTTTCGCTATATTTTAACTTACACATTTACGATTTGCAAAAATATTCTAACGTGATGGTTAAAAATGAAGGTCATTTTCAGATTCAATGCTAAAAAGTACGTAAAAATCAATTATCAAAAGTTATAAAACACAACCATCTCCTCTAATTTATAGTATCCGATTTTTGTTATTCTTTAAATTTGACAATTTATGATTTGCGAAATATTCTGACATAATGGTTAAAAATTAATGTAATTTTCGGATTTAGTGCTAAAAAAATACATAAACGTTAAAAAAAAACCAACAATCGCAGTCTTGTATTATCTAAAACTTTTTCTTAAACTTCTTGGCGGGAATCTATCCGCAATTTTTTGTGTTATCCTGTAAAATAAGTATAAATGGTAACCACCGAAAATCATAATAATATTAGATTGTTATTGGATTTGCGCCAGTATGTAAAATGTAATCTCGATCGGATATTTAAAAGTGAGTTAAAGTTCGGGTACAAATTTTGAACTGGAAAAACATACATATGATCATTGAAGTAACATAAAAACTTATAAAAATAACATAATTTTTGTTAAAAGAAATCATAAAAGAAACAGTCTCAAATCCTGACAAAATAAAATATATGTTATTTTAGCCAATCTGAAACTTTATAAATGTTAACTTAATCGTAATACTTGTACGATTTTTTTCAAAGCGCAGATACACATGAAATAAGATCTTCGAATACTTTAAGCACTTGGTATGTGATCCCTCAAAGTCAAGCCGAACTCATTTGTTTTCAGGGAAGAAAAGTGGCATAAGTCATGCATTTTTAAAGTTTCATAACTCGCTCAATTTTAGAGTTATATGAATGGGACTTTTTTTGTCTTACTTGTCAGTGTAATAGGAAAATTTTATTAATATAACTTATAGAACCTGGGGACCGTATAAAAATTTAAATTTCGTAATTTTTTAAGAAATGTTTTTACTGACCCAAATCGCTTTTAAAATATTTCTTTGCCTGATTTAAAACATTTTTGTAATTGGAACTATATGTCTATGACTAACGGTTTAGGAATTAGCCATTGGACACCGTTGAGACCGGACACCCTGTATAGCCAAAGTGAAATTCATAATAAAAATTAAGTTAAGTTGAGAATGTGTATTTCGTTATAAATGGCATTTTGAAAAATGAAAAATCAATCCGAACAAAAGTAACAACATGAACACAAGGTCGGTTGGTTGTCAGAACGTTCATTATTCTCTTATAACAGGTAAAATGTGTGGCTAACACTCAGCAGCTTGTTGCATCTGGCAAATACACTGACTTTTTGAGCCGGAGAAAGGACATTACCGTAATTTCAGAACTCGATTTGCATAAACCTAACAAAATAAACTCCAAGGGCATAGAGATGGATTATGCAACCATAGGATGATTTTAACGGTGAGAGAGATTTTGAGATGTAGCTGCTCTTTATCTTGTTAGAATGAAATGTTCGTTGTTAGTACTACTGGAATTTCCTGCTGCTCCATTCAGAGAAATGTACAGTCGTGGAAAAAAAAAAGTAAACACCTCTACTAACTCCTCAACAAATTATCGTAAAAGAAAGTTACTGGTACCGAACGATTGGAAATAAAGTCTACTTTTAAATTACGTATATAAAATTTGCTTACGGGGCCATCTACAAATTAAAACGAACCCAAATTTCATTTTTTTTTTCACTGGCAATACCCAATTTTAACAAGATATTTTAAATCTTCGTTTCAAACTATGCCTAGTCACCAAATTTCAAGTCATTTGAATAATTATAAACATTTATAATTTAGTGCTTCTAATGTTAAATTACATTTTCATATTTTCATTAATATCTCCTGAAATTATACGCATAAGGTGCTAATTTTTTGTGTAGCATTAATACTAAAGTACTCAAACATAAATACGTTGAATTTGCAATTTTTATAATTTTACGATACGAATTATGAAATTAATATTCGAAAAATGAATTGCAACCTACAATTTTTTTGATGGATTTAGATTTATTAAGTCCTGCTTTATGGAAATCCAAAATTCCACATTTTTCTTCCAAGTAGTTTTGCACTTTTTATCCACCAGTAAATTGCACTTTTTATCCACCAGATACATAAAATCTCAAATCCTCCGGGGGTGTGTGGGGGGGGGGGGGGTGGACACTTTATCTTTTATAAAAGACAATCCACAAAAATAAAACTCGTACAGCAGATTTTGCAGAATACGTTTTTGATTTCTAAAATTTGTAAATAGTTATTAATTTAAGAACAAATTTGTTTCTTTGATAACTAATACAAACAATAAACGTTTATGTTATTTTTCTATTAACGTAATATAAAATAATCTGAACCTTTTTGAAATAGTAGAGAAAATGTGTAGTTAACACTTAGCACTTTGTTGTATCTTGCAGATGCACCGACTCTTTTAAAAGCACAAAGGACATTACTGCCATTTCAAAACTCGGTTTGCATAAATCTAACAAAACAAACTCCAACGACACTAAAATGCATTATGCAACCTTAAAATGGTTTTAGAGGTGAGGGACATATTGAGGTGTAGTATATACTAGTATATACTATTTTTATCTTGATTTACAATAAAAGTTTCATGGCTACTGGAATTTCCTGCTGTTCCATTCAGAGATATGCACCATTTCAGACTGGAGTAAAGGAGATGAGATGTACAGGAACATAACAGAAAAGAATAAAAAAAAGAGAGAAAGAGAGCAGAAAAGAAAAGAAAAGAAAAAAAATACATAGGCAAGTTTAAGTCTGTTCTCAAATCCAACGAGGCAACTTTGTGACACAAGTTTTAATTCATTATTGTTCGGAAACGTATGAAATTGGCAGATGTAACTATTTAGAAACTATATGTAATCGAAAGACATTTTCCATTTTTTGGTAAACGCAAAAGATCTTTCAGAAAATATTGTTAAAGTTGACAATTTGAACCGAATTTCCGAACGAAAGGAGAAATACCAGTCAGCAAAGAGAGAAAAAACGTTTGTCACGTGACCCAAAATCGCATATAACTCAATAAATAATTTATTTATTAAAAAATGGAAAACGTCTTTCGATTCCAAATCGCTTCCATAATCAGATCTGCCAATTTTGTACCTTTACTTTTAAAAATGAATCCGTAAATGTGTCAGAAAGTTTTGGGTTTGTGACTCGAGCAGTGGACTTGAGTACCGCCTTAACCCTTTCAAGGGCTGTGGTCACGCGGCGTGATGACCAAAACTGACAAACGGCACCAAGAATATTTTAATAAAATTTTCCTTTTATATTGAAAGTGTAGAAAAGGTAGGTTTTTATTTTCTAAAAAAATCGTTTGTAAATTCTGGTGTCAGCCAATTATTTCATCTTACGAACAGAATTTTTCTGCCCCTGAAAGGATTAAGTGGGTTTTGGGTAAAGTAAATACTATTGCTTTTGGGAAGATGAGATAAATTAGGTGCCTCGTAAACCATTAAAAGGAACGGTAAGATATGATGTGTTTTAGGACACTCTGTACATAACAAGGACAGTATTATTTTCTAAAATCAATAAAACGTATGTTCACAATTCTGACCGTCTCTGTTTTTTAAACCTTTATGTACTGACGGTACTATTAAGTACCATTAAAATAACTTGTTATAAAATGCATTTAATACATCGATTAGGTGTAATACAGTTTAGAATGAGTTACAGATACATTACTTTATCTTGTTCCGAAAGCATTATTGGTTGCACAAAACAAAAAATATTTTTAAAAGGATGATTTCTTTTACCTTTGCATTCTTGGCGTTTGAAATCGGAAATATTTCTATATTTCCATTGTAAAAACATTATATTTGTACATTTACTAATCCTACAATGTACTAAGAAAAATATTTAAAATAAAAGATTGGATTGGGGTCATAAATATTGCAAAAAATCCCTATAAATTCAAATTTAATTAATCCTTCTAAATCATTCCATCCTTCTAAAATAATTCTAAAATTTATTAAATGATTACGTAAATCGTCTAATATAGCAAATAAAACTCGTACAACAGATTTTACAGAATACGCTTTTGATTTCTAGAATTTGTAAATTTGTAAATAGTTATTAATTTAAGAACAAATTTGTTTCTTTGATAACTAACACAAACAATAAACATTTATGTTATTTTTTTATTAACGTAGTATAAAATAATCTGAAACGTTTTCAAATAGTAGGGAAAATGTGTAGTTAACACATAGCCCTTTGTTGTATCTTGCAAATGCACTGGCTGTTTTAAAAGCACAAAGGACATTACCGCCATTTCAAAACCCGGTTTGCATAAATCTAACAAACAAGCTCCAAGGACACTAAAATGCATTATGCAACCTTAAAATGGTTTTAGAGGTGAGGGACATATTGAGATGTACTTGCTATTTTATCTTGATTTACAATAAAAGGTTCATGGCTACTGGAATTTCCTGCTGTTTCATTTAGAGAAATGCACCATTTCAGACAGGAGCAATAGAGGTGAGATGTACAGGGTAAAGAACAGAAAACAATTTAAAAAGAAAAGAAAAAAAAAGGCAAGTTTAAGGCTGTTCTCAAATCCAATGGGGCAATTTTATGACACAAGTTTTAATTCATTTTGGTTCGGAACCGTATGAAATTGGCAGATGTTGTTATCCAGAATCTATGTGATCGAAAGAAATTATTAATTTTTTGGTAAACGCAAAAGATCGTTCAGAAAATATTGTCAAAGTTGACAATTTGAACCGAATTTCCGAACGAAAGGAGAAATACCAGTCAGCGTTGTCACATGACCCAAAATCGCTTATAACTCAATAAATTTATTTATCAAAAAAGAGAAAACGTCTTTCGATTCCAAATCGCTTCCATAATCAGCTCTGCCAATTTTGTACTTTTACTTTTAAAAATGAGTCCGTAAATGTGTCAGAAAATTTCGGGTTTGTTGAGCAGTGGACTTGAGAAGCACCTTAACTCTTTCAAGGGCTGTGGTCACGCGGTGTGACCATCCAATTTTAATTTCAAAACTGACAAACGGCATCAAGAATATTTTATTAAAATTTTCCTTTTATATTGTGTGTAGAAAAGTATTAAGTATAGAAAAGGCAGATTTTTATTTTCTAAAAAAAATCGCTTGTAAATTCTGGTATCAGTTAATTATTTCATCTTACGAACAGAATTTTTCTGCCCCTGATAGGATTAAGTAGGTTTTGACGTAAGCTAAATACTATTGGTTTTGGGAAGCTGAGATAAATGAGGTGCCTCATAAACCATTAAAAGGAACGGTAAGATATGGTATGTTTTAGGAAGCTCTGTATATAACAAGGACAGTATTATTTTTTAAAATCAATAAAATGTATGTTCACAATTCTGACCGTCTTTGTCTTTTAAAGAAGCCAATCCGCAAAAATAAAACACGTATAAAGATTTGAGATTACGTTTTTCGATTTGTAAAACTTTTAAATTTTGTAGCTTGTTATTTATTCTATGAATAAATTTGATCCTTTGATAACTAACACAAACAATAAACCTTGAGGTAAAAGACCGTTTGATGTGTAACTGCTCTTTATTTTGCGTTACAATAAAAGATTCATGGTTACTGGAATTTCCCGCAGTTTCATTAAGAGAAATGCAATGCTTGAGACTGGATATTAAGCAGCATTTGTTTCAGGGAAATGGAGGGGGAGCTGGTAAAAAACGATATGAAAATAAAACATATAGTTAAAGAAATTATAAATTTTGACGAGTTCTTCCGTTTGACGCTATTAATATTGTGCATTTGAAGTGGGTTACTTTCCTGTAAACTCTTTTATGAATAATAAGTCTGTATACACGCAGTGTAAGTCTTTTATGATGTAACCCTATGTGTGTCTGCGACTTTCACGATGCTACAAAAGTCAGCCTAGACCAGGGTTGGCAAAACTTTTTAGATCCGGGAGACTTTTTTTTTTTTTTTTTTTTTTTTTTTTTTACATTTTAAGTGACCATGATGTGCCAACCAACAAACAAAAAATAATTTAATGGTTCAAAAGTAGTGAATCAAAATTACTTTAATTTTTGTTTATTAGGATTAAACAATATGGGAGAGGGAGGGTGGTTACATACATGTAATAATAATAGTAACAGTAAAATAAAGTAGAGAAAGATTTAGAAAGTAATAAAATAATAAATGTTATTTCTATTATTGCATTTTGAATGCCAAATAATGAATATGGGGTTCATAACTAGTTATTTCTAGTTGGGTGCAAATAGAATTAAGATTCATTTTGGCAAGTGGTTTATGTTTAAGATTTTCGTATCATTCGTTTTCAAAAATAATGACTCGCAAGAATAAATATCGGGGACAATTGTCAAAATTGCAAATTTCATACCAAATTGCTATAATTTCATCATTGGCACTTCCACTTATAAAGATAGATCTTTTTTCTCCAAATCGTTTCTGAATTTGATAATATATTGTGCTCCATTGAATTAGTTTGGAATTCCGTTATTTGATTTCCGATCTTAATACAGCAAAATTAAAAAAAAAAAAAAATAAATTTCATTCTATTTTGTTTTAGAATATCAATCAACGCGCGCCGTGCTGAAAATATTCCATCACTTGTCAATTATCGCACGCGTCCCATAAGTTTCGCCGTCCCTGGCCTAGACTCATAGAGTGTTTATGCTAATATATTTGTGTATCAAATAAGACTAAGAACCAGAAGAAATGGAATAAAGACATTACATTCGACAATATGTATTTCAATTAAGAGGACTCTACCCCCTACCAGTATCGGAATTTCGTAAAAAATTCGATTTTCAGATTTTTGATAAATAAGCTTGACAATTACACCATGAAAAAGTTACTCTAAAATTCTATAGTGAAAACAAAGCAATTCAGAGTGTTGCTAAATGGTGTATATATAATATAGAATAGTTAAAAACTAGATGTTCATATTTGAAGTATTATAATTTAATTTAAGTATTTTTTTTTAGTTTTTAACTATTCAATATTGTGTATAAACATCTAGTAATATTGTGAATTGTTTTGTTTTCACTAGAAAAATTTTACAGTCCAGATTTATATTTTATAACATACCACATACTTTCGACTACATCCTCACAAAATTTCACACATATACTGCATATAGAACTACAGTTACAGACGATTGAACAAACACCTAATAACATATTCATTCCTTAAATAAAATCTTTAAAGTTCGTGTTTATCAGGTCTTCAAAATGCTAAGCTAAGGCTTTTCTAAATATGAATGAAAGAGGTTGAATTTTTTTCTAGCTGAATATCATAACATATAAGAGATTCAAGGATCGGATTTTTAATGTTTTGAACTTAAATAATAATAATAATAATATTTTGTACAAAAACTGATCATTTTCTCTGCTTTTTCCCCCGCTTGTATTTAGTTATTACTTTTTTTTTATCTCAAAAAGTTTTACTATAACAAAATATCCGATCCTTGAATTTTTTCAAAATATCATTACAGACGTACAATAAAAAAAAAAAAATCAGATGAAAAGTTTCAAAAATAAAATATCAGACGAGCTTTTAATTTGGTGGTTAAAATTGAGCATTTTTTCAAAATTCTGTACTAAAACACTTTTTTTCTTTTAATTTTGGATTAAATTATTTGTATTTAACATTAACATAATAAAATTTAAAAATAATTTTTTTTAAATTGATAATTTTTTTTTTAATGAGGGGTAGGGGGGGGGGGGGGGGGTTGAGTTCCCTTAACGCGTTGTTGTGGGTTATTATTTTTTTTCAGCTGCATTATAAAAAGAACATACTGTATATATGTTATTTTTCTATGATATATTTAACTATTTTCTTCAGAAACATCGATATAACTTTATGACCACCTATAATATAACTGTAAGCCTACAATATAAAAATGTTCAACTTCCAAAAGTATCTAACTAACAATGAAATTGCCTTTGAAATCCGTCGAGTAAAAGTTAATTTATAAATTATTAGCCCTTTTTCATGAACGAAGTTCAAAATACACAATAGATATAACAAATACCTTTTTTTTCAACAAATGAAAGTAACAATGGTAAATGAGGAAACTTCTATAATAAAGGATCCTAATCCACAAAATAATAATCATAGCAGAGATTTTTTTATCCATGATCGGGGTATTTTTATGATAAAAAACACCACCTTTAAAAAATATATGTTATTTGAAAAAAAAAAAAAAAAAAAAAACTCTATCACTTAAAAACGGTGTAGCTTACCTACTGAAATCAGGTAATTCCAACTTTGGTTACAATATCAAATAAACAATTACAATGATGAATAACGTCCACTTAAATAACAAATTTACAATGCAAAAACAAAATTCTTGATGAGCAAGTTGCTTATTTATTATAAAATTAATTTTACATGTACACTCTGATTTTCCTTCTTTAATGCCAATTTCTCATCACCTGTTTATGTAAAATTATAATTTCGTAATACAGAATTAAAAATAAATCCTTTTTACACCAACGATAAACAGAAAAAAAAAATTACATACAATTGAATGAAAATGCTAAGTTGAAATAACGTGATTTTGAAAATTTATAATATTCATTAATACAAATTACTGATGAATAAAGACTAAAATGCATAGATTTCCATTCATTATTTTTTACCTATTAAATTTTAAATTCATTAGTTTCAGATGCAATTTATTCGCATTTCAATCTAAACTAACTGACGTCAAGCTTCTCTTGACGTTCTTATAAAATATCACTTTAAAAAAACGATAAAACAATTCTATTATCTTATTTTAATATTTTAAAAACTTTCTATGCGAGCAAATATAAAATAAATTATTTTTAAATCCATAACATTCCACTTTCAATCGCGTAAAATTAATGATGTATCGTGTTATGGCTCTTTATATAAGTACTTTAAATACGAATATTCTTTTTTCCTTGATTTTTTTTCTTCTTTTCCTGCAAATTTTACATATACAAAATAACCTTGGGATAAAAAAAAAAAAAAAAAAACTACACATAAATGTCGTCTGCTTTAAATGATATTACAAAGCTCCATTTCTGATAAAATAACAAATAAATTCTCAGAAAACTTTAAAAAAAAAAAAAAAAAAAATCTGCATAATTTAAATGCAACTGTTTTTCTTACTGTAGAGACTTGCATTTAAAACTTAATTATGTGTATACAATATGCTTGGTAGTTATACGAATGCGTATGCCAGGGTTGGCGAACCTATGGCACGCGTGCCACAGTTGGCACGTAAGCTAATTTTTCTGGCACGCGAAAAATTTAAATTTGTTATACATATAAAATCCGTTTTTTATTTGAATTATGACCAATAAAATTTTATTGCATGCGGGCAGGCTATCACAAATAATGTAGTTATTTTTAACATGAAATAAGACATCATAATAATTTTCTCTTCTGCGATGCTACGCAGCGTTTTCGACATGTATTTTGTCTTGCTATATGAATTTAAAAAGCTGTAATTTTCAAATGAATTTTACTTGACAGTCACTGCAATAAGATGGCAAATGGATCTAATTTAGCTATGTGCATTTGTAAAAATAACAAAATATGAACCAGATATAAAGCCTTTCCTATAGAATGAACGGCAGCAAAAATGTCATCCACACATTATTAGTACATTATTTAATGCAACTTGGAAAATTATAACCGAGATATTGCATTAATAATAAGTTAAAAATTAATTAAATAAAAACTCGCTTTTTCCCCCTTTTTCAGTACATACCGCATAATTATCCGAATTTTATTTAGGAATAAAAAAAATCATTCATTTAATGGCTGATTCCAGTATACAGAAAAACCGCTTTTTGATTTTTAATACTTCTTAGTTAATTATTAATGCATAAAAGATGCAAACTGATTTTATAACCTCTGTTTTGTATAAACATCGTACTCTTCAAAATTATTTTTGTATAAGTTTGGCACCTTACACTGTTGATAGATATCATATGTGAATTTTCGGCACGCACACGTGAAAAGGTTCGCCAAGCCTGGCGTATGCAATATGCTTGGTATAGTTATACGAATGCGTACGCAATATGCTTGGTATTTATACTAATAAAATACAAAATACTTAAAATTAATAAAATTTGATTGATATTCTGCTAAAATATTCATTCATATTTCATTTAGATGAATATCACTAACGAAAAAAAATCATAAAAAAATGGTCAGCATTTAAGTTAATATGATCTTTATAAAGTTTCAACCACAATTAGATATCGAAAAAAAAAATGCTCATAAACATTCTTTCTTCTTATAGTTAAATTGGATTTAATAAAAATTTTAAAGCTAATTAAATACAACAGCATAAGAAATTTTGGGCTAAAGCGATTTCTTTTATTAAAGTTAAACTGATATGAATATAATAGGGATGTACCGAATAGTGATTTTGGCCGCATACCGAATATTCGGCCAACAGGTGAACCTAATACCGAATATTCGGCTAGCCGAATAATAACTGTTAGTCCGAATATTTACTATTCGGCTGGCCAAATACTTTTTATATTTCAAAGTTTAAAGGTATTAAAATGTTACTTTTTAAAACAATTTTACATACCATTTAATAAAAAAAAGTTACATTTTGATAAACAAGTTCTTTTCATAACTAAACTTTATACTGAAAAACATCTGCTTTGAGTTATTTAAGAGAAGGATAATTATGCGCCATTTTTTAATTAATAAAATTTTAAATTTCATGGTCTCTTCTACGAATTAAAACATTCTAAAATCAATGAGAAATAGTGAAAAAGTTGGAAAAAAAAACTTTACAGGCTCATATACTGTTTATTTGTCAGGAAGAGACTAAAGTAAAATCAAATGGTGGCAACTCAATAAGAAAAACTTTTCTACTTCTTTTGATTTACAAAGAAATTTTTAAATGCATCCTAGATCAGTGTCTGGAGTGGGCGATCATTTTCAGAGATTCTAAGCATTCAGGTTGTTCCTAAAATCTTATTGCAACAAACTTTCAACGGGATAATATGGTCAAGACAAACATTTTTTAAACAAGTAATAATACCTCAATCGATTTATTCAATCAAAATTACAATACATTCAATAAAATATACGTGTGCAATAAACAAGCCGAAACTGAATTTTAATTCACAACTTTATCAATAATGAAGATATTTTAGCGATATTTATTTCATATTAATTTTGTTTGTATTAAATGTGATGATATCATTGGCAATGACTGAATTTTGATCAGTGACACAGTATAAATACTGTCAACTGGATTTTAAATAAAGGAATGCCTAGCCCATATTAGTTCTTTATGATCGATCTTCCAGCACTTATCATATTTCACAGAAATTAAAGCAAGTCAGTTGAAAATATAGTTATGATATCTTCATAATTGTTAAAGTAACGAACGAAAATCCAAGTTCGATCTCGAATGAGATGAGATATAATTTATGACTCAATAAGTGGATTACGATTATGGTTTCCAGAATAAAAATTGTCTGTCTTGATACCTATTATCAATCCCAAAAGTTTTCGAGTTTGTTTAAAAACTCTTAGTTGTGAAAAAGCAAGAAACAGAAAATATATTAAACAAAATTTCGGAACTTGCATTTGTACATCGTTAATTCCTGCGAAAATCCTAATTAATCATCATTTTAATCCTCCTCATGGTTAATATGTTTTACAAATAGCAAATAAATAATATAAAGACATTTTATTTTATTTAAAAATGATTTTGTTTCTAATTATTTTAAATACATTTATAAGTTGACAGTTGAAAGTAGAAATTGTGAAAAGTTTTAAAACATGTGTTTCAAAAGGTTTTTTTAGGTATTCGGTTTGGCCGAATACTTTGACATTCGACCAAACCGAATATTCGGCAGGCCGAATAGTTTCATGTTCGGCCAAGCCGAATATTCGGTACCATGGCCGAATAGGCCGAATGCCAAATAGATACCGAATATTCGGTGCATCCCCAGAATATAACAATTTAACTATAATTGGGATTAAATATAAGCAATTTTATGCTTAAATTGAAACAGAAAACATTTCTGATTCGTTTTGAACAATTAACTAACGAAATTAATTAATTAACAAAACAACTCCATTACCTTATTTTTAGATTTTAAAAACGAGTTATTTTTCAACCAACATTGCACTACCAATCGTGTAAAACTAATGAGCAATTGTGTTATGGTTCTTTAGATAATTGATTTAAATACAAATATTTTTCTTTGAATTTTTTCCTCCTTTTCCTGCAAAATTTACATATGAAAAAGTCTTTGGTATAAAATCATGGAAGACGGTAGTATTCCGAGTGACGCAGCCTTAAGCCTAAAATCGTATTATAGAACTCGTAGATGGTGGAACTCATCATGGAAGACGGTAGTATTCCGAGTGACGCAGCCTTAAGCCTAAAATCGTATTGTAGAACTCGTAGATGGCGGAACTCATATATACGGCTAACTCGACATCAAAGAAAACGCAAAAAGCCGCCTTTTAATAACTCAGCAGATATAGGCCCTATTGTTCTGATTTTTCTAGAACAGTCTTACATCTGCAGTCTAATCGTATACTGAAATTTTTACATTTCTACGTGCAGTATATTTTGAGATCTAAATAGCCATTTTTAAAGCGAAAGCGTTTGTATGGTATGTAAGAAGTTCCTAATTTCAAAATCTCGAAAACGGTACTAACGATTTTCTTTAAATTGATACATAATATAAATGTGATTAAGGCGAGGTGAATAACACTTTTCTTTTTTCTGGGAAAACTCTCGTTCGTTAAATAATTCGATTTTTTTTTCTCTCGAAAATGACACGGGCAACTTTTTAAAAATCAGATAAATATGTTTCAGGTGAACAAAATAACAATTTACTTGTTTCCAGCAAGACTCTTGTTCCTTTTATAATGCGCATGAAAAATCGGACTATATTTCTTCGCCATTCTATGGAAATTTCCCCGAAAATGCATGACACTGTATTCATACACATGCTTTCTTTTTAACCACTTTTGGGGAGAAAACTTTTGTCTTCCCACTGGCTGAGTGGTTAAGGGCCATCGTCTACTGATCTTAAGATAGGCAGTTCGATACTCTCTGGTTCTTGTTTTCACATATGAATGTGGTTCTTTTTTTATCTTTTAAAGTCTGTTAGTTGACCATTATTCTCAGTTCCTTTGTAATTTTTTAATTGTTATTAAGTTAAATAAAATTACAATTATAATGACGCCAATTTGATGATGAATATTTCTTGGCAATTTTTCAACAATAAAAATATTACCATAAATTTTATAAATATATTTAATTTCAATCACTTTACAAAAAATATACATTAATAATTATTATTTGAATATAAATCACACGATCAGAAACGTAAAAAAATAATTCATTTCAGCTCTTCTCTTTATAATATCATTTTTTATTATTATGACGGTCAATCAATATATAATCACTGACATCCATAATAATAATAATATTATTATTATTATTTTCCTTGCATAAAAACTATTGTGATGTAATAATTCTTTTATAATAAATAATTCAGTTGAAATGTTTTATTTATAAATAATAATGAAGTTTGATAACCCCGAGACAATTGTTTTTATTTAACTTTGCAATATTTACAGTTTACATAATAAGCATATCAGAATTCTGGTGTCGCCATCTTTTGACGCAATTGCGTACTACATTTTGTCTCTTATTCGGAAAAAAAAAACTAACGCTCTTATCGCCGCTTTGAAAGAATCTTTTGTGACTAGAGGTCTATTTCGCAAATATTAAGAAAATTACTGCATACCAAAAATATTAAAATGGGTAGTATTATAGAGAAATGTTTGATAAAAACGTTGAAGTAGACAGTTTTTAAATCGAAGAATTATTTTAAGAGATATTTAATGTTAAATCTGGATAAAATTGTCTCATTAAAAAAGTCTCATAGGAAAAAAAAACTATACATGGGAATTTAATCATTTTCATTCAATTTAATCATTCAATAGAAACTCGAAGTTTGCAGAGTGCATTTATTATTTTTAACTTGCCTAATTTTTTGACGGTTTATTTCAATTTTAAATTAAAATTTTCAGAATTTCCAGAGATATTTTTTACATATTTTAGAAAAGGTTATTTTAAATTGTTGCCAATTGTTAAAACAGCGCAAAGAATAATATATCCTTTAAATTAAAAATTTATTCCCATGTGACTATTATAAACAGAAAAAAATCCTTTTAAATTAGAATTAAATGATAACGTGTTAAAAGCAGGAAAATATTAAACATTACGTCATAAAAATTTTTTTTACACATGCTTACTTAAAATGAAAGAAAATTATAAAATAATCAATTATTTTCAAATTAAAATTAAATGATTACGCATTAAAAGCAAAAAAACATTGAAAATTACGTCATAAAAATTATATTTACACGTGAATATTAAAAGAAAAAGAAAATTTTTAAATAATAAATTCATTGATATGTGTTAAAAGTCGTAAATGGAGGAAATTACGTCATATTGGCCAAAGTGGCCAAATAATAATATTGCAAAACAGTTTAAATTAAAAAATATATTTATATGAGAGATTTATTTCAAATTTCGAGATGATATTTTTAACTATAATTGCCAATTTTAAGGTAGCGCAAATAATAATATTATCTTTCTAATAATAAACATATTTTCAGTTGAATGTTACAAAGAGAAAGAAAAGTTTGGTGAAAATTATGTCAGATTTAAAACGTTACATTTAAAATCTCTTATTTAAAATCATTTTCTTCTAACGTTGTTAAAAATTACCATAAAGCAAAGACTCTGTTGACTTAGTTCCTTTTATATTTGGTAATTTTCAAATGTTTAACTAATCTTATTTAATCAAGCACGGAAACAGCAACTAACATCAGCTGATTCGGCCTTGAAATCCCTCAGTAAAAGGGAAACCCGTTTACAGTAAGATCGCCATTGATTTTTAACTATACAGTGCAGCCTCGATTATCCGAGCTAATTGGGACTGTTAGTAAATCGGAATCGGAAATCTCGGTTAATAGAAACTGTGTGTAAAAACTCGCCGTGCTTGCGAATTTAACATCTCTTTAAAAAATATATATAGAACGTTTTTTAAATAATAAAAATAAATATATGTAAAGTTCTCTTTCACAGCTTAACAAATTTAAAAAGAAAATCAACTACCAGTAGTAAATTTTAAAATGCAAATTGAAAAATTTACGAAAGTTCACACAGCCACTGGAAACAAACATTGTTCGCTATTGACTTATCAGGGTCCAATGTTTCTTTGGAGTTGAGTGCTTTTGGGGACAGAAGGGCCTGTATAGCACGGACAGTGAGCTAAAGAGTGTGGTTATTTTTAAGGCTCATTCAAAAGGGAAAAAAAATCAAACTTTGTTATCGGCTCGGTTAACAGAAACCTCGATTAATCGAAGCTCGGTTAATCCAGGTTCTACTATAATTCAATCTTCCGTAATCTTTTTAAAGCAGATCAAATTAATGGACTTTAGCACAAAGTCACATAGCTGATAACTGCTATGCTTGTTGGCCACTTTTTTTTCAAAAAGTTTGCTTTGCCTTATTCAATTAATGAGATATCTCCGATAAAATAAGTCACATTTTCCCGTTCTAAAATACTGGTATCCAAAAATCGTAGCATGTAACTGACACTACAAGTACTCATGCAACTAGACTATTTTAAGTCTGATTTATATTACAGACTATATAAAATTATTAAAAATATATATTATGATAGGAACTAGCGGGCTTCGTCCGCTATTTACGTTACGGATATAAAAATCATGTTTTTTTTTAGGGAAAAAGAAATAAAAACCTATTTGACGATAGGTTTATAAAGACACATTTTGTATTTGTTATATTTCCGGGAATGAGCAGGGGGGGGGGGGGACTATTTTGATTAAATATCGCAATTAGTCCACATGGCAAATATAATTATGATAGACACTAGCGGGCTTCGCCCCTCTATGGCGCCTTATGGGTCCAGCTTCCATAACTCAGAAACTACCTTTCGGACATCAATGCAACAGATTCCAAACGTTATAATTAACTTAATAATCACCCTATATAGCATTAAAGTAAATTTATGAGTACTGCATACTATTTTTTTTATCGTAATTTCTGAAGAGAAAAAATTATTTCGGTTCCATTCTTAGGTACTGATCTGAAAAATTTTGAAAAAGGGGGGAAGGAGGGGACATGAGAGTGCTGTTTGTCAAACAACACAACGGGGTCTGGCTTATTCAACTTGGTTTTTGATGACTTCAATTGGAAGATGGTTTGTTTAAAAGATTGTGTTCCCTGCCCCATGAAAATTTTAACTATTGGTGCACCATCTATGTAAGGATTTAATAATTATAAATTAACATTTTGGATTTATTAATTTAAGGATAAAGTGTTTTTAAAGGAATATCAAATGAAACCCTCTGTGCGATCTGCGATTATACTTACCAACTTACCCACTTGTTTTTATATACAAACTGCTATAAGGAAAATTGTAATAAAATAGTAAAAATTAAATCTGCATTAAATCCCATAAGTATCTTTTTTTTAATCATTTTATCACTAACCTCAAAAAAGTAATGATATCAATGCAAAAACCCTTTACGGGTTAAAAGTTTCTGACGCAGCACTTTATCTTATGCTCTAAGAATCTTAAATATGGAACTTAAAAATACTGATATCAAATTTTGAGTGACGTTATGCTATTTCTTAAAAAATATATTTGTATTTATTTCATCATTTTATTTTTGTTTTATTTATAATCGCATGTGCAAAAGTTATGTTCAACATGAAAAGCTGCATAAAATTTTATTCGCTGTTGCTTTATCATTTACATCTCTCATAAATTCAAAATATGAGTTTTAAAAGATATGATATAAAATTTAAGTGACGCCTTGATGTGACTTTAAAAGGTTTGTTTTAAAATTCAATTTAAATTATTTTTGACTTGGTTAAAATATTTTTTTACATCTACACAATACTTTTAATTTTCCAATTCACTGTTAAATATATCACTTTCATTGAATCTATACTATGCATTGAAATGTATTTATTTCAATAAATTGATTTATCTTTTGTGTCACGCTATTCAAAATTGTGAGTAAGATTTATGTAAATGGTTTCTTTGCGTCATTGTGTCCAAACTACATGAAATGTATGAAAAAGGATAGTTTGACGCAAATAAACCATTTACATACATCTTACTCACAATTTTGAATAGCGTGACACAAAAGATAAATCAATTTATTGAAATAAATACATTTCAATGCATAGTATAGATTCAATGAAAGTTATATATTTAACAGTGAATTGGAAAATTAAAAGTATTGTGTAGATGTAAAAAATATTTTAACCAAGTCAAAAATAATTTAAATTGAATTTTAAAACAAACCTTTTAAAGTCACATCAAGGCGTCACTTAAATTTTATATCATATCTTTTAAAACTCATATTTTGAATTCATGAGAGATGTAAATGATAAAGAAACAGCGAATAAAATTTTATGCAGCTTTTCATGTTGAACATAACTTTTGCACATGCGATTATAAATAAAACAAAAATAAAATGATGAAATAAATACAAATATATTTTTTAAGAAATAGCATAACGTCACTCAAAATTTTATATCAGTATTTTTTAAGTTCCATATTTAAAATTCTTAGAGCATAAGATAAAGTGCTGCGTTAGAAACTTTTAACCCGTCAAGGGTTTTTGCATTGATAAACTATACATAAATATCAGCTGCTTCAAATAATATTACAAAACTTCAATTCTGAGAAAAGTGGAAAATCATAATTCAAATGCAAATAACGTTTTAATTTCGGTAACTTATTATTGTTATTGTTATTATTTGAAGGAAAACCTTCACTAACGTTGATGCTAGAGAATACCAATTAAAATACACAGATTTCCATTCATGAATTTTTATCTGTTAGATTTTTAATTAATTAGTTTTAACAGCAATTTAATCTAAAACATATGCGACAGACTTCTCTTTATGTTCTCATAAAATATCAATAAAAGGATGAAATAATAAAAATTCCATTATGTTATTTTTTGATTTAAAAAACTTGCTTAAAAAAAAAAAAAAAAAAAAAAAAAAAAAAAAAAAGAGTTATTTTTTTCAACACATGATAAATCAATATCAATCGTTCAAAATTAATGAGGTACTGTGTTATGATTCTTTAGATAAGTAATTTAAATAAAAATGTTCTGTTTTTTCTTTGAAATTTTTTTCTCCTTTTTCTGCGAATTTTACATATAAAAAAGAATCCTTGAAATACAAAAAACTACACACAATTATCGTCGTCTTGAATCAGCATTGCAAAACTCCGGTTCTCAAAAAATGAATTCTGAAAAAAGAAAAAAAAAATCTGCATAATTCAAATGCAAATAGCTTCTTTGTTAGTGTAAAAATACGTTCGCGAAACTGTATAGGTTATCTTTTCTGTTAGCATATTAATTGAAAGCTAATTATGTTTATGAAATATGCTAATTATTTATACAAATATATCCTAAATTCAATTAAATTTTATTGATAATCTATTAGCACATTCATTGAGATTTCTAGGTGATTATCGCATATGGTACAGTATCGCTAAAAATGATATCCATTTATTTTTTTTTTCCTTTTTCTAATTTTAATGATGATTACATATTATTACTAAAAAAATGTGCAAAAATAATTTTTAAAAAGTTAAACTGAACTTTATAAAATTTAAACGATAGAAAGGGAAAAAAATGCTTTTCGTGCATAATTCTTAACGATTAAATTTTACCCGAAAGAGTCCCCCAATAAAAAACATGGACAAATTACACAAGCCTAATATAAGTTTCTACTCTATATGCAATTAATGATGAAAGGATAATGAAAATTATGGGGCTTGATGAGAAAACAAAATATATAAAAAATAGTACGAAATAGAATTAACTTAATAACTTAAGATAACTTACGCAAAATACAAACAAGTCCATGATCAATAAATTCGCAAATACTGAATTATTTCGAAATATTTTGTTTTCTTTCGCACAGTCGTTTCATAAAATACCTTCCTTCTAAATCCGGATATGCATCTCTTTTTCTCATAATCAGAGAGAAGAAAAATAAAAATTCCGTTACTGAAAAGGCACAAGATGAACTTCAAACTTCTATCTGTTACGTTCGTCTCCCTCTTAAAAGCATGACAACAACTGAATAAAAACAAAACAAAACAGAAAACCCACTTGAATATTTTTGTTACAAACTTCCAGTGAATTAACCTATCCGTAAAGAGGAGAAGATCTTTTTTATGCAGAAGTGAGTAGTGAGAAAAAGTGTCACTCAGAGAGTGCAATCCGCTCTGAGACACTGGGAGGAAGATAAGTGAGAGTAAGATTGAAGCTTTTTTGTTGTGAGTTTACAGCTAAGAGTAAAAGTAAAATCGGAAGAAAGATAAAATAAACAAACATTCACAGACGTCTAAAATCTTTTCAGTGATGATTTTGCAGTTTTTTATATAGTCTTTTCGATCGTTATAAAAGTGCCAAAAAATCTATTGTAGAAAATCAAAGAAATTTCTAGTGTAGTATACAGGGTAACGAACCTTGAAACAAACATTGAGGGATGGTAACAGCTCAATAAAACAAACATATATTGCATAGGAAATCTAGGTCGCAATCCACTTTTTCAGCCTCACTTACAAGATAAAACATTGCAACAAACATTGAGGGGTGGTACAGCTCAATAAAACAAACATTTTTTGCACAGGAAATCTAGGACGCAATCCACTTTTTCGGCCACAATTACAGGATAAAACCTTGGAACAAACATTCAGTAACGGTACAGCTCAATAAAACAAACATTTTTTGCACAGGAAATCTAGGACGCAATCCACTTTTTCGGCCACAATTACAAGATAAAACCTTGGAACAAACATTCAGTAACGGTACAGCTCAATAAAACAAACATTTTTTGCATAGAAAATCTAGGACGCAATCAACTTTTTCAGCCACAATTACAGAATAAAACCTTACAACAAACTTTGAGGGATGGTACAGCTCAATAAAACGAACATTTTTTGCACAGGAAATCTAGGACGCAATCCATTTTTTCAGCCCCAATTACAGGATAAAACCTTGGAACAAACATTGAGGAATGGTACAGCTCAATAAAACAAACATTTTTTGCATAGGAAATTTAGGACGCAATCCAATTTTTCAGTCATAATTACAGAATGTCTCATTCCATGTCAACCAGTATTTCCGCTCTGACTTTAACGTTAATTAACATACTATTTTACCGATATTTTCTATAGATTTACTTTAATTTCTGTGAAATGGAATGCATATCACGCGTGATATGTATGTGCACTGTAAATTACTGTAAGTGTACGGAAAGTGCACTGTAATTAGACCATATTTATCGTGAGCTACATTACAAATTACGATGTGTCCAAGTCAGTGTTGCTTAGACGCAGATCGTGTGGCCTCTTCAGGAATTCTTGGCAGGTTATAATATTTTATAGAAAGCAAAGTACGTTTATTGAAAATATTGGTAAACTATTCTAATGTTAAATGTATGTTAAAACTATGAACGAAAATTTGCATTTGACTTGGATTGGGACACCATGTATTTATAATTGTAAAAAGTGTACTGCGAGCTAGTGTTGCCAAGTGCCCGGATTTTCAGGGCTCCAAAACCTGTCCCGGGTACACACTGCACGGGAAGCCAAAAGTCTAAGTTTTTTACGATGCACAAAATTTCTTTTAGTACCATGCTATACGTTAATCCGCATCGAGTGCAACTTAATACAGTAAAACCTGCGACGACAGAACCTGCTATAACAGAAATTTTTTACAGCCCCTTCCAAAGGAACACCTTACACTGAAAGAAAAAATATACCGCTTTCATCTAAAACGAATACGTAGTCATTTTCTAAATGCCCATACTAGAAATATAGATTTCCGAGTTATGCGAATAAGGTAAACAAAACAAACAAAAAAAAAAAACTGAACAGACGAAATGGTCGAGAATTTCTAGTCTATAGTTCTCTAGGTGATGAAACGGTACATTATATTATGAATCGTTTGAATTGCGAGAAATTATCACTTGATTTCTAGAATTAATTCATAAACTAGAATTATAGTTACTAAAACTGACTTCTTGTGTTCGCATTTATTTGCAGAGATTTTTAAATAAGTTTGATCATGATAATATAGGAAAACACCCTTGAATTTTAATAGGGATAACTAAACTCTCTAGGAAAGGGAACTAGAATATATAAGGATGACATGGAACTATTTTTTCTAGAGCCACAACTTATTTTCTAGACGCCAGTGGCAGAATTTTTTTTTCAGTGTGCAATTCTAACTGCCTAAAACGGAATATTTGAGATTCTAAGCAATTCTGTCTTTTACAGGTTTACTGTTTTAAAATTAACACTGTCATTGCCCTATGATAGGAATACTACAGTATACAATAATAACTGCTAAATAGGAATTTTTAATTCCCTAGCGATTCCGCTTTCACAGGTTTTATTATGTACGACTGTTGAGTTTTTTTACTGTAATAAAACCTCCTAAGACGGAATCTCAAGGGACAGGAAAAAAATTGTTTCAAACAGGCTTTCGTCTTAGCAGATGATATAATATTCCTAACATAGGGACAATGAAATTTTTATGTTTAATATAAGTTTCCGTTATGGACAGGTTTCTTTTTCGTAGGCATTACTGTATTTTTATGTACCGATTTAGAAGACAGTATCTTGCTTTTGTGGTCTCTCTGTCCTGGTTTTTGTGACACTGGGCCTGAGCGACCTAGTTTTCCAATACAAAAAGTGTTTGTTTTAGCGAGCTATACCACTCCTCAAAGTTTTCTCTGTCTATATAGAAAATCAAAGGCCTAAAAATTTTGTTGTTTGAGAAAACAAAAATATTCCCAATTTATCTGTAAAAACAAAACTTTTAAAGCAACGCTTATTCTACAAATGCTATTTTATGGTAACGAAACCTGGCATTAAGAAAGAATACTGAAACATCTGAGAGAAAATATTAAGAACCTTTTTGGCTCTGTGTATGAGATGTACGTTCTATTGTTATGAAAGCGACAAAAAATCTATTCGAAAAAATAATCCCACTTTATAATCTTCATTTTATCAAAACAAAGCTTACAGAACACTTATTCAATCAATTCTAAAGATATGGTAATGGAATCTGTGCATTAAACAAAAATATTGTACAGTCGAAGAAAAATAAAGTAAACACCCCCTATTAACTCGGCAACAAATTATCGTAGAAGAAAGTTACTGGTACCAAATGATTGGAAATAAAGTCTACTTTTAAAAGATGTATATAACATTTGCCTAGGGGACCATCTACATATCAAAACAAACCCGAACTTTTGGGGGTTTTTTCAATGGTAATATCCAATTCCGACATCATAAATAAATTCCAAACACTTCACTAAGCGTAAACACAAATTTTCATGAAATTCCTACTATTAGTTTCAGATATATTAATTATTTTACAATTAGCATATTTTAGGGGCTGTATACAAATTGAAGTCCAATACTCGATTGTTCAAATGCCACAGAATTACCAAGTCCTTTCTATTAATGTATTATTTCTTGAAAATGTGACCATTTTACTCCCTTAATATGTTTTGAATATTTCTATATACGGTAAAATCCCCCTCAATATTCATTTTATAATGTTTACAAGTGTTGAATTATCCGACTTTTAAAAATGTAAGGTATCTGTAATTAAAATAGTTTTCGAATATGTGAATGTGATTGGAATTTTTTCATAGGTGCTTTTATAATGCTTTTTCTCAAATTTTGAATTTACTAACTCACTCTTTTCTAAATTGAATTGGCAGAAATGTGAAGAATATCGGCGAATAGAAAATTTAGAATAAAAAAATAGTATGAAGGAAACAATGTAGAAAAAAAACAGACAAATTGCTTTTTAGTCTGAAAATAAATCCCAAGTCAATTGTTATAATGGCACATTTAAAAAAAAATTGACTTCACTCTTTTTGAGAGGGTGTCTATACCAGAATCTTGTCTTAAGCGGAAAAATTTCAGTCCCGGAAAAAAGTATGCCGCAGAATTATACATGCTGAGACAGAAACCTGTCTTAGTTTTTAGAACCATGTGATATAATTTTCTTTGGTTTTAAATAAATGTAGAAAATATCAAGACACAAACTGTACTTCGCAGAAAAGTTTAGTAGTTTCGGCTGCTTTTATATATTGTAAGTATTAAGTTTTGATTCTTGAAGTTAATACACTTGAAATGCTATCTCAAAGAATATAAATAAGAATAAGAAATAAAGAATCAAATAAGAATATGCTAAAAATTGATTGGTAAAACTTTAAAGAATATGTATATATAGGGAATAATCGTATACGGTGAACGCAGGGAAACAAAAACGCTTTTAATTTGTGCTTTCCTCATTCATACCTCATTGTGTTATCCTCTCATTTGAAGTGTGGATGTTGTTTCATTTGGAAGTTATGAAAATAAAATACTTTTTTGCCTAAAAGTTACTCATTTAACCGTGTTATAGATTATATACCTCCAGTCTAATTGCATGTAGTATTTCAGCTCGAATATCATTATATGCTGCACTATTTCTACACTTAATACAAAGAGGTTAACTCTAACAAAACTGAAAGAAGTATGCAACCACTTATTTCAACAAACTGACGCGGTACACAGTGAGACAAGGAACAGCAGAACAATGTCTGTGTAGAATTACAATTATATTTATTATATAATGAAGAACATGTATTATTCGTTACTTTAATACTCTTTTATGTCTTTGAGACATAGGCGCCCATAGATAGGTGGCACTTTCCTCACCTTACCTGTAATAGGAGCTTCAAACTCTAGTTCCTTGATTTATCTGTTTTTGGACCCTTTAAAGCGTTCTAAAATTCAGACGTTGATAAATCAATGATGAAAATTCTAGGAACAACCACGTCATGTGTCATATTGTTGACTGTGTCGAAGAAACACACAAAAAATCAGCACTGTCCACTGTGTAATTTGGTATATCGGTTTCTTCAGTTTTCAGTCAGTGTTCATAGCATTTTTAACACCACTTTTTTTACTAATTTATATTTCCAATGAATTTAAAATTTGATTTTCATTTTGCCGTAACGTATTATAAAAGATAATTGCACTTGTTCTCAAAACGGCGTTTTCTGATAATTATTTATTGATTTTTACAATGATATCCCAGAATTACTGGGTTTTCGTACCATTTTGTTGCAGTGTATGATATTTTTAAATGGCTGAGAACAAAATAAAGGCTGTTGATGCGCAAAACAAGTTTATTATTTTTAACGTTTGACTAATTAATTTAAAATTTTCATTCAAACATTCCTGAAGAAATTATGATATTGAATATATTTATTTTAATTATTCTAATCAATGTCAAAATTCTGTTAAATTTAAAAGTAATTTTAATATGAGGTTTTTAATTACTTTTCTTATGCTGCTTTGATTTCGAGTAAGTTAACTACTAATATAGTACTACATGTATGGTACTATTAACAACTAACTAACTAAAAAATAAAAGGGAACTTTCAGTCAGTTATATTAAAAGAAGAAATATTCCATGGCTATTTTTCTACGATCCTAAAGGTAAACAGAATTCTCTAGGTCTAAAATGCTATCTGCTAAAGTTAAAATCCTTTAGAGAAAATAATCCAGCAAGTAAAATATTATTGTAACGAATATTATTTTGATAAAGGCCAGAAACGAAAGCATATTATCAACTGTGGATATTAGTCTTGTTATTTTTAAGTGGCGAATGAAGTTCTACCACATATTTTGGACAGAATGTCGGAATGGTTTAATTTTATTCTAGAATTGTCACAATCGTCAGTCACTGAATACCAAAATATTAACATTAATGTATTATTGTTTTCAAATTGTTGCAAAATTTTCCATTTTTAAATTTTACGTTTTTACTTTCAAATAAATTTTTAATGAAGAAAAACAACATCATTTACCTCTTAGAAAATAAATATACGCCAGTATTTGACACCAACTGAATAAACTTAATTTAAGAATAGGTGCTCGGAACTGAATCATTAAGACCCTAGGCGGCATTTTCTGATTATGAAAATAGACGTATCTACATTTCAAGATCCTGAAAATGATTGTTTCAACATAACAGTATTTTTTGCAATGAAAATACTAATATGGATGACAAAAGTAAAACCAAAAAATATAAAATAAGCTTTATTAATTATCAATGGTACTTGAACCCTTAAGGCTGTTCTCAAATCCAAACGGGCAACTTTATGACATAAGTTTTAATTTATTTTTGTTCGGAAATGCATGAAACTAGCAGGTGTTGTTGTTCAGAAACTACGTAATCGAGCTGTTTTTCTGATTTTTTTGCAAACGCAATAAATCTTTCAGAAAATAGTATCAAAGTGGGCGCTTTGAACCGAATTTCCCCGCGAAATGAGAAAAACCACTCAAGAAAGGGTGAAAAACGTGTTTGTCACGTGATCAAAATCACTGATAACTCAATAGGTAATTTATTGATAAAAAAATGGAAAACAAAGTTCTATTTCAAATCGCTTCCATGATCAGGCTTTCCAATTTTATATCTTTCTGTTAAAAAATGAATTTGTAAATGTGTCAAAACATTTAGCGCTTGTTGAGCACAGCAGTTGATAACAGCCTTAAGTCTAGAATACTAGACACTCGTGATTATCACGACTATGTAATCTAAACTATGTATAGTAACAAAACCAATCACAACAGCAATTAGTTATCTTTCGTAAATTGTAGTGTTTTGCTTTCGGTTTTGTGTTTGTTTGTATCTCTGATGGATAGTGATTTTATTTTCTACTTTTCTGTGCTTTATTGTAATGCAACAAACAATAGTTCGAAAAACTTATGAACTTTACATATGTACTACTTGTTTAGTTCGAACCTTATTTCTATTTGTATGATATAAATAAACCTTAATTTCATCTCTTTACATTACATATAATTAAATAATTCACATGTAATTAAAAATAATGACATAAACTACTTTTGACGAAATTCAATATATCTGGTATTCAGCATACTATCACTAAATTGAATATCGTCTTTAAGGGGTTAAAAGAGGTAAAAGGTTTACTTAGTCAATCAGTTTTGGCCCTGCGGCTATAAGAGGAATGTCTTTATCGAAGGAAAAATGATCCAAATTATTTTTTTATGTGTAAGGTTTTCGAAAGAGTAATGGCACCTCACTTACTATTTTGGACGATTTATGTAATCAAACTAATTTATGTTGCTAGCTTTTATTTATTTTTTATTAATATTTTTCGGGATCGGGTTGAATTTTTTTGCCTGTCTTCACAGTAAAAATGTCTGTCTTCACAATGAGAGACAGCTCGCTAGTGTCTAATTACTTTAGCCGCGGCAAAAGTGATGCAAACAGAAATTTTTCAAGGGGAAGCGAAAAATCATGAGTCCAGCAATACATTATGAAACACTTTCCAACACATTCAGCAAAACTTCACAATTTATTAAGGTTAAAGATGATGTCTAAATAAGCAATTTGGAAAACGCATAACACATATGAAAACACAATTTCTGCAATTACCAGCAATAGTTAGAAAAATATCCGATTTTTTGTGCGTGTGTGATGCCATGTATATGACCTATTCTATAGATTTGTATGCATACTTACATATTATCCTAAAAGTCAGGTCAGTTAAACGCCTAGCACAGTTGAAAATTCCCCTTCAGAAACTGCTGTCAATAAACGGAATTGTACTCGAGATCGAACTGTACTCGACGGTTTATTAATGTGAAAGATGATGTCTTCAATTTAGATAGCGCATAACGCATTTGAAAACCCAATTTCTGCAATTGCCAGTAATAGTGAAGTCTTGTATATGATCTATAGAATTTATGCACACCAAGCAAAATAATAATAACAATTAAATTTAAAAACGCGTACCACAACTGAAAAAGCACTTCCAGCAAATAGAATTTATGCACACCAAGTAATATGCAAAATAATAATAATTCAATTTAAAAACGCGTACCACAACCGAAAAAGCATTTCCAGCAATAGAATTTATGCACACTAAGAAATATGCAAAATAATAATAATAATAATAATAATTAAATTTAAAAACGCGTGCCACAACTGAAAAATCACTTCTAGTAATAGAATTTATGCGCAAGAAGAAATATGCAAAATAATAATAATAATAATTAAATTTAAAAACGCGTACCACAACTGAAAAAGCACTTCCAGCAATAGAATTTATGCACACCAAGTAATATCCAAATAATAATAATAGTAATAATAATAATAATTAAATTTAAAAACGCATACCACAACTGAAAAAGCACTTCCAGCAATAGAATTTATGCGCAACAAGTAATATGCAAAATAATAATAATAATAATAAAATTTAAATTTAAAAACGCATACCACAGCTAATAAAGCACTTCCAGCAATAGAATTTATGCACATCAAGTAATATCCAAATAGTAATAATAATAAAAATAATGATTAAATTTAAAAACGCATACCACAACTGAAAAAGCACTTCCATCAATAGAATTTATTCGCAACAAGTATTATGCAAAATAATAATAATAATAATAATAATAAAATTTAAATTTAAAAACGCATACCACAACTGAAAAAGCACTTCCAGCAATAGAATTTATGCACATCAAGTAATATCCAAATAATAATAATAATAATAATAATAATTAAATTTAAAAACGCGTACCACAACTGAAAAAGCACTTCCAGCAATAGAATTTATGCGCAACAAGTAATATGCAAAATAATAATAATAATAATAAATTTAAATTTAAAAACGCGTACCATAACTGAAAAAGTACTTCCAGCAATAGAATTTATGCGCAAAAAGTAATATGCAAAATAATAATAATAAAATTTAAATTTAAAAACGCGTACCATAACTGAAAAAGTACTTCCAGCAATAGTATTTATGCACACCAAGTAATATGCAAAATAAAAATAATAATAATAAAATTAAATTTAAAAACGCATACCACAACTGAAAAATCACTTCGAGCAACAGAATTTATACGCAACAAGTAATATGCAAAATAAAAATAATAATTAAATTTAAAAATGCGTACTACAACTGAAAAAGCACTTCCAGCAATCGAATTTATGCACACCAAGCAATATGCAAAATAATAATAATAATAATAAAATTTAAAAACGCGTTCCACAACTGAAAAAGCACTTCCAGCAATAGAATTTATGCACATCAAGTAATATGCAAAATAATAATAATAAAAATAATAATTAAATTTAAAAACGCATACCGCAACTGAAAAAGCACTTTCAGCAATAGAATTTATGCACACCAAGTAATATTGAAAATAATAATAAGAATAATAAGAATTAAATTTAAAAACGCGTACCACACTTGAAAAAGCACTCCCAGCAATAGAATTTATATACACCAAGTAATATGCAGAATAATAATATTAATTAAATTTAAAAACGCGTATCACAACTGAAAAGCCATTATTGTTTATATGCAGAGGCCAATGTATGTACTGAGGCCAAATTCTTTTGTGTGTGCCTGTAAATAAACGATAAATTACATACACACCATATTCTACAGTTAGCAACTTGTAGTATATTTCAGTGATTATATATAAGTTTCAATGTGTTTAAAATAGCGTAACATCATTAAAATCCACAAACGATTTTTCCCCATAGTCCGTACCGTAATGTATCAGAATTCTTTTGAGTGTTTCTATAAACGAACCGTAAATTCTGTAATACTTCTTTTTCAATACCGACCATACCACAGCAAATCCCAATAACATATATCAATTTCGTGGCAATTTGTCTTATTTAAGCGAGTTAGAAAGCACGGACAGACTAACCTAATTCATAAACACTTTTCAATTATTTTGGAAAAAGTTAAAAAGATGTATAATAAACAAGACTCTTTAATAGCTTCGCTAATGAATGAACAGTTTTGCTATTTAATTCCTGTTCTGAAACAATTTCAAGTTTAAAATTGAATGAATGCAATAATGCACGAGTTGCTCAATATGATGAATGCAATAATCCATAACTGCCTATTTTCCTTCATATTAGAACAATTATAATTTTAAACAATCGTATAGAAAATCGTGCACAAAGTAATAAAAATTAAATTAGGACTTAGCAATGACTGATCCCTTTATTTTCTTTATTGTCCATGCACCCCTGACATAATGTATCTCATTATTTGCGTAAAAAAAATAATAAACCACATCTACATGTTCATGAAACAAGATGGGTTTCAAATATAGTTATTTTAAAATCATTTTCCTTGTTGAATTAACAATTTTGACATTAAGATTTTTAAAACAGGATCAGTTTTAAAGTATAAAAAAGGCAATAATTCACGATAGGTGCCCAATAAATGCTTGAAAGATCCCCAATGTGTGAAAATAGAATAATCTACACACATTTATTTTTCTTCATCATGGTCGCCATCATCATGAACCGTTTTCAATCCACTGCTGGATGTAGCGCACCCCCCCCCCCCACACACACACACACCAGATTTTTCCATTGTTTCCTGTATAATGCTTTGCCATCCAATTAACTCCAGCTACTTTTCTGATTTCGTTGCTCCATCTTACCTGATGTCATCTTCTTTGTCGTTCTACATCTCTGAGAATCCACCGTGTGGTGTTTATACTCCATCTATTGTCTTCAGCCCATTTCCATTTTAACCGGATGATGTCAAAAACTTTCGACCGGCTTCTTATCCAGGTTATTATTTTTTTTTTCTGCCTAGTTATGCCTAGCATACAGCTTTCTACACTTAAACTTACCCTATTCCCCCTTTATAACACTATGTTGTTTGTACTATTTTTCCTTCACATTAGATTAATAACCATTTTCAATAACCGTATAACAAACGGAACACAAAATAATAAAACATGAATTAGGATCTTATAAATGACCGACTTCCATGTTTTGTTTGTCTGGGTTGTTCGTACACCGCTGGCATAACATATTTTTATTATTTGTTAAATATAGACATCAAATAAACCAGATCTTCAGTTTCACGATACGAAATGAGTTTAAAATTCAGTTGTTTTAGAATGATTTTCATTGCTGATTTAACAGTTTTGACGTCTCATTAAGGTATTTTAAAACGAAATCAAGATAAACTGAGTGTAAAAATTCACAACGAGAAAACTGTGGTATTTAAATAGAAATTTCCCCTTAGCAACGCTGGCAGTGTATCTCTAAGAAGAATGAACACGTTGCTAAGCAACGTTCTGATATTTTATTTTCAGACAGAAACTTAAGAAAGACTTGTAGCAGAAGGAACAGCTTTTAAAAAACTACTTAAATCAAGAAAATGTCTAACAATGTCAGGTTTATACTTGCATAAATGTTATTTTTACGATATAAGGAATGGATTATCCTGATAAATTTTTATTTGTCGCTTAATAGTTTAAAAGTGCAAAAACAGCAAAATGTAATTTTAATAATATGTTGAAAAATATCAGTTCGCAGATATTAATAATGTACTGTCATTCTTAACGTGGAACAGTTAAAAAAAAATTATATTTTCTCAAAGAGTGTGTGGGTTCGAAACCCGTTCCTGGCATAAGTTGATACTCTGATATTGTTAGCGTTCTGATAAATTAGTTCAATAATGTGAATTATATTTTATTTCAGAAAGGAAAGTTATAGAATCTGTTTTCTCTTCATTATTATTTAGTAAAATTTACACACGCCCCCAATATTTTTTTAATTATTGTACTTAGGGGAGGTAGGGGTAATTAGGATCACTTTTCGACAATTTGAACTTAGAAAATTAATTGCCAGAGGATGAAGTAAACTACATACTAATGTTATGTATAATTTTACTCAGTTGGTAGTTGCTTCTTGAAATGTGTAAAGAATTATTTTAAATGTATTATGTTACCCGGTACAAGTGTCTTTTTTAAAAAACACCTCTTTGATCTCAATTACCCTCAATTACCTTTTTGAAATGAGGTAATTGGTATCAATGGTATTTTTTTTCTCATGCCTTACAAGATACACAGTAATGGGTAAATTGGATTAAAATATGTCTGTGTGGGCTTTACAGCAAGATATTTTTGCTTTTACTACTACAACTATTCTCAGAGATACAGTATTGGAAAGATAAGTACACTGGAAAAAAACGTTTTTTTAAAAGGATTTTCAATATTAAGATATTTTACACACTGTCTACAAAACAAAATCAAATGCAAAATTTTCTATTGGAAATTAATAGTCTTGTTGTATAACTAAAGAACTAATTTTTAAACTTTAAAAAAATCAATTTTTTTTTCAAAATAACATGAAATGCAAGCAACGGGGGAAAAGGATCAATCAGAGATCATATGTTGTGAAGGATGAACATTTCATTTACATTGAAAGTGTTGAGGCCTAATTAGGCCTAAAACCTGCAGTCAAGGCTAAAATTTAGAATAAATGTAAAATAAATGTTTTTGCTAACACAAAATGTGCAGTAAAGTAAACCAAACTAGGAGTATTTCACAGGATCTGAAAACTCAAAGATTAACAAATGGATTCTAAATTAAAATTTTATTTAAATAGAAAATAAAATATGCGATCCCATTTATCCTTAACCTAAAAACTGTATAATCCTATTTACCGTGAAATGCTATTTCTGGGGTAATTATAATCATGCAGATTATTAACATTATGCTTCGCCTGTTGCAAAACGTAACCATTTCCTCTTAAAAACAATCTTTTTCTAAATTTAAATCCATAGCTATATTTAAATATTCCTACCATTTTTTACATAGGACCTTTTTAACTAAAACATTCTCACTTTGACAGGCAACGTTTTTCTTTGTGTTCTGGGAAAACGATGATTACTTCTACTGGAACATATATTTCCACTCCAAAAAAATTGCACATGCAGATTATTAGTCATACTTCATACTTAGCATGATCAATTTTTAGGTGTGTTCGTAATTATATAAATACGTAGCACCTATAGTCATCGTTCAGTCCGTCCGTCTGTCCGTCCGTCCGCATATAACAGCGCAAAAACTAACCATCCGAATCATTTGAAATTTAAAATATATAATTGTTGCATAATTTTGTCGAGTCATTTCAAATTTTATGAAAATAGGATGTATAATTTAATTATAGGTTCAGTCAAAAGTATTCCGTTACATTACGGCCAATGGGAGAAAATTATTGAAAGTGCATTTTAATGATGTACCAGCCTTCCGAACGGTCTAAAATTTTAAATATATAATTGTTGCAAAATTTTGTCGAGTCATTTCAAATTTTATGAAAATCGGTTGTATAGTTTAATTACAGGGACAGTCAAAAGTTTTCCGTTACATTATGGCTAATGGGAAAAAATTATTTCAAGTACATTTTAATGATGTCACAGCCTTTCGAACAGAATGAAATTGATAGGCATTTATGAAGTGCACTAAAATATACATTCAGTACAATATACGGTGAATATATATATATATATATATATATATATATATATATATATATAACTAGTTATAGAACGAACGCACCTCATTTGCCACGTTTGGCGAACAATTTCCAACTTGTTTTTATCTGTTACAGATCGCCCCTTAAGTGGTCCTGATTTCAATTACCCCTGATCCTAATTAACCTTACCTCACCTTAAAGTTTTAATAAAAAGCTTTAACATGTAATTGTCGACTAAAAAAAAAATAGAAATGATTTGCAATTTCCGGTATATTCTTTATTAGAAATGATCGATAAGACATATATACTAAAAAAGTAAATGATTATTTTCCGGGTGGAAAAAAAAAAGAAGAAAGGGAAAATATTTACAAAAAAAACCGCGGTTGCCGTTACAATGCAAGTAAAATGTTTATATTTGAGAAAAATACAAAAATTTTAACTTCAAAATTTCTATATTTGTAAAATTTTTAAGTTGGAAAAAAAACTTGATGTTGCTCTTCTTTGGATCTGAAAAATGTATTCTCTGAAAATCTTTCGTTGTCTCTATCCATGTAAAGACAGTCAACTTGCAACTGATACTCAGTCCTATTTTAAAGGGAAATGTATATACAGTAAAATCTGCCTAAGACGGAATCGACTGGGACCGGGAAATTTTTCCGTCGTAGACAATATTCCGCCTTATGCAAATCCGTAAAAAAAAAAAGAAACTATTGCGTATTTTTAACAAATTTTAAAAAGGAGGGTTATCAATTTAATGCTTGTGTTTTTTTTTTTTTTTTTTTCTTAACAGAGAGAGAGTTTTAAGTATGAAATTTTGCTTTTTATGAATTTAATGAAAAGCATAAAAGACAAAAATGTGCACATTTTTATTTATTCAATCGACATTTTCCTTTTATTTACGATTGTTTAGTTTTTTTACACAAATAAACTATTTTTCTCAGCGAAGTAGATACATACGGAATACAGTACACATACAATTAAACTATACTGTTTTAATTTATTTTTTTTCCATTATCCTAATAATTTACAAAAAATACGCTTTTTTAAATTTTGGATGTTTTTTTTTTTTTTTTTTCTTAAAATCTCGTAGTCTTATATTTACTGTTAGAATAACGGCCTATATAAATATTTTTTTCTATAAGGGTAATGGGAAAAAATGCATATTTTAAATTTTTATACCGTAAAAAAACAAATTTATTTGGGTTAAAAAATGTAAATAAAAAGAAAATTTTGTCGAGTTATTTTGTTTTTCTTTTCATTAAATCCGCAAAAATTGAAACTTTCATAATAAAAATTCTCTCTCAGTATGCATCTTTTTGTTTATATTTGTATTTTATATGTATTTATTTATATATATTTGATCTGTCAATCAGTTTTAAAGTTTCATATGCCGGACGCTTTTTATTTTTAAAGTATCCTTTTTTCCGTCTTATACGAAATGTTGTTTTCGGCGGGACCTTGTAAACCTTTCCGTTTCCGCGTTAGGCAGATTCCGGCTTATGGAACACGTATTAATGTTATTTTCTATGGATTCGCCGGGACTTGAAAATCTTTCCGTGGTAGACAAATTTCCGGCTTACACAGAGACACCTTACACACCTTAGACAGATTTTACTGTATATATAATTTTATTTCTTTTAATATTACTAATAAATATTTTCTATTCCGTAAACAAATCCGACATTTTACTGATGTTATTAATCTTTAAGTTGCTTACCGTCATATTTTAACGAGATACACACACATTACATAAATTCATATTCGAATAAGTTTTTTCATATGAAAAATGTTTTTTTTTTTTTTTTTTTTTTCTTTTTTCCCCACAAAGGTTGTTAAGCCGAACTTGATCAGCAATAGTCAAAATCCAGCCCGAAACAGACTGTAACCTGCAGCAATTAGAGTCAGCCTGACCAGAAAACTACCCGTAACAACAGAAAAAAAATAAATAAAATAGCATAAACCTGACTAAAATTGAAGCGTGAGCCGGTAAAATCCGGTTAAGACTCTTAACCCGAATCCCCCAAAAAATTGAATCAGACGACCCGAATAGGGCTCGGCAGCAAAAGGACCAAACGGACACGATGCAGGACTTACAGTTAAAGAAAACAATCCCTTTTAAAAGAAATGAATTACCTATTAACACTAAAAAGATCGTGAGGGGTCATTTTGACCCCTACCATATGAAATATTTCGGTTCGAACCAGAAATTTCTTTGTAAAATAAGTTTAAAAGACACAAAGAACAAAAATATTAAATAAATATGTTAAACAGATTTAAATAAAAACTCCGGTGTAAAATATTTTTACAAAACTTGAGTAAAATTTCTGGTCTTTTTAGTGTTAATAAACAATATTTATATGATTTCCTTTACTCTTTTTCTCCCTATCTTTAAACGTACTTCTATTAACAAACGTAATTATTTTAATATCTTTTAGCAAGAGAGGCGCCAGGATTTGCCCAATTTTCATCGACCCCGAAACCGACACACTTCAAACCAAAACCCAGCCAAACCGGAAATGAAAGAAAGTTAATTCCTATTTTAATCCAATTTTGGAAAAGTAGTTTGCAATTATATATCTAGTTTAAATTTTAGTGTTTAAGTTAAAAATGAACATATATATGTTCATTAATGTTCAGATACATAGTTTTTCGTCTGAAAAAATATTCTGAACTTTCATTTGAATAATCGGTTTAATCGAAATCGAGCCTGAAAGGGTGAAAACTCAACCCAAAACCGATCCGGACGAAATACATTTAAAGTCAGCTAAAGTCTGAAAAGGTATGAAATGGCAAAAAAATTATTTAAATTTAAAATTATTTAAATTTGTTAGAGAAAGTATCACCGTGAAAATTAGCAGTTAAACGTTACACCCGATTGCAGTCCTGAACAGGTAATAAATAACATTTGCGGCTCTGCAATAAGGCCAACGGGGTACCCGACCCGAGCCCAACAAAAAAATATTTCTTCGACCTGACCCGAAACCCAACATATTCCAATCTGAACCCGAAATATTTCAATTCAACCCAACCCGACATCAGAGAAAATTATCCAAAATGTAACGTAATTATCGAAAAATAATCTGTAATCATATCTCCAAAATCAATTTTATCGTTTAAGTTTAAAAAAAGTCCTTCCGGCCAGTGCCGGGAGGAAGAGGTAGCTTTCATATTCCTTATTTTAAAAAAGCCAACTTATATTATTCAAACACACGAAGCTCAATTAAGTGGAAACCGAATGTAGGAGATTCAATACTAATTTTTATCAATACTAAATCATTATGAATGAGAATTTCGCGAAATTAGTCAGCTTTATCCAAGCTGCTTTTAATTAAAGTAACTTATATTTGGCTGCCAAATTCGGCGATTTCTTAAAGTGCCTGCAATTTTAAGACAACATGGTGGATGAGGCTAACCAGTGAACTTGGTCGAGACCTTAGTAATTGCTGTGCACAGGCTCACTCACATCGGAATCGGTTGATATATACGAGTGCTGTCGCAGGCAAAAAATCAGATTTTTCAAAATGTCACCCACGTTAGGAATTGAAACTACTATATCTGAGCCATTTTTTAAGATAAAGGCAAACAAAAAATGCTCCTGAATCCTTATATCAAGGTCAAATACTTAAGAAAGAAACCTTTTTCAATTTCTAATTTTTTTTGCACCTCACTTTAAATATAATTTTTTTTAATTTAATGGCCGCCATTTTGAAACAAGATGGCTGATGAAGCTGGCCAGCGAACTTGGTCGAGATATTGATGTGTACTATCCACATGCCTTCTTCCATCGAAATAGGCGAATACGTGTGGTATCGCGTGACAAATACAAGATCGTTTCAAAGTGTTAGCCATGATAGAAATTCAAAGTGCTATAATTCAACCACTTTTTAAGATATAAACAAAAGAACAAATTTTCAGAAACAAAAACTGCTCCGAATCTTTGTATCAAGGCCAAACACATAAAAAAAATCTTTTTCTTTTTCCAATTTTTTAATACCTCATTTTAAATTTTAAAATACATTTAAAAAAAATCGCAACCCTTTTGAAACAAGATGGCGAATGAAGCTGGCCATCGAACTCGGTCGAGACATTGGTATGCACTATGTACAGACCAAGTTATATCCAAATCGGTTCATAAATACGCCTGTTATCGAAATTCAAAAATCAGGTCGTTTTAAAATGTCAGCCACAATAGAAATTCAAAATGTTATAACTCAGCCATTTTTTTAGATATAGACGAAACAAAACCTGTTCCGGAATCTTTGTATTAAGGTCAAACACATACGAAAAAATCTTTTTCATTTTCCAATTTTTTGGCATCTTATTTTAAATTTAAATTTTTTAAAAAATTTTTAAGTGGCCGCCATTTTGAAACAAGATGGCGGATGAAGCTGGCCAACGAACTCGGTTGAGTTATTTGTATGTACTATGTACACACCAAGGTACATCCAAATCGGTTCATAAATACGTCTGTTATCACGTGGCAAAAATCAGGGCGTTTCAAAATGTCAGCCACGCTAGAAATTCAAAATGCTATAACTCAGCCATTTTTTAAGATATAAACGAAACAAAAACTGCTCCCGAATCTTTTTATCAAGGTCAAACACAAAAGAAAAAAATATTTTTTCAATTTTCAATTTTTTGGTACCACATTTCCAATTTAAATTTTTCTTAAAATTTTAAATGGCCGCCATTTTTAAACAAAATGGCGGATGAAGCTGGCCAATGAACTCGGTCGAGACATTGGTCTGTACTATGTATAAACGAAGTTACATCCAAATCGGTTCATAAATACGCCTTTTATCGCGTGACAAAATTCCGGACGTTTCAAAATGTCAGCTTCGCTAGAAATTCAAAATGCTATAACTCAGCTATTTTTTAAGATATAGACAAAACAAAAACTGCTACGGAATTTTTGTATAAAAGTCAAATACATAAGAAAAAAATATTTTTCCATTTTTAATTTTTTGGTACCACATTTCAAATTTTAAATGTTTTTAAAAATTTTAAATGGCCGCCATTTTGAAACAAAATGGCGGAGGAAGCTGGCCAACGAACTCAGTCGAGACATTGGTATGTACTATGTACACACCGAATTATAGTGATGGGCGATAACGAGATGTTTTTCTCGATTTTCTCGATTGTATGGACATCTCGATACTTTTCGATTGTGTAATTTTTTTTCGATGACTCCAGTTTGCCAATTGCTTTTATACATCATATATTATATATTATATACGTCATACATTTATCAAGAATCGTCTGCGGGTGAACTGGAATGAGTCGGCGTTAATAAAGACTAGGTGACTTCGCCCGCTAGTGAGCCCCTCCTTTAATCGGGGCCGCTAAGTTATACATAATCTTGTAATATGAAATCACGAACAGGTTACCGCTATATACGACACCGTATAGCAGGCGTGGTGTGCACGCACTACAAAATCTTGTAAAAAAATATAATCTCGAAACGAACGAACCTCGGACCAGATGTCTTGGGGGAGGGGTCAAAGTGAGCGGAGGGGCACCGTAGCTGCATAATATGAATAAGTCGTCACAGGACTTTAGGCCTTTCGAACCATATGTCACATGAGTGGTCTGGATCTGAATTTATAAAAATGCCCTTCCCGAGGGGGCAAAGAGGGGGTAAGGGTGCGGGAGATGGATAACATGAGTAAGTGGTCATAGGCCTTTCCAACAATATGTCACATGAGGTGTCTCGGCTAAATTTAGAAAAGTGTCCCCCGTGGGGGAAAAGTGGGGGGCGGTCACCGGAAGTGCAGAACATCAATAAGTAGTCACAGACCTTACCAATAATGTCTCACATGTGGGGTCTTGGCTAAATTTGAAAAAGTGTCTCCCGGGGGGGCAAAGTGGGGGGACGGACACCGGAGGAGCATAACATCAATAAGTAGTCACAAACCTTTCCAACGATATCTCACTTGTGGGGTCTTGGCTATATTTTTGGAAAAGTTTCTCCCGGGGGGGGGGGGGGCAAAGTGGGGGGACGGACACCGGAGGAGCATAACATGAATAAGTAGTCACAGACCTTTCCAACAATATCTCACATGAGTGGTCTTGGCTAAATTTGAAAAAGTGTCCCCCGGGGGGCAAAGTGGGGGGAGACTGTCATTGGAGGAGCATAACATCAATAAGTAGTCACAGACCTTTCCAACGATATCTCACATGAGGGATCTTGGCTAAATTTGAAAAAGTGTCCCCGTGGTGGGGGCAAAGTGGGGGGGACTGTCACCGGAGGTGCATAACATCAATAAATAGTCACAGACCTTTCCAACAATATCTCACATGAGAAGTCTTGACTAAATTTTGAAAAGTGCCCCCCTGGGGGGAAAGTGGGGGGACGAACACCGTAGGTGCATAACATCAATAAGTAATTACAGACCTTTCCAACGATATCTCACATGAGGGGTCTTGGCTAAATTTGAAAAAGTGTCCTCCAGGGGGGGGGGGAAGTGGGGGGGGGGCTGTCACCGGAGGTGCATAACATCAATAAGTAGTCACGGACCTTTCCAACGATATCTCACATGAGGGGTCTTGGCTAAATGTGGGAAAGTGCCTCCGGGGGGTCAAAGTGGGGGGGACGGACACGATAGGTGCATAACATCAATGAGTAGTCACAGACCTTTCCAACGATATCTCACATGAAGGGTCTTTGCTAAATTTGGAAAAATGCCCCCCGGGGGGGCAAAGTGGGGGGACTGTCACCGGAGGTGCATAACATCAATAAGTAGTCACTGACCTTTCCAACGATATCTCACATGAGGGGTCTTGGCTATATTTGGAAAAGTGTCCCCCCGGGGGGGGGTCAAAGTGGGGGGACGGCCACTGGAAGTGCATAACATCAATAAGTAGTCACAAACCTTTCCAACGATATGTCACACGAGGGGTCTTGACTAAATTTAGAAAAGTGTCCTGAAATTTCATATATTATAAATAATATTTATCGGAGGGCTCCATAAAAAAATCCGATCTAAAATGATTAAAACGGAAAAAACTACCCCCCGCGGTGGGGGCCAAATTGGGAAGGGGAGGAAGAAAGTCTCATAATATGAGAGTCATTCGAGAGCTTTCCGATAACATATCACATCATGGGTCGAAAAAAAGTTTGAAAATTGATCCCCCTCCCTCCCCCCACTTGGGTCCACTCTTTCGCCCCGGAATTTACGCAGCTCCCACTTTAAAATTTTTATGTTCAATAAATAATATTTACCGGAAGACTGCACAAAAAACCCACATCGAAAATTATATTTAAATTTATTATAGAAATCGGCTACGGTTTTAAAAATTTGTTCGCCCCCTCCCCACCCCCCGAATTTCACCTTCAGGGGAAGAAAGGTTCATAATATGAAAGAGTTGTCAAAGGACTTTTCGATAATATGTCACAGGAAGAGTTCGGTAAATTTTTTTTAATTGCTCCCCGCCCACTCTCACGTCCTCTGAATTCACCCGACCCACCTTCCTCTTTGAAATTTTTATATTTAATAAATAATATTTATCGGAGGGCTCCGGGTATGTGACAGCTTGGTAGGGCTAAAATAAGAAAAACATTGAAAATTAAAGCTTCATTTCACAGCTCATTGTCATGCCTGTCAGCTCTGTCCAGCTCGCCCCTCGATATCTCATCTCGGCCCTTCTTGGCCGAGCGTGAAATGACAATCCTCGAGAGTAACATTTCGAGGAAGGACGAAAACTGATTTCTTATTCTCGACAATGTCATATGAAATGTTGAACAGTGACCGAGAGCGAGAAACGAGAATGGCAATGGGAAGCAATGGGATCGATGAGATATCTCGAAGTAAGCGAGAGGTTTGCCCTCGGGTTTGCCATCTCCTCGAGATAAACGAGCAGTTTGCAGCAGCCGAAAATACATCTGGAAATGCGAGAGAGAGGACGAGAGAAAGGAAGCTTTCAGAAGAGTCAAACTTACCGCGCTTCTGGTGTAAGTCATGATTTCCCAAAGGAGTACATGTTCTTTTCCATTCGCTTTTGTTATTAACCGATATGGGTTAGGAGGCATAGTGGTTTAAGTTATCAGTTCGGGTTTCTGTTGTTGATATAGAAGTTTTCTAGTGAATTTGGCGGCGCCAGTTTGTCTTGATTTTCAATGTTTCTCTTATTTTAGCCCTCATAGCTGTCCCATATCTCTTAATATTAGAATGCTATTGTTAAAACAAAACTGCACTGCAAATTATGTGTTTTCAAGATTTTAAGTGTCGCCTCAGGAAACAGGATTTTTCAAAATTATTTTCCCCCACTCATGTAATATATTAAAATAAGGGTAATCTCATAACCTTTCTAAATCTACCTTTCTTTTGTCAATCCACCGTTAATTTTAAGCCCCTGGGCTTAAAATACTCTAAAGGAATATACTTAGCGGCGGTTTTTTTCGTACTCTGGTACGGTATCTTGCACTCATAGGAAAATTATAAGACTAACATCAAATTGTGTTTAAAATCGAATAAAAAATATGGACATATGTTTCTTAATTTTAACTCCCTTCTTCGCCTCAAGAGGGCGCTTTAAAGTTTTGTTTCTTCAAACCTTTAGTATACTGTTTGTCCAAAAATTATAAAATTCACAAAATAAAGTCTTTTCACTCTCCCCTATCTTCTCGTATCAATTTTATTTTTACTACCACCAGGGGACGCCGCCCAGTGAAACATTTTACTTTTAGCCTCAGGCTATTGGTATTTTTCATCTGTTTTTCATAATGTTTTGTCTCATTGTTTTTCTTCATTGTAGATACCTATTGTACCTATTGTATATGTAGATACATTGTTTTTCTTCATTGTAGATTTCTTCATTGTCTCCAAGTTCTTGACCCATTCTGACTACTTGGGCACTCATTCTGGACCACCTGTGGCCCATCGGCCCCCTCTTCATTTGTCCGGCTCTAATCACACGCTTCACTTGTTCTTTTACCATTTTTCTTTTTCTTCAATTTTTTTCTTATTCAATGATTTAGTTTTTTTATCATTCTCAACTTCCCCTAGTCTCTCTTACATGAAGTTTACTTTCATCCTTGGTCTGCCCTACTGTCAATTTGGGGCCTAATGCCCCTTTTTTTTGGGGGGGGGGGCGTTTCTTCTACCTATTCCAGACCCATCATCTAATACCACGTTGGTAAGGATTGGAAAATTAAAATTATCCAAAATACCAAAAATGAAGTCCATTGAAGTTTTATTTTAGTTATAGAATTCCCTATTAGCGGATATATTTGTCTGTTTACTTTTCTATTTTACGATAACACTCCTTTGTTTTCGATAAACGGGGAAATTCAACAGCATTAGACACATTTTAGACATTTAAGGAACTTTAACTTGTATCGAACCTTCTGCCTTTATCGAAAAGAAGAAAATACTAATCGATTCTAGCTAATGCGCCTAAAATAAAAAATGAGCTAGTAAATGTGTCAGAAACTAGCTACTTTGGATTTCGATACAGACTTGAAGAATCATGTTGGAATCGCTAGGCACTGGAAAACAATTTCCGTGTTAGGCAGGTTCCCTCTCAGTAGTTATATATGTCGGGTTATCCTTACGTTTTTTCGATAAAGATGTCTTGTTTTCGATAAACGGAGAAATTCCACAGCATTTGATACACTTTAGACATTTAGGAAACTTTAATTTGTATCAAACCTTTTTCCTTTATCGAAAAGAGGGAAATGCTAATCGATTCTAGCTAATGCGCCTAAAATAAAAAATGAGTTTTTAAATGTGTCATAAAGTGTCACTTTGGATTTCGATACAGACTTAAAGAGTCATTTTGGAATCGCTAGGTACTGGAAAACAGTTTCCGTGTTAGGCAGGTTCTTTCTTGGCAGGTATCTTTATCTTACTATCCTTACGTTTTTCGAAAGAAACTTTTGTTTTCGATCAATGGAGAAATTCCACAGTATTTGACATTTAGGGGAACTTTAAACTGTATCAAACTTTTTGGAGTTATCTAAAAAGTAGTAGAAAGGTTATTTGATTCATCAAATGCGCCATAGTTACGCGATTTGGACATGGCAGTTTCATAGAGAAGAAAGGGGAATTTATTCCAATGCAAAGAAAATCATTTTAAAATACTGAAATTCAAATGAGATATCTTTATAAATTTCTTCCATAAGATTAGCATTAGCGAGCAGATCTTTTCACTTGACTGAAGTAACCCCTTAAGCCTAAATCAGGAGAAAATAATTGCGATAGCAGAATTATCGAGCAAACCCTATCACTACTATGAAAGTTTCGGCCAGAATAATAGCTAAGTTTTCCAACAATTGTTTTTAGCTTCTCTCGTTATAATCGATTGTAAAACATCTCGATTGTACATTATAGGAATTAATCGATGGCTGTATCGATTGTTATTTTTTACGATGACGATTTTTCTCGATTGTCGAATTTTCGAGAATCGCCCATCACTACCGAATTACATCCAAATCGGTTTATAAATACGAGAGTTACAGTATGACATAGGTCATATATATATATATATATATATATATATATATATGCCCGGGGCCTATTTTCATTCACGGCACTCGGATCGGGCCTGGGCCATACTCTTTTCTGAAGGCTCGGGCCTTCGGGCCTTACTTTTTTCCTGCAGAATCGGGCCGGGGGTAACTTTTTTTACTGTACAGAGTAGTGATGCAACGAATAATGGTTTGGCCGAATAACCGAATACCAATTATTCAGCCTAGTTATGGCCGATATTCGGCCTATTCGGCGCCGAATAATGAACTCATTTTTGTCTAAAATCAAAATATAGTATGCACTATATGCACAATTCTTGTATAATTTACAATTAAAATGTATTATTTTCCTTTAAAAAATTATTTATATGCAAATTTAATTTTTTATAGCATTATTTTATTATGAAAAAATATTCGGCTATGTTCGGAAAAAGAGATTCATTAAAAAAAAAATAATAATAAATATCGCAGCCTGCGGCACTTTATAAAGATGAAGATTATAAACTTGAAAAAAAAGTTAAGATAAATAGTTTTGGTCAGAACTCCTCGTACGAGACCAATTTTTTACAAAATCGACGTAAAAAATCAATGTTTTGTAGAAATTCCCTCAAATTCTCTCGGGCCGGTCCGGACTCGGGCCAAGATTTTAACTTTTTTCCAAGCCGGGTCGGTCTCGGGTTGAACTTTTAGCTGTTATGCCGGGCCAATAATTTTTTTCTACGGGCCGGGCTCGGGCCGAACTTTTCTCTTTTTTTACCGGGCCGAGCCAATATATATATATATATATATATATATATATATATATACGGGCTGGGCTGCTCTCGGGTCGACCAGGCCGAATACTTTTTCTATGAGTCGGAATGGGCCCGGAAATTTTGGCCCATGCAGATTTCTAGTTGGGTTACATCCGACCAGAACTCGAAAATTCCGAATAAAGTCAGTCTAAAACCGAAACCGAACCCGACGAAAAAATTCCCGTCGACCCGAAACAAAATAGGTGTATAATTTAATATAATTATGTAAAAATAGTCTAAGTCATATTTTTAATGTCAATTTTATCTTTCATTAAGAAAAATAAGCATGTAAAGAGACGCATTCATATTTAAATATACAGTTTTTCATTGTTTTCAGATCGTATCAGTTTTCCATCTAAAATAATTGACTAAACTTTCTTTTCTAAAATCGAGTTAACTCGAACCCGGCTCATAAGTATCAAAACTCTACCCGAAACCGAAACAATTATAGTCGATACGACCCCGAACTCAATCGCAAAAAAAAAAAAAAAAAAAAAAAAAAAACAACTAAAATCCAACCCGAACCAAGGGGTCGGGTTGCGTTGGGGTGGGGTTAAAGATGGGTTACCCGACCCGGTGAAGGACTCTAATCTGAAACAATATTTTGGATACTTTGAAAAATCCGGTTAAGACAAACCGATGCGTAAAAATCAAAACTTAACCAGAAACCGAAACAGCCCGTCTTACAAAGAAAAAAAAAATCAGCATCAACCTGACCCGCGGGTCAGGTTTTTTTAAATAAAGATAAACTAATATCGGGTCTTTTTTTAAAAACTAACCTGCATTCGATTCGACGGGTTGTCTGCTGAAATTTTTTTCAACTTGACAGTGGGGAAGGGGAAATGCATCCCCCTCAGACCCTGTTGTAGTGGCCCTCCTTTTCAGCAATAATATATGTTCTTTGTTCTATTTAAAACCTTTTCAGAATTTATAAAATTCGTAAAATTTCAATAGATGGCGCTTCTATAGAAGACACAGCTTTTTCCAGGAATTTCTCGGGTAGGTAGAAATGAATTTTCGTAGAACACACGCGAGAAATTGATTGAGAACAAACACTAAATTCTGAGAGAAAATTCTTTCCACTGAAAATATTCCAGATAAACATGAAAAAGGATCGTGATTCGTGGATTTTTTTTTTTTTTTTTTTTCCTGCCAAAATAAAATTTGTATCTCTTATTCCCGGAACAAATATGCGAAAAACGATCTTGTTTTTCAAATGAAATAAAAAGATATTAACTTTTCGATTGACACAGACATCTAAAAAAGATCTATAAATATTCCGCACTTTGTAAATACAAAATTTTAATTACAAAATCTTTTAAGACTGTTCTTTAATATAAATTGGCTGTTTTTTTGACGTCATTTATGAAGTCATTTTCATTAGTAAATAGATAAAAATCTCAATTACTTTTATTCAGATGCCAAGAAATGTAAAAGTGCTACACGTGTTTTTTTTTTTCGTTTTTTTTTTTTTTCTTTTCTCTCAAAGGCAAAGCAAAGATCTTTCAGAAACTGCTGCCCAAGTTAAAATTTTAAACCGATTTTCGGGACACTACAGTAAATCTTCTAAGAGATCAATCGAATAGTATAGGTTAAGATGTACCTGCAGGAAAATGAGTAACTAATTAAGGGTTGCCCTGGCCCCCTTGAGCACTTTTTCAAGGCCCCTCATATAAAAAAAGTAGCAACATTTTTTTTTTTTCGGGAGCATTCGAGGGGTTATCATTAGATATTACGATACAGTTGCCAAGTCAACCAAAATCTTTTTTTGTTTTTTAAGCAACTAATTGCATGGAATAGAACTGCATTTTAAAGTTTTTTTTTTCTTGCTTTTTAAATCCTTTTATTCATTTTGGGGTTCCCATCAGCAATTGGCGGCCGTGGTCTAGTTGACCTGTACGGTAATCAGTCAATGAAGAAAATGAAAAACGTAGCTCGATTCCGGAATTAGTAGTGTGTCTGCAAATTTCACGCGTTTGTGAAAATCGCAGAAACTTTTACAGTGCAGAAGGGAAAAAATAATAATCAGCCGTGTTAAATGCACATGAGTCTTGTAAAATGTAATAAAGTTCCCTGGTACAATAATTCAAGGAAAGAAAAAATAATCAGCTCAGTTAAATGTACATGAATCTTATAAAATGCAATAAAGTTTTCTGATACGATCATTCAAGGAAAAAAAATAATCAGACCTGTTAAATGCACATGAGTCTTGTAAAATGTAATTAAGTTGTCTGATACGATCACTCAAGGTAAAAATAATAACCAGGCCTATTAAATGCACACGAATCTTGTAAAATGTAATAAAGCTCTCTGATACGATCGTTCAAGGAAAGAATTTCAGTGACATTCATATTTCATTATATCAAAGTAGAAAAAGTTGAATAAAATTGAGTTATTTTATCCAAGTAAAGTTTATAGTTCGTTGCAAGGTCGTTCCCTTAAAAATTGAAAAGAGAAGCATAAAAAGACGAATAGAAAAATTTCGCAACATTTTAATTCTCTATCTACCAAAATATATTTTGTACATTTTATTCTCAGAAAAGTATTTGAAGGACTGCGGAAAAAATATCTTTTGTTTCAAAAAGAATAAACAAGGGTTTAACTTTTCATCAATATCTTTAAAAAAAAAATACACTTTGGGGAGGGGGGGAAGGGGGAATCAGCGTCAACCTAAATCACGGGTCAGGATATTTTTTTTTATAAATTAACCTCGGGTCATTTTTTAAAAACTAACCTACATCCGATTTAACCCGACCCGGGTCCGGTTGTCTGAAGGAAAAATGGGGTTACCCGCCCGATGCAGGAATTTTCAATTACAATATTAAAAAGAAATTTAATAAAACTAAAAACAACACATTAATTTCACATAATAAAATCAATTATAGTAGTATTTCAAGCTCTATGTAAGCTCCACCTCATCAGTACAGACCTTTCAAGATCTATATAAGTACAAATGTCAATCAAAAACCAAAGCTGTTGTTTACACATGTTCACGTTCAAAATTATGCGTTTAAATGCTGCTGCCACGGGACTCGGGTTCGAATCCTCGGGTAAGACATGAATGTAATTGTGAATGTCCATTTGTAGTTATATAAGTACGTAATGGAAAATGAAATAACAATTGCTGTGGATTGTTGTTGTTCTTGTGTATAATAAGGATCATTCGAGGCGAAAGCCATAGTTGCTATAGGCCTCAAAGTAATCAATGTCAATGTCAATATGCATTTAAAATATTAAACCACCAGGAAATATATTTCTGTAATCTAAATTGATTTACAAGATTACAGAAATCTCTTTTAAAAGAAGCATGTACAATAACACCAAAATATGTGATCCTGCTGTGACATATACTCACTGGTGATTTAATATTTTAAATGCATAATTTAGAACATGAACACGTGTAAGCAATAGCTTTGGTTTTCGATTGACATTTGTACTGATAAAGGAGCTTGTAAAGATCTTGAAAGGTGTATTATAATTGATTTTATTATGTGAAATTAATGTGTGTGTTTATTATTATTATTATTATTATTATTATTATTATTACATGTCTGATTTTAAAAGTCTTTTTAATATTATGCATACAATTTGCATTTCTATGCATTAAATACATTTTCTACATAACTAATTGTAATTATTTAATTTAAATTATTATTAAATGAAGTTAAATTACTTATATATCCAACAATCCTTATTTTTAGGGTTCGTTCATCTGATGAAACCCTATTCGTCTCGCTCCTCTGTCTGTCCATCACAGATCCCGTTCTCAGAAACTATATATATTGGAGACTTGAAATTTTGCACACTTATATCTGAACACCTCACATCAAACGACAAATCATAAAATTTTGAAAAAGTCTTATATTTATCCGTCTGGGCTCTAACTTGTGTATTTTAAGCTTTTTTTTTTAACTGAGTCCCTAATTAAGTTGAAGACTTGAAATTTTGCATACTTATACCTGAACACCTCACATCAAACGACAAATCATAAAATTTTGAAAAAGTCTTATATTTATCCGTCTGGGCTCTAACTTGTGTATTTTAAGCTTTTTTTTCTAACTGAGTTCCTAATTAAGTTGAAGACTTGAAATTTTGCATACTTATACCTGAACACCTCACATCAAACGACAAATCATAAAATTTTGAAAAAGTTTTATAATTACCCCTCAGGGCTCTAACTTGTGTATTTTAAGCTTTTTTCCTAAATGAATTACTATTTAAGTTGAAGACTTGAAATTTTGCATACTTATAGTAGAAACCTTGCGATCACACGATAAATCATAAAATTTTCAAAAAGTCTTATATTATTTAGCCCTCCGGTCTCTAACTTGTGTATTTTAAGCAATTTTTCTAACTCAGACCCTAATTAAGTTGGAGGCTTGAAATTTTGCATACTTATAGCAGAACATCTGCGATCACACGAAAAATCATAAAAATTTCAAAACGTCTTATATTAATTACCCGTCTGGGCTCTAACTTGTGTATTTTAAGCTTTTTTTTCTAACTGAGTCCCTAATTAAGTTGAAGACTTGAAATTTTGCATACTTATACCTGAACACCTCACATCAAACGACAAATCATAAAATTTTGAAAAAATCTTATATTTACCCCTCCGGGCTCTAACTTGTGTATTTTAAGCTTTTTTCCTAACTGAATTACTATTTAAGTTGAAGACTTGAAATTTTGCATACTTATAGTAGAACACTTGCGATCACACGATAAATCATAAAATTTTCAAAAAGTCTTATATTATTTAGCCCTCCGGTCTCTAACTTGTGTATTTTAAGTAATTTTTCTAACTCAGACCCTAATTAAGTTGGAGGCTTGAAATTTTGCATACTTATAGCAGAACATTTGCGCTCACCTGAAAAATCCTAAAAATTTCAAAATGTTTTATATTAATTACCCCATCCGGGCTCTAACTTGTGTATTTTAAGATATTTTTCTAACCTCACCCATTGCACCCGGTGGGTACTTTTCTATCTTTTGCCGACATCCCTCTTTGACCACTCTTTCATATTAGGCACATATTTCAGTTCCACTTTTTACCACCAGGGGGCGCCTATCTATCTCAGGTACTATGGGCCCGATCCCCTCGACTATTCGACTAATATATCTACGGATAGGCTTGTGTAGAATAGAGTGCGTCCCCTGGTTGTGAAATGTGGATCTAACAGATTTTGCAAAAGGATAAAGTGTTTTGAAAGGAATATTAAAAGAAACCCTCTGTGCGATCTGTGATCACACTTACCCACTTGTTATGAATAAATATGCATGTATGTGAAAAAGGAAAAGATAAAAAAAAAAACGGTTTAAACCAAAAAAACCTTGTTTAAATCAAATAAACCGGTTTTTTGGTTTAAAAAAAAAACCTTTTTTTTTTAACCCTTTTTTTTTAACTTTTTAAAACAGATTTCTATGTGGGTAATTTTCATAGCATAACTTAAGGCTGTTCTTAACTGCTCTGCCCAACAAGCGCAAAACGTTTTGACACATTTACAAATTCCTTTTTTAACAGAAAGATATAAAATTAGAAAGCCTGGCCATGGAAGCGATTTGGAATTGAACTGTTTTTTCCATTTTTGGATCAATCAATTACCTATTGAGTTATAAGCGTTTTTGATCACGTGACAAACACGTTTTCGCCCGCTCTTGAGTGCTTATTCTCCGTTCGCACGGAAACTCGGTTCAAAACGTCCACTTTGACACTCTTTTCTGAAAGATCTATTGCGTTTGCAAAAAAAAATGGAAAAAACAGCTCGATGACATAGTTTTTGAACAACAACACCTAGTTTCATGCATTTTCGAACAAAAATAAATTAAAACTTATGTGAGAAAGTTGCTCTTTTGGATTTGAGAACACCCTTAAAAAAACTACTTGGCAGAATGAGTTGTAATTTTAGATTCGCATATTCGGTTAACATTTTTATAGGTTGCAATTCATATTTTTATCTAAAATCAACTTAAAAATATGTATATTTTCTAAATTAATCTTTGAAAACAATATGAATTGTGATTGAAGATTTTTGTTTCCTTTTTTTTTACAGAAATCTATTTCAAACATTAGAATCCAAAATTGTAACTCATTCTGCCATATAGTTTTTGAGTTTTGCTGTAAAAACTACGCACATCGCAATCTGTTTTGCAACGATTAAAAAAGGACTTTAACATTAGGTGTTCCAAATTTTAAAACTTCACAATTCCTAAACTTTTTGACCGAATGACATCAATTTAGTATTCTATTCTATGTAAAGATCGACCGAAAATTCGGTTTCGTTTTTGTTTTCGGCCCAAAATCAGAGTTTCGCCGAAAATTTGTTTTCGGCGAAAATGCTGACGAAAATTCGAAACTCAACCGAAACTATATGTATTTCAAAAATCTCGTTTCTTCTTTCGGATATTTTCAACATTACTTATTGATATGAGCTGTATCGGCACTCCTTATTTATTGGTATAAACTTCAATGTTTATAATTAACAGTCACGACTGACTCAAGGCGTGAGTGAAAATTATAAAGTAAGTAATGCATATATGAGTAAACTTTGAAGAGGCTTTTCACGTGCTCATTAAAAGCTGCAGACTTAACACTAATAGAAAATGTTTAGTTTAAAACCGCAGAAGTGTTTCCAATACTCTTTGAGAAAGTTATAGTGTAACAGATGATCATTTACAAAAATTATAAAAGATAAATCGCAGGTATGTATACCTAAAACATTTTTTAATTAGATGAAATTCTTATACTTAGAAAATCATTCTGTATCGTTGATGAATTAATTAAATTTTATATGAAAATTAAAAGTTTAGCACAGAAAGCCAACTTGGGCCACACGCATAATTAATTCATAATTATGTATATTTAATAAACGCGTATAATTAATGAATAATTGTGTATATTTATGTATTAATTACTTAATTTTTTTTGGACATTTTCGTTTTCGGCCGAAAATATGAAGATTACCAAAATTTGGTTTCGGTTTAAAAAACCCATTTCGGTCGATCTGTAATTTCAAGGTAAAATTTACCCCCCCACCCCCCCCCACCCCCCACCCCCCTCAAGAAAAAAAATGCTGTCAAAAGTGTGTGTTCGAGAAGTCCAGTCGAATGACTATTTCCATGTTTTGGAGAACAATTTGTTTAATAAAAAGTATGGGGTTTCACTCTACCTCTCTCTTTTTCTTTTCCTTCACCGGCTGTAACTATCCTTGCAAGAAAATACCGTATTTTAGTTTACCTGTAAAACAGGTGCATTGGAGAAACTAAATATGAATACACTAATATAATTTCTGAGAATAAATACAGATATACATATATATATATGTGTGTGTGTGTGCGCATTATATCATAAACTAAAGCAATTTTCGGGGAAAACAGGCTTCTACCTTAATAAATGTTTTCATAAAAAAATTAATTAAAAGTGAAACTAAAACCACAAAATGGCCCTCACATAAATTCACGTGACAGTTTTTGCGGTTTGGCAAACGCCTACTCCAGTATTGCATAACAGCAAGAAACAAAATTTTATCTTTTAAATAGTAATTTCTGCACAAGTTTCAGCTACTGTATATATATATACTGCGAATTTTGTAACGATTTTATCCTGTGGCGTATTAATTAAAAAATTATAGGAAGGTGTCAGTTGTCATTTTCAAATATACTAAAACAATTAAGGTTATCGATAATTAATATAAAACTTATATGAGAATAGCATAAATCGGTCAGTCCTTATCACAAGCTAAATAGTTTAATTATTTTAGATAGAAGATTTAGAATAATGAATATTAAGGGGCCGCTGCACTGAAACTGCCCGATCGCGAAATCCCGTGTTAGCCTACGGGAAAACTTTCAAGCGCGATCACTCATTACCTGATATAATTATTAAAATACTGTTTTCACCATCAGAAAGTAGATGTCAGATGCCAATGATGTGCTTTTTTAAAATTGTCCACGTAAATTTTAAGTATTTTTAAGATGATGATAAAATTTAATCAAATGGAAATTTCAAAGTTTATAGGAATTTTTTATGTACTTAAAATCTACGGAGATAATTTTTAAAAACGCACATCATCGGCATCTGACGTCTACTTTCTGATGGTGAAAACGGTATTTTCATAATTATGTTAGGTTATGGGTCATCGCACTTGAAAGTTTTCCCAAAGGCTAACATAGGATTTCGCGATCGGGGAGTTTCAGTGTAGCGGAGCCTTAAATAGAACAGATGATTTAACGGGAAGAACTGTCCGCCCCTTCCCCTCTCCACTGATATAATAAAAATTTTCACAGAAAATAAACAATTTCGGAGAATCAGTTCATATAATTGCACTTCGTGTTACAATTCGCGAGAGTTAAATTAGAGGTTTGCACGGGCCGAAATTTCCAGTCCCGGGCCCGGCCCGTACAAAAAAAATATTGGCCCGGCCCGAGTGAATTTCTACAAAACATCGATTTTTACGTCGATTTAGTTAAGAATTTGTCTCATACGAGGAGTTTTGGCGAAAAATACTTGCCTTAGCTTTTTTTTTTCATGTTTATAATCTTTATTTTTATAGAAGTATCGTAGGCTGCGATATTTATTTTTATAATGAATCTGCATTTACTGTATGTAAATTTTTCAGCTATCATAAATATTGTAAAACAATAATTCATGTATTGGAGACTTAAAAATCTGAAAATACTATACAGTAAAATCTTCTAAGGCAGAATTGCATAGGAAAGAAAAAAAAAATGCGCTATAGACAGGTTCCCTTCTTAGCAGGTGTAAATGTATTATGTATTCTTTTCTCACGTATTAGTATACTTATTTTGCATTGATCAACACATTTTTCAGTTTAAGATCAGATTCCATCATACGCAGGTTCTTTTTCACACGCTTTACTATATTTTAATTTAACTATATTTTAATAAATCTATAAATCTATAATTCTTTAAAAAGAATAAATTTTAATGGTTAATTGCAGAATAATTGCGATTTATAAATGTATGCATTTTTTGCAAAAATTTTTGGGCCAGGCCAAATTTTACTGATCTTTGAACGGACCAGGCTACGCCGAGACAATGATTTTCATGCATGCTATGTGATTCTATTAATGTCAGGAAAATTGCAGGTGTAGCCTCTTCTTTCTGCTCAAAGTATAAAATATTTTTTTCAATAGAACTTATACCTTTGGAATGGATCATTTTCTTCTGAGGGACTGCTGGCTTCTATTATTATGAAACAGCCATTATAAATGAAGTGTTAGGTGAAGATGGAAGAGCAATCGTAAAAAGTTAGAACTCTGATTTTCTGGTCAGAATGGGAATAAAATGGCCATAATTTTTTTTTTTTTTTTAATTTTTTGCCATTTTTTCCCCTATTCTGACCAGAAAATCAGAGTTCTAACTTTTTACGACTGCTTTTTCATCTTCACCTAACACTTCATTTATAATGGCTGTTTCATAATTATGAAAGCCATCAGTCCATCAGAAGAAAACATCTCGGTTCAAACGGAAACTCGGTTAAGCGGGACTCGGATAATCGGGACTCTACTGTATTTATAATACTTCTTTATGGAAAGAGATTTTTTTTTCTTCTTCTTTTTGTCAGAGACGAATAATCAAATATTGAAGAGAGAAAATAATAGACTTTGGACAAATTCATGTAACTTTAGAAAATTATCTTTATTTGAATGGGGAGGGATTGAACCTCGTGAGATTCCCTTTTTCTTACAATACAGGGATTTAGTGGAGCGTATACGGTTGTATACGCCGTTAGAGTCATGGGGTCGAGTTATACCTAACCTAACCCGAAAATTCTATTTAAAGTCGCCCCGAAATCCGACATGAATCCGACAGACGAAAAGTCGTCGACCCGAAATGAAAGAGAATTGATCTATATTCTATTGCAATTATAGAAATATAGTATACGATTATACCTCTAATATCAATTTTATGTTTTATGTAAAAAAGAACACATAAACTCATTCATGTTCAAATATGTAGTTTTAAATCTGAAGCAATATTCTGGGCTTTGTTTTCAAATACCGGGTTATTCTAACACGCAAGAATCAATCTCAACTCGAACCCGAAAAAATTAGAGTAAAAAACGAAAAATAATAATATTTTGCTGTGATGAATGCTTAACCAAGCCTTTATGTGACGTAATAAGGTAAGCAGACAATATACATTCAAATTGTGAAAATAAAACATTATTACAAGCTGATTGAATTATCTGCTTTTTTGTTTCTTTGTTGCCAAGTCATGCATAGAAAAAAGATGAAAAAAAGCAGATTTAGTTAAATGCCGTGGTATAAATATCTCGAAGGAAAGTAACTAGTATAACCACTCTTCCAATTTGAGATGACCTCCATTCAGCGCTAACCTTGAACATGAATGACTGTCCGTTGTTATAAAAGAATACTAAAAACTGGATAGCTTGCGTGAGTGAGTATTTTATTTTTTTCTATTCTTAACTTTTCCCACTGTCCTTTTTATGGGAGTGAAGAATTGATGAAGCGGGAAGATTTATCTGGCATAACTTATGTTCTTTATTTTGTAATTAAAGAAGAGATATTTTCGTGTCTTTTATCTCTATTAAAAATTCTAATTCCATTCTCATATTGTTTTTCTCTTTTGCTTAACCTGTTTCTTTTATATTAAACTAATATTCAAATTTAATTAACTATTTTTTTTTCCTCTGCTAATTTTGAAAAAAAAAAATAGAATAAAATTTGGTGTTCTTAAGTACGTTAGAATAATTGAACACTATGAGAAAAGGGAACTAAGGATCTCTTTGCTACGAAGTCCCTGCCCTCTGGATGGATACGTATATTGCAATGCAACCATATTTCTGCGCCGATCGGGTTTTGGCTGATCCAAACACTAAAAAAAAAATAAAAGAATACTAAAAACTGGATAGCCTTCGTGAGTGAGAATTTATTTTTTTTTCTATTCTCAACTTTTCCTACTGTCCTTTTTATGGGAGTGAAGAACTGATGAAGCGGGAAGATTTATCTGGCATAACTTATGTTCTTTATTTTGTAATTAAAGCAGAGATATTTTCGTGTCTTTTATCTCTATTAAAAATTCTAATTCCATTCTCATATTGTTTTTCTCTTTTGCTTAACCTGTTTCTTTTATATTAAACTAATATTCAAATTTAATTAACTATTTTTTTCCCTCTGCTAATTTTGAAAAAAAAAAATAGAATAAAATTTGGTGTTCTTAAGTACGTTAGAATAATTGAACACTATGAGAAAAGGGAACTAAGGATCTCTTTGCTACGAAGTCCCTGCCCTCTGGATGGATACGTATATTGCAATGCAACCATATTTCTGCGCCGATCGGGTTTTGGCTGATCCAAACACTAAAAAAAAATAAAAGAATACTAAAAACTGGATAGCCTTCGTGAGTGAGAATTTATTTTTTTTTCTATTCTCAACTTTTCCTACTGTCCTTTTTATGGGAGTGAAGAACTGATGAAGCGGGAAGATTTATCTGGCATAACTTATGTTCTTTATTTTGTAATTAAAGCAGAGATATTTTCGTGTCTTTTATCTCTATTAAAAATTCTAATTCCATTCTCATATTGTTTTTCTCTTTTGCTTAACCTGTTTCTTTTATATTAAACTAATATTCAAATTTAATTAACTATTTTTTTTCCTCTGCTAATTTTGAAAAAAAAAAAAAAGGAATAAAATTTGGTGTTCTTAAGTACGTTAGAATAATTGAACACTAAGAGAAAAGGGAACTAAGGATCTCTTTGCTACGAAGTCCCTGCCCTCTGGATGGATACGTATATTGCAATGCAACCATATTTCTGCGCCGATCGGGTTTTGGCTGATCCAAACACTAAAAAAAAATAAAATAAAAGAATACTAAAAACTGGATAGCCTTCGTGAGTGAGAATTTTTTTTTTTTTTTTTATTCTCAACTTTTCCTACCGTCCTTTTTATGGGAGTGAAGAATTGATGAAGCGGGAAGATTTATCTGACATAACTTATGTTCTTTATTTTGTAATTAAAGAAAAGATATTTTCGTGTCTTTTATCTCTATTAAAAATTCTAATTCCATTCTCATATTGTTTTTCTCTTTTGCTTAACCTGTTTCTTTTATTTTAAACTAATATTCAAATTTAATTAGCTATTTTTTTTCCTCTGCTAATTTTGAAAAAAAAAAAAAATAAATAAAATTTGATGTTCTCAAGTACGTTAGAATAATTGAACACTACGAGAAAAGGGAACTCAGGATCTCTTTGCTACGAAGTCCCTGCCCTCTGGATGGATACGTATATTGCAACCATATTTCTGCGCCGATCGGGTTTTGACTGATCCAAACCCTAAAAAAAATAAAAGAATACTAAAAACTGGATAGCTTTCGTGAGTGAGAATTTCACTTTTTTTTCTATTCTCAACTTTTCTCATTGTCTTTTTTATGGGAGTGAAGAACTGAAGAAACGGGAAGATTAATCTGGCATAACTTTTGTTCTTTATTTTGTAATTAAGAAAGAGATATTTTCGTGTTTTTTATCTCTATAAAAAATTCTAATTTCATTCTCATAATTTTTTCTCTTTTGTTTAACCTGTTGCTTTTATATTAAGCTGATATTCAAATTTAATTAGCTATTTTTTTTCCTCTGCTAATTTTGAAAATAATAATAAAATTTGTTGTTCTCAAGTACGTTAGAATAACTGAACACTAACAGAAAAGGGAACTAAGGATCTCTTTGCTAGGAAGTCCCTGCCCTCTGCATGGATATGTATAGTGCAGCCGTATTTCTTCGCGGATCGTTTTTTGCCTGATCCGAACCCTCCAAAAATCATTTGAAGTCAATTCGAAATCCGACCCAAACCTGACACATTTTAATATAACACTTCCCCAACCCCAACCCCAAAAAATCTACATTTTAATGCAACTAAGAAAAATTAGTCTCCAATAGTATTTTAATAAAATTTCATCTTTTATTGTAGAAAAATGAATGTATATACAGAGTGTCCCAAAACATTCACATCGGCTTTTATTCCGTAAATATTAATCATAGACATCTATTATAAATTGCAAAGGAGCGTGAGAAAATGTACAGAATTTTATGAAATCGATTAAAATGTTTTAGGGGGTTAAGTTTGAAGAAATACAAAATTAAAATTTTTATACGGCCCCTGTCCCCTGTACAAAATATTTCCCCAATGAGTAAAATGTGCCCCACACATTAATAAGATCATGTAAAAAATTTCAGTATCATACAAAGTCGCAGAGATATGAAAATACATAAATGCTGGCTTAAAAACAACTTTTCGATGTAGGATATGAATTCCGCAAAGGGGGAAAAATCCTGTCGGATGATCGAGTTTCAAGGGTCGTAAACAAATTAAGAAAGAAAACAATGATTGCTCTCTCGCTATAAACATTTACATTTTAATTTATGATTAACCCCTCACCAACTTTGTTTAAACATATCTCTGAGACTTTTTATGATAAAATGCTGAAATTTTATGCAAGATCTTAGTGTATGGGGCACATTTTACTCAGTGAGAAATATTTTGTACGGGAGCTGTATAAAAATTTAAATTTTGTATTTCTTCAAATTTAATACCCTGAAAATTTTAATCGACATCATAACATTCTGTACCCTTTTTTACGTAACTTTGTGCAATGTATATGTCTATGGCCAATATATAAAGAATAAAAACCGAGGTCAATATTTTTGGGACACTCTGTATGCATATACATACTGTGCGTGTATATATATATACACACAGTCAGTCATATGCATTAGCCTATAGCTTTTACACCTGGCACAACATTACGAAATTTCTTTTTAAAACCAGGATATGCTAAGAATCCAGTCCACAACAACGAATTTAAACTTGAAACTGGAAAACAGATAACGTCAACACTGAACCAAATTCGACCCACAACAAAATAGTACAGCCAATTCGATTCGAATTAAATCAGTGACACGGATCGAATCGAATAACATGGCACAATGGTCTGGAGCTGCAGAGTGGAAGTAATTGCTAGAGATGAGGTAATTTTCGATAAACAGTTATGAACGGAATATATAAATGCGTCCTCTGGAACTTACCTTTATGATACCGTTAAATAAAATTAATGCAATCGTCAATCAATGCCATTTAAGAAAAATGAATTTTGCGAAAGCAATTTAAAATGTTGCATGCCATTACGTATATTTCGAACTACAAATTCATGTAACTTTTGTGTATGTTGTAAAGCATAGGTTCCCAACGGGGGCGGTACCGCCCCCTAGTGGGCGCTGGAGCCTTCTAGGGGGGCGGTAGCTGATCCAGAGAGAAATGGAGGGCGTTAAGATAGTCAAGGGGGGCGGCCGTGGCATACCCACCTATTTAGAAAACTAATATAATAAAACTAGCTGGCCTCCCTCTCCATCCCTCTGGCGTTACGCGGACCCATGATAAAAACCTTAAATATTCCTATATTATATGAAAATCTATACAAACGAATCTCAAGCTGGGGATCCCAAATTAAACTTCTTTTACGCACAAAATCGACGCAAAACTCGCCGAAAACAAAATTTTATTATAGCGGTCTAAACGTTGTCGACACAATTCTTTTATGAATGTCAAAAATAGCTATAATTCGCATTGAAAATAGTTATGAATTCGAAAATCGTGGAATGCAAAATTAGGTATGTTAGGTATTATATTTGCAGAGACATCGTCAAAAAGGTAGTGCAAAAGTATGTCCTCCACCCCTTCTATTTCCGAATCTACTGAAACTAAAATTATGAAAAAAATTAGAGTTAGTAGATATTAATTTAAACTTTGCAGGAAAAATATTTATTTTCGGGTATTCAGCAAAGGTGTTGAGGAGCGGTGGAGGTACATATCGTAGCAGAAGTATAAAAGCATTCTTGATTTTCGAAAAAAATCGTCGGTAATTAGCCTAGAAATTAATCCTTAAAGACACGGGCAGTTTGGACATACATAATGGCAGGGGCGGCGTACTCTATGTACCACCGGCTTTTAAAGCCTAGATAACAACTTTTAGTGACATATTTGTGTAATGCAATGCCCAGTAGCAGTATAAAAGAAATAAAAGTCAAATTGTTAAAAACAGACTAATTAGAATTAATCACATAAATACTATGGGATTCGCGACTAGTTTGCATTGAGTGGATCTCTCAATACGCCTCCCGTGTCTTTAAAAGTTAATTAAAAACTTATCTGGCAAAACGCGGCACGGGCTAAGGCGGCGTTGCAGCACCTGACGATTAAATTTAAGTTTTACTGCAATTTTTTAATCTTGTAAACATCGCTTATTTTCAATTTTTACACCTTCAAATAAGGTATAAAGTGAACTTTCTAATGCAATTTGTTTGAAAACTGTATCGCAATTTACTCATTTTTTATTGTTTTTAAGATATATTTCAAGTATGATTTTTTTAAAAAAAATCTATTTCCATCGCGTGAAAAAGATTACAAAAGATAAATCAGTTTGCACTTAAATTAATATATAAATAGCACAACATTTGCTTCCGGCTTATATTCCATAACGAAATTAAGGCATTCATCAATCAATAAATAAAACAATAAAATATATTTAAAACACTAACTTTAAGACATACAATAGAACTACACTATGATAGACATATAATAGCTTAAACCACTGAAATGATCAAAACAAAAAAGTTGATTGTAAATAGTGATCTTTGGCGATTTCTTCGGCTATTAATTGCTGGCGGGAGACGAATACGAAAATATCGCTTTTAATACATTTCCAAAACTTTATTTGAACATACAATTGCTATTTTTCATATAAATATGATTTTTTATTGTTATTGGGCATTATAAATAATATATATACGTATTAAATGTAAAAATTCTATTACAGTTATAAAAAAAAAAAAAAAAAAAAAAAAAAAAAAAAAAAAAAATTCACCTATATTCTATAACCCGGGAAGCTCGGGTTTATCCCCTTGTAAATATAAAAGCTATAGTTGCCCTAATATTTTCAAGAAGAAGTTTCTTGAAAATAGCAGGGAATTCCAGGAAGTACAATTCACTTACTGTAGTTATCAACTTTGATCAGGAGTGTTCCAGAATACATAAGCAAAATCTACCAGAAAATTATTCTGGGTCAACCATCGGCTTATTTTTCTTAGGAACGTCCGTGGTTTTTTTTCTTCTTTATACAGTTTAGTAAAGAAAACAATTCAGGTATGCAATCACGTCGAAACTAACCAGCACTGTCCATGTTAATGCAATGTGCATCCAGCACATGCACTTACAAATACATACATGTTAGTTAGAGGAGATAAAGGTGGTAGGTAAACGGTGCATCCATGAAGATGCCTGAAAATAAATTAAAAAATAGCAAAGTTTGTCGACTCTTGGTTTAAGTATTTAAAAAAGGGGTACACCTATAGAAAAATAAAATAAAAACAAAAAATTCAGAGTAAAATAATAGTTTTTAAACAACTCTTTTTCAATTACCTTTATATACAGGGATAAAAATACATTAAATATTTAAATAAATGACCGAAAACATTAAGAAGAATTAGGGGGAAGGGGGAAACGGAAATCAGAATCCTTCATAAAAGTTTTAAGAAAGGGATTTCAAAGATCATATTAAACTTGTAAGAAAATCCCCAAATACGTGTCTGCTGTTAATATCACATTCCTACTTTAAAATATAGTTCATGCCTAGTTATAAAATTTACATTTTTATGAACAAAGAAATAACAACTGCAACAGATAAAAAGTTCATCTAAATGTAAATCGTTGAATTTCACTAGAATGAAATGGATTCTTCACAAATTTACGAATATCTATCATAATTTATTATTATAAATATCGTTATTACATTCAATTAAATATATTATAAAAGAAGAGAAGTACAACTTCAAAATAAAACTGGTTACAACTGCTTGAATAAAATTTGTTCGTAGTTATAACATACTATTTTTCTGAAAGGAGAAATAACAACTTCTATAAATACTTAATCAGTGAATCTGTTTAATGCAAATCCCATCAAACTTAGTCAAAACGAAATCGACTCAACAAATTACATTATCATAATTTAAATCATAAGTACGTGTTACTATTATAATCCATTACATATAATTAACTTTTTTTGCACCTAAAATAAAAATCCTTCTCTTCACAGCACTCAGTATAACTTTCAGACCGTTACAAATTCTTTTTGTTTGATACACACAGAATTCTATTTTTTATATATATACATACGAGTAGGTATTTGCCATCTGAAATCTTAGAATCGTTAGTTTTGGTAATAATTTCACTGTTAAATGGTAATAAATATACATTATATTGCATAAGATAAAGTAAAAGGCAATGTATAAATAATTCCAACTCTCTGTCTCTCTCTACCCATCAACTATCCTGCAAAAGGCAATATTTAAATAATTTCAACTCTCTGTCTCTTTCTACCCAACTATCCTATCTTTCTTAATATCCTCCATCTTCTATCTCTCTGAGCTACTTTTAAGTAAAAAGATAAAAATACAAGAAAGATTTAAAACTAATATTAAAACTAGGACCAGATTAAAATTAAGAAAAAAATACATAATTAATAATAATTCAAAAATATACCATTTTAAGAAGCGGAATCCCTCACAGAAGTTTAAAAAACAGATTTCAGAAATCGCATACCTACTTAAAAACAACAACAACAACAAAAAACAGTTTTTAACATTACAACCTTACTTTTTATAGTTAATTCTTAGTTATGAAACATTTTTATGTTAAAAGAAATAACATTTGCAACCGGTAATCGTGGTAATGTAAATCAGATTTAATTCAATTGACTTTTAGTGAATTTATACTATTATGACTTACATTATAAATATAGCTACTACATTAAACTAACTATATTCTGAAAGAAGAAATAATAACGGCAAAAAGGTAATCAATTTATCAGTATAATGTAAATTCCATTAAACTTAATCGAAATGAAATAGACTCTTAACGAATTTACACTTAATAATTTAAATAATAAATATTACTAATATTATTCCATTAAATTTAATTAACTTCATTTGCATCTAAAGTAAAAACTTTCTTTTCACAGCACACAGTGTAACTTTCAAACCTTTACTAAATTCCTTTTGTATGATACACACACGATTCTGTTTTCCAAATATTTGCTTTTCTATACACAGGAGTGGGTTATTGCCGTTTCAAATCTTAGAAACGAGAAAATTTTTGGTACGACGGCTTTAAAATCAATTAGGGAGATATTTTAACAAAATCTCTAAAGATTAGGTTATGTCACGAATTGTTTTATGCTATTCTCAAGCTTTGAACAGAAAGCGATGCATGTAAAATAATAAGGTAAAGGTGAATAAGTTAACATAGTTTGAAGAAAAGTGGTTTGAATCTAACACAACCACTATCAGTAATAATTGTTGGGAAAACATTATAAAGAAAATATATTTTCTTTTTGTTTGTATGTTTTAGAACTTGTAACTGAGTTTTAATTAAATACTTTTACAACAGTACTTACTTGACTGTAGCCAAAATCTACACGCCAACTTTGGTGTAGTTTGACTAATTATTTTCAAATTTGACGCTATAAAAAGTTCAAACATGGCTTTATTCGCCGATTTGGCTAAATTCTCATTCAAAAGAGTATTTGCGCGTTTATATTTTGTAAACTTATTAACAAACGACAAAAAAAAAGGGGGTAATTTTTAAAACTAAAAAGATGAAACTACAGGGTGGTCATAAAATCTTTCCATGATTACAAAAAAATATTACGAAATAACCATTGAATACAATACTGTAAAATTTTTATTATGGAAAAGCCTATTCTTAACCCTTAAATGCCTGATTTTTCAAAAATCATTGTAATAATGTTTTTCGGCTTTCATTTTTTAAATAAATCATGGGAAAAATACTTTAAAAATTCATATTTTGTTTTAAGTATAGTTTACGGCTAAAAAACAGTTTGTTACTAATCGGCAATACTCGTGTTTAATTGAAAAAATAATTTCCCTTGATAAAATTCTATAATTTTTAACACACAAGAATTTTAAGAGCTATAATAAGAAATAAATTTTTCTTGCTCACTGCAGGTCAAAATAGGGTATTTCGCAAACTTCCAAACAAAACAAAAAGAACAAGTAGCAACAATTGAAAAAATAAATTTATCTTTATTCTTAAACAGCACAAGTATTGCCATCTACATGTTGAAAATCGATTTAATAATATTTTCAGAATGTATTTTATTGGAAACATTAGGCATTATAGCTTCAATATTATTCTAATAGTATTTTATAGCCTAAATTGGGTATGTTGCCGAAAAGCAACACCAGGCATTTAAGGGTTAAGTTTTTTTTAGTCCATCAGACCACCTCACTGGGGCAGCGTAGTTCGTGAGATCCTTGATGACAAATTTCCTGGAAGATGGACCAACACCATGGCCTCCTCGCTCACCCGATATTACTCCTCTAGATTTTTTTTCTTTGGGTGGGGGTACATAAAGGACAGAGTGTTTGCAACACCAGAAAAGATATTGAAACACTCAAGGTCAGGATAACAGATGCACTGTCTACTGCGACTTGGGCAATACGTGGTGAGAAATGGAATATAGCTTTGACATTCTTCGAGCTACCAAGGGTGCTTACATTGAAATTTACTTGTATTAAAAACCTCATAAATGTCTTTACAATATATTGAAACAAGCATATGCCTAATTATATTAACTTTTATGCAATAAATTATTGTAATCAGGGAAAGACTTTATGACCACCCTGTATTTAATTAGGATCAGAGGATGTTCAATAAACTTACATAGATAAAGTGCGATTCTTAAAGGTAAAAAATATTTGATCTGTTTTGAACTCATGGTATTTCAAAAACGTGGAAAAATCTGGTTTGGAGACAAATGCTTAGTAAAAAATGTTATCTGCATTTAATCTACATACGCTGAAATATTGATGAAGTGCAAAATCGAGTTGTTTTTTAAATCTTGAACAAACAATAACACAAATACCCTTCTAGTTACAATCGGCCAAATTTACCAAAATTTGTTCATTTCCCCAACTTTCGAATGAGTCTATAGTAAACCATATTGGTGTTCTCGTTCAGTAAAAAATTAGCCTTTTGTTTGCAATACAAATACATCACTGAAATCACTAGGGATGGCATGTTACAGTTAAATACATGGCTTCATTACGTCCAATAAAATCTATTTTTAAGGCGGAACTCATCGTTCTAGATCTACACGCAATTCAGCGCTTAAACGTTTGGCATGGAGTTGGTGGTGTTAGCTTGATAGGCCCCCAGAAATTCCAATAGATCTGGGGATCTTAGGTGGGCAAAGGATTGCCCCGTACGGCCAATCCGCCGCGGATACTGCTCAGTTAAGAAGCCCCTGAACGTCATTTGAAGAAAATGCAGGGGTCTCATAGTGTTGGGGAATGATTTCAATAATTTCTGCTAATTGGGGGTGCAGGAATGATATCAAGTATTCCTGGCAGATGATGACCCTAGAACACAGGTAAACCTATCAAGCGATCGTCAACCGCTCCAAGTTGAACATTAAGAGGCTACTTCAGTCAAATAAAAAAAACGCATTCGCTAATGCTAATCCTATGGAAGAAATTTATAAAGATATCTCGGTCGCATTTTAATATTTTTAAATGATTTCTTTTGCATTGAATAGTTGAGATCGATCTGTATGCCGGCCGTTTTTTACTTTTCTGATTTTGATTGCTGATATTTTTTATGCCTGCTTTTACTTATGAAACCGGTTCCGAAAATGAAAGTGTCCTCATAAGAAATACCTGTAAATAAAAAAAAAAAAGTAAACAACGGCTTTTGTACAGATCGATCTCAACTATTCAATGCAAAAGAAATGATTTAAAAATATTGAAATGCGACCGAGATATCGTTATAAATTTCTTCCATAGGATTAGCATTGGCGAAAGGGTCTTTTCGTTTCACTGAAGTAGCTTCTTAAATCAGAAAAGTGGCTGGAACGATGAGTTTTGCGTTAACAATGAATTGTATTGCGCTTAATTTAGTTAATTATGTAAGTTTAATATCTCATCCGAAAAGATTTCAGCTATGTGTTGCAAACAAAAGGTTAAATTTCTCCTGAACTAGAACACCAATATGAGTTATTATAGGCTCAATAGAAAGCTGGTGGGTTTTGTAAATTTGATCGACTGTAGCTTGACGTGTGTTTGCAGTATTATCAGTTACAAGATTTTGGAGAAAAATCGATTTTGCACTTTGCCAATTTTTCAGTGGTTGTAGCTCGTTGTTAAATTCAGATATCCCAATGAAAATCACGGTCATTATTCAGATAGATTTTTCGCTGTTAGCGAAACGAGATTGACCAGTCAGATGCCCGCATTTTTGCAAACAGCGAAAAGTTCGCAAAAATGCAGGTTTCCGATTGGTCAATCTCGTTTCACTAACAGCGAAAAACCTATCTGGATTCCGGCCCATATTACCTTACAGGTATTTTTTCTGCTCTTTCCACAATACATATGTGCAAATTTGCGTTTTTTTTAGACATGGCACATTTTCCTTCTATTTACCGTAACTCGAGAATGGTTTGTGAAAGTACAGGGCTGCTATGGTGTTTTATGCTCCACATGGGAGCTTCTATCACCCCCTTTAGTTTGGCAGATTATGTCAAATTTACCCTGCATACGTCGTATATAAATTTTATTTTGTTCCATTTTTTTTTTAATAATTCTTCCGCCTACACTTATATACGTGCATTTTATGCAATTTGACTATAAGTTGCATACTAAAGTTTAATAATTTCAAACTCAAGATGTATTTTTTCTCTCAAATAAATTCCCTCAAATTGCCATTTTCGCTGAGAAACATTACTTATCTCACTATCGCTAAAATAAGAGTCAAAGAAATTGTTTAAAGAATTGCTAATGAGTAATTATTTATCGGGACGAAGAGATTTTATCGCAGCGAACTTTAAGCCACACTTGATCACACTTTCGCTTACATTTTGTGATTTTTTTTTTAATTTTCACGTTATCTTTTTTTTATGTACAAGTTAATATCTATTGAAACTGGATTACTAAAGATTACGCAGGGATGGGAAAATAAATGCACTTATGTATTATTCTGGAAAATATAAAATTCAAAATTTCATTTAAATAATTCCAATCCATCATCGTAAAACACATTCTTAATTAGTCATATTAAAAAGGAAAGTTTCATATAGATAGGACAAGATTTTGTTAGCCTTTTATTAAAAAATTTATCTTTTTTTTTTTTTTTTGGGGGGGGGGGGGGTGGAGTTGGCTTTTTACTTTTCACAATTATTAAGTTGAAGGGAAAAAACGAGTTAGTTGATGTAGTGAAGACTGTTAGTTCTATAGCGAAGAATTCTCGTGATCGTAAGTTCGTGTGGTACCAGGTGGTAATTTGATTAAAATTTTGCATTTTAAAACAATTGTAGACAAAAATACAGGTTTCGAGGTCCTTGAATATTAAAAATAAATGCGAAAAGAAGAACTCTGCAAATGTTGAAGACCGAATGGCTTTTTGTTATTGTAAAAACAGACTTGTAAAATGTAACGCCAGAGAGGGACCCGATCGGTATGGGATGTTACAAGTCTGTACAGAGAGTTAATGATAAGTTGTCAGATATTATTGCCAGTGCGTCGAGCCAAAATCTTGGTACTCTGGACCTAACGCCAAATATTATATCAAATTAACGCCAGTTATCCTCATGGATCTGATGATGTCAAAAGTGGTCTTAGAATTTTAAAATTTGAATTATATTTCGAGATATTAATTTTTTCGTAATTTTTAATGACATTTCTGTAATGATTGCAACTAAATTGCTCCATTTTTTAGATAAAAGGGAAAAAAGGGGAAAACGACAGGGCTTACTATATTTCTTTGGTTCACATATTTTTGTAATTGAAATTAACTTTTATTTGGATAGATAGAGAAAATAACATTGTGGTTGAATTGTATTTTTCAATAAAATTTCCAGAAATACAAACTTATTTTCACATATTCAAGCTTCAGGAATCAGTTTATTTTAGAAAGCAAAAAATCGTCCGTCGACTGGAACATTGAGATAAATTCCATTGACGTAAAGAAAAAAAAAATCCACCATATCTTTTTTTAATTTAAAGTAGAAAGACAGATTTTCAACTATTTTTTAAGAGGGCGATTAAAACTTTTCACATGGACATTAAAAACAAAATGCTTTAGCGAGAAAAATTATATTTCTCTAAGTATTTATTTTAATTCATAAATATAAAATGCTTTCGAATAAATTCGCCAAAACAAAGTCATTTTTGTATAAGTTCACCCAAATGACGTCATTTCTCTCAGCTCTGAAATTAAAAGCCAAATCTTGGAAGAACGAAAAGCTTTTGACAAATACAGTTATACAATATTTGAATTTTTATCGGGAAATCTTTTGACTTAATATAATTTATTATTTGAAATATTGTATTTAATAAAATTAAAACTATAATTGCCTTCTAAATTTACAATAACGTTAGATTTAGTTTTCCCCAAAATAATCGAATGATCTCATGCAATTCAAAAGCAACACATCGGGTTGTCACGCAGTATTTTGGAGAGAGTGGCGCCGATGGGATACGAACCACGGATCTCATGATCAGGAGACGAGAACACTAGCGTCGAACAAAAGGCCAAGCCAGTTACTCTAAGCTAGTAACTCGCTTTATATTGATCATGTGAGATGAGATCGCTATAGTATCTTATAATCACAAAAAATGAGGTAAGTAAACAATTCACAATTTAACATTCCTCGCTGAAGTATTTGTAAAACATTTACATATCTCATAGTGACAGTGAAATACATACACATGGAATCTTACGCATTTATCGATTTTATAGCAGAGAAAATAACATAAAACCACCAGATAAAAGAATTTTACAACAACTATGAGATATTTTTATACAACTAAAATTTTATAATAATAATAATAATTAGAGTAATTAATGTACTTAAAAGAGACTGAGTTTCTGACTACTCTGAAACTATGAAACTATAACCTTTTATTAATAAGTTCTTGAAATCTTACTTTCTGATTTGCATCTAAGTATCTTCTCTTGCTGCCAAATCCATGGCACAAGATACAACGTAAATTATTTCCTGAAGTTTTTTTGCTTGCTTATCTGTTACTTTCTGATCAAACTTATAAAAAAAAGGATCTTTAATACTCTTGCTTACTATGCAGAGAGACGGGGAAGGGAAGATAAATGCTATAAATTAAACCTATTCAAGATTTTTTTTAAAAAAAGAAAAAGAGTTAAAAGCGGATAAGACTATCTCAGATAAGAAATCTGGAAGACAGGAAGTCAAATGTAAAGCAGCTTTATCTAAAGCATCAGAAAAATAAATATAACATTAAAAAATCCTTAAAACACATTTCGCTGATTACAAAAGCTGTCAAAGACAGCAGCATCTTCAGACTTTGCTTAGAGGTCAAGGTTTCTAATCATCCAAAATAAAAGAAAAGGTAAAAAAATAATTTAAAAATAACCGACATTATCTGAAGCTTGTATTACATAATTATAAATAAAAAGAGACTCTTTATTTTAACATCAGATTGAGAGAAAAAGAATTAATTCCCAGCAAGTCCACTAGGAAATTATCTCTTGCCTTTTATTTTTTTTTAAGAAGTGGAAGCAGAAACTACGTTTTTTTTTTTTTTTTTTTTTTTTTTTTTTTTTTTTTTGAGAAAAAAATAGTTTCAATTTATAATTTATTTTTCACTTTACACTGTAACGTAAATGAAATGGTGGAGTCAGTTAGATCCAAACGCAGAGACGGCGAAACTTTTCACATCCACGTGACACATTTTTCAAAAAAAAAAAAAAAAAAAAAAAAAAAAAAGGTTTTACGTGATCATGAAGTGACAACAACCAAAAAACAAATCAGATCCAAATTAATTAACTAAAACTACTTGAATTTATGTTTATTAGGATTTAAAAATAAGTAGGTAACATACATATAAACGTAGGTATAGAATGTAACAACAACAAAGCAGGCAACCTTCTACTTTTTTCAAGTCAAAATCACATATACATGGCACCGCAAAATTTATTTAATAAATTTATTTAATGCTGTGTTTCTTTCTTATGTGGTACTTATTTGATTTAGTTTTTAAAAAATCATTTTCGTTCAAAGTGTGTTTGTTTGATTTTTAAAAAAAATTGAAGGTTGGCCGCAATCTGAAAAATAAATGCGATGACAAATAATTAATATGGGGTTCATACCTACCTAGTCACTTTTAATGGAATGCTAGTTGAATTCGTGTCACGTGACAAATGGATTCGATTTCAGTTTTTTACATCATTCATTTCCGAAAATAATGGCTCACATGCATAGGTAAAGGGGGGTGGGGGTGGAATTGCCAAAAGGCAAATTCATGGCAAGTCGCAATAATTTCAACATTGACATTTTTGCTTATAATGCATGATGATCCACCTTTTCGACATTCTCCAAATCTTCTCCTAATTTCATAAATTAATCAACCCAAATTTAAACAGTTTGGAAACTGACTATAACTGAAAAAGTTGCATTTCAAGTTCTTTAATTTCAGGATTTTTTTATATTTTTTTATTAGAAAAGATTAAATTTGTATATTTTGTCTTATTACCTCAATTAATGCCTTGTCGAAAATATTCTATAACATGCTACTTATGGCACGCATACCATTGGTTCACCGTACCTGTCCTAGAGTGTAATTATAGCGTTAAGACTTACGCACGTAGCGATATGGAATTCAGAGACGTTAAAAGTGTATCTGATGCAAGCATTAACGATTAAAAAAATAATTATATAATAGATTTATGTTAAAATTTTCGCATCTTTACTAAACATATAATTTTTACCTACATTTAAGACCATTTAGAAAATAGCAAGTAAAACAATGAACTATTCACTAAAAATTAAATTTAACAGTCAGCATTATAGCAGCATCCAGTCATGTCAAAGAAAAGACTGACTTTACTCATTGAAAGATAACCATTTATTAATAGCTTCCCGGAATCTGGGTGTTTCATTTGCAGCTAGGCGCCTTTTCATATTGCCAGATCTTAACTATGGCGCTAAGTTCAAAATAAATTACTTCCTCAAGTTTTGTTTATCTTTCATTTTTTGGCTACGCTTAGTTACAAAACGGTCCTTTTATATTCTCAGTTGTACGGAAAAAAAAATAAATGCTATAAATTAAACCTGCACTTTCCAGAATAAAAAAAAGTTTTAAAAACGGATAAGACAATTTTAGATAAGAGATCTGGAAGACAGGAAGTCAAATGAATAAAAAATAACGTAATTTTATCTTAAGTATAAAAAAATAAACATAACATTAAAAATACACTTAAACACATTTCGCTAAATACAAAAGCTGTCAAAGACAGCAGCATCTTAAAAAAACTCCTTGAAGAGCAAGGTTTTCTAAGCGTTAATAAAGAAAGAAAAGAAAATGAAAGATGGAAGAAACTCTCTGAAGATTGTATTATGTAATTATAAATAAAAAGTTATATCAATTTATATCTACTGAGAAAATAAAAGAAAAAATTCAACTAGAAAACAGGAATTCTGCTTTTTCAGAATTTAGTGTCGCCCCCGATGACAAAAAAATATATGTATATAGATACCGTAGAATCCCGATTATCCGAATTTATCGAACTTACACCTTTGGAATGGATCCTTTTCTTGTGATGGATTGATGGCTTCCATTATTATGAAATCCATTATTAGGGGGGGAAATGGCCATAATTTTTTTTAGGGCCATTTTTTCCCCATTCTGACCCGAAAATCAGAGTTCTAACATTTTACGACTGCTCTTTCATCTTCACCTAACACTTCATTCATAATGACTGTTTCATAATAATGGAAGCCATCAATCCATCAGAAGAAAATAACTCGGTGAAAGCGGAAACTCCGATAATCGGGACTCTACTGTAGTTCAGTTTTAAGACTTATAACACGCGATTTTATTTTACATAAAGTGACGTCATCCACATCCGCTAAAGAATTCATCATTTGCGATCCAATGTTAAACAACATCTACAGTAAAGTACGCTTAGGACGTCACTATCGCTGAATAATACACAAATCCAAAAAAAAAAAAAGAGATTTCGTCATTCAAAAAACTCGACAAAAAATCGGCTATCTAAAGATTCACAGGCCTTCGTTTCTTTGTATTATTAATGTAGATATTTAAAATTAAATTTTATTTCTAATGCCTCCATGTTTTATCAGAAATCATTCATTTATATTTTTTCAAAATAGCACAAATTCAAAATAGTATTTTAATTTTTTTTTTTTCAGTTTTTATGGGAAAATGGCAACAAAAAGATATAATTGCTATTTTTTTTCACTTTCTACAGAAATGGAGCTCTTCCGTTGCCAATATTAAGCAAATGGCTCCAAAAACTTAAAAAAAAAAAAAAAAAAAAAAAAAAAAAAAAATTAAAATTTCAAAAGTAAATGGAGATGCAGTTTTCAAACAAATTGTACTTAAAAGTGTTGCACTTTTTTCCAATACGACGGTATAAAAATCGAAAATGTGCGATGCTTAGAGGTTTAAAAAATTGCTATAGAGTATTTAATCGTACTGCTTTGTTTTACGGCTGGCTTCGGTAAGGTAACGTTATTTTTTGGAGACGGTTCAAAATAAGCTGGGAGAAATAAATAGCATACCGTACCGGGGGCTAATAAATAAAAGTATATTTTTGGCACTAGAATATTATCTCTTACTAGTTGCGTGACAACCCGATGTGTTGCTTTTGAATTACACGAGATCATTCGATTCTTTTGGGGGAAATGAAACTTAACTTAATTGTAAATTCAGAAGGTAATAATAGTATTAATTTTATTAAATACAATATTTCAAATAATAAATTATATTTACAATTTAAAATGCACATGTCATACAACTTTATTTGCCAATAGGTTTTCGTTCTTCCAAGATTTGGTTTCTAATTTCGGAGCTGGTAGAAATGACGTTATTTGGATGAACTCATATACAAAAATGGCTTTGTTTCCGCGAATTTTTATTCAAGAGCATTTTATATTTATGAATTAAAATAAATGCTTAGAGAAATACAATTTTTCTCGCTAAAACATTTTGTTATTAACGTTTTTGAGAAAAATTTTAATCGCCATCTTAAGGAAACAGTTGAAAATCTGTTTTTTACTTTAAATTAAATTTTTAAAAAGCTACGATGGATTTTTTTTTTTCTTTTTTACGTTAATGGAATTTATCTGAATGTTACAGTCAACAGACGTTTTTTGCTTTATAAAATAAACTGATTCCTGAACTTGAATATGTGAAAATAAGTTTGTATTTTTCTTGAAAAATACAATTCAATCACAATATTATTTTCAGTATCTATTCAAATAAAAATAAGTTTCAATTTGAAAATTATGTCAAAACAGAAATCTAACAAACCCTAACGTTTTCCCTTTTCTCCCTTTAAACTAACTTTCTACTACGATAATTCGTTGCAGAGTTAGTAGGGTGTGTTTACTTTTTTTATTCCACGATTGTACATTAACATAGTAAAACCTGTGAAAGTGGGATCATTAAGGACCAGACAAAAATCCTACTTTAGATAGGTTTCTGTCTTCGCAGATATAATTGCATGGTATTTCTCTTGTTCAGATCTTTTATTATTATTAATATTATTATTTATTTATTTATTTATTTATTTATTTATTTTATTTCTGCTGTTCAGATCTTTTATTATTATTATTATTATTATTATTATTATTATTATTTACTAATTTATTTATTTATTTATTTATTTATTTATTTCTCCTGTTCAGATCTTTTATTATTATTATTATTATTATTATTATTATTAGTATTATAGACATGAATAATTATTAAGATGCTACTTGGCTCAGAATGATATAAATTTAAAAGCAACGTTAAAAACGCCAGAACCTGCAAATTTTCCTGTTTCCCCATTGGTTAATGAAAATCTCAGTTGAATCCACTTCTCCTCTATATAATTGAGCAAGTTTCCGTTATTCTTTGCACCAAGGACGGTACTCTAAAGGCTACCGAAACTAGTCTGCTCAAAGTTTGCATATTCTGCCGTTTTTAACGTTGCTTTTAAATTTATATTATAGACAAGGTTTCATTTTCGAAGGTTTTGCTGTGTATTAACGAAAAATAAAAAATGAGGTAAACTTGGCACATTTTATTCCGATTAAAAAATCCCAATAACACCCATTTTTAAGGCCACTAAGTCAGTGAATTTCCGAATTGCCCTCCCTAATGCTAAGTCTATGGGCATTTAATGCATTCGTACATTTAAAATATCTACACGGGAAATCAATATTTTTAACTTATTTTTTTCTGTGTACATTTCTTAAAAGATGTCTCTTTTTTCCTTATTTTTCAAAATAATTCTAAAATATATTACTTAATTTTATGCGAGGTGTTAAAATCTTATTCATAGTTCGTCAGCTTTTAACACATAAAATAATAAATTAAACCTTTATTTTAGAGATATTTTGAGAGCAAGAAAAAAAAATAAACATCTTTTAAGAAAAGTACAAAGAATAAAGGAGTGAAAAATATTGATTTCCAGAGGAGATATTTTAAATATACGAATGCATTGAAATTGAGGGACTGAAAATTGAGGGACTAGCAGCCTTAAGGCTGTTCTCAACTGTTTTGTTCAACAAGCACAAAACGTTTTGACACATTTACAAATTCATTTTTTAACGGAAAGGTATAAAATTGGAAGGCCTGACTATGGAAGCGATTTGGAATCGAACTGTATTTTCCATTTTTTTGATAAATAAATTACCTATTGAGTTATAAGCTATTTTGATCACGTGGCAGCCTTTTTCCGTCATTTCTTGATTGGTTATTCTTCTTTGGCGCGGAAATTCGGTTCAAAACGACCACTTTGGTGCTATTTTCTGACAGATCTATTGCGTTTGCAAAAAAAAAAAAAAAAAACGAAAAAAAAAAACCCCAGTTCGATTACATAGTTTCTGAACAACAATACTTGCTAGTTTCATGCATTTCTGAACAAAAATAAATTAAAACTTATGTCATAAAGTTGCCCTTCTGGATTTGAGAACAGCCTTAAGATGATTTTTTTTTTTTTTTTTTTTTGGGGGGGGGGGGGGGGGTATTAGATAGATTAAAAAAAAAAAAGGAACAGACGTGGTGTTTTTTTTGTTGTTGTAGGTGGGCAGGTAGGTAGCCCTGGTATACTTGTTCTATAATTGTTTAATTTTTGTGTTTGAAGCTTGTTTGAATATATATTATACAAGATTTAAAATATAGAATATTAAACAAATCTTAATGAATTTGGTCTCTTTTTTTTAACAATTTTTTTTTTTCGATAAGAAACGCTCATAACACTATCGAATATTTACATAATGTTAATATTTTAATAATGAAGTAAAAAAATATAAAAAAATCAGGCTAGTGATATAAGCGCTTTATAAAATAAATAGATTTAGAAGTCAGAATCATTGAAAATTTCCGTACTTTTCGGTTAGCCAGGCGCCAGTGTTATATATACATGTATATATACATACATATATGTATATATCATATATATTTATATACATATATTGTATATTTACACGTTTATATATATATATATGTACATGTAAATGTATATATACATACATGTATAAATACATAAACATGTATATATAACACTGGCGCCCGGCTAACCGAAAAGTACCAAAATTTCTAGATAACCCATAATTGAGATCTTGTATAACATATTTAACTGAGAAAAATCAGTAGATTAGTAAATATAGATTCTAAATTTAATCATAGCAATTAAAACGTCTCAGAATATACATCATAAAGTATTAATTTATTATTTTTATTGATGGAAACTACTTAGCTTCTATGCAAGGGAATTTTAAAACCAAAAAATGTTAATTTGATCTTCAATTTTCTTCTCATTTTCACAAAAGTTCCAATTATAAGCCTCCACTTAAAATCATTAGAATTTCCTGTCTGCTAAAGGGGGGATTACTTTCGCTACTTTATGGTATATAATTTTTCATTTTGGTCCTGAAAGAGGTTGAAACTGGGCCGTTGCTCCCCTGCTTTTTTTAAAAGGTTCAAACTATTATATAGAACTCAAAGCTTCCCCCAAATAAAACCCAATATAGAACCCAAATGAGAATAACTGCCGAGTAGTTAATATTTAAAAAAAGAAAAACAGTACATATGGACGAATGAAAATTAATATATTTTGCTCCTTTACATTATTTTAATACAATTTAAAAATTGGGAGATACTTTAAGTGGAAAAACAAAGCGTTTACTTATTACGTGTAACATTTTTATAATAGTGCAAATATTATAGTTTTTCACAGCTTATTGAATTATGCACAGATATCATGTCAGAAAACTGACATTAACTGGAATATTCCTTATATGATCATTTATTGATCTTTGATAAAGTATTTTGAAATCTCGAAATTTAGACGATGCTGAAATACTACTTTTCCTTTTCATGTCTTAATGGATTTACTTCTGTATGAAACCTTAGTATGAAATTTCCTGGAATAATGAGATTATTTCGCCAGGAAATAATCTTATTGTGTGGTAACATATAGTCTTAAAAAATTATAAGGCTGAAGAGGAACCCACAGGCAGAGTTTTCAACTGTCTAGTTCACCAATACATGATGCTTATTTTCGTTGAAAAGTCTCAAAGTATGTCGCATGAATTCGGTAAAAATGTAGGAAAAGATGAGAATAGGAAAAAGAAGCTGCGTTATTATGCAAAAAGACCGACCGAAACAGGTTTTTAGGACCGAAACCGAAACCAAATTTCGTTAATCTTCCTATTTTCGGCCGAAAACGAAAAGGTCCAATTTTTTTAAAGTTTTCTAAATATGTTTTATAAAACCAAAGGACCGTATAAAAATTTTAAATTCGTAACTTTTTTAAAATAACTAGATGTAAACGGATTTTCATATGAGGAATACATTTGAAATATTTTTGCGATTAGATATATACCTCTAAAATTAACGGTTTAGGAATTAGGTATTGGTTAATGATACGAAGATAGACCCTGTATATTTATATATATCTGCGAAATATGGCTGGCGACTTTTGTGACATACCGACGACACTCATATATCGGCGAAAATGTAGTAGAGTAATCAATGCCAAAAGTTTCGCCAACCCTCCGTTATCATGAGACAACTGGATGCAGTCATGGTGGCTAGTAGAAGACGGACTCGATAAACATTGGAAGAATTTCCCATGCCATGGTGACTGACACTGAAGCTGGAAAATTTACAATGCTTTAAGTAATTTTTAAGAGAGTGTAATCCTGTAATAAAATAAAGGTAAATAAATTTTAAATGAATTTTCAGTACTTACTTAAGACAATATATATATTTTTTAGTTTTATATCATATTTTATGCCGTCAGTCATCGGTGAATAACGCGTTGTAAGCGGAACGTTCAGTGTCAGTCACCGGTGACTGACGTGGCGCTCAACGTATTAATAGAGACAACGTAAATTTAAACATTGTTTATTTGGCAGACACATATCGTAACATTTCCAGCAGTTTGTCCATCAACTCTCGAATAATCGCTGATCCACTTCATAATAAACTTAAGATGTTAAAAGTATTAGAATTTACACATTAAAAATCGAACCACCAAGTGACGAGGATTTATTAAACAAAGCGAAAAGCGTAAAAATTCTGGGTTCCTAGTCGATGCAACACTATAAATACAAAAAAAAAAAAAAAAAAAAAAAAAAAAAAAAACAGAGCGCGAACATTCGCCACATTACAAGTGGAAAACCAACCCTGTTAAAATAACCGGGAGGACGGGGCAGGAGACAGGCTACGATTCGATGGGAAGGGTGAAGAATTCATGACGTCGATAATGAACTCTTTATTCTTCGCGTCAGTATTAAAACGCAATCAAATGCAGGCGGGAAGCTTGCAAGGAATTATGGGATATAGAACATCATCGAACAAAAATATTGAAAACATTGAAAGAAAAAGAATTGTCTCAGAATAAAATAAAAGAAAGTAATTTAGTAGTTTTAAGAAATAAATTACGAATGGATTAAGGTTTTTAGAATAATAATTAAAGAATACGTAAGTTTAAACGCATGAAATAAAAGACAAACGATATTTAAGATGTGATTAAAGATAGGGAAAAAAGGGTAGACATAAAGAATTTGGAATAGTTAGTTATACTAAGATAAAAGGGGAAGAATTTTTATTATTACACACACACACACACATATATATATATATACTAGCTTCCTTTGTACAAAGCGTCTGTAAAATAACTTAAGTATACTATAGAAACGCTTTTCAACAAGATTATATTGAAGCCTAGCTTAATAAAACACCCTAATACAATATCGTTGGGAGCAGGGCTTGAGACATGCGGTCACCACTGGCGACTAAGTTACCTGGGGTTTTTCTTTTTTTTTATAATTTATTTATTTATTTTGCACAAAAACTGACCTAAGAAATGAACACAAACAGCATTTTCTCTCGCCCCCAACCATTGGTGTAGTCGCAACGAAAACAGAGGGTTATACATTCTAAGCAGAGGGTATACGCTCAAGGCATACAGTATACTTTAGTGTATATATACTACAGCTTAGAGAAACAGAGGGTATACGGTGTTCCTTTAAAAAATTCAGAGGGTATACGGCGTGTACCCCCGTATACCCTCCTCTACATATCTGCCCCCAACCCTACTTGTGCGTGGCACGCGGTTATTTCCTCTTCTCACATCACTTTTAATTGAAGAATGACGTTTAAAATGAAATTTCCATCTCATGCGCAGAAAATTCCTTTCTTTTCCGCTCTCACCAGCTAGCATGTCATGTGATTAGAATGTTGGAGAGGAGGTAGGAGGGGTAATAAAACAGTACGAAATAGTGTCAATCTGGCATCAGCGGCATATAAAATTGGATAAAATGCTAAAAAATGATCAGTGTTTCCGTAAGTTTCAACTCATATTTTCTGTTTACAATAAAAACTGATTAATCTATCACATTCATTTTGAAGAATAATAACATGTAAACGATTATAAGTAATTCATTTGAAATATATCTATAAAACTTAATTAAAATTCCAAGAATAATAAATTTTAATAAAATTAAAGAATATTAAATATATTTTTTAAATATTGCATTATATTTTATCTTGGTGCCTTATCGTGATGCTAGCGTGCACCGCGCAGATTGCACAATAAAGGGGCTGAACATATGTAATGCTATCAACTTTTTGTAAATTCAAATGTGCCATTTTCTTTTCAGCGAATGAAGAAATTAGAAAATCAACTTAATTATCATAGAAAAGCATTATGACGTAAAATAAAATGTTCTATATTTTTCAAAGCAATGAACCAAATTAAATTAAGAACTATGGAACTAACTCCGAGTACTTCACCAACATTAAGAACTATGGATCTAACTCCGAGTACTTCACCAACATATCTGTCTACTAAAATCAAGCTAATCGGATGCTTTTCGCGGCAGTTTCCGTTGAGTAGAAGACTAACAGACAAAGAGCCACCAAAACTTCCCAGTCTTTGAGCAGTGAGCTTCAACGTGATGTTTTCGGCAATTATTTTAAATTACTCGGGATGAATAAAGTTTACCCCTCCCCCCCTTTTTTTAATTAACCCGTTAAGAGATTTTTTTTTTGAACAAAATAATTAAAAATAGGAACTATACACCACTTTTATCGTACTAAAATATTCGGCTTATATAATCGATATATGCCTGCCATTAAATAAAGTTAATATTGCAGTTAAAATAGTGGTGCCGAAAAGTTTTTGTAACGAAACAAGCAAACTCTTTTTGCACATACGGTGTACGAACAAACCTGTTAAGGGATTACTTAGATTTCAAAATTAATAGAGGAGAAATGGCTCTTCTTTTACCCTCTCTTGCCGGTTCCCATATTATAAGGCATCATAAACAGAAGGCGAAATGCCACACGATTCCTACAAACTCTTCTGATGGCAATTAGGCACTTTTTTTAAAAATTCAAAATCATCAAATAAAATTTAGTTAATTAAATTTCAAAATTAATGGCGGAGAAATTACCCTTCCTACCCTCTCTTGCCGGCGCCCATATTATAAGGCATCATAAACAGAAGGCGAAATTTCACACGATTCCTACAAACTCTTCTGATGGCAATTAGGCACTTTTTTAAAAAATTCAAAATCATCAAATAAAATTTAGTTAATTAAATTTCAAAATTAATGGCGGAGAAATTACCCTTCCTACCCTCTCTTGCCGGCGCCCATATTATAAGGCATCATAAACAGAAGGCGAAATTTCACACGATTCCTACAAACTCTTCTGATGGCAATTAGGCACTTTTTTTAAAAATTCAAAATCATCAAATAAAATTTAGTTAATTAAATTTCAAAATTAATGGCGGAGAAATTACCCTTCCTACCCTCTCTTGCCGGCGCCCATATTATAAGGCATCATAAACAGAAGGCGAAATTTCACACGATTCCTACAAACTCTTCTGATGGCAATTAGGCACTTTTTTTAAAAATTCAAAATCATCAAATAAAATTTAGTTAATTAAATTTCAAAATTAATGGCGGAGAAATTACCCTTCCTACCCTCTCTTGCCGGCGCCCATATTATAAGGCATCATAAACAGAAGGCGAAATTTCACACGATTCCTACAAACTCTTCTGATGGCAATTAGGCACTTTTTTAAAAAATTCAAAATCATCAAATAAAATTTAGTTAATTAAATTTCAAAATTAATGGCGGAGAAATTACCCTTCCTACCCTCTCTTGCCGGCGCCCATATTATAAGGCATCATAAACAGAAGGCGAAATTTCACACGATTCCTACAAACTCTTCTGATGGCAATTAGGCACTTTTTTTAAAAATTCAAAATCATCAAATAAAATTTAGTTAATTAAATTCCAAAATCAATGGAGGAGAAATGGCCCTTCTCTACCCTCTCTTGCCGGCGCCCATATTATAAGCAGTGGCGTGGCGTCCGGTCATCGCTGGATGCGGCGATGACCAAGCAATATTTTAAAACTCTGAATAAGCTTTTAAAACTCTACGATCCAGTTTTAGCAGAACATTTGGAGTTCATGTATAAGTGAAGGTAAGATTTAAAGTTTCTTTTTTGAACATTCAACGATTGAATTTTAGAGTTAATAATTTTTCACCACAAACTTAAATAATTGCGATGACCACCGAAAATTTTCACGCCACGCCACTGATTATAAGGCATCATAAACAGCAGGCGAAATTTCACACGATTCCTTTACAAAGTCTTCTGATGGCAATTAGGCACTTTTTTTAAAGATTCAAAATCCTCAAATAAATTTAGTTAATTAAATTTCAAAACCAATGGCGGAGAAATGGCCTTTAGCGGGCGAAATTTCACACGATTCCTACAAACTCTTCTGATGGCAATTAGGCACTTTTTTTAAAAATTCAAAACCATCAAATAAAATTTAGTTAGTTAAATTTCAAAATCAATGGACTAGAAATGGCCCTTCTCTACCCCCTCTTGCCGGCGCCCATATTATAACGCATCATAAACAGGCGGCGAAATTTCACACGATTCCAACAAACTCTTCTGATGGCAACTAGGCGCTTTAAAAAAAATTCAAAATCATCAAATAAAATTTAGTTAATTAAATTTTGAAATCAATGGAGGAGAAATGGCCTTTCTCTACCCTCTCTTTCCGGGCCCATATTATAAGGCATCGTAAACAGCGGGCGAAATTTCACACGATTCCTACACACTCTTCTGATGGCAATTAGGCACTTTATTTAAAAATTCAAAATCATCAAATAAAATTTAGTTAATTAAATTCCAAAATCCATGGAGGAAAAATGGCCCTTCTCTTTTTTGGTTTGTCGGCGCCCATTTTATAAGAAATCGTAAGCAGCAGGCGAAATTTCGCACTATTTCTACAAATCCTTTTGATGGCAGTTAGGCGAGAAAACGTCTTGGAGGCTTACTCTTCTTTTGAAGGTCAAGGCTACAAAAGCATGTCATAAATAAGGAGAAACGCAAAAGATGTTCTGCATTGTGAGCTAGTTGCTCTCCTCTTCAAGCTCATGGATGCGGGGATGCTTTCCTCTCTCTCTCTTTGCCAAGGTCGGAAGAAAAATACCTCTTTTTTACGCTCCCGTGCTTCAACTTATGAATCGCCCATGCAAATCTGGCAGATAACCGCCAAAATGCCCGTCCGGCATTTCGAAGAGATACAAATTGAAAAGTTAGAACAACGTATTAAGAAAAAATATTTCTGCTGCGTTTTTAAATCTTGCTAGGCTACCCATATGTGCCAACAGAACGTAATTCTTGGAAGGAAAGGTTTTCGAATAGATAAACCTGTTTGTCCAAAACCTAGTCAGCGGATATTTTTTTTTTTTTTTAATTATTAATGAAGGATATCAACATTAAGTAAGTTAAGGTACAGTTTTAAAAAAAATAGAAGAAAAAGAGTTCAAAATCCCCCGTCTAAGACATTCTTAAAAACATACTAACATAAAAAAAATACCCTCAGAAATTTAACAGCCAAGGAAATACTAAATATTCAAAAATAAGTTTTTATCTCTATTATTTAAAATGGAGAAATTCAACAGTTCTTCCACTTTTTCGTCAGGGAGAGAGGACGGATAAATTTTAAACGTATGATCCTCAAAAGAAAAAAAACAGAAGTAACATTTTTTCCCCACGGGAGGTTCAAGGGCCACCCTAACAAAAATTCCTGATTACTTTTTCTCTTAGCATTAAATTCATTTAAATTACTTGAAATCAGGGTTGGGTTTTTGACATGACAAGCGTCAAAAACTGGTTTAAACAGTCATAAACTGGTTTAAACCGTCGAAAACTGACATAAACTGGTTTAAACCTTCGAAAACTGCCAAATACATGTAACACACTAAAACATTTTAGCAATAGGTAAACATTAAATAAGTCAATGATTTGTGTGATCTTTTATTGAAATTTAATAATTTAAAAAATATATCATTTGCAATAAAATATTTTTTTTTTTTTTTTTTTTGGATTTTTCAACCAGAAGAAAATAATTTTGTACAATTAAATAATCCGGATCAATTTTACCCCGCAGCATGCTGCAGCACACCACGTGTTCAGCACATTTATTTACACCCAAAAAATTTTTGAGTTTAGAGTGTATGAAGCGTTAGAAAATAGTCTGTCTCTTAATTGATGCTTTGCTAGTAGGACTTGATAGCAAAAGCTTGATTGCTAGATTGCTTGATTGCTAGATAAACAAGTTTTGAAGCAGGTTCAAAAAGCTATTGCATTTAATGATACCTTTCCACCAAGCAATGGAGTCCTCGCTATAGCACTGAAATAAGAAGACGGGAAAGGGGATTCTTTAGCTTCATACACAATCAGTATGGGTAAGCATCCATAAATTCTCTCTGTAGCTCAAGCGCGAGCTGAATCAACCCTGATGGTTGGGATGCAAAGTATAAGCCAAACAATGGTATGGTTTCATGATTTGATTCCTTCTATTATGCACTTTTTCAATATGGACTTAAAGGAATTTTCTTTTAGATGACCGAGCCAATTTTGTTCAGTTTTAAAATCGAAAACATTTTTATATATTGAAAGAAAGCATGTTTTAAAAAGATTTTGACTTTAAGCTTTTTTTTTTCTAATTACTTCTCTTATTTTGTAAATGTTTAAAATTAATAATCCAATTTCAATTTTGAATGGAATGGTTATTGCCTAGACTAGAATAACATTGATGCACATTATCTTTTATATATACAAAAAAATCTGCACTTTTCTAAGCTTTTTTTTCCTCGTAAAAAAAGCTAGCTAATGCTTTAAGCTCTCAAAAATAAGGGAAATTAAAACGATTTTAAGTAAGAGTAAAAATGTACAGCTCAGGTGAGCTTAATGTCTAGTTTTTAGAAAAACACAATTTTACAAAAAAAAATTTAAATAAAAATTTTACCCTGTTAAAAAGTTGTACTTAACAATAATACTTTTTTACTATGTACTAATTACTGATATACAGTAAGAGTGAATTTAAAATATTACATGTAATGTTGTCATGTGTGACATTTAATTTGAATTTTTACAGATCAATTTAGTATTTGAGGTTTTTGACAGATGGTTTTTGACAAGAGGTTTTTGACATGACGGTTTAAAGTACGGTTTAAACCCGACATAAACTGACACATGTCAAAAACCTGCCAACCCTGTAATTATTACTAATACTATATACTAATTATACAATTACAGTAATAGTGAATTTTAAATATTACATCTAATGTGTGACATTTAATGTGAAATTTTACAGATCACTGTGATAGTATTTGAGGTTTTTGACGAGGTTTTTGACAAGGGGTTTTTGACATGACGGTTTAAACCGTCAAAAACTGACACGTGCCAAAAACCTGCCAACCCTGCTTAAAATAAATAAATTTTACTCTCTTTGTCATCGTCTTCATCTTTTTTTTTTCTTTCCAAAATCATTCGAAATAAAGAACATTTAGTTAATTAAATTTCAAAATCCAGGGAGAAGAAATGGCCCTCTCCTGTCTCTCTTGCTACCCCCCATGTCAGAAGACATCAAGTAATAACAAATGATAATTTCTTTAATCGCATAAAAGTTCAGACGGAAATTCGTACCATTCCTACAAACTCTTCTGGTGACATTTTAAAGAGAAAACGGCTTAGAGACCTCCCCTTTTCGAAGGTCAAGGTCTCAAAATCAGCTTATAAACACGGAGAAGCACAAAAGATGTTCCGTATTGCGAGCTAGATGTTCTCTTTTTCATACTTATGGATGCGGAGATGTTTTCCTCTCTCTCCCTGCTTAAGTAAACAAGATTTATACCTCTTTTTTACGCTCCCCATACTTCTTCTAGTTAATTTTTCATGCAAATCAGGCAGCTAGCCGCCAAAATACCCATTCGGCATTCGGAAGATATGGCTGAAAAGTCAGTACATATCGCTCATCCGCAAGAAAAGTGACACATCTCGACAAAAGTAAATTTCACAGGAGAGGCAAAAGAAAATTTACGTGATTTTGAACGTAACATGAAATTACAGCACTTAGCTCTGCATGCACGAGTAAAAACGTGCGTAAAAGTATAAAACCTCTAAGAATGAAGGCATATGATGAGGTTTGGATAAATTTACCTCCCCACACAATCCACCCCTCTTCTGTGGTCACGAATGGACAAATAGCGTAATAAAGTGATTTTTCGTATAACTACACGTATGAAACTTTTTGTGTAGCAAGACACACCTATGACAGACCTATTTGTTGAATAAAACGCAAAATGAATTTCTGAGAGATGTGTCACTTTTCTTGCGGGTGAGCGATATATTGAAAACGATTTCTACTGCGTTTTTACCTCAAGCTACATTCATTTTTTCAAAAACCGACACACACTATCTCAACTATAACTATTAGTCATACCAGGTAAGGAATGAGTTGACTAGTGTTGCACGAGTAGGGTATAACACGACCCCACCCGATAAAAAATATGTTTGTTGATCCTGGCCGCCTAACCCTATTTTAAGCAAGCCAGGTTGGCGTTAATTTTTTTTTTCCCGGATCGCGTTCACTCTAATTGCTCCGAGTTCGGATTAATCTCACTTTTTAAAAGTAAGTCTAAAATATTCTTTTATATGAAAAAACATAGATTTGAATATGAATGAGAATGTAGTATATGCGTATTTTTCAACATAAAATATAAAATTGATAGTAGAGGTAAAATTGTAGATTGTATATAATTGTATGTATAATTGTATCCATAATTGTATATATATATATATTTTTTTATGATTAATTTTCCTTTCGTTTGGGTTTCAGGTTGGTTTCGGGTTTAAGTGTGTCGAGTTTTGGGCCATGAAAATTTCGTATGTCTGTTTTGATTTGACGTCATACAGCATTTTGGTGTTCAGGTCAGGACTCTAACACAGGGCGCCATTATTCACATGTCTGTAAATATAGAACAATATTCCCTCACTATAGGGCAAGGTACCAGTTTGGCCTCTTTTTTATTCAGAAATTCTAAACTCATATCGGAATTCGGAGGCAGCTGTACAGATTATCACCTCATCAAGTTGACGGCTGAAATCCCAGAATTAGACGGAACTCAAGTAGCATATTAAAATGCAACTGGTTTGCTAAGTCATATCTTGGTGGAAACCACCTACACACTTCGATTTTAGTGATTGATCGGTAGGTTTACCATTGTGTTTTTCTGCACCCAAAGGTATAAAGTATGTATGACTGACAGCAGGAAAACACAATGATAAATCTATCAGTCAACCACTAAAATAGGGTTTGTAGATGTTTTACACCAAGTTATGATATTACATGGCAGACCAGTTGCATTTTAATATGCGAATCGAATTTTAACTAATCCTGGAATTTCAGCCGTCAACTGGATGAGGTAACGCCGCCTCTCGGTCTACTAAATAAAGTAGAAATTCTTATTCACAATTCCTGGTATGAATTCAGATTTTCTTAATAAAAAAGGAGGTCATAGAGGCACCGGTGGTAGGGAGTAACGATATGCGGACGTCTTATATGATGCATATATTTTAATATTATGGAAAAGTAGTTTACAATCATGTCTCTTATATTAATTTTATTATTATTATTAATTTTTTGAAGTGTGTCGAGTTTTGAATGAAAATTTTTATGTCTGTTTCGATTTGACGTTATACAGTATTTTAGGGTTCAGGTCAGGACTCTAACCTACCCAAACCTTACACAAAAACAGAAACGAAAGAAAATTAATCTTATATGTTAATATTATGGAAAAGTAATCTACAATCATGTCTCTAATATTTACTTTAATTTTATGATTTTAATATTCACATAAAATATACAGTTGGAGAAATTTATGTAAGTTTAAATTGTTTAATAGAGTTTCGAATACTTTTGAGAGTTTAAAAACAAATTTGACACTTTTAGACGGCCAAAACTAGTTCTGACTGGTCAAAATCACAACCCTGTTTAAATTAAGAGGTATGAAAAATATGTGTGAAGGAAAAGTATATAGTTAAGCACTGAATTAAAATTAATTTGTAAAATTAAAACGCTTTGCTTATACTAAAATAAAAAGGAACATATCATACTAGAAGCACTTGATAATCTAATTATACATAATAGAGACCTTTTTATTTTAACTATAAATACAAAAGCTTTAAATTAAACATATTCAAGAAATGTTATTTTTAAATCCAATATAATGGCCTTTTTTACTAGTGATTGCCTCACATTGCTAAGGTGTAAGGAAAGCTTGAAAATGTTTTCAAAAACAGAAAAAAAAATTCTTCTATATTCCTTCTGCAATAATAATCAGTAAAAAACTTTGCAAAGCTTAATATTACAGTCTTCTGTGACCATGTTCTGAGAAAAACGACATTTTCAAAACTGAGTAAAAAATACTCAAATCTAAGTATGTCGCATAGTCAAAATGGCTCCGAAACAAAATTACTCAAGTTTGAAACATGTATATACATTTTGTCATTTCTGAAAACATGGACATACTCAAATATGAGCACATAACGCTTTATTCATGATGTTTATTCACGATTATACATGATGTTTGTATTTATATATTGTTGATGGTTGTCAAATTCCACCTGCGAAGTCTTTCCTTTACGAATTCATCCATTCTTCGATTTCGAAGGTTGAAGAATAAAATTTACGCTTTCGCGATTATATTACGACGGCTTTTAAGTGTTCTTCCGCGAACACGGTAAAAATGTAGTTCGCCACATTTCATGTTATAAATTATTACTGAAAAAAGCGTTCCGTTCGAAATCATAACAAATGATCAATATGAATAAATTCAACTACCCTGGTAAAATTTACTACATTTAACGAATGAAAAGTAATTTTGTTTGAAATTGAGTAATTCTGGTATTTCAGAATTGAAAGCATTGGGTCGTCATATTTGAAACAAAAAGTTTCGTAACAAAATGAAACCCTAGATTTACTCAGATTTGAAAGTGTCATTTTTCTCAGTGTGGGATCCTGCGTCTGCAACTATTGCAATAGGTATTTTTCATCGAAATGTTTTTAAATGTTTCCCTTTCAATATGTGTTATTATTTTGTTCTTTATTTTTATTTTGGTATAATACACACAAATACCATAAAAAGGAAGAGATTTCCGTTATACAGATTCCTTATCAGAATTATCTTTTTCTATGAAAATAAAAAGGGGTGCTATAATGACTGACGTGAACAGAAGTCATGTCGTCGACAAGGATAATTTACCATCACAGGTTATCGAAATGCGTACACATCAGTCGAATTAATATTAATGAATACCTTCTTTTTCGAAAATGACCCCCATCAAAAGGAAAAAGGAAAAATATAATTCATGAATACATCAAATGATTCATAGTTTTATTACTAAAATAGGTGTAAAACACAATTAAAAGCTTTTAAACATTAAAACAAATTTAAAGATGTTAAATATAAAAGAATAGGCTGATTTCCTCTCACTTCACCCTTTGATGATGACCAGGGTTTGGTCGAAAGCGCTCGGGATTCCGGCGAATTCTTCTATATTTAACATCTGTAAATTGGTTTCAATGCTTAAAACCTTTTAATTGAATTTTACACCTATTTTAGTAATAAAACCATGAATCCTTTGATGTATTCGTGTATTTTAATTAACATTTTAAGGTGAATTTAAGTTTTTCTCTAATAATTTGCCATTAACTCCTTCAAAACGGATGCTCCGTATATGTTCCATATAGGGTACGTATAGTTTTTATTTTTTAGTACAAGAATATTTTAGTCATATTTTTTTTCCCAATCATATAACTCTCGGATTAAAACAGGCGAAATATACTATACGGAATTACTGGTATTAAAAATTAAAATTTCTATAAATGTATAAAACAAGAGCAAATCAGAAAGTTGTAAATCAAACTTCCAATCATTCTTTTTTTAGGAATGTAGTGAAAATGATGCAAAATGGTGGATTTAAGTTAAGTTTAATATCAATTTAACTGTAACAAGTAATATTTTTAAACAATCATAGTTTAAAAGAAAGAAAATATTTAACACTACAAATAACTTCATATAGCGGAAAACTGGATATCGAGAGCTTACTACATTAACTTTTTTCATGGAACTCTATATTATTAGCAAAGGGATAATGCAGCACCAAAACCTTTTGATTCATCAGTCTCTTTATTTGATTCATTATGCTCTCTTTAAAGTCCAACTTTAAATGTCGGTATAGTTGATTCAACAATATTTGGCATTACTTGTAAATTTGCCTATACATTTATTCTGTCGTTTAAAATGGTTAAAATTTCATGCCGCTCTTTCATTTTATCATCATGATTTTTCCTCTACGATGCTAAAAAAAGGAAAGAAAAGAAAAAGCTTATACACACATTCTAAAATTCTCTTTAGTTCAACAAAACTGAAATCAGCCCAATTTAATCAACAAAACTGAAATCAGCCCAATTTAATCCATAACTTTTAGAAAAACCTGTTTAACGCTTTTTCCTTCAACCAGGTTTATCCATTATAATGAAGGAAATGTGTTTCTTTTCTTAAATTTTCCATCGATTTTTTCTCGGTATTTTTCACCAATCAAAACGAGCAACCTGTTGTCTATTTATAGATTTGATTTTAAAAATAGGGATGTACAAACAGTAATGTGAAAAATTTATTACCTGATCAATGTTCCATTTCTCCGTCTTTTTTTTTTTTTTTTTTTTTTTTGTTTGCTCGTTTGTTTGTTTGTTTCAATATAGTAGTATAGTCCATAAGTTTTGAGAAGTAGGAAAATCTGAAAAAAAAAAAATTAAATTAAACTTTGAAAAAAACTTATAAAGCCAACTAATACAACAAATTAATTGAGAAACAATTGTGAATATATTATCTATTATTACTTAGGTCATCCTAATAATGAGTATACTCGTTTTCAGAAACTAAGATGAAATAAGGCGGAAAAAAAAAAAAGAAAAAAAAAAGAAAGATAAACGAAACACGACAAGCTATTTAATCACCAAACTAAGGTAGAGAAATGGAAAAGGTACCATTTGATTGCTAATTGTGCCTTCTATAGCTCTTCATGAATAAGATAAGCTAAGGGTCATGAATAAGATGAGTCTTCATATTCAAACGGTAAAAGTTTCAATAGCAATCAATGCTAACATTTGATAAACATTTTCCATTTTAGAAAAAAAATTATACCAAATTTTAATTCATTCATTGACTACTAATTGTGTATTCTATAATTCTTCATGAATGAAACAAGCTTAGGTGGACCGTCTCCATATTCAAACGGTAAAAGTTTCAATAGCAATGCCTACATTTGATAAAAAATTTCCATTTTAGAAAATATATTAGCTTCAGATACCAAATTTTAAATCATTCAGTGATTACTGATTGTGTCTTCTATATTTCTTCACGAGCGAGATAAGCTTAGGTGGGCCGTCGCCATACTCAAACGATAAAAGTTTCAATAGAAATGCCTACATTTTATAAAAAAAATTCCATTTTAGAAAAAAAAAATAGCTTCAGATATCAAATTTTAAATCATTCGGTGATTACTAATTGTGTTTTCTATATTTCTTTATGAGTGAGATAAGCTTAGAAGCGCCGTCGCCATACTCAAACGATAACAGTTTCAATAGAAATTCCTACACTTTATAAAAAAAATTCCATTTTAGAAAAAAATTAGCTTCAGATACCAAATTTTAAATCATTCAGTGATTACTAATTATGTCTTCTATATTTATTCATTTATGAGATAAGCTTAGGTGGGCCGTCTCCGTATTCAAACGGTAAAAGTTTCAATAGCAATGCCTACATTTGATAAAAAATTTCCATTTTAGAAAAAAATTAGCTTCAGATACCAAATTTTAAACCATTCAGTTATTACTAATTGTGTCTTCTATATTTCTTCACGAGCGAGATAAGCTTAGGTGGGCCGTCGCCATACTCAAACGGTAAAAGTTTCAATAGAAATGCCTACATTTTATAAAAAAAAAAATCCATTTTAGAAATAAAATTAGCTTCAGATACCAAATTTTACATCATTGATTACTAATTGTGTATTCTATACTTCTTCATGAATGAGATAAACTTAGGTGGACCGTCTCCATATTCAAACGGTAAAAGTTTCAATAGCAGGGTTGCAAAAAAGCCGGCTAAAATTAAAAAAAGCCACGCCGGTGGCTTTTATTGGTTTTAACCGGCTTTTTTTGGCCAAAATTGGCCTTTTTTGGCCAAAATTGGCTTTTATACAGTGAAGCATTTTAATTATAGACTACACATTTTAAAGTGTTTTTAATTAGTTTTAATGACATTTAACTGATTTAGAATATAATAAGTAATCCAATTTCTCAATAATGAAGCCATAATACTGGGGAAAAGAATTAGATCAGAGCTGCTAGTATTTTGAAGTGAGAATTGGAAATATATCAGCTAAATTTTAAAAGAGTCATACCAACTGCTTTACACTGTCCTTTTACCTCCAACTCCCCTGCTTTATAAAATTAAAGAGGACAATGATTACTCAGTTACTTAAGGAATTTCAAGAGCTATTAATATACAAATCTTATTTTATTTCTCATTAACATTTAAAATCATACATAATCAGGCTTTGCCCAAGTGGGCCCACTTGAAAAAACCCATTGTGGGTTTTTTTTCAAACTTTCTCATGTTTTCACAACTGTAACATTATTTAATCTAAGGTATGAGAATAGGTGAAAACTGGAAAATTGGGTTAATAGCCAGTGGCTATTAGACAGGGTTTGACCAAGTGGGACCAGCCGGAGAAAACCTGTCCAGGTTTTTTTCGGGCGAGCCCACTTGAAAAAACACATTGTGGGTTTTTTCAAATGTTCTTGTGCTTTCACAACTGTATCATTATTTAAACTAAGGTATGAGAATGCAAAGATAAATGCCGATTCAAATATATTTCAAAATAACCAGATTTAACGGAATTTCTATGCAGAGATAAAATGACCAAAAAAGACATTAGCTGTAAAGGAGGAAGATTTTCATGCCTGTAATCTAAAATGCATCCAATTACTTTACATCTTAATGCATGCAAAAAGATGGCACTGAACCCCATCCTGATTGTTTACATTGTTATAGCTTTTAAGATTAATCATCCATTTATTATCCTGCTTCAATGTTCCATGAAAGTGTTATGTAGGAGTTTTCAACACAAAAAGGGTTCAGATTATGGCAAAAAAGAGGGAAACAGATAAGTTTCCTCCTGGATTTTGTCAGTTTTTCATTTCTTTACATTCTTTCCTCTACTTCACTACCTCTGCTTCAATCGAACAATGCTTTTCTACATTTGATCTGGTTTGGAGCAAGTTATGTAGTCATTTTGGAGTTGATAAAGCAGCAAAGCTAGTAATAGGTGTATCGCCATTTGCAATCTAAATTTACAAATATCACTGACACTGACTTCCATGGCAATCTAATTTAACATTTAATAACTATTGCAATATGTAGCAAACTTTGCTAAAATTTTCAAATATATTATTACAAATCCCATTTCTTAGAAAAAAAAAAAAAAATCTCCAACTGATTTCTGATTTGAAGTGAATGAAAGAAAGTATATAAATTTAACATGTTTAACTTAAGATAAGAATTATATAAAGAAATCCAGTTGTGGTTCACTTAATATATCCTTAATGCAGCAAACTAGTCCCCTGAGATGCGGATGTACCTCTTAAATTAGATTTTTTTTTTTTATATATATATATTTTTTTGTTAATTCATACTTAATTAATGCAAAATTATGCCCAGGTTTCACTGATAAATGGAGAATTTAAATATTATGTAGTACATGAAAAGGTTTAAGGTGTTTGCCAAAAAAACTCAATAAAGCCCGAAAAAAACCGGGGTTTTTCAGAAAAACCCGGGTTTTAGACAAGTGGGCCCAGTGGGTTGGGTTTTTTCTAACCCTGTACATAATCACAATAAAAACAATATTAGGAACAGAATATGCATGAATATGCACACTTTTAAATAGCAACAAACTTTTCAAAATTTTATTTAGAGAATGTATTTTTGTTTCGATTAATTGCTCGATTTATTTTTATACACTTATGTACCAAACTCTCCTTAAACATTATACCCTTACTAATTTATCTTTTAATATTTATAACACTAATCCTTCGTTCTCTCCATACGGACTCTTAAGAATGTTTCCATCTTGAAGGGCCTCATTTTGTTATTGTTTAATGAAATGTAATCTTTAAAATGTGAGGCGATGTAATATGCATTTTAAAACACCAGTTTAAAGTCTAATTTATATTCTTTTCAATATATCTATCTATATATATATTTTATATTAGACATAATGCCTTTACTGTTGCCCCGGTAGCAGAAAGTTCGAGACGCGCGACGTGCGTCGCAGATTTATTTTGGACCTTGCAGATAAATTTGCCAACTTGAAAAAAAAAGTATTTCCTTAAAAAAAAAAAAAAAAAAAAAAGTACGAAAATTCTGACAAAAAATATCGCGAATTCGACAAATGGTCGCCGAAAAATATCAATTTCGGCAATCGTTCGCATAAAAAATCGGTAATTTATAGCCAAAGGGTCGCTATAAAAACGCGAATTTCGTCAAAAGAGACCGGAAAAAAAATGAATCTCGTCCCAGGGTTGTAGAAAAAATGCAAATTTCTGTCACAGGATCGTGGAAAAAACACGGATTTCGTCAAAGGATCGCGGAAAGAATGCGAAATTAGTAAAAGGATCGCGGAAAGAACGCGAATTTAGACAAACGATTGTGGGAAAAACGCAAATTTAGTCAAACGATCGCGAAAAAACGCAAAATTTATGTCAAAGGATCGCGAGCAAACGCAAATTTATGTCAAAGGATTGCGGAAAGGAGGAGGAATTTCGTCAGAAGATCTCGAAAAGCGTAAATTTCTGCCAAAAGATCGCTGTACAAACTTGAATTTTATCCAAAAATCCCGAAAAAACGTGGATTTCGTTCCAGGGGTGCAAAGAAACGCAAATTTCTGTCACAAAATCGCAGAAAAAATGCAAATTTCTGTAAAACGATCGCGAAAAAACGCAAATTTTTGTAAAACGATCGCGAAAAACTCAATTTTTTGTAAAACGATCGCGAAAAAAAGCAAATTTCTGTAAAACGATCGCGAAAAAACGCAAATTTCTGTCAAAGGATCGCGAAAAACGCAGATTACTGTCAAAGGATTGCGAAAAAGGAAAATTTATGTCAAAAGATCGGAATTAAATTTGCGGAATTTCGTTAAAAAATCGCAAAAAGTGCAAATTTCTGCCAAAGGATCGCTGTAAAAACGGGAATTTCGTCAAAAGATCCCAGGAAAAACGTGAATTTCGTCCCAGAGGTGCCAAAAAAACGCAAATTTCTGTCACAGAATCGCAGAAAAAACACGAAGTTCGTCAATGAATCGAGGAAAAAACACGAAGTTCGTAAAGGATCGTGAAAAAAAGCTCATTTTTGTCAAATGATCGCGAAAAAACGGCAAATTTCGTCAAAAGATCGCGAAAAAAACGAGGAATTTCCTCATAAGATCGCAAAAAACAGCAGATTTCGTCAAAAGATCGCGAAAAAAACGAGGAATTTCCTCATAAGATCGCGAAAAAAACGAGGAATTTCCTCATAAGATCGCAAAAACAGCAGATTTCGTCAAAAGATCGCGAAAAAACGGCAAATTTCGTCAAAAGATCGAGATAAACGGCATATTTCGTCAAAAGATCGCGAAAAAACCCAAATTTCATCAAAAGTGCGCAAGAAAAACACAATTGGTGCCGGTAGTGGATTTCCGCTCCCTGCCCCCCCCCCTCCCCCCCCCCTTCCTCTGTTGTAACTTTTCGGAAATTTTGCTGTGAATTTCAGAATTTTTTCTTTTTTTTTTTACTCAGAATCACCCCTGGTATTAATCAGTAAGAACGCTGCTTATTTTAACACTCATAATGTTTGTACATAAGAAAATGTAACACGCTACTCCCGCAGACAATTTTCATCCCACTAAATTGCTGTTGCAGACACAACCATAACTTTCTGCTACTGGGACTGCTGTAACTAACTGCCTTCTAGCAGTTAAAGATTTATTCGACCAAATTTAATAAAAAATTATAATTCTTTTAGTAGAAAATATTTATAAGTGTATAAAAAAATAATGAATCCAAATTTAACACAAATTAATTGTAAACCAATCTTTAATAATTAAAGCCGGCTTTTTTTAAGTGGCTAAAACCAAAAAAAGCCGGCCGGCTTTTTTTGGCCTGGCTAAAAGCCGGCAACCCTGTTCAATAGCAATGCCTACATTTGATAAAAAAATTTCCATTGTAGGAAAAAAAATAGCTTCAGATACCAAATTTTAAATCATTCGGTGATTACTAATTGTGTCTTCTATATTTCTTCATGAGTGAGATAAGCTTAGGTGGGCCCTCTCCGTATTCAAACGGCAAAAGTTTCAATAACAATGCCTACATTTGATAAAAAATTTCCATTTTAGAAAAAAATTAGCTTCATATACCAAATTTTAAACCATTCAGTGATTACTGATTGTGTCTTCTATATTTATTCATTTATGAAATAAGCTTGTAGGTGGGCAGTCTCCGTATTCAAACAGCAAAAGTTTCAATAGCAATGCCTACATTTGATAAAAAAAATTTCCATTAAAAAAAAATTATAGCTTCAGATACCAAATTTTTAACCATTCAGTGATTACTAATTGTGTCTTCTATATAGCTTCATGAATGAGATTAGCTTATGTGACCCGAACCCATGAAAGCGTCGAATCTAAAGCAATGTATAAAAACTTAAAATTTCTCTGACACGTAATAACAGTTTATGAACTCCAAATTAGTGCAGGATAGGTTCATTTAGTTAAAATCTTCTGAAAACCCTATCCCCATACTTTTCTTAAAAAAAGAACAAAAATGAATAAATAAATTGTAATAACACGTTTCTATAAATATCTATTTAGCAGTTTTCATAGAAATTTAAATGTCAAAATAAAAATAAATAAAATTAATATTTGTTTTAAATTTTAAGTATACGTAAAATACATACAATAAAGCGTTCTGCTAAAAACAATATTCTAGCATTATGCAAGTAAAACCACAGGAAAGTTTCTAAAATGCTGGTCTTAAAGCATTTTATGGTCGGACCTTTTATGGATTATTTGATATGGTTAGTCAAATCATCTGCATAAAAGTTAATAGAATACGCAAAACAAAGCTTTTTTCCAACAGTATGAGATTTCGCTTAACTACTAAGTTATTAAATTTGATAAAATGCAGACAACAAATCACTAAGATAATAGACATTAATTCATTCAATAAGTAAATAGGCCCTTTAAACATTCTTAAAACTTACAACAATGCACTTCAATACAATATTCAAGTAGCTTTAGTGAAATTTTGTGAAATATGGACAACAAAGCATTTTGAAAAAAGATACCGAAATAGTTTCCAAATTATTAAATACAGAATGTCTCATTTTAGTAATATACATAAAATGCAGATAATCAGAGCTCTTACAGATATCCAAACATTTAATGGATAAATAAACTGCTTGGAAATTCATATAATGGTTCAAATGGAGGAGATACGCGCAAAATGTTTATGCTTCAAATTAATGGTCTATTTCTAGCACAGTTTTAGAAACATTAATCACGATGCTTTAAAATTTAATAAAAGCAGCAATCACTGGAGTGAGAATTAGCTTTTGCTTCTAAAATAAAGGTCTTATAGCATTTTGATATGTTCAGTCAAATCATCTGTATGAAAGTTAATAGAATACACAAAACAAAGCTTTCACAACAGTGTGAGATTTCGCTTAACTGATAAATAATCTTTATTAAATTAGTGATGAAATGCAGAGAACAAATCACTAAGACATTAGACACTAAATCATTCAATAAATAAGTCCTTTAAACATTGTGAAATTTTATGAAATATAGACAACAAAGCATTTTGAAATTAGATACCGAAAGAGTTTCTAAATTATTAAACACGATATGTCTCATTTTAGTAAATATACATAAAATGCAGATAGCTAGAGCTCTTATAGATATCCAAACATTTAATGGACAAATAAACTGCTTGGAAATTCAGAAAATCGTTCAAATGGAGCAGATGCCAGGAAAAAGTTTATGCTTCAAATGAATGGTCTATTTCTAGCACAGTTTTCGAAACATTATTCACGAAACTTTAAAATTTAATAAAAGCAGCAATCACTGGAGTAACAATTAGCTTTTTCTTCTAAAATGTAGTGCAGTTTCCAAAAACGCGTCAGGAGAGAAATCTTACAAATGCGTTTTAAGAACTTGAAATGGAAGCCGCAAGTGTTTTCTCCGAAAGTATTTTAACCAATGTTAATAAACAATAACTTCCAGAACACACAAATAACAAATTAAGAAGTTTTTTTAAAAATATCGAGGAATAAATATACAAATAAAAATTCAGTTGCTAGTAATTAAATAATAACACAAGCCTGTGATGGTTGTGTTTATAACTTCTAATAACTGATTTTTATGTATTTTTTAGCGCTGAATTCGAAAACGACCTTCACTTTTTAACCATCACGTCAGAGTTTTCTACTAATCGTAGATTTCAAAGGTAAAAAGTAAAAAAAAAAAAAATAACGAAAATCTGATGCTAAAAATAGAAAAGATGGTTGTGTTTTTTAACTTTTGATGATTTATTTTGATGTATTTTTTAGCGCTGAATCCGAATATGACCTTCATTTTTAACCATCAAGTCAGAATGTTTCGCAAATCGTAAATTTCAAAGTTTAAAAGTAAAAAAATAGCGAAAATCTGATACTATAAAATAGATGTGGTAGTTGAGGTTTTTTTTTAAATTTTTATAATTTATTTTTATGCCCTTTTAAGCACTGAATCTGAAAATAACCTTCATTTTTAGGGTTCCGTACTTAAAAAGAAAAAAAAACGGAATCATTATAAGATCACTCCTGTGTCTGCCCGTCTGTCACAGCCATTTTACTCGTAAACTGTGGGATGGGGAAAGTTCAAATTGGGGGAAGTAATAAAGACTATTGACCCACATATTTACATATTATTAAACATTCACTAATATATTTAGAAAAAATGTAGAAAGGCTAATTAAGTTATTTGAAAAAAAATCTTTTCTTTATATATCGTGTGAAGTATCGAGTGAAAGCTTTCGTAACGCTTAACTCAAAAATACAGTAGCGGTCAAAAGTTTCCGGCCAGTTAGTTTCTTTGATTTGTTTGACAGAACGTTTCAGCGAAGAAGAAGCACAATTGCTCCAAAAGTTAGGAATAAGCAAATTACCTCTGACCACGTGATCATTTTGACTGGATACTGGTGATACTTGATGCAAAGGGGAGGAATTCGAAATTCGTGTGTGCAAAAGTATCCGGCCATTCATCATCCGTTAGTTTTTGCTATCAGTAAAGTGTTCTTTTTGGCCTTGTCTGTTAATTAATCAACGTGAATAACGTATTTGAAATTAAAAATGAAAAGTTGAATAATTTATTGTTCCTAAATGAGTGATTTGTTTGTCGCTAATGGACAATCCTCTCGTGAAATTGTGGCAAAGTTGTGCATCGGAAAATTTGCTGTGAACGATATTTTAAAAAAATATAAAGATCGTTATGGCCTTCGGAACTTGCCACGGTCCGGAGGACCCCGAAAAACGACTATTCTTGTAGACAGAATTATCAGGAGAAAAGCAGTTGATGACCCGCATAAAAATACCGCTGCAATTCCCCAAGACTTACGGTGCTAAAATGTTGCTGAAATAAGTCTGTGTCAAAACGTTTACGCGACGTAAACCTTTCATAAGTAAAAAAAATCAGAGGGCCCAACTGGCGTTTGCCAAGGAAGACAAAGACTGGTCGAGTGAAAACTGGAAAAAAGTACTATTTTCAGATGAATCGACGTTCAATCTTTTGGGATTGATAACAGACACTACAACCGACGGCCTAAAAACAAAAGATAAGATTCGAAATATGTTATTCCTACAATGAAGCATGGCGGAGGACACGTTATGATGTGGGGACGGGGAGCATTTTCTGGGAAATGTGCCTGTCCGTTATTTGAAGTCCGCGGCAAGATGAATAGTGCGATGCATAAGGATATCTTGCAAGATCATTTGCTAACTTATTGGAGGAAAAATTATAGTCGTAACTATTTGTTTCATTATGATAACGACCAAAAGTATACATGCAAGCTCGTCAAGTAGTGGTTTTCGCACACAAAAACCTCCGCTCTTGAAATGGACAGACCAATCACCCGATCTGAATCCAATAGAAAATCTTTGAAACTAACTTGAAAACGTGTGTGGAATGATAAATATTCCAATCCAGCAGCATTTTCACAAAAATTGCAAAAACCGTGGGAAAAACTTAACATTGAGGATCTACAACCGTTCATTGAATCGATGCCATGTATCTGCGCCGCAGTACTTATTGCTAAATGTATGAATACAAAATACTAATTGTAAATGTTGCTGATCACTGTTATTTTCTGTTATAACACCATTTTTTCCCAAACTTACCAAGGTAGCCGGAAACTTTTGAGAACATGCGTTTTCTTTTGTAATTAATTTTGTCAATTAAATTTATTAATATTTATTTTTTATTCCATAAATAAGTTCTTAACTGTTATGTCAACAAAGTGCATAAGTATCACTTTGAGATTCCTCTTCATATGAGTATACTTACAAATTAACCAAAAATTTTATGCTGGCCGGAAACTTTTGACCGCCACTGTATATTTCTTTTAATTTTAGGTATTATATTTTCAGCGATACTGCTGAAAATGTAGTGCAAAAATATGTCCCCACCCCCCATCTATTTCCGAATCTACTGAAACTATAATTATGAAAAAAATGAAATAGACGTTAATTTAAACCTTGCAGGAAAATTATAGCGATTACCCTAGACCACATAGTTTTTGAGAAAAGCGCATTTTTCCGTTACGCACAAATTTCGATTTTCGGGCATTCAGCAAAGGCGTTGAGGAACACTGGAGATACCTATCGTAGCAGAAGTATAAAAACATTGCTGATAATGATTTTCGAAAAAAATCATCGATAATTAGCCAAGATATTAACCCGTAAAGACACGGATGATTTGGACATGCATAATGACAGGGGCGGCGAACTCTATCTGCCATCGGGTTTTAAAGCTTGCCATCGAGTTTTAAAGCCTAGATAATAACTTTTAATGATATATTTGTCTAATGTAATGCCCAGTAGTAGTATAAAAGCAAGAAACGTCAAATTGTTAAAATCAGACTAATTTAATTAGAATAAATCGCATAAATACTATGGGATTCGCGACTAGCTTGCACTGAGTGGCTCTCTCAATACGCCTCCCGTATCGTTAAAAATTAACTAAAAACCTATCTGGAAAAATGAGGTACGGACCAAGGCGGCGTTGCAACTTTGCGACCTCCTTTCGAAGCGCGCCTAGCACAATGTCAAGTTTAAACTTTGAACAAGGGTTTTGTTTTAGCTACGCTGTAAAAATAAAAGATTATTACTACGCTGAATTTAGTTTTATGAAATGCCAAATGAAGTTTAAATATGCACTACTTTTATTGTCAGTACCGAATTAAGTTCATCATAAACAGATTAGGATAAGATTTAAAAAAAGTGTTATACAGAATAGATTCGATATTATTTAGTCTTCATATTTCTTCGAAGTTTTATGGTATACCCATTCATACTTTTCTAGTATATACCGCTATACCCAATACTACGTTGTATAGTTTTTTACAGCCTTATTATTCTTTTAGCAGCGATTTTTTTTAATAATACAGTTAATAATTCATATATTTATTGTACGGAACCCTCTGAGCGCGACTCGCACTTGACCGTTTATTAACCATCATATCAAAATTTTTCGCAAATCCTAATAATTTTATTTAATTCAATAATTTACCCAATTTTTTGGTTTACACTGGAGATTCTTACAGCTAAACAGCTCAGGGGTCCGATGAGAGAGGAGATCACTTTTAACTTTAAACTTTTTAAATTTGAAATTTAGGATTTGCCAACAACCCTGATATGATTGTTAAAAATGAAGGTCATTTTCGGATTCAGCAATAAAAATATATATGAAAGTCGTTTAGCAAAAGTTAAAAAATAGAACAACCACATCTATTTTATAGTATCAGATTTTCGCTATTTTTTGACTTTTTAACTTTGAAATTTACGATTTGCAAAAAACTTTCAGTGATAGTAAAAAAAAAAAAAAAAAAAAAAAAAAAAAAAAAAAAAAAAATGGAGTCGATTTTTGGATTCATCGCTGCAAAATACATAAGAATCAATTATCTAAAAGCTAAAAAACATGACACAACTCAAATTTTGCAGGCTCGTGTAATTTGACATCTTTGGCTGATAAATATGTTTCCTTTCATAAAATGCATATAAAGTAGATAATAGCGTTCTAACAGATATTCAAATATTTAATGGATAAATAAGCCGCTTCAAAGTACAGAAAGTGCAGGTAATGCGAAGTCGAAACGATTGAAATGGGGAGATGGCCACAAAATGTTTATGCTTCAAATCAATGGTCTATTTCTAGCCCAGCTTTCGAAACAAAGTTCGCTTAGCTTTAACATTTAATAAAAGCAATCATTCCACAAGCAATAAACTACTGCTTCTAGAAGCTAGTTCTATTTTTGAAAATATATAAAAAAGAGAAAATTTATAAAGGAGTATTAAGAATTTTAAATTGAAACCACGACAATTTTTCCGAAAATATTTTAATCAGTGTTTAATAAGAAATTCGTAGTTTACATAAGCCCAGTTTAATAGAATATAAATAAGTAATACCTATTACAAAACGTATTTCGCATAAATTATGAAGGCTTTATTGAACTTAGTATTTCCAAAAGCATGGAAATATAAAAAGGTAAAAAGAACATATTCATTTTGAATTACGAAGCGTTGATTACTGAAATATAACTAAAAACTAAAAGTTAAATAAGAACACACAATAAACCTTCATCAAAAAGTAAATTATAGATGGAGTGTATATGAACACCTTAACCCTACAACTACGCCTGAGACACGTGGCCTTGTATTTGGGCCAAAACTGATTATCACGAGTCTGGACCGTAGTACATCGGTGGGACCAAATGCAGATATTACGGGCATGACCCCTGGCACAATGACGAGCCAACGGGTTAACGGGATTACAAATAAACCTTTTGTGGTATATCTACCACAATTATTGCATGAGATTGTAATTACTTATCAAATATTCCACAAAATTAAACCAGCTGTATATTACACATGTATTTACATCCCGTAAGTAGTGCGCGTTTGGTACAACTTAGGACCGATTTGCCGAACCGTGGAAAGGCTCGAAGGCTGCGCGATCTTGTTTACGTTTTGGACCCATAGGCTGTTGACACACAAATCTTAGGTTATGGGATTAAGGGGGCTGGTCATTCAGCTTCCGATTTCCCCTCATTAACGTAAAGTCTATGGGCATTTGATGCATTCGTATATTTAAAATATCTCCTCGTAAAATTAATATTATTTTTAACTTCTATTTTTTGCGTTTACTTCTTAAAATATGTCTCTTTTTTTTCTTAGTTCTCAAAATATTTCTTAAGTATAGACTTAATTTTAGATAAAGTGTTAAAATCTTACTTACAGTTCGCCCGCTTTTAACACATAAAATATTAAATTCAGCATAGATTTTGAAATATTTTTAAAACTAAGAAAAAAAGAGACATCCTTTAAGAAGAGTACACAGAAAAAAGATGTTAGAAATATGAATTTACCGAGAGGATATTTTAAATATACGAATGCATTAAAAGTCGATAGACTTAACATTACGGAGGAGAATTCAGAAGCTGAGTGACCAGCCCCCTTAAGGGGTCTCAGGACTCTTAAAATTGGAAAAAATGAAAAAAAAAAGACCCTTTACAACATTTAATATCTTAAAATATATTTGATTTTAAGACACAATTTTAATTGGAATAAAATATATAAGTGTATTCTTTCACTTGATGTATTTAAAAAATTATAAGATGCAGAATTAGCATTTACAGGGTTCTCCAATCTGTTAGACATTTACGAGCAAAAAATCGGCATAACAGCTTACGCACACGATTACAAAATAAGTATTGCAACTAGAATGAAAATTTTGGTGCCTAGTTATACTTCAGATTGTAATAATTACCCTGAACCTAAATAAATTTGTATTTAAAGCTTTTTTATATTTTTAATACAAAGTTGTATTTAGCTAATGCAAAATTAAGAAAATTTCAGCTGTATAATCACCTGAAAAAATATTGTTTTGAAAAATAAAAAAGAAATTTTAGGTTCAGTTTATACAGACTGGCATGAAACATATGTTTTGAAAATTTCATGGAAAAATATTCATAAGTTTTTGAGATATCGTGCGCGTTATGCACAAAAATGTCATTTGGAGAAAAATGGCTTCAAAGTTTCCGAAACGACGCTTCAGCTATTGAACGTGTATAAATGTAAAAGCCATAACTTCAGTTGTAATAGGAATTTCAAGGAAACAATTATATGAAATTGTTCATAAAAGATAGGAGTTTAACATCTAAAAAAATTAAAATTTCGAAAATTTTAAAGCTTTAAGAGTCCTGACACCCCTTAATAAAAAAAATCAACTGTAAATACTCGTATATTAAAAATAACAAGGATAAAGGTAGTTCATAACTGTTTCGTGGCTTCAAAAAAAAAGTTCCTTCTTAAGTGCAAATTTTAAAAAAAGAGACAGCTAGCTTTTAAGAGACAGCAACAGCTGTCAAATGGCAATTGCATTTCGGTGATTGATTTCGGTTGTTAGATTTGTAATACTGCTGCTGTTATTTTTCGTCCTTTTTTTATTTCATTTTGCACTAAACATAAAGTTTCCGTTTGAAACTTCGAAAGAGCTGTATGTAATCTTCCTTTTGGATATTTATGGTTACCTTTATGTTGACACATATTTAAAAATCGAACATCCAATAAATAGAATTAAACACACAGAATATTTTTTGGTCACAAAATCTTACAAGATGAATAGATATTAGTAATTAATTTTGCGTGTCAAAACACTAAAGTGTTCAAAGTTTAAGGGGTCAGGTAACCTTTGAAGCGTCCAAAAATCGAATTTTTTTTAAATAGCTTATAATTAAATATGATTCTTTGAGAACATTTAAGATCAAACCCCATACAAAAATTCGCATTAGAAGAGAAGTTATGTCTAAAACACTTTGAGCTTTTGCTATATGATCAACGGGTTTTTCAATCTTTAAAGCCAATTTTCTCAAAACAGCGATTTTGATCATTGCGCGCACGATTTCTGAAAAACGGTTGCCTAGAATTTCACGAAATTTTTGGTGGATGTATTAAACGTACAGAAGCACAAAATGACCTATTATTAAGTTTCTCAAGTAAGAAGTTTAGAATTCACGGCTACTTTTGTATAAAAAAAATCTCGATATTTCGAATTTCTCTAAAAAAAAAATTTTTTTCTCAAGATCTACAAGTTTTATTTTTTTCATTGTAGGTCATTTTGAAAACACTTTAAGTCTGTACTCATTAAAAAAATCTTGGCTTGTTTCAGCCATTGAAATGAGAAAAATCATGCGCGCAATGAATGCAAGAATAATTCTTTCGTAAAAATTGTATTATCTTTAAAAATAAATTAAAAAAAACTATATATGTGTATACCTTTTCTAACAACTTTGATTGATAAAATAAATCGTTCCTAACATGTGTTTTCAATTTTATAATTAAAAGTTTATTAGTTAAAGAGTGACTGCAATTCTTACAGAGGTCACTTTTCCATGCACTTTATTGGTTCAAAGGTTACCTGACCCCTTAAAAAAAAAAAATCGAAAAGCTTTTCAACCTTAATTAATTATATTTACTTAGCATTCAAGAAAAGTTAAAGCGGATATGTTTTTAAGTTTCTGCCAGCTGTAATGAAAAAAGTAGTTTTTCCCTTCCTATTCAGAGACTGAAAAGATTTTTCTTCTACAATCTCTCATCTTCTTTCTCTTAAAAACATGTTTTTCAGTAAACATTATGCCACGATTTGAAAATATATTTTTTTATTATTATTCATGAATGCGTAAAAATGTTACATACTTTTATTCATATTCAAAATAACTCAATGGCTTTTTTATTAATAACTATTTACCTATAAAGATTTAGTATCTTTGATCATAGATAATTTTAAGTTCGCTATCATCTATTTTCATGTTTTTAGTGATGATTTAAAGTGTTTAGTTACGATTTAAAAATTTTAATAAGAAGAGCATGAAATATTTAAATATTTTAAAGAACATATAATATATGTAGGAAGATAATATGTAAAAAGTTAACTTATTGGATTATTTGAATGACTAAACATTGAAATAACATCACATGAACTTTCGTATAATTTCATAAAGATAATTTTACAAAGTTCCGTTAGTAGCTTCTTCAAATACATTACATTTCTCACTTAAAACATGTAATACACTTTCTTTCGAATAGCCCAATTAGGTCTAAGCGTGCTTTTATTGACATTTCATATGTCGATGCTTCATGAATGATAAAAATTAATCGACATACTCTTTTCTAATATTCAAAATCTCCAGACCTTGTGCTCGTGATCGTGAATTTTCATAACTAACGCTTTCAAATCATGGGTAACAAAAAATACCAGGGTCAGGTAATTTGATGATCACACACGTCATAAGGAAAATAAATTATGCTTAAATTCAAATCCTACAACTATATATACATATATAAGAAAGTTAATAAACTTATGTGGGATTTGAATCAAGAGTATCTAAACGTTTTACACATTGACAGGGTTTTTTTTTTTTTTTTTTTTTTTTTTTTTTTTTTTTTGAGTAATAATGTACAATTTAAGGAGGTCCGGGGCACAAAAATCTTCAAATTTTCTATAAAAAAAAAAAAGAAAAAAAAAAGAAAAAAAAAGAAAAAGAAAAACTTTTATTGCATTAAAATTTTCTCTGTATTTTTTTGCTTAGAATGACATTTAAATCATGTTTCTATCTTAAATAGAACAGGAAATATTAATTTTTTCGTTTTTGTTTGTTTTCAAAATCTAGCTTTCAAGCAATGGTTGTCAAAGAAACGACTTCTTGTGAAAATGCGTTTTTCTCCATGAGTTCTTTCACCATTTCTCGTATTTAAATTGTTATAAGTCAAGAACGGTAAAAGATAAATGATTCAAACTTAGAACATGTTTTTAGGGTTTCGTTCATCCTACGAAACCCTATTCGTCTCGCTCCTCTGTCTGTCTGTCCGTCACAGAGCCCGTTCTCAGAAACTATACATGTTGGAGACTTGAAATTTTGCATACTTATAGATGAACACCACACATCAAACAACAAATCATAAAATTTTGAAAAAGTTGGTAATTAATCTAATTACGGGCTAATTAAATTCTAAAATTAACCAATCAACCTTTTGAATGCAGGTGCGAACACGCGTTATCGAAATCCTCCTCAGTTTCTCCTATGGGTTGCCAGTAAATTCGGCGGATGCTCCATCAAATCAGCCGGTGCAGGGTTACCACGGAGTAATTTAAGCAATAACTGAAGTGGACCTTTAAAAAGCAAAATCGGATCTGCCGAAGTATCGGTCGTACAAATTCGTAACATGTGTAGAAATACGCGGAAAAAATTCTACTTTATTTTGGTATAAATTTCAAATTTCTGCGTAGGATAGAACGCAAAAAATTCACTAAAAATCGATCGATAAAAATTTAATTTCTGTGTTTGGAAAGACAATGAAAACAGATTTCCATTCACCGGAAGGCAGCTGTCGTCGTCTCTCAGACATATCGGCGCGGGAGAAATTTAAGGGGAGGAAAGTCTAATACGAAATTTAAACTTTTTAAATATTAAATTTTTCGATTAATTTTTTTGACATCCGGGCTGGAAATTTCTCGCAGATTTCATACATACCCGGTTCGAAGAGATAGCTTCATTACGAGCTGAGATATTAATTATTATTTTATTAATTCCTTTTATTTCCATCAAATGCCAGATTAAGATGGAGGCACGTGCTTTTTTAACGGAGATTTCATTTAAATTAGGAAATCTAACAATCTGCGTGGGGTGTTTCGACGCCCCTCTATGAGATAAGTGTTAATAATTCAATATGAAAAAGTTTATAGGTTTATAAGTGTTCATCCCACTATTTCCGAATAGCAATTTCAGGAAATATCTTAAATTATTGGTTAAGACAGCCACTCGATGTGTTCGAAACTTTAAGATATTTTATAACACATAAGAAAAAGTGTAAAAAAGAATAGAGTGTGATATTTTGAGGGGGGGGGGGGGGCTAGATTTATTTATTAAATCTTAGCGTTTGTTATCGCAGAAAATGTTTTAAATTCTTGGTTAAGACCGCACCGCCACCCTCCCGACCATGTATCAACGGAGAGATTGCGCAAAGGAGTTTCGTTCAGACATGCTTTTGTTAAGAATAGAGTGCGCCCCCTGGTGGTGGAATGCGGAACTAACGTAACGCGATTTTGTTAGAATTAGGAAATATAACAAGGCGATCCGTTTGCAACTTTAAGATACTTCATGACACATAATAAAAAGCTTATAAAATAATGGTGCATGCAATTTCCTGTTAAGGGAGGGCGGGGGAGGGGCGCTGGATTTCTTTTTTAAAAATTAGCGTTTACGACCTTTTTAGATGTCGTTTTTTGAGGACTATGATATATTCAGACACGTGCTGCTTATGAAATTTAAAAATGTCAAAATTTTAGTTACCACTATTTCTGAATAGTACTTTCAGCAAATTTCTTAATTTCTCGCTTAAGGCCGCCACCAACTCGAGTAACACATCCACTGATAGGTTGTCTAACAGAGTTTCGATCTGATACACTTATGTTATGAATAGTGTGCGCTCCCTGGTGGTGGAATTTGCAACTAACATAACGCAATTTTGTTAAAATTATGAAATCTAACAAGTCGATCTGCTGGAAACTTTGACATAGTTCACAACACATAATAAAAGGCTTATAAAAGAATGTTCCGTGCAATTTGCTGGGGCGCCTACCTATCTCGGGTGCTATAGACCCGATCCCCTCGACTAATATACCTACGGATAGGTTGTAAAACGGAGTTTCCTTTGGATAGAGGTTTGTGTAGAATAGAATGCGCCCCCTGGTTGCGAAATGTGGAAAAAACAGATTTCGCAAAAGGATAAAGTGTTTTAAAGGAATATTAAACGAAACCCTCTGTGCGATCTGTGACCACACTTACCCACTTGTTTTTTTTTTTTTTTTTTTTTTTTTTTTTTTTAATTGTTTTACTTTGATTCAGCAAATTTGAAAAAAAAAATTTACTTTTGAAAATATGATTTATTTTTAAAAAGTTACATAATTTTTTTTTTAATTTTACTTTAAATTAAAAAAAATTTTTTAATTAATATTTTTAAAAAGGTTGAATCTAAATTAAAACTTATATATTTCTGCTTATTTAAATGAAAAAAAAATGAAATTCTACAAATAATATTTCGAGTTATAACGGTTTTAAATTATCCCCCTTTTTTAATAAATTTTAAAATTTAAATTAAAAAAAATATGAGAAGTTTTATCATGTGATTTTGTCTACAAATGATATGGTTAACCATCACAAAAATTTTTTTTAATTTTAACGTAATAAATAAAAATTATTTATTAAGTAGCATGTTTTTATTTAAACACATGTCAAGTTTTCAAAACATATTTATTTTATAATAATCATAAAAAAGTAATGTAGTTTACTGTAGTTTAAATAACATATTATAGTTTAAACCGAATAATACGAGTCGGGTTAAATCGAGGTATTAAATAAAATTTTTAAATCCCCAACAAATCACAACCTCCACCCCCACCCCCGTTTTAAACCTTAAACGGGCAAATCAATTCTGTAGCTGAAATGTTGAAATGATTACCTGCTACATGAATCAACGAACAAATTGATTTGTAAATTAAAAAAATTATTTTCTTCACATGTATTATAAAAGTGACATATTTTTACAGAAATTATGGCACAATTCCGGCAGTTGGGAATTAAAATTAGGTGGGATGAGAAGTATATTCCCACCGCCTGCGTAAGTGTTAAGGAATCTGAAAAATCTCAATATAGCGCATACCGAAAATTTGTACCAAAAAAATACTTCAACAAGTCGAAAATTGTACGTTAAGCGTGGCAAATGAGGTGGGTTCGTATAGTTTTACAAATATTCAGATCTTGGTGCAATAGCTGTTGCACTCTTATGCAAAAATGTGTAAATACAAAATTTATTATTAAATCCAGCAATAGGGAAATAATATGACTGCATATTAAGTAGGACGTAATCACTATGGCAACCTAGAATCATTACCTATCATGGGATATGACTGAATTAATAACGTACGGTAGGATTTAATAGAATGGAGAAAACTTTTATTAATGTCTTTTTAAGTTTTGATTCTATTTTCATAAAAATTGAAATGACTCGACAAAATTCTGCAACGATTATATACACTAAATTTTAAACAATTCCGTTGGGTAGCTTTTGCGTTGTTCTTTCTTTCCTTTCTAACCGATGACCAGGCCCCTATCTGCCGGAGCTGAACTGTTTGATATCTGGTATCGGGCGGTGGCCGCTTAATCGCCGCATAGGGGCAATAAATCTGATGAGCAATAGATCTTACCTATCGGCTGTGCCTACTGCTTAGTTATGAACTTAGTTAATCCGGTTACTTAACATTTTGATATTGTTGATTGGTACCTGAGCTTTGCTACTCAAGTTGATCTCGTAATTTAGAACCTTGTTCAGGTTACGAGACCTTCACCAGGCAAGGCACCTCCAGAGGTATAATTCACAGGTAACTATGAAGACTTTGCACGCACGACGGATTTTACATGCACCATGCGTCATTAGCGTACATGGCGTTTTTGCGCTGTTATATGCTGACCAGTGGTGTAGTCGTAAAAAAAAACAGAGGGTATACGTTCTAAGCAGAGGGTATACGATCAAGGCAGAGCCTATACCCTAGTGTATATATACTAAAGCTTTCATGAGAAACAGAGGGTATACGGTGTTCCTTAAAAAAATCCAGAGGGTATACGGCGTATACCACCGTATACCCTCCACTACATCCCTGATGCTGACACGGGCGGACAGACAGACGGGCGGACCAGACGACGACTATAGGTATTTATATAATTACGCACGCACCTAAAAAGAAGTTTAGTTTGGAAATATTTTTGCAAATTCATAAAATCATTCTTAACTGAAGAGTTATCATATGCCGGTATCGAAATAATCGATCAAGTAAAAAAGTTAAGCATTTGAAATCAAATGATGATTCAGAAATTCTTGTCGGGAAAGAAAAAAAAAAAAAAAAAAGAAAAAAAAAAACTTCAGTGATATTACAATTGAAAGTTTTACTTTTAGCAAGCACTGACTTAGGCGAAAATAAGATTGGATTATAAGCGCTCGTCAACTTCTTTATTTTGTACAATTTTAGAGAAAAGCAATTTTATAATTTGTTCTTATTTTGTCACCAACGTAAATTTTCAAAATATCTACATTATTTAAAATCCAATTGTAGGAAAGTGTAGGTAACCATTCCGGGGCGAACCATGCTATCTATATATTTAAAACACAAAGGTGTTTTTTAAGTCATCTACCGTGAGTTTTTCACTGAGCCGATTTTGCTAGCTATTTTTTTTTTTTTTTTTTTTTTTTTTATGAAACCTGTTAATTTGTAGATGTGCCCGATTATTTTTTTTAAATAATCCCATTTTTAACACTTTCCAACAAAGTTTAAATGTGTTTATGTCTTCGATTTGTCTGTCCGTCTGTCCGCGCTCTAACTCTCGTAAATATACTCGGATCGTTCTGAAATTTTGGATGTTAGTAACCTCTACCATTGCACGATCTCTATTTCAAATTAAGTTTGTCGCATATTCAGTCCATTTACAGGGACAGTCAAAATATTTCCGTTACATTACCGCCAATGGGAAAAAATCGTTTCAAATTATTTTTAATGGTGTTATACTCTTTCAAACATAGTAAAATTGATATGCATTTATGAAGTCTATTAAATTGTGCATTCTGTAGAATTTGCGGGTGCAAAGAATAGTTATTATTCATTTACAGGACCACACAAAAGAATTCCGTTGCATAACGGTATAGGGGGGGGGGGGATTGTTTGTGACGTACTTGAATTATGTTAAACTATTTCATATATAATGAAATTCATATACGTCGCTGAGCTTTCGTATAAATAAGTTATTTCATGCATAATGCGAAGCGCATAACATTTACAGGGACACACAAAAGATTTCAGATACTATATTGTGTCCGAATTACTGTATATTGGCAATGATTGCTCGAAATATATTTTTAATTATGATATGCGCTTTTGAGTTTCACTATATTTATGCATACTAAATAGTGTGTATAAATGCTATAATTCATATACAGGGCTACAGAAAAGAATTCGTAAGGGTTACTGAGTATGAGCGTAAATTGTTTAAAGGTGGGTTTTAAATGAGTTAAGCATTTTTACGCTGAACTGAATTTAGTTTAATAAGAAATGTTGTTATAATATAGATAAAATGATATACAGGGCCACGCAAAGAATTAGATACATGGCCTACTATAGATGATAATTTCTGGAAATGTGATTTTAGTAGTTTTAAGAGTTTTAAGAGTGTTTTAGTTCGAATTAAATTTTAGCTAAATAGTGGCGTGTAATAAAGGTACTAGGTTAACTACACTTTTATAAGCACTTTTATGTGCACTTTTATAAGCAAATAAAAATTCATATTTATTGCAACATCACGAAAATACTGTTTATTGGGTTTATTTTTTATCCTTGTGTATTATGACTTTTTTAGTTTTTTTTCATTACAATTAAATAGAAAATATATTTGTATTTGATTATATTGTGTTTAAGACTGAAAATACGCATATTTTACGTTTGAAAGGTTTGCTCAAATGATGTCATGCTTAGCTTGAAATGTATTTTACATGAATAAAACTAAGGAGAAAAATTGATATGATTATGTCAACATTACGTAATTGTCACTGACTTTTCATTTCTTAATTCTAAATATTAGAATCGAAGCCTTTATTGATCGTTGAACTATTTAAGAAACGGAATATTGATTAAAAAAAAAATTCCTTATCGTTTGTATTCGCAGAAATCATTTCTCATTTTTTAAAGCGTAATTTTCACTGACTTTTCATTTCTTAATTCTAAATAGTATTAGAATCGAAGCCTTTATTGATCTTTGAACTATTTAAGAAACGGAATATTGATTTAAAAAAAAAAATTCCTCATCGTTTGTATTCGCAGAAATCATTTCTCATTTTTTAAAACGTAATTTTCACAGACTTTTCATTTCTTAATTCTAAATATTAGAATCGAAGCCTTTATTGATCGTTGAACTATTTAAGAAACGGAATATTGATTTAAAAAAAATTTCCTCATCGTCTGTATTCACAGAAATCATTTCTCATTTTTTAAAACGTAATTTTCACTGACTTTTCATTTCTTAATTCTGAATATTAGAATCGAAGCCTTTATTGATCATTGAACTATTTAAGAAACTGAATATTGATTAAAAAAAAAAAATTCCCCATCGTTTGTATTCGCTGAAATCATTTCTCATTTTTTAAAACGTAATTTTCACTGACTTTTCATTTCTTAATTCTAAATATTAGAATCGAAGCCTTTATTGATCTTTGAACTATTTAAGAAACGGAATATTGATTAAAAAAAAATTTCCTCATCGTTTGTATTCGTAGAAATCATTTGTCATTTGCCCCACCAGTGGCCGAGAGGTTCTGCTCTCGAAGCTGGTAGACGGGAAGTGCTGGGTTCGATCCCAATCGCGCCCGTCGGCCTAATCGTTCGGAGTTTTCGTGGTTTTCTTCGAGCCGTGGATCTTCCATGCGTTAATACGGATTAGGTTCCCTTAGAAAGACCCCCACGGAGGGCACCTCCCCCGGGCCTATATCCCTCGTGTAGATAATTGGCCGTCAAAAATCAACCCAACCCAACCCATTTGTCATTTTTTAAAAGGTACATTTTTACAATATAAACGTTTCAATAATAAAATCTCCATGCTGATTCTTTGTATGAAGTCTTATGAAAGTGAAACGCAGATCAACATTCCGTCATTTTTGACGGAAGTTATATACTAGTTAAATTATATTTATACATTCATTTCATAAAGTCTTGTAGTTTTAGGAGTTTTTAGCCACAACACAGTGCATATTATAATTACAACAAAATTGTTTTTATTTCCATAACATTGCATCAAGGATTAACTTTATTAAGTACTGTAATTAAAGTGTCTGATATTCTTTACTTTTTATCTGTCAACTGACCTTCCGACCAAGTATTTTCTCACATGGAAACATGAATTTAACATGCAGGTCGAGAGGTAGGGAAAAAATATACAGTAAACTCTGTCTAAGGCGGAATCGATTGGGACCAAGAAAATTTTCCGTAGTAGACAAAATTACGCCTTAGACAAATTTTACTCTATGTCTATGGATTCACAGGGACTTAAAAATCTTTCAGAGTCAGACAGATTTCCGTCTTACACAGAGTCCGCCTTAGAGAGAGTTTACTGTATATGCAAAATAAAGATTACGATCCAATGACAGTTTTTGCATCTGCTCCATAACACCTTGACTTTTAGGGTCTTAAACGAGTTAGGTTGTACCCGACTCAAACATAAAAATTCTGCTTAAAGTCAACCGATCCAATTTGAAAACTAAACAAAAAAAATTCGTCAACACCAACCCAAACCAGACCCGAAATATTTAAACCGGGAGTGAAAAACATAATCCAGATTTTAATACAATTATAAAAGAGTAGTCTAAACTTATATATATATTATCCATTTTACATTTTTTTTTTTTTTTTTTTTTTTTTTTTTGTAAAAAATGAAAACGTATGCTCATTAATATTCAAATATAATTTTTTTTTTTTTTCATTTGAAAAATATTCAGGACTTTCTCTCAAAAAATCGGGTTAACCCGAACCCACCACTTTCAAAATCAAACCGATTCACAGCGAAAAAATTAGCGTCAACCGGAACCGATCCAAACCGAGGGTCGGGTTCACGTAAAATCTGGTTACCCGACCGGACGCAGGACTTTACTTTACTTTACTTCCACTTCTCATTCTGCAAATTCTTTCAATATTGAACGATAAACAAAAAAAAACAAAAAAAAAATAAGAAAAAATAAATAACACTCTCTAAAATAGTGTGGGTCGCATGTGCGGTGTGCGTTCTTGTTTTCAACTATAAATTTATTTATAAATTTATAAATTTATTTTTCACAGTTATTTTACTTAAGAATTAACACGAAAATATTTTAACTTAAAAGTCTTTTTTTTTTTTTTTTTTTTTTTTTTCCATGCAATATTTTTTAACTACGGATAACGACGATATAAATTACAGTCGATTTTTTGTACATAAACATTGAATCCTTTAAGAATACCAGTGACTGAAGACCATACGATATTCAATGAACAAATTACATAATCCCCCTAACCTCCCCAGTTGTGCTTAGTTTTTTCTATTAAAAAGGTGATTCTCGAACACTTTTTTATATTGTACCTCACATAGTGTTGAAGATTACAAGTTAAATTTAGTTTGAAAAGAAGAAGAAGGAGAAAAAAAAAAAGCTTTTTAGAATTTTATTTTGCTCATGAGGTAGATTTGGAAAATCTTGCATATTAATTAGAGATGTACAGACTTGACATTAACCTCGTTGAATAATTTTTGAAGGTCTTTTACTCAAAGCACTGTAATTAAAAGTTTAGTATTCGTTCCACCTTTTTTAGCTGTCAACTGACCTTCCACCTGAAAATTTTCCCACATGAGAACAAGAATTCAATTTACAGGTCGAGGAGGTAGGGAAAAATATGCTAACTACAGATTACGACGATTCAACGACAGTTTCTGCATCCGGCTCGCCAGTAATCGCAACACCTTTTCCCTTCACGTTCTACAACTTCTTTCTGTGTCGAAAGATAAACGAGAAAGGAGGCGAAATAATAATAAAAAATCTTAAAAAGTAATGCGGCATCTCATTATGCGCGTGTCCTGTTTTAGCTGAGAAGCAATGAATACAAATAATACTTTATTCGAAATACTAAAATAAGCAGACTTTTGCATGTTAATTTTTTATTCATTTAATACATCGATTAGTTGTAATACAGTTTAGGATGAGTTACAGACACATACTTTATATTGTTCCAAAAGCATTATTGGTTACACAAAACAAAAATATTTTTAAAAGGATGATTTATTTTTGTCTTTGCATCTTTTCAGCTTTCTTGGCGTTGGGGTGGGGTGGGGTGGGGGTATTTTTCAATTCGGAAATATTTCTATATTTCTATTATAAGAACATTATATTTGCACATTTCCTAATTCAAAAAAGTACTAAGAAAAATATTTAAAATAAAAGATTTGAGTGGAGTTATAAATATTGCACAAAATTCTTATAAACTGAAATTTAATTAATCCTTCTAAAATTTATTAAATGATTATGTAAACCTTCTAATGCAGTTAACAATTGATGAAAAATGCTTTAGAAGATAAAATTTTTATGAATTCATAATTCAGTAAATGAAAGGTTAAAGTAGACATGAAGATAATCATTAGAATTAATAGCGATAGCCAATCTACTGCCATTTTAAACCACGGGGGGGGGGGGGGGGATCCATAACGAGTCAACAGGATTTGTTTATTTTTCAAAGTTATATTACTTGATGCAATAATTAAATAATATTTCACCTTCCTCCACCCCCCCCCTCCCCCAAGATTATTTTTAATGTACACTGGTGTCCAAAATTAAGGACCAGTCACAAAATGCTAATTTTTAAATAAGCGAATACTCAAAAGGAAATAATATAATTCAAATAATTATTATCCCTACAGCACAGCTAGTACATATAGCACCCCATTCATGTCACACATGGTCACAAGTGTCACAGTCACTACGGTGAAACAAAAAATAGGAAATTCCACACGTCCCATTACGAGTCTCAAATGATCACTATATGTGACTCCAGTGAGACGTCAATGTGACTGTATGCTTTGTGACGAGTCACCAGGTGACTTTACAATGTAGTTACATTGTGACTCTCATGTGACTGTCATTTTTAGACTCAATTTCAAAGTCATCATGAACGTTGCATTATGATAAGTCATCAAATAATATCACATTATAGTGACATGGTGACTTTTCACAAAATAGCACAATGGTGACGTCACAGTAGTCTCTCTGTCACTTGAAAGTCATCATGTGATTTTAATGTGACATTATTTGGTAACTTATCACAATGCAGCGTTCACGATGACTTTGAAATTGAGTCTACAGAAGACAGTCACATGGGAGTCAAAATGTAACTACATTGTAAAGTCACATGGTGATTCGTCACAAAGCAGCAGTCACAGTGACGTCTCAGTGGATTCACATATAGTGATCATTTGAGACTCATAATGAGATGTATGAAATTTCCTATTTTTTTGCTTCACCGTAGTCACTGTGACACTTGTAACCATGTGTGACATGAATGAGATGTTATATGGGCTAGCTTGTGCTGTAGAAATAGCAATTATTCGAATTATATTATTTCCTTTTGAGTATTCGCGTACTTGAAAATTAGCATTTTGTGATTGGTCCTTAATTTTGGACACCAGTGTAGATAACAATTGTCAGAAACTAAAGTTAAAAATTAAATTATTGTCAGCCAATGAATTTATTTTTAAAATGTATTAATTAATAAATGCGTATAAAAGTTTTAAAAAAGGCTGCATTATTATAAAACAACATTCAATCTTCTAACGACAGCAATAAGTGAAATCCATTATATTACACTAACCAGACTACGTATAACCATTTCCACCAACCTCCCCTAACAGCAGGTGGTTTTTATTTATGTTTTATTAGAAAAGAGATCCTGAAGCATGTTTCATATTGTACATATTATACGTGTGTCCTAAGGGAGAAAAAAAAAAAAAACTTTCATAATTTTACTTTCGCACACGAGGTAAAAAGTAGAGGGTATTCCCGATTAATTAAAGTTGCATTGATTTGCACATCAGTTTCATTGAACATTTTTTGAAGGTCTTGTAAATTTAATCTTTTAAATTCTAGCATACTGCACTTAATAATTAAATCAAAATTATTTTTATTTTCATAACATTGCAATACCAATGAACTCTAAAAACTGCAATTAAAGTCTGGTATTTTTTTTTTCTTTTTTATTCGTCAACTGACTTTTCACGGAATAATTTCCCACATGAGAACAAGAACTCAATATGCAGGACGAGAAGCTAAGCAAAAATATGCAAAATAAAGATTACGATCCAATGACAGCGGACCATAACGCCTTCCCCTTCACATTCTACAACTTCTTTTGGTGATGAAAGATAAACGAAACAGCAGGCAGGATAAGAAAAAAGACTTTAAAAATAATGTGGCATCTCATTATGCGCGTGTCCTGTTTTTAGCTATAAAGAAATAATGTATACAAAGAATACTTTGTTTAAAATGGTAAGTAAAATAAAGAGAGCTTTGCATGTGGAATTTTGAATTCTGCTGAGTATATTCTTCAAGTAACAAACAATAAAATAACTGTTGAATAAGTATAAGGCTAATGTCAGAGGACGTCTATTTGCACGCTTTTTTGTTTCAACATGAAAAAGAAACACGTGCAAGTGTAGGAAGGCTGTAGGAAGGGAAAAAGCATGCAAATAGATGTCCGTCTGACATCAGCCTTAAAGCAAAAAGAGCTTTAAATAGACGGCCAAGTTCGAGTATTACCATTGCCACCTAGAATACAAAGCCTTCTGGCTGGCTGGTGACGTCAGTAAAATGCAATATAATTTTCAAAATCCAGAGTAGAACGGATATTACATCAAACATATGTTTCACCCCGTTGCTTAGATTTGCAGTTTTACTCACTCTAAATAGCATATAGTGCAGATTTTACAGCTCCATAATTTTTAATGCACTAGGGGGCTCGGCCCCCTACGAGCTACGCTCGCCCATAGGCGTAGCGTCGGGGGGGCACGGGGGGGCACGTGCCCCCCCAACCTTCTGTACCCCGGGCGCCAGAACAGAAAGCGTAGGGGGCGCCAAATGAAGTTTTTTTTGTCTTTACATACAAAAATGTATATGTATATATATCGAATTTGCATAAAAATGTCTCGCAGCCGGAAAATCCAAAAGAAAAACTGAACCAAATGCATTAAAATTTACAAATAATGTAAAAAGATTCATCTATAATAAGAAGACTACAAATAGGAAAATCGCTAACATTTTCCAAGGCCAATAGGTCAGTGTCTACTCCTCTCTTTTGTGTAAAACTGTCCCTCGCCGATAACCGATCTTGGAGGGGGGGGAGGGGGGGTGCAGAGTCATGTGCCCCGGACGTCAGAACGAAAGGCGAAAAGGGCGCTAAATGAAGATTTTGTTTGAATGTGACTACTTTTCTGTTGAAAAGATACCATGAAGGCTGTTCTATTCTTTTTGGAGCTTTCTTTTTTCCCGTCTTGCTATGGGCGCGACGTCAAATGATTGTCCGGTACCATAAAAATAAATGGGAGAAGGAGTCGGGGTTTGAAATTATGGGGGGGGGGGGGGCAGAGAGGGCATGTGTTCTGGGCGCCTCACGCAGGGAACGTCAGATGAAAATTTGGTTTGCCGTTTTATACAATATATATATATATACGTGTGAAATTTGTGTAAAAAATATTTTCTACCCGAAAAGGTCAAAAAGAAAAGCTTAGTACAGTGCATTAAAAATGTCAAATAGATAAAAAGATTCGCGTACAAGACAGAAAATGAATAACCCCATTCTTTTTTTTATAATTACTTTTTACTTGCATATCACCATATCTGTCCTTAGAGGAAGCGAGGACAGGTGACCGACTGTTACAATAAAAACCAAGCGGTCGAAAATTCACAAAATAAAAAGTAAAAACTGAATAATTTTGTTGTTGTTGTTTTGAGTCAGACATAAATTTGAAAATTAGCATTAAGTTCAGGAAAGTATCTAGACATATCAGTCTATAAATAAGAAGAGTGGTATAAGTGATAATTCCGAAAAAGTTATGTAGATAGTACAGGAAGATATTTTACAAAACTGGAATTCATTTTTATACCTACAGTAAATCCTGATTTTTTAGTTCCTAAAACAATGTGACTCATATCACTATGACATTAAAGTGCCCCAAATGTTATAATTTGTAATGCTACAACAACAGTAAAATCTCGAAAAATGAAATCCGTCTATAATGGAGTCGTGTCTTAAATGAAAAAACTACATGGTTCCAACAGAAAGAATACCAACAGTTATACCTCCTAAGACGGAAACCTGTATAAAGCGGAATGATTTCCGCTTCCTTTCGATTTTTTCCCCAGGTTTTAATGAATAAATATTTGATAAAGCTGGTTATATATTTCAATATTATGTATTTTATTGTTACACATTTTAAATTTTAAAGTAAGTCCGCTACTAGAAACGTTCGTAAATTTCTCTTTGTAAATTTACTTTGCAGAGGAAAGGGGTGGGGGCGCCAAAATCGACGTTTTCCCCGGGTGAAAATATAGCTAGTTTCGGCCCTGGAAGGAGTGCCAAAAGTAAAATGTTTTAGTAAAGTCTTTTAAAAGAAAAAAAAAAGTATAGCATTTGCAGTGGTACAGTAAAAAAAAATCTCACAGGGCGCGATCATGGCTAATAAAGCCGCCCCTTCCTTTTTCCCCAAAAATGATTTTGTCTCTTCTTTTTGCCTTTTCTAGGCGTTTTGCTACCTTAGGCGGAAATTGTAAAATGCAGCTCTGTTCCTTTGGGTGCAATTATTTTTTGCATTAGTTTTGGTGCATTATTTTTTGCATTACTTTTGGGGCAATTGTTTTTTGCAACCAACCAAATCCAGTCTTAGAGAGAGGAGGCGAGCTTGGGCGACTGCCCGTAATTAAACAAATAATAATTAAAAAAAATAATAAATAAAAAGTCGCCCATGCCTTTTACTAAAATTACTTTTTTTTGCATGCAGATCCGGTCTCAAATGGCACGAGGTCGAGCAACTGTCAACGTGTAAAATCTAAGGGTTGAAATGTATGCAAGATAGAACAGTAGCCCCCCTTTTTAATGTTTTTTAAAGAAGCCCGGACCGAAACTAGGGGGGGGGGTGCAGAGGGTGCATGTGCCCCAGGCGCCAGAACAAAGGGGGCGCCAAATGAGTCGTTTGTCGATTCATAAAAAAATGTATATAGATATATATATGAAATGCAAAGAAACTCGCAAGCTAATGTTAAACTAAGGGAGCGTTCTTTTGAAATTTCTCGTTTTGATTTTAATATTTTAAAATTATTTTTTTTTCTTAGGCTAGTTTAGATTGATCTTTAGCGTTGCCATACTTTTAGGTTTTGAAACCGGTTCTGGAAGTGAAGGTAACTTTATAAAAATAATCTGCAACCAAAATCTAAAAAGTAAACACTAACCTGGTTAGAATTTAACCTCAGCTTTACTAAGCTAAGAAAAAAAATCATTTAAAACTATTAATATGCAAGCGAGAAAATTAAAAAAGATCGCTCCCATACGTTTAGCATTAGCGTTCCAGTTTCTTCGCGTGACTTGTTTAGGCTCTTAACGCTCAATCTAATGTTAATCCTATGGGAGCGTCGTTTACATATTTCTTGCTCTAATTTTAATTATTTAATGATTTTTATTTTTTAGGAATTTTATTTATTTATTTATTTATTTTGCATAGGGTACCTGAGGTCAATAATATTTATTGTGCGTGAGGAGATGAAGGGAGGGGGTGGTCGCCCTCGCCAAAATCCATGTTTTCCCCTGGCGCAAAAAAGGCTAGTTTCAGCCCTGAACGTACGATTGATATTAAGGTTCTACTTATTGTGCAAGTTATTAAAAACCTTCATTTGTCACTGTTTTAAAAGGATGTGTGATTGTGTATTATACATGGGATTTTCAGATAAATTAATGTGAAATTTATATTCACATATTTTAGGATTGTGATTTGTTGAGACTTTTACAAAAACGATAAATGGCAGTGATTTTCAATTGCTTTTTTTTTTTCTAAGATGCAATCAAATTTAAAACTTTTTAGTATGTAGCATTTCACCCACTCTCTCTTCCCCCAAAACAAAAACACTTTAGTTCTCAACCATTAATACGGTGCTGGTCCATCATAGATATTTGGTCAGTAGTTGTAATTTGATCGGTAGAAGGAAAAATTTCCCCAACTGCAAAGCTGGTCTCCAGTCACCCAAATAGTTTAATTTCAGTGAGTAACACAAGGTGGTCACACAAAGAACTTCTTTGACCTCTGAACTTGTGTTTCCCTCTTGTGCAAAGTGATATAATAGGAGCGTCTTTACCTAACCTCTCTCCACACACTTGGCTTGGTATGATCTGGTCTTTTGTGGGAATGTACTCGTAGTTAAATGTTGTTATTACTATTTTTTTTAACCGATCAGGAATGAATGAGCCACGCAAAAACAAACGCGATAAAAAACAGGAAATTTTTATAGAAAACTCAATAACAAGCGATGTCATGAAGCACACCATGATTCTAAATTCATTCAAGACTGGCTTCAAAGGGACGAAAATGGAATAGAACGTAAGAACATACAGAATTGTTTGTTTTATTAAATTAATAACGTTTTCAGAAAAATCAAAAATCTCCACTCAAAAACGTGATTATTTTTGACACATTCATAAACTCATTTCTATTCCTATTTGCCTGAAAACTACAGATGTGAGCATTCGGATGCTTAAGAATCGAGTTGCGTTCTCCCTTTTAACATTTTTCCTAATTCGAAGCAGCTTGATTTAAAGCGGATTACTAAATGGATCCGTCTTGTAATTGTCAGCCTTTGAATTTGGAAATCAAAAGTCCAACTTCGATGTTATTTTCTTTAAAAAAATCTGATTTTTTTAGAAAAAAAAAACCTTTATTCTACTTGATAAAAGCATCTCAATTGTAGGGCTGCCACTGCCGAATGACACTGAAAACAGTAGCTTTAGTAGCCTCCAACGAAAAAAAATAGTAACATTTGTTCGATAATAGTAAGTCAAAATACTCGCATACCCACTTTAAAAAAAGGAAGAAAAATTCTATCCATAACAATGAAAGGACTTTATGAATGCACACATTTTATTTCACAGTTTATGCTTCTGCTCAAATCAGTGAATAAAGAATAGAGTGATTTCTTCAAATGAGAAAGCAAGTTATCCAGAAAATAAGGCCCTAATGTTTCAGTTACGAAGTAACTTCCACAATAAAAGATTATGTACAGCACCTGGAAACATAGCATTAAAAACTTCTTGCAGATCATCCCCGGAACTACTTTCCATCAGGCCTTTCATTTCAAGAGTTTCTTGGAGAGAAAGAAGAAAAGTTTTATTTGAGGGGCAGGGTTAGAAATAACGTGCGGGATATCGCAAATCCCACACAAAAAAGGAAAATCCCGCATAATAAAATATTTGTTTGGATGGAATCTTCCAAATTTATTTCTTGAACATGCATATAATTCGTATGCGATTTTTTTTTAATTTCGAGAAAGCCACGATTTTTTTTCTTCGAGAAATCCACAAAATCAATTCATCAAACAGTCGCGAATTTTGCCATTCGGTAACGAAAAAAAAAATCGCCAATATCAACAATTGGCCTTAGAAAAAAAAGTTTTCCATCAGTCGCGAAAAAAAAAACTTGTAAATTTCGCCTAAAGATTACGGAAAGAAAATCGAAAATTTTATCAAACTGTCGCGAACAGAAAAAAAAATTACACCTGAGAATTTGGTCAAATAGTCGCGCAAAAAATCGAGCAAAAAAACAAGAACTTCCTCAGTCAGTCGACAAAAGAAAAGATTGTTTAAAAGAATCGCGAATTTCGTCAAAAATCCCTGAAACAAATACCGAATATCATTTTCGTCAACCGGTCGTACAAAAATTCAGGAAATTTGGCAAAGGATCGTGTAAAGAAAATCGTGAATTCCACGAAACAATTGCCGGAAAAAAATGCGAATTATGGTAATTCGTCGGGAAAAAAAATCGCGAATCTCCTTAAAGGCCCGTGGAAAAATATCTTGAATTTTATCAAAGATTGTGGAAACAAATGACGATTTTCGTCCTTCGGTCACAGACAAATCATCACAAATTTCGTCAAAAGAATATACAAAATATTACGAATTTCGTCAAACGATGAAGAGAAAAAAATCGCAAATTTCGCCAAATGGTCGCGGACAAAAAGACGGCAGGTGTAATTCTGGATTTAAAAAAAAAAAACTGAAATTCACAGCAAATTTTCTAAAAAGTTACAGCAGAGTTACAGCGATTTTTAGCTGTGAACGATTGTCGAAATTGATTTTTTCGACGACCATTTGCCGAAATTCGCGATATTTTATTTTCCCGAATTTTTAAAATTTTCGGAAAATTCAGAACAGAATCATCCCTGAAAAGACACGAATTTGATCAAATAACCGCGTAAATAATTGAGAATTTAAACAAATGATTGCACAAAAAATCAAGAATTTTGTAAGCTGGTTTTGAAAAGGAAATCACGAATTTCGATAAACTATCGTGGGAAAGAATCGCGAATTTCGTTAAATGATATCTGAAACAAACAGCGAATACCATCAATCGATCACGGAAAATATATATATCGCGAATTTCGACATGTTGTGGCGGAAATAAAATTTCGCCAATCTGTCGCAGAAAAATTCGCGAATTTTGGCAAAGGATCGTGGAAAAAAAATTGTGAGTTCCGTGAAACGATTGCCGGAAACAAAAACGCGAAATTTGGCAAAGGATCACGAAAAAAAGATTGTGAGTACCGTGAAACGATCGCCCCCAAAAAATCAGGAAATTTCTAATAGGTCATAGGAAAAACTGCAAAATCTCCTTCAACAATCGTAGCAAAAGATGGGGAAAAGAAATAACTATTTTCGTCAATCGATTGGGGAAAAAATCGCGAATTTTGCAATTCGTCGCAGAGAAAAATCGCGAATCTCCTCAAACAACTGTAAAAATATCTTGAATTTTACCTAAGGTCGCGGAAACAAATGGCGATTTTCATCATTTGGTCGCAGAAAAATCATTTCAAAATTTCGTCTAAAGAATGGACAAAAAATTACGAATTGCGTTTAACGATCACAAGAAAAAAATCGCAAATTTCGTAAAATGGTCGCAGACAAAAAAAAACACAAATTTGGTAAAAAAAAAAAAAAATTGGGAATTTAACCAAATGATAGCTCAAAAAATCACGAATTTTATAAAATGGTCATAAAAAGAAAATCCCGAATTTTGACAAACGATCTGGAAAAGAATCCGTAATTTCGCCAAAAGATCTCTGAAACAAATAGTAACTACCATCAATCGGTCGTAGAAAATATGCATCGCGAATTTGGACAAGTGGTGGAGGAAAAAAAATCAATTTGGTCAGTCTGTAATAGAAAAATCTGCAAAATTTGGCAAAGGATCGCGGAAAAAATCGCAAAATCTCCTTCAACGAAAAAAAATCAATTAAATATAGATTAATAATAGAAAGACCTCAGAAATAAATAGTTATTTTCGTCAATGGTTTAGGGGGGGGGGGGGGGGGGCGGAATCCCGAATTTTGGAAATCGTCGCGGAAAAAATCGCGAATCTCTTCAAACAACCTTTGAAAAAGTGCGTTTGGGAAGATGACTTTACAGGCGCTTTGAAGAAAAAGACCGAATATTTTCAGTAAAAATAGACGCTGAATCCGAAAAAAGTCGCCTACTGCTTTCTTGAAATATTAGCTTTTTAACAGTTTTCGGCCTAAAATAGTCGCCATAGCCGCTGTATGCTGAAAATAGTCGCTAGGTATAGCATTTTAGTCCCAAGTGGCAGCCCTGCAATTGCATGTTAAGAAAAATCGAAATTTTTGAGAAATTGAGTCGGGCCGGACCAGGCCTGATTTAATTTGTTTTTGTTATGGGCCGAGCTTGTTTTCACTGATTTTTTTACGAACCGGGCCTGGCCATGAACTGTGAAAATATAAACGGGCCGGGCTCAGGTGGAACTTTTAATTTTCACGCCGGCCTGGAAACTGTGGCCAGTACAGACCTCTAGTGCTCCCCGCAGAGCCGTGCAAAGAGGGGGCTAAAGGAGCGGTCACCCCGAGCGCAAAATTTATGCTGCGAACCACGGTTTTATTTGTTTATTTATTCAGTTTTTGCCCGCCGAACATTTTCCGGGGAATTTTTTTTTTCCTTTCTTGATCATTTTTTTTCCTGTCGCAAATAATCATGAACTCTCTAACAAATAAGTGCAATTTCCTCTTGTGTTATTCAGTTGTTCTGAAAATCTAAATTAAAATTAAACATTTTAAAGTTCCAAAATAAACGCGAAATATTTATTCATATTATAAATAGTATATAATTTATTTATGTTTCTGCACTTTATCAATTTTATCACACCCATTACAAAGAGAAAGATTTTTTTTTTTTTTTTTGGGGGGGGGGGGGGCGCAAAATTGAAAATTCGTTAAGGGCGCACTTCTCACGGCCTTGGTGCCCCCCCAAAATTTCTGGTCGCGCTACGCCTATGCGCTCGCCAACCCCCGTCCAGACACCGCAGACTCTAAATGCACGCTAATGTGATCGGCTTTAAAAAGATTTCGAAAGATTGAATTATAATTTAAAAAACAGTGGCGATCTCCCTATAAACAGATTTCTATTCATTTCTCTTTGATTGGGGAAATTTTAACGCCAAATCCGCTGCGGTACTACTTGATTATCCCGTCGACTAATTTCGCCAAATTATATAAATCGCCAAACCACTCGCCAAATTATACAAATTGACATAATTTTTATTTTAAATAACGAAAGAACAAATAAATTAGTACAACATTAATAAAAATACAAATAAAACGTCGAAATAAAAATAACTTGATGACGTAGACACGTGTAACAACATTCCAAAATAAGCTAGTATAAAAGGAATTAAGTAAACAGAATCTTTGTCTCCCGGTATTTTTTAATAAAGCGAAAAGAAAGTTCTTTTAAATGAGACATTTTAAATTAATAGTTTTTAATCTGACGTAATTTTGACCAAATTATTCTTTCTTTTTTTAATATTCACGTGAAAATGCTTGTGTTAGAAATGAAATATTATTTGCGCTTTCCTAAGAAAAATAGTTGAAAAGTATCCGCTCAAAATATCAAATAAATGTCTAGCGCAATTTCTAAATTTAAACCGTTTTGCAATATTATTTTGTGTTCGTTTTATGTAATAACTGTAATGTGACGTAAATATGACGTAATTTCTCCTATTTAAGACTTCTAACGCATGTTAATAAATTTATTATTTTACAAATTCCTTTCCCTTTTAAAATTCACGTGTAATTATAGTTTTATGACGTAATTTTTAATAAGTTCCTGCTTTTTGTACATAATTATTTAATTCTAATTCCAATGTTTTTTCCTGTTTATAATAGTCACGTGTAAATAAATTTTTAATTTATTACACGTATAAATATTTTTTTTTTTTTTTTTTTGAAGCAAACATTATTGTTTCCGCTGTTTATACAGTTGGCAACAGTTTAAATTAATATCACCTTCTAAAATCTGTAAAAAATACCTCAAGAAATGCTGAAAATTTGAATTTAAAATAGAAATAAAACCTCAAAAAATGAGTCAAAATAAAAAAATTAATGCAATCTGCACTCCGGCAAATTCTAACGCATAAAATGATCTAAAAATGATTACACTGCCATGTATAGTTTTTGCTGCTATAAAACTTTTTTAGTGAAACGATTTTGTCCAACTTTAGCATTAAATATCTCTTAAAATAATTCTTCGATTTGAAAACTATCTGCATCAGCTTGTTTATCAAACATTTCTGCATAAAACCACCGATTTTCATATTTTTGTATGCATTATTTTTCTTAATATTAACGAAGAAAGACCTCCGGTCACAAAAAATTCAAAACCGGCGGCGGCGGCGGTGACAGCGGTAGTTACTTTTTTTTAGAATAGAGAGATTTTTACACGTGTCTATAATGTATTCTTTTTTTTTTTTTTTTTTTTTTGTATAAATCTATGGTTTAAATTTTGAACTGCACATAAAGCTGCTAGTCATGTTTATAATGCAAATTTCTTGAGAAAAAGGGGCTTGAATAGTTCCCCCCACCCCCGACCTTTTTTTTCTTTAGGTGAAGGAAACCAAGAACGCATTACCAACAGTTTAATCGCAAACCAAACTCCATACTCAATTTATTGCATAACTTATTTTTCAAATAAATTATGAATGAGAATTGGTCGTCACAGATTACGAGACCACAGACGGATTAAACAGATTACCGTGCCCTAAGTTGTACGTAGACTACAGTGTGAGAGGATACGCACTAGGAGGATAGAATAGATTCTGCCCTTCAAGGATAACGCGATACCAGAACGCGATGCCAGATATGCATATATAAAGCCTAGTTTTTATTAAGATAATGAGATTAATCAAATGTAGCTGTCAGAACTTGAAATTGTCAAGAGAAAAAGAAGCGATGTGAGCTTTGCTTCAATAGAGAGATCTTCAACAATGTAGTACAGTAAATAATTAAAATTAAAAGAATAAAAAATCTACTTGATACACATTTTTTGAATCAATACGCGAACTTCTTTTTCTTTTTTAAATTACCGAGTCGAAACCCGTCGAGTTCGACGAAAGAAAATGTTTAAAAGAACTGATTGACTGAATTTATGAACAAATTTACAAAAATAATTACAATTAATAATCGCTCTTATATTGACTGGCCTAGCTCTTAAAATAAATATTATTTTTGACTAAAGTTTAATTTCAACTTTTCAAATTATGGAAAATTAAATTTTATTCCTATACGCGATCACTAACATGCAATTTATATAAAATAATTATGAAGTTATTAATTGAGGCTTTGATCTTTGGTACTACGTAATGAAAAATCAGCGGAAATTGCACCACTACGACACAATCATATTTTTTTCAAACAAAACCTCAAAATAAGGTCCTTATCACCACCGCAAAATTTACATGCATGCTTTTCCTATTCATATTCACTATTTTAAAAATATTTTAACGTGCCACAGATTATTAATAAATACAGGCCCAGACTTGATGTCACGTTTGCAAGTTACAATTTTACATCTGAACATTCGTACACGTGACTTGATGTTCTAATCTAAGTGCCGGAAAAATAAAGAAATTTATTCCTTTTTAGACGCATAGTTAGACATACACACACACACACACACACACAGAGAGAGAGAGAGCAAAATTTTCTTTTATTAGTATAGATTTCTGGGGTTCGAACCTACATCTATTCATTTGGTATAAGTCAAAACCTCTCATCGCGGTTCTAGTGTTTAAAAAAAAAAATGTATATTATTCTGGTTTTTTATAACATAATTACAAAGAAGGTGTATATATATAGTATATATCTAAAATTAAAACACATTTTATTCAAAACTTTAATTTATTGCTCATGTATAAGTTTTCAATAAGTTAAAAAATAAATTTAATTTAACGAAATCTAAAATATAAACAATTAAATCAAAAATTCGTCCTTAGTCGCATTGTCCTATAGTTGTCCTATAGCAACACGTTCCCAAGAAAAGAAAATAACAATGCATGCGTGTCACATTAAAAAAATAAGAAAAAATAATGCCGAAAATGTTATTAATAAAAGGGAAGGAAAAGAAAACAAAGGCGGTATTTAAAAAAATGCTACTGACATATAACAACAATGATTTTAATTGAAAACAAACGAGTTTAATTCGTCTCATTATGCCATTTACAAAGCATAAATTCAATCACGAGAACTCATCCATTGAAGCATTTAATATGAAGCATTAAGTCACATCAGAGGGGGAAAAAAGGAAGGAAAACGGCCTTATTGAGTTTATTTACGCGCCAGACTAATTAAGATATATAAATACTTTTAATTTTTTAATTACTTTCGTCATTCGATATACTTTAATGGAACTTTTAATTTTTTAATTACTTTCGTCATTCTATATACTTTAATGGATATTATAATAAACAATACCTAACTACACACAAGTTTCAATAGTTTCAAAAAACCTCTCTCTACAAATTAATCTAATACTGACTTTAATAGATCTTATAATAAACAATGCCCATTTACACACAACAAGTTTCAATAGATACAACAAACCTCTCTCTACAAATTAATGTAATACTGACAAATAGTGTACCTTCCACAATCGTAATCTACAAAACAACTCCCGCTACACAGCTTTCTTTCCATGATCAGAGTGCTACTATCATAAATGAGAAGCCGTATTGCAAGGAATAATTCGCACATCGAACATTTGTAAATGAAAAAAAAAACTTGGAATGTTCTTCTTTATTTTCGTATATCACTTATTATAATATGTTTATTATTTTGATTATATGTATATTATTTTGAAAAAATAAATTTTTAAAATCCTGTTATTCATTTGTGCTAGCCTTGTAGGGGAAGACGGGGTACAATGAAACAAGGGGTACAATGAAACATTACTTGTAAAATCAATCAAATTTGTCATACAGAGTTGCAGTTTATATATATGTTATACAACTATATGTTCCAATTACTGATGTGATTTTGATACATTCACACTTCTACAACAGTAGCAATAGAAGATTATTGCTTTTGCACCATTGAAAGTAACTTTCTTTACTAAAAGTAATTTTGCTTCTTTTTCCTTGTTTTTATAGGTAATAATTATTTTTTCTATACATTGTTATCTTTCGGTTGTTGTCTTCGTACCTCCAAAACCAAACTAAAAAAAAATAAATATTAGAAGTTTGAAAATAAATTTTTATTTAGTAACCTCAGTGCGGGGTACAATGAAACACTTGCAGACGGGGTACAGTGAAACATGCTTTATTACAGTAATAAAAATAGTAAATAGAATATATTAGAAGTAAGAGTAGGAAAACAGAAAAAAAAAAGAGTTTTGTTCTAACCAGGTCAGTAAAAAATGCTCTTGTTAAGCAATTAAAAAATAGAAAGAGAAAAAAAGCTAAGAAGGTATTGTTTTGAAAACAAACTCTGCCTGCTACAGACTCTGATAATGATCCAGATTTTTTTTCCAGTCCCAGCTGGTCATCGAGGTACTAAGAATGAGATATCTCCACACAACATGTATGGTACAAGCAGTATCCGTATAAATGGAAACATAAGGAAATATATACCGTTGGAGAAATCATACATAAATGAAGTCAAATGTGAAGTACTTGATATAAAAAAACTCCAACCAAGTTTTTTTTTTTTTTTTTTTTTTTTTAGAAACTTACATTAAAAAAAAAACACACATTGTGTTGAAACTACCATCCCATATTCCTTCAGGAGCAACTGAAATATAAGCAGAAATGCTAATTTTTGAAACTGACTTGAGCCAATTTAATATAAAATGAAAGGTATTTCTTAAACTAATAGAATTTTCTTATTTTTCATCTTAGACTATAATATTTTTATCAAGTTTCTTATTAATCAAGTTTTGTTTCTGTATTTATCTCATTTTTCATAAAATAAACTATACTGGGTGAAAATTGCTTCCATCATTTAGAGTGTTTCATTGTACCCCAGTATGTGTTTCATTGTACCTCGGCATACGGGGTACAATGAAACACTGTAAGACATTTATTTTTTGTTATTTTTCAAGCATAAAGATATTGTTTAGAACCTAATAAAAATTTATTTAGATGGGGAAAATACAAGGTTAAAAATATGCATTAATTATATTTTTGTGCATGCAAAATTGTGGATAGGAAAAAATAATTAGTAAATTTTGTTTCATTGTACCCCGTCTTCCCCTACATTAGAACCATTTCTCAAAAGTTAAAAATCACATCTATTTCATAGTATCAGACTTTCGCTATTTTTTGACTTTTTTACTTTTAAGTTTACTATTTGTGAAAAAGGCCTGACGTGATGATTAAAAATGAAGGCCATTTTCGGATTCAGCATTACAAAATACATAAGAATCAGATATAAAAAGCTAAAAAAAAAAAAAATCAGGCAACCCAAATGCTGCAGGCTAGTGTTATTAATAGTTAACTTGATATTTTAAGTGGCCTAGTCATTTTAGATACATATTTTTGAACCTAGTATCAATTTCAGAAAAAGGGCTTTTTCTGTCATCTAGGGTGTCATTTTGTTTGTATGACAAAGGAATGAATGTGTATTTGTAATGTTATTTTTAACTTCAGGTCTCAAGAGGTTAAAAAAAAAAGAGGTTTTTTTAAAAAAAAAAAAAAAAAAAAAAAGGTGAATATTATCCTGAGAAAAAATGCAAATCCGTAACTGATATTTTCCAATTACTATTAATGAATTTTATATTTGTTCATATCACTTTATCACAGCACAAAGGTCTCAAAATTCTTAAATCGTCAAAATGTTCAAAATTTTAATAGTTTGATATGTTAAACTCATATTTTTTCTGAACATTTTGATATAATTGTTTCCTGGAAATTCCAGTTAGAACAGAAGTTGTGGCTTTTAGAACACTCAAAGCTTTAAAAAAAAAATCCGAAAAGGATATCTGAAAAACTTCTGAATATTTTTTCATGAAATTTTCGAAAGATATGTTTCAAGTTAGTCTGCATAAACTGAGCCTAAAATTTTCTTTTTAGTGTTCAAATACTTTTCATAGTTTTTTAGATGTTTATATTGTTGAAATTTTCAAATTTTTTAATTAGCTAAATAAACTTTGTATTAAAAGTAGAAAAAAATGCTTTAAATACAAATTTATTTAGAATAAGACAATCTGGAATATAATTAGACACCGACATTTTTATTCTACACGTAAAATTTATTTTGTAATCCTGCGCGTAAGCTGTCATGCCAATTTTCAGCTCGACATAAGTCTGACAGTTTGAAGTCCCCTATAAATAATAAATTTGCATCTAGTAATTTTTTAAATATATGAAATGAAAGAAAATACTTATATCTTGCATCCCTCCAAAAATTGTGTTTTCAAATCATATACATATTGAGATATTAAATGTTAAAAGTGGTCTTTTTTTTTCATTTTTTCCAATTTCAAGAATCTTGAGACCCCCTTAAACTGATCTATGAAAAGGTTATTTGAAATTTATAATTGATTCCCAGTTTCCTTAACCATTTTTTCTCAAAAATTATCTTCTAAAATTGACATTATAAAAAGAGAAAAAAAATCATGTTATGAAAATTTAAAAGGAATGCTTGAACGTTATTCTGAGATAAAGTACAATTTTGTAACCCAAAAAGCGTATAGCATTATTCCTTCTAAGTTAAACCTTGAATTTAAAATATGTGTCATTTCACCTTGAAAACATAAATGTCAAGAGTAAGGGATTACAAATATTAAAGGGTTAAAGAAAAGGAAGGAAGAATAACTAGGTCAGCTGAACTTTTTCGAAAGTCAAACAGCCTCCACGTATAAAAAGAATTTCTTTATGTGCAAGAGGTTTTTAGCTTACACAGGGGTATGAATTTCAGGTTATTTTTTTAAAATGTAAGTTAATCAAATGGCAAGCATTATTTTGTAAAAAGAATGAACGCTCATTTCATACATAAGTCAAACTGTACTTCTTCTGAGCTTCTATCAAACCAATATTGATTACATCGATACCCAATATAGGATATATCCAATGAAATACCAGTATGATATACATATTAATACAATGAAATACTGTTTATTTTACAGTGATAATATTTGCAATGAAATGACAATATTTCAGAAAAATATTGACTTTGATTAGAAAATATTGATAAAAAAATATCAAAATATTTCATTTTAATATTGGCAAAACGTAAACCCCCTTCTAATATTGGGACAGTATTTCATCCCGATATTGCTAATAATTGCATTAAATCTTTCAATATATGCCCAATATTTTTCTTTCTACTGTAGTATAATTTTTTACATGTTGAAAAATTTAGCATTAAAAAAGTAAGATAATATCGGCAGCTGTACTGTAAACAGAAAGTTACCAAGTCAAGTTAAGAAGAAATAAACGGTCAAATGCGAGTATTACTCGCGCTCTGAGGGTTCCGTATAATAAATATGTGAATTATTAACTGTATTATTAAAACAATCGTTGCTAAAAGAATAATAAGACTTCGGAAAAAACTATACAACGTAGGGTTGGGTATAGCTGTAATATACTAGAAAAGTATGAATGGGTATACCATAAAAGTTCAAAGAGATATGAAGCCTAAAGAATATCAAATATTGCTATTCTGTAGAACTCATTTTTTAATCTTATCCTAATCTGTTTATGATGAATTTAGTTCGGTACTGACAATAAAAGTAGTGCCTATTTAAACTTCATTTGGCATTTCATAAAACTAAATTCAGCGTAGTAATAATCTTTTATTTTTACAGTGTATCTAAATCAAAACCATTGTCCAAAGTTTAAAATTGGCATTGTGCTAAGCGCGCTTCGAAAGGAGGTCGCAAAGTTGCAATGACGCCTTGGTCCGTGCCGCGTTTTTCCAAATAGGTTTTTAATTAATTTTTCAAGACAGGGAAGGCGTATAGAGATATTCACCCAAAGAAAACTATTCGCGAATCCCATGGAATTTATGTGATTAATTCTAATTAAATTAGTCTGTTTTTAACAATTTGACGTTTATTGATTTTATACTGGTAGTGTGCATTGCATAGAAAAAATGTATCATTAAAAGTTGCTATCTACGTTTTAAAAGCCGATGGCACATAGAGTACGCCGTCCCTGTCATTATGTATGTCCAAACCGTACGTGTCTTTAAGGGTTAATATCTCGGCTAATTACCAATGATTTTTTTTCGAAAATCATTATCAATAATGCTTTTATACTTCTGTTACGTAAGGTACCATCATCGCTCCTCAACACCAATGCTGAATGACCGGAAATCGAAATTTGTGTGTAACAGGAAAATGCGCTTTTCTAAAAAACTTTGCGACCAAGAGTAATCAGTATAATTTTCCAGCAAGGTTTAAGTTAACGTGTACTACCTCTAATTTTTTCATAATTTTAGTTTTAGTAGATTCGGAAATAGATGGGGGGACATGTTTTTGCACTATAATTTCGACAATATCTCTACTACTATAATACCTAAAATTAAAAGAAATGTATTTTTGAGTTCAACGTTGCAAAAGCTGTCACACGATACCCCATACGATATACAAAGAAAAGATTTTTTTTTTTCAAATAACTTAATTAGCCCCTCTACATTTTTACTAAATATATTTGTGAATGTTTAATAATTTGTAAATATGTGGGTCAATAGTCTTTATTACTTCCCCCAATTTGAACTTTCCCACGTTCCATAGTTTATGAGTAAAATGGCTCTGACAGACGGGCAGACAGGCACAGGAGTGATCTTATAATGGTTCGTTTTTACTTTTTAAGTACGGAACCCTGAAAACTATAAATATTTCAAGAAGTTATTCCATATTATTAATTTTTAAAAGTTACCTAAATGGCATGTTTCGTGCACATGAGTAAGTTTTCAGAATTTATGAAAGAAATTTACGACCTACGGAAATATGAATATTGGTGCAATATTTGATATTATTTATTTTTTTATTAAAGTTGTGGGTTAGTAGATTTCAATGTATCATTTTTCTTATTAAAGAAAAACAAATATGACGAAACACTCCAAAAGAAAAGAAATAAAAATCTATTTTGATCAATGTCTATCGAAAAATAAAAAAATAAACTGAATGTTTACACAGCTAATATATATATATATATATATACATTTTCAATTCATATAACTTTGAATATATTTCCAATATTTTAAAAATTATTATTCAATGCATGAACATCGTTTCTCATTATTCAGAATGTTTTTATTTTTCAGTTTTCCCGAGTACATTTCTATACAGAAGTGAATTATAATAAAAAGAGTAAAATATAACATCTATATTTCATATTTGTGTAACACCCAGCAATTAAAAGGAAAAATTATAAATCTCTACTGAAATTTCCAACAATTTAACGAATATAATTTTTTACAAACAATTTGCTATACAAAGTAACAAATATGCAGAGGAAACAATACACATCACAATACGTTATGTAAATATCATATCAATTAGGTTCAGATATTTAATTTTATAAGTATCAAAGTACAATGCACCATTTTTAAATATTTACATAAATATATTTAAGTAATCTAAATTATATTTAGATACTTTTCAACATCTAACAAAAGGGCTTCAGCGGAGTTTCAATAAACAGATACCAATGCATTAGTTTACAACAACGTCTAAATTTTTAAAAATGAAAATAATAATAATAAAGCTATTAGTATTATAGCTAACACTTTTAATGGCCAGGAGCAGAATTTTTTTCAAGCAATGCACATTGGATAATAAAAATAAAAATTAGATTTCTTACCCAAATGTTTGAGTATCCTTTTGCTGTTCATCGAATTAAAACAATATATTTTTTAATTACGTACGTGTAATAAAAACAGAAACATAATATAAAAACACACATAATGTGTAGTACATAACACATTGTCAACAGAATTATTAGAAATTATCTTGAAAAGAGATCAACTAACTATGAACTGCAATTCTAAATTACTAGTTGCACAAAAAACGTATCACATGAAGATGGTCCTCACGTTTGTGTTAACGATTCTGAGAAAAAAAACTGCATTAATGGCCTGTTTAATGGATAGTTCTCTTCCAATAAGCTCTTACTCCGAAAACCTACGTAGTTTTACCGCAAGATTGCACAAGAGCAGAACGGAAATTCCTTTACTGTTTGGTATTTACATGTACGGGAATTATTAAAATATAAATGCTGCGTAAAGAATCAAAATACGCATGAGCAAAATACAGACTTCACGGTCAAAACCAATTCTTAAATTATTTCAATGATCTGGGACACAAAACTCTATACTTTTTGTAATACTTTCCAAAATAGTTGAAAAGTGTTTATGAATTCGGTTTGTCTATCCGTCTGTCTGTTTGTGCGAGCTCTAACTCGCGTAAACATACTAGGATTGCCGTGTAATTGATACATGTTACTGGGGTTTACTATGACATGTTCGGTATTGAAAATGAAGTGTGTAGCATTCATAATTTGTATACAGGCAGGGACAGCCAAAATAACTCTCTTACATTATGGTCTATAGGGAAAATCGTTTGCAATGTATTTAAAAGATGTTGCACTATTTCAAACATATTGGAATTGATACAAATCACCGAATTGCACTACAAGAAGCTTACTGTACAATATGATGTGCATAGCACTATATCGTTCATTTACAGGGACACACAAAAGCATTCGGTTAAAGTACTGGCTATGAGCTGTTATTGCTGGAAGTTCGTTTTCAATCATATGAGTTTTTACAGCTAACTAACTTGTTGCATATTACTTGAGGTGCATAAGTTTTATAGATTATATACAGGTCTGCACAAAAGAATTAAAGTATATTTCCGTTTATTAACGTTAATTTTTAACTGTGTTATGAGTTTTCTAATTGAACCAAATGTTAATAAACTACGCAGTATATATATACAAATCTTATAGAACAGATACAGAGCTTCACAAAAGAATTTGAATACTTCTCTGAATATGGACGTAATTCCTGAAATGGGATTTTTAAATGTCTTATGGTATTTCCGGATTATTTTTCTAGATATCATTTCTCAAATTATTAAACGTTGAAGTTTTGTTACAGTAAGCTGAATGTGTTGAAAGGGTTTCTTAATCAAGTCTGACGCATGATTTTTCTTTCTTGTTCATTTATATTACACAAAAAAAAAAAAAAAAAAAAATCTAATTTCTTTTTTGGACTGTATGTCTGACTGTTTTAATATGCATCCCTTTTCATAAGTAAAACTCTTTAAAAAAAAAAATTAAACTTTTAGAATAATAATAAAAAAAATTGTATAAAAACATGCATAATAATCACTTATAAACAGATTAAGTTAAATAATGCTATAAAAGGTGATAAAATATCTTTATTAAGATTGACGATCGTTTCGCCGCACAAACGGCGACATTTTCAAAATCATTCACGATAGAAAAAAATATATATATATTTAAAAAAAGATTAGAAAAATTAGATCAGATTACTTATTTACGCCCTACTTACGGCGTACTTATTACTGATTAGTTAAGTTAGATTAGAAAAGATTAGAAGATTCACGATAGAAAAAAAAATTCTATCGTGAATGTTTTTGAAAACGTCGCCGTTTGTGCGACGAAACGATCATCAATCTTAATAAATATATTTTATCACTTTTTATAGCATTATTTAACTTAAAAAAATGCTTAAAAATTAAATATTTAAAATACATGTTCTAATTCTTTTTGCGCACCCAATGTATGCAATAAGAACAATAAGAAGAAGAAGAGGAAGTGAATAAACAGAGACAGAATAATTTCTGGAAGTTTTTTTTTAAAGTTTTAATTACATTTGAATGAAATTGTATGCAGGATATCCCCAAATTCATAGGGGAAGGTAAAGTGCATATAAAGAAGCAATGTTAGTATAGCAATGCGGGTTCGGTTTCACGAACATTTTCAGCAATGACAATGAGGCCCTCATCACAGTCAACTGGTGTCTCATAGATGAGACATCTGGAACCTTCGAAAGGGCACGCCAATCACTTGTTGTCACTGGGATACTTGCTAGACGTTACCACATGTTGGTGGTGGCACATTTGAGCACTTACTGTAATTTTTATGTCAAAAAAAAAAAAAAAAAAAAAAAAAAAAAACACTTGTTTACCTTTCCTCCGCATTTCTTATTTTTCGCCAGAACTTTTCATTTCCGACCCATCATTGCTATACCGAAATTGCTTTTATGTGTACTTTACCTTCCCTTACAGCTTGGCCCATGAGTTCGGGGACAACCTGTATATTCATACCGTCAACGGTACTTTGGGCCACATTTCCTGGTTCCACTCACATTTCCATTATTAAAAATATTATATGTGATTTTTCAGCATCGAAATGGAATTGTAAACAATTAACATGAAACATTGAAGCAAACTGTATGGTTTTAAACAGGAAATTTTTTATTTTTTTTATTTTTTATTTATTTTTAAAGTTTTGGAACGAAGTAGCCCCTGCTGGGGGCTTCTTTGGTCCATTCACCAGTTTCATATAAAATGAATACATTTCATATGTAAATGAATACATTTTTATTGAAACCCCCTGGCAATAGCATTTGCTAATAAATTAACACTGCAAACTTGATAAACAAATGCTTTTTTTACTTTTAAACACAATAAATCAATTGTTAATATTATTAAAGAAACGAGAAACAGTTTTCGTCATGTTATTCTCAGCAACTGGAACAAAAACAATTAATATAACATTTTGCTACAATAACATTTGAAAAAAATATTACTTAAAACATGTTTTAAGAGATTTGGTTGTATAAAAAGCATTTCTAAGTAACAGGGGCTATTTTCGGACCAAAAAAGACCTGGCACAAAGTAGCCCCGAAATACTAATTTTTATGTTAGCTTTATGAAAACGTAAAAATTTTCTGTCAAAATAAAAAGTTAAAGGAAAACTATGATCACACATAGGTTACAGGTTACTAAAGGTAATATTTTGACACGTATTTTATTTGTAGCTCTTATCCAGATTGTTTCACTATAGAAAGTTTGGGGAGTTAAAATTTACACACGAAAACGGTTGTTTACAAACACATCCAGTATTGCCACTAAAAAAATTTAAATTAGCCCCAAACTACTCAAATACCCTATAGTAGGGTATAAAGTATTTTTCAAGGGCAAAAACTCCAAATTATGTTGTATTGTTTGTTCAATACAAAGAATAAAAACTTTTTTATGGGATGGACCAAAGTTGACGGTATTCATATTAATCATTACCATTTGACTTTCTTTAAACGAAGTAACTTTGCAACTAACGGGTTACAAAATGTAAATAGAGAGATTTGTGTGTTAAAAAAATATATAACATCAAACATATTTTATATATTTAATATTTTAAAAAATAGTTATTTCGCACATTTTTTTTATTAAATAAAGCTAAACACAAACGGAATATTATTTTGTTTTTTAAAAACTTCAACTTTGATTTAGCTAAATTCAGAATATTCTGCAGATTTGTTAAATTTTGTTTTATTATTATTACTAGCTGACGCGCCCAGCGTTCCCCGAGCCCGTGATAATAACCTTAAATGAACATCAAATTTGTATGTTTTTAATCAAATTTGTATGTTTTTAATCAAATTTGTATGATTTTATATCTTTAACTCGATTTTATTTGAATTTATATAGTTAAATAAAAAAAATCGCGAAAAAATATAAATTTTTCGGACGTAAAAGCGCTCGGAAGAAGAATTTTTTTTTTTTTTCTTTCCCGTTGGGTCATTTCATAATTAAAAAAATAATAATAAATAGTTTTGGTTGTCCAAACTCTTTAAAATTTTATCTGTTATAAATTTAACATTTTTGAAGCCTGTGTAAAAATTTCGTGAAAAATATTGGAAACTCTAGCAAAAGGGTTAAAAAAGGTATTCTTAATAAGTGCTTGGTTTTGATTGATTTGAGTTATGGGATTTAACCTTTCGTTACAATTTTATTTATTTTTCTGTTTACAAAAATATAATACATTTCACAACCTATAAATGTCCAAATGCTTAAATTTTTAGATATGTTATACACATTTTTTGCCCGCTCACCGTGTCAAAATTCGGTTTAAAAAAAGGCAACTTATATTTAGCGGTAAAAGTGGTCGAAATAACTGCAATGGGAAAGGTGGGTGGCTAATCAACGTTTAAAAAAATTAATTTCTTGTAGTCCAAAGCTTGTGTATAATTTTCATGCTAAGATATTGATATTGAGTTGTATTGAGCAGTGTTTTCTTCTGTCTTTTTTCTTTTTCATTTTTTTTTCAATTTTTTTTTTAGATCACAAGCTATCAAAGCCTGAGAGCTAATATGCCCGCAGGTTCTATATGTACGTACGTATGTATGTACGTAATGCGATAAATCTTGATAGAAATAACCGATTTGCGTCAATTTTTTTCTAGGTACATTCTGATATGGCGCTTCCCTGATTAGTTTTGGGGGTTCATTTGTTAAATATAAAGGGGGGAACAGGGGGCTAATCCCCTACCTAACTAAGATAAATGGGTTTTTCATGCAGAATTATCAGATTTGCTTCAAATTTGGCTTACGGATTATTATGATAAGGCGCTTCCCCGATTATATTTGGAGCTTCATTGTTTAAGTAAAAACGGGGGAACGAGGGACTAATACCCCCTTAATTTAGATAAATGGGTTTTTCTATCCGATTTGCTTCAAATTTGGTATATCGGTTTATCCTGATAAGGTGCTCCCTTGATTAGATTTGGATGTTCATTGGTTAAGTATAAAGGGGGTAACGAAGGGGAAGCTAACCCCTCTTAATTTATATAAATGGGTTTCTCAATCCGATTTACTTCAAATTTGGCATACCGATTTATTCTGATAAGGCGCTTCCCTGATGAGATTTGGAGGCTCATTGGTTAACTATAAAGAGGGAAACGGGGGGGGGGTAATCCTCCCCTTAATTTATTTTTCGAGGGGCATTATTCTTTGAAATAATATACAATTAGTGTGAATATCCTGTGAGCTCAATGTCATCAGTTTAACTGGGAGCTTTTCTTTTAATTTATGTTCGTTTCAGTTTGCGATTCATGCTATTATCGGAGTAGTAGATTTAAATGCATCCTTATATTCAGATTGTAATATACAAATATTAGGTTATTTATAAGATTGACTTTACATGATATATCTAGTTGTTCCTGCAGTCTTGATCCTCTGACTTTGGCGGTGTCCAGATCCAGACCTTAGGTGAGCTACTGCGATAGGATCTAAAAATGTCCTATCATTTTTAAATCCTGTCTCATCGATCTTGTGTTTAGAAAACAGAACTATTGTGTTTGTTATTAAAAATTGAAAGTACCTTGAGAAACGCTCATTGTTTATAGATAAAAAAAAAAAAAAAAAAAAAAGCAAATAATACTGTAACTTATTCTCGTCTGTTTCATTCATCACATAACACATGCAGGGTTACAATATTACATAATTTCAATACCTTGGAATCGCATCATTCAAATGATAAATTTAACTATTATTCTTACTTATTATATTTCCTTCCAATGTCGTCCAGTGTATGAATACTTGAATATTTGAACTGTTTAGATTTTTTCATTATTATTATTTATTTTCTTCAAAGCAAGAATGGAGGGGTGGTGGTCTTAACATTTGAATATCACGTGATGAAGAGCATTCACGCATGAACGTCCATCTGTCAAGGTCTAACAGGCGATTAAACAACAAGGCTTCAAAACCGCCCTCAAGGTTGTGTCATTAAACGTGTACGCTAAAGAACGCTAATGGTGGTAAAAAAATAATGACATGCAGCGAGCATGCAGGTCTCCCCACTCTGTTGATTTACATAGTGAAACTTAAGTCTCATAAATTTTGTTTCATCCTTGACATTAAATCCATAAGTTACAACAACATGAAATCCGGTATAATAAATACATTGTAAAATCTTGTTTTCTGCACACAAAAATAAAAACGTGATCTCTATTTTTTTCTAAGCAGAATTTTTTAAAATCAAAATAACTCAAATATCAAACAAATACTGATAAAATAATGACAAAATCTTGGCTCAATAACGATTTTTTTTTTCAACACTGCTCTGTATTTTGATACTTAATATTTTAGAAATGTACACCCTACACTGACAATTTACACAGGGTGGACACAAATTAGCTGGGAAATTTCATAACTGAATAATTTTGCGATATATTAACCCTTTGTATCACGGCGTTGCATATCTGCAATATACCCCAAAATCAATGTCCATTTACAGTGGGCATTAAAAGACGATTCTATTTATTATTTTAACACAGCGGTTAATCTAAATTGTTCAAGGAATTCTCAACAGACGGCGATATGAGTCGACTTTATTTATAATTTGAGCAGTTTTACATCGGTATTGCTAAAGTTAAATTCATAAATTTTGTCAAATTAAAAAGGCTGGAGACTTTTTTTAACAAGGTAAGTTCGTTTGAAAATTGACACTATTCATGTAAAGTATGTAATTTTCCTTTTATTTCAAATTTGAAAAAAGTACATTTTACTCAATATTTTATTTATTTATTTATTTACTTTTTTAACACGCGTAAAATGATGTATTCTAACATCTATGTAAAGTATGTAATTTTCCTTTTATTTCAGATGTGAAAAAAGTGCATTTTACTCAATATTTTATTTATTTATTTATTTACTTTTTTAACACGCGTAAAATGATGTATTCTAACATCTATGTAAAGTATGTAATCTTCCTTTTATTTCAGATGTAAAAGAAGTACATTTTACTCAATATTTTATTTATTTGTTTATTTTATTTTATTTTATTTTATTTCTTTTTACTTTTTTAGCATGCGTAAAATGATGTATTCTAACATCTATGTAAAGTATGTAATTTTCCTATTATTTCAGATGAGAAAAAAGTACATTTTACTCAATATTTTTATTATTTATTTTTATTTATTTATTTATTTTACTTTTTTTTTGCATGCATAAAATGATGTATTCTAACATAGTAAATATTTTTTTTTCAAATCGGAGTTCTTGAGTAACAAAGGGTTAATTGTACAGTATCAGTTCAAAGGCAGATTGCCAGTACTGTATAGTAAGTTTGCAGCTATACTTATTAATTCAGCCCTAAAGACTCGGATGTGTTATTCGCCATGTATCACGACCGTGGTAGCCACTACCGCCAGTCTTTTGACTCTTAAATTTCAGTGCACGTTTACATTAAAGATGAGGTTTACAGTCCGCCGCTTCCGAAATCCCTCATTCCTCAATCAAAACCACAAATCATCACTGCGATTAGTTTGATAAACGCGAATATGATGACAAACATATGGCGAGAACTGATTTGCCGATGGCACATTTGCACAGTAGCGAAAAAACAGCCACATCGAACATCTGCAAAAAAGGTAAACTTTTTGTGTAAGTGTAGTGTCATTTTTGGCTGAACAACTACGTATAATAGACCTTTCTTTTGGCCCGACAAATTTATGTCAAACTTGTATTTATACAAATTATGATAAAAATATCCATCGCAATCAAAGTACAACGGATGATTGCCTTCCTTTTTAACACTTTCCAACAAAGTTGAAAAGTGTTTATGCATTCAGTTTGTCTGTCCGTCTGTCCGTCAGCCTTACTGGCCACGCTCTAACTCCCGTAAATATACTCGGATTTTCATGAAATTGATAAAGGTTATTTAAGGTCACCAAAGCATGTTTGGTATTGTATATGAAGTATGTAGGATTGATAGTTCAATTACAGGGGCACTCAAAAGTATTCCACTCATTATAGTATATGGGGGGGAAATCGTTTGGAGAGTATTTTTATGACATTACTATATTTCAAATGCATTGAAACTGATATAAATCACTGAATTTCACTACGATCACATTAGAACAGGGCATTCATGGCATTTTTAATTCATTTACAGGGACACGCAAAATAAATCGGTTAAAGTATTTTCTTTGGGTGATAATTGCTGGAGTGTACGGTTTAAAATTCGGTATGCGCTTTTAAATTTAATTAATATTTTGTATGTTACTCATCATATATAAATTCTATATCTCATATATAAGGTTGCACAAAAGTATTCACGTACCATTCTCCTTATTAGTTTATTAGAGGAAATTGCTGAAGGGAAATTTTCAACTGGAGTATATGCATCTCTTAAGTGAACTAAATTTTGACATGGATGTAGTTAATAGATACAAATCTATGTATCCTATACAGGGCTGCTACAAAATTCGGTTAATTTTCCGATTGTAGATGGGAACAGCTGATATTAGGTTTTGAAATGTGTTATGTGTTACCATATGGTTGAATTAGACGTAATATTTTAATTTTTTTTAATGATGCAGTTTTGTTACATTATTCTGAATATGTTAGAAAGTGTTTCATAATCTATGCTTGACGCATGACTTTTTCTTTCTTGTTTAAATATATTCATTTCCTTCCTCATAAACATTAAACTGTATTATCACTTTTTTACGGGGTACGAGGCGGAACATGCAGCAGAATTGCAGTAATGACACGCACAGATGTAAATGACCAAAGCTGTAGCCAATGGGGGGATCACCACGGTTCGATTCCCATCCGAAATTTCTGTCAAGATGACTATAAATATGCCATTAACTATCCCTCAACACAGTCAAGATTCGAAATTCAACTACAGTAGATTCCCGATTATACCAGTTAATATGGACCAAGCTCACCTTGGATAAGTCAAAAACTCGGATAAACCGGATTGAGATGAAATATAAATTTTCACTTCATTCCTTCATTTTTAGGGTACTAGTAACATTTGTTTGATGTACGTTTCTGTTACTTTTAACTTTTCTACAACTTTTATATTCACAAGTTTTAGATAGGACCAATTTGTACCGCAAAATAATTAAAAACGAAAACAAAAGGGCGTTTGAAGAAGAAAACAAGTTGGAAATTGCTCGTCAAACGTGGCAAATGTGGTGCGTTCGTACTATAGCTAGTTTTATAATTATTTTTTGCACCCCATATTGTACTGAATGTATAGTTTTTTGCACTTCGTAAGTGCATAGTCTGTAACATCATTAAAATACACTGTAATAATTTTTTCCCATTCCCTGTAATGAAACGGAAAAATTTTGACTATCCCTGTAATTAAGCTATACATCCGATTTTCATAAAATTTGAAATGGCTCGACAAACTTTTGCAACAATCATATATTTAAAATTTCAGACCTCTTGGAAGGCTGTAACATCATTAAAACGCACTTGCAAGCATTTTTCCTACTGCCCGTAATGTAAAGAAAAACTTTTGATTGTCCCTGTAATTAAACTATACATCCGATTTTCATAAAATTTTAAATAGCTCGACAAAATTCTGCAACAATGATATATTTAAAATTTCAGACCATTCGGAAGGCTGTAACATCATTAAAATGAACTTGCAATAATTTTCCCCATTGGCCGTAATGTAAAGAAAAATTTTTGACTGTCCCTGTAATTAAACTATACATCCGATTTTCATAAAATTTGAAATGGCTCGACAAAATTCTGCAACAATCATATATTTAAAATTTCAGATCATTCGGTTGGGTAGTTTTTGCTCTGTTATATGCGGACGGACAGACGGACAGACGGACAGACGGACTGAACGACGACTATAGGTGCTACGTATTTATATAATTACGAACGCACCTAAAAATCCATTACTCCGCCAATTCAAAAGATATAAAATCCCCATGAATTTATCATATATCTTCTTAATATTATCTACAACATCTATATAGACAAGTTTTGGATAGGACCAATTCTTACAACAAAAACAAAAGTACATAGCGGTTGAAGAAAAAAATCATCGTAAGGGTGTATTCAAATCCAAACTGCTTAATTTCTGACTCATTTTACAATCGATTTTTACTCTCAAAGGCTTCCAATTGGTACCTTTTCTTACTCAGAAACTATATAATGTACTGTAATGGTCAAATTTTTGATAGAGGCAGAATATATTTTAAAACATGCTGTCAAATTGGGCCTTTTGAACCGAATTTCCCGAAGCGGATTGCGTTGGAAAAATCATCGTATTAAGGGAGTATTCAAATCCAAACTGCTTATTTTTTGACTCATTTTTAAATTCATTTTTGCTCTCAAACGCATCCAATTGGTAGATTCGCTTATTCAGAAACTGTGTAATGTACCGTAATGATCGATTTTTTGACAGAGGCAGAATATATTTCAAAAAATGATGTCAAAGTGGGCATTTTGAACGGAATTTCTCGAAGAGATTGTGTTAGAAACTAAAAATATTATCTTACTGAGAAAATAATTGTTTATATATCAAGTTGTAATTAATTGAACGAAAATTAAAAACACAGATCGCTTATAAATCTCTTCAAAAATCACGTCAACAAGTTTCATGTTTTTCCTATTAAAAAAGAATCTGGAGTTATGCCAGAAAATTTCGAGTTGTTGAGCATGGAAAAGTATTTTTTTTTAATACCGCCCTAACATGATTGTGATAAAACCAGTTATTATATAACAATGGAATAAAAACTCGTCAAAAGCGGCCAGATAAAATTGTTAAAGTGGGTTTATCTCTAATCATGATTTGGTTTTTGTTTGTGAAATTAGTATACTTAACTTCGAAATCTACCTCCGCCTGTAGGCCGGGCCGGCAGGGATTTTTATTTGTTGAATGTCAATTTTGTTGCAGTTTTTTTTTTTCTGCAGTATTACGCTACTGCATAGCTATCAATTTCTAAGATTTTTCCTTTCCACTAAAACTTACCAGTAAATTTTGCCACATTCAATCGTCGAAATCTAACCATTGCCAACGATTAAATAGGGCAAAAATTTGTATTCAATTTTAGAGGCAACAAAACCGTACACATTGGCAGCTATATCATTCTATTAGTGTCATGGAAATTGCAGGTGTAGCCTCTTCTTTCTGCTCAAAATATTAAATGGGTTTTCTTTTCTTTTCTTTTCCTTTTTTTTTCCGATCGAACTTATACCTTTGGAATGGATCATTTTCTTCTGATGGACTGATGGCTTCTATTATTATGAAACAGCCATTATAAATTGAAGTGTTAGGTGAAGATGAAAGAGCAGTCGTAAAAAGTTAGAACTCTGATTTTCTGGTCAGAATGGGACTTTCATCTTCACCTAACACTTCATTTATAATCGCTGCTTCATAATAATGGAAGCCATCAGTCCATCAGAAGAAAATAACTCGGTTAAAAATAAAAAATCCAAAATGAGATAATGATCAAATCATGATTAAATCCCCCTATGAAATATTTTTCTGGCTACGGCCTTGTAAATGACCCCTTGTGACAAAATAACCCATATATAGTTCGAAAGTACTTTAAATAAATTAAAACGTAATTTTTCTTTTTTAGGTGCGTTCGTAATTATATAAATCCGTAGCATCTATAATCGTCGCGCGTCGTTCGGTCCGTCTGTCCGCATATAACAGAGCAAAAACTGCACAACCAAATGGTCTGAAATTTCAAATACACAATTGTAGCAAAATTTTTTCGAGTCATTTCAAATTTTATGAAAATCGGATGTATAGTTTAATTACAGGGGCAGTCGAAAGTTTTCCGTTACATGACGGCCAATGGGAAAAAATTATTTCAAGTGCATTTTAATAATGTTACAGCCTTTCGAACAGAATGAAATTGATATGCACTTATTAAGTGCACTAAAATATACATTCAGTACGATATGCGGTGCAAAAAAATATTTATAAAACAAGTTATAGTACAAACGCACCTCATTTGCCACGTTTCACATGAAATTTCCAACTTGTTTGTATTAATTACAACCGAAGTTATAATCATTGCTCTTTTATTTACGCACTCTACCCATATTTAAACAAAACTAAATTTTTATTTCGCTATAATAAGTATGAAATATATGTTTCATTCACTTAAAATTAATTCACGCATGCGAAAGAGCTGTTATACATGAAAATTCATGCACAGTTTCATGCAATATATTTTGATGTCTGCTTTGTGTTGGTCGACAAAATTTAGATAAAAAAAATAATCAATATACAAAAAAAAAAAAAAAAAAAAAAAAAAAAAAAAAAAAAAAAAAATCGAAATTTTGAAGATAAACTTGCTTTAAAAAATATATAAATACATAAAAGTAAAAATAGTTAAAAAACACTCTTTTATAATAATTAAAAGTATCACGCCTGATTTCATGACTCCAATTCATACTTTTCAAAAAAAAAGAAAAAATATCCGCTACAATACATAAATTTGGCATGGGCTTCTATTATGGAAAAGTAACTGCTTTTATTTATGCTTGGTACAAAGCGCGAACTAGTGGAATTTATTTTTAAAGGTATATTTTTGCCTTGCTGCTATTTGAAGATATCGTAACAGGAAAGAAAAAAAATTACAGCAATACTTAAACAATCTATTCAGAATTTCTAAATTATTTTCTTAATGTATAATAATAATTTAATTAATATTAAACTATTAATTGATAGAAACTTATTAAAAGAATATTACACACTTAATTTTTATTTATACAGAAGACTCCCGCTTAACCGAGTTTCCGCTTTAAACTAGTTATTTTCTTCTGATAGACTGATGGCTTCCATTATTATGAAACAGCCATTATAAATGAAGTGTTAGGTTTCATCTTCATCTAACACTTCATTTATAATGGCTGTTTCATACTAATGGAAGCCATCAGTCCACCAGAAGAAAATGATCCATTCCAACGGTATAAGTTCGATTAAAAAACTATTTAATACTTTGAGAAGAAAGAGGCTTTACCTGCATTTTCATGACACTAATAGAATCACACAGCTGCCAATTTGTACGGTTTTGTTATCTGTAAAATAATTTAATACAATTTCTTGCCATATTTAATCGTTTACAATTGTTAGATTTTGGCGATTGAATTAGGCAAAATTTACTGCTAAGTTTTAGTGGTAAGAAAAAAATCTTAGAAATTGGTAGCTATGAGTAGCGAATTCAGCTACCCCCCCCCCCCCCCACCCCCCCACCCACCCCCCCAAAAAAAAAACTGCTGCAAAATTGACATTCAACGAACAAAAAACTATCAAGGGCTTGCTCAAATAAACAATTTCATTCCCCGTTTTTCTAAAAAGTAACGGAAATGTACATCAAAGAAATGTTACTAGTACCATAAAAATTAATGAATTAAGTAAAAATTTATATTTCATCTCCTTAGTTGATGAGGATTTGTGTTAATCCGGTTTATCCGAGTTTTTTCTTATCCGAGGTGAGCTTGGTCCATATTAACTCGGATAATCGGTAGTCTACTGTATTTTATTTTCCACTTTCTAGTGTTCAAAATATTTTATTATTTCAGTTTTGCAACCAGTTGGCGTACTTTACCCAGCGTGATTTGGTGCGTAATTAACGCCATTAATATTGCAATTCGTAAACAGTTGTAACCATAAAAAATATTTGGCGATTTATCACCTGCACTTGACAAACGGGAAAATGAATTAAAATCTATTTATTAATTTATAATTAAATTATAAAGATATTAAAATGTTGTATTTTTTTATGAAAAAAAAAAACCGTATGCATAATTTTTTTATAATTCTAGCATAACAGGGAATGAAAGAAAATTTAATTATAATATTCAATCTTTACATACATTTCGTTATAATGCTTAAAATTTAATTGTTAATAAAGAAATTTTTTTCCCTTAAAAAGTGTTCTTAGTTAAAACATATAATTATCATATTTTACCAGCCAGCAACATGCAACGTACAGTTGAAAATTGTTATGAAAATGTAAGCGGCTGCATAAATAGTTAATTCCTATTACTATAATGCATTTTCATGCTTTTTTCTTTAAATTTAACAAATATATACACAACAAAGAAAGGGTGAGCATAGGATAGAACTTAGTACCACATGTGCATCGCGGTAATTTGGAAAGTTGATAAAAATAAAAGTAAATAAAAAAATAATAATTTTGTATACTTCTAATAGTCTACAGTTTTCCAAAAATTACCTAAATATCCACTCGCCCAGTTAGAAGATCCACTCGCCCGTGGCGAATAAAATTATGTATTTCCCCACCCCTGATCGCATATATATTATTTCTGATGTTAAAATCCCTTTTCCTATATTCACATGCAAAGCACACAACGATGAATCAAGAATATCACACGAAAAATTTTTGAACAATCTTCTGACATAGTATATTTCATTAAAACATGTTGTTTGATTAAAAATTAAAGAAAAAAACGTGTCGGCAAATAATCTCAAAGATTCCAGCGAGAAATCTTCGCACGGGTCCACTAGTAGTAGTACTTTAAAAAAAAAATTTTAAATGGTAAACTCCTCTTTTGCATCAAGAACATATATTATCCTTCAGCCCGAACCGAAATAGAACAGAAGAAAAAGAAACATATACTACCTTTCAAACATTATTGGAAAAGAAACACCCTTCATAGTACTTCCCGTTCAGAGAAACATATACTTAAAGGAAAAAAAACGCACAGGTTAACCCTAAACACTTTCGTTCCGCGAAATGCTAAATTTCATTTTACTCTGCTTTGAAAATATTTGCTTCCGCACAGTCTCTTATATGTAAGGATCGACAGAAACAGGTTTTTAAGACCGAAACCAAAACCGAATTTCGGTAATCTTCCTATTTTCGGCCAAAAACGAAAACGTCCCAATTTTTTTAAAAGCAATAAATACATGCATAGATATGCATAATTATTAATAAATTATACGTGTTTATTAAACATACATAATTATATATTAATCAATTTTATTCGTGTGGCCTAAGTTAGCTCTCTGTGCCTCTGACCAACACTTTTTATTTTCATATAAAATAAAATGTAATTAATTCATCAACGACACAAATTGATTTTCTAATTATACGAATTTCATCTAATTAAAAAATGTTTTATTTATACATACCTCGATTTATCTTTTATAATGATTTTTGTAAACGATCATCTGTTATAATAGAACTTTCTCCAAAAGTATTGGAAACACTTCTGCGGTTTCAAACTAAAAATTTTCTATTACTGTTAAATCTGCAGCTTTTAATAAGCACTAGAAAATCGTCTTCAAAGTGTAGCCAAATTTGCATTACTTGCTATATAATTTGCAAGTCACGACTGATATTTATAAACAGTGAAGTTCATACGAATAAATAAAAAGTGTCTCATTCGAGCCGACACAACTCCAATCAATGAGTAATATTACAAATTTCCGAAAGCAGAAATGAGACTTTTGAAATACAGATAGTTTCGGTCTGGCCGAATTTTAGGCGAAACTCTGATTTTGGGTTGAAAACGAAAATGAAACCAAATTTTCGGTCGATCTCTACTTATATGTTCCTCTTGCGTTATCGCAATTTCCTACTGTATTCCCATCAATTTTGGCTGAATTTTCTGATTTTTCGTGGAACACCCCAGTGACAAAACAATTCAAAAATTATATTCATCAATATAACAAATTTAACATTGACAAGATCCAAGTGTCCGAACCCCCTTAATGAGACAACGGAGGAGGGGGGGGGCGGAATTAGAGGGCAGGGCATCCGCATCCCTCTCCCCACACCCAATATAATTAAAAAGTTTTCACAGAAAATAAACAGTAACGGAGTATTGGTGCATTTATCATTGCGTATTCGGGTAAAAATCTGCCTGAATTCAAACTATAAACTATTTCATAATGTTAATAAGAAAGAAATGAAACTGCGAATTTAAATATTAAATAGAATGAGTTTTTAAAAAAAGTGCGACTTGCAGATGTTAATTCTATTTTTACTAATTAACTATAGCTGTATAGAAACGAAAATATTTTAAATGGACTAAAACCTGAAGATAATTAAAAAAAAAAAAAAAAAAAAGAAAAACATGAAAGCAAGAATTTTGTACAAACCAAACGAAATATACTTTGAAAAGCCACCATATAAGCAAAACTGAAATTCAATTAAAACGCTTCAAGAAATATATGATTACTAGACAGCGTATTATATGCAATTGCATAACTGCATATGCAAATGCATAATTTAAGTCTTTTCTTTTTAGGATTAAAGTATACAAATGCATAAAATGCCATACTATCTCCTATATTTTTAGTTTATTAGTTTTAGCAGTTCTAGAATTAAAAATTCGCTATAAAACCTTTAATAATTCGTCACAACACCATATTAACAAATATATAGACAAACGTTAATGCCTTTTACTGTATAGTTTTGTTTAATATAAAAGAGTAAACAGAATCCTTAAAGGCAAATAAGCATTTAATTATCATGAGTTCTAATTTTTGTCAGAGAGATAGTCAATTTCATTCTAAATCAAAATTCATGTTTTAAATATGTAAAAAAAAATAATAATAATAGAGATAAAATGCTTACTAAAATTAAGATGTCTGGAGCCAAATATTACAAATAGTGCACAGTAACATCGGTTGATATTAAAACATTTCCTGCATTTACACTGGTTTTAGATAATAAAGGCAAAATCTGTTAAAAATTTTAAATGCACAAATGTGTATTACAACAAAATATATTCGCAATGAGATGAAAATTTGTGGAAATGTGCATATGTCTTTTAAAAAGTAGCTACATAAATAATATATTTGTTTTTAAGAAGTAAATTTTGATTTGACTAACAATTATGCTTAACTATAATAATAATAATAATAATAACATAAAGTATATTTCAAGATAAGTGGTCTGTCAATAAAATATTATAAATGCGTATTTTACAGTACAACAGCACATTTGGAAGGTTTATTTTGCATATTTGAATGCATATTTTGGTAGTTTTAAGTGCATATAATCCGCGCTATCTGATAATTACCATTGATATTTCACGGCAACAACTTGTAATAAAGACTACAACAAAATAATGACTCAACCTACCCCACTGTATCAAACTGGGTCTTCTTGCCTGTAAATCCTCTTCCACTGCATGTCTCAATTATGCACTGAAGAGTAAACAGACATGTTAAAGTCAGCGCGATTCAATGTGAAATAGGGAGAAAATTTAGAAGGAATTAAAGTGACAAGCACAGAGAATATATTTCCCAACTACCAGAGAAAGGTATAAATTGATTGCAATTTTCTTCCATAAATGTAAAAGAACTGAAACCACTGTAACCCTAATGATCACAGTGCAAAAAACATGCGCGCAGGCAGAACGAAATCTAGAGAGGGAAATATGACAAAAATTTGGAACAGATGTACTTCTAAACCGCTGCTAAAGATACGATTTTTAAAAAAGAGAATATAAACATCCTAAAAAGTAAACTAAGAATTTTTTTTTAAATAAAAGCTATATAATACCTTTATTTAGATTAACGCTCGTTTCATCGCGCAAACGGCGACATTTTCAAAATCATTCATGATAAGAAATATTTTTGAAAGCAAATTTTAAAAACAATAACTTGGTAAATAATGTCACTAAACTTCATGCATAATGAAAATCCGTGCAAACATAAAATAAAATGAGATTGGATATTTGTGAGCGTGGATTAATGTTTTCTATTGTTATTAAAACAGCATAGCATCTCTTTCCAAATTTTAGGAAACTCAAGGGACACTGAATCATTGCAAATATTCTCGTTGCATAAAAATATCTCTATTGATTTCCGGATAATGGATGGTAAATAAAATCTTGACGGATAAATTATTTTGCTATTTTTAAAAACGATCTGTAAAAGTTCTTTGCTGCATAATCTGGCCAAATCTGTGGTTTCCCTGTTGTATTTGATTTCTGCTATATGTTCTTTAATTCTAGTTTTAAGTTTTCTGTTTGTTATACCTATATAAAACTGCTTTGCTCCACCTTCTTTGGTGAAAAGTATTTCATATACTCCTGATAACTGGCTTGATTCAAGGGAGGTATTTTCCTGGATTCTTCGAACGTTTGAAATATAAACTCAATAAATTCTCTTGTTGTAAAACCTTCCATGAAATTAAAAACGATAGTATGCAAGAAAATAGATCCAATTGAATCAAACCAGTTATCAAGAGTATGTAAAATACCTTTCACCAAAGAAGATGAAGCAAAGCAGTTTTATATAGGTAGGACAAGCAGAAAAATTAAAACTAGAATCAAAGAACATATATCAGACATCAAATACAACAGGAAAACCACAGTTCTGGCCACATTATGCAGTAAAGAAACTTTACAGATCACTTTAAAAAATAGCAGAATAATTGATCCGTCAAGATTTTATTTACAATCCATTATCCGGAAATCAATAGAGATATTTTTACGCAACGAGAATATTTTCAATGATTCAGTGTTCCTTGAGTTAGCTAAAATTTGGAAAGAGATGCTATGCTGCTTTAATAATAATAGTAAAAATTAATCCACGCTCACAAATATCCAATTTCATTTTATTTTATGTTTGCAGGTATTTTCATTATGCATGAAGTCTTGTGACATTATTTACCAAGTTATTGTTTTTAAAATTTGTTTACAAAAATATTTCTATCATGAATGTTTTTGAAAATATCACCGTTTATGCGATGAAACGAGCGTTAATCTAAATAAAGGTATTATATCACTTTTACAGCATTTTTTTTAGCTTTGTTTCATTATAAGTGATTAGCATACATATTTTTATAAGAATTTTTTGTCAGAACATCCTATGCGAAACAATTTTTAAACATAACAACATAAAAATTAATCCAAACGTCAAACTTTAAAAAAATAAGACTTTTCTGCCTTCTTCCAAAATAAAGAAATGGAAGTTTATTACCTTTTTCGTCAGATTAGCTCTATCCCCTCACTGAACCCTCCGTTTAAGAAAATTTTAACACACAAGAGCACAAAAAGAACAACAGAATTGAAAAAATATCTTCTGCGGGGAGTTTAGGGGAAAGAGCAGAGCCGTCCTGACGAAAAATTCGTACTTTATTTTTCTCATTGTAGTTATAATTACTTTGAAAGAACATTTTTTTTAAAATTCAAAATCGGTAAAGAAATTTTAATTAATTAAATTAATGTAAATCCACTGAGAAGAAATGCCCCCCCCCCCCCTCCTTTCTCTTGCCGGCTTTCATGATGCAGATTTTTTTCCTTTTAACCCTTTCAGAGACAAAGTATTTCCATTGCTAAAACTTTGAAATGAATGAATGACAGCGGAATCCACGACAAATATGTTTGAAAATAAGAAAAAGCTTTATTTCACATACACGATAAAAGGAAAAATTTATATCAATATTCTGGTGTCGCTGAGGCATTCGGGAATTAAAATTAAGTGTTTCATAAACGTACTACCATCCTTGAAAGGGTTAAAAGAAAAGGAAAACGGACAAAAAGTACATATGCGTGGTAAAATAACAATTAATCACTAACGATTAGTTATGGAGAAATTAAATCAGCTGATGAATTTAACTGTAGATTAAGTTCAACTTGTGGAAAATACCTGATTACTTCAAGTATATATTTTAAAACCATATGTCTTTTAACAATTGTTTCCTCAATCGATATATATCGAGACACACAAGTGTGCCGTGAGAGTCCCTCAAGTATGCCGCAATTAACCATGAAAAATATTAAGCTGTTTTAGAAATTTTTATATTGTGCATATAAAAATATCATTTACTTTTTATCTTTTTATTAGAGAAAATGAACGTCCCCGTTCCGTTTGTGTCAGGTTCTGAGAAACATATATTATTAGAACTATGGTTATATATTATTTTCTTGCTTGTATATTGTCTATGCACTGGGAAATTTAAAGTAACACTCTTTTCTTATCTGAAATTTAATCCGAGCTAGTGAGTTTGATAGAGTAGGTGAAGGAATGTAGTTTATGAATGGAGTGGGGTCCCTGCTATTCAAATGCATACCTGCGACGAGGCAGACAAAATGATTTCACCAGATAGGGAAATAACGGACGTCACGAAAGGTGACAGAGGGAGGTTCGATGGATTGGAGGAAGGGAAGGGGACCCTGATGACAGAAGGAAAACTCCGTTTATATTTTTGGGAGAGGAGTGATATAACTGAGGGAGATCAGTTAAGGCGTATAGCTGAAAGTGGGTGGTCGCTTTCTCGCAGAGTACAGTGGATGCCTGGAACTCAAGGAGTGAGTAGTTCCATAGTAGCTCGTGGATAGAGCGTGATTATGCGGTGAAGCTCTTGGAGTATAGAGCTAATGTGTTGGGAGATTAATAGTGATCTCCGATAAATCTAATTTAACTAGCATAAGGTGAGAGGAATATGAAGTAGTCTAACAGTACACAGCAAGTATTTACTGTATTTAATTTAATGTTGGACCGGATCAGATATATCAGAGTTCTTAATTGTAAATAGTGTCTAGTTATCTGTAAATAATGTGTAATTAAATTGTTAGTTCAGTTTAATTGAAAGAATTGGTTTTCTTTTCAACAATCCTCTCATAGCGTGACCGATATCATGTAATCATATCGGTGGTGGCAGCATATAAATAGTAAAGGATTTCTTCAAAGTTGTGTGGACTTAGAGGAAACCCGACAGTTTGATTTAGCCTATATGCACTGAATCACTGAAGAATTGAATAAGTGGTTCAATGAGGGGCATTCGCCCAGAGCACCAAAATGAAACTCTAAAATATTTGCGATTTCATGCTAAAATATGTTTTAGAACGGTGAAGTCTCCTTTCCAATCAAAACTTCATACCAGCCCCCTTCACCGGGATCTGTAAAAATTCATCGAAGGTAACGATGTATGAATTCAAATCTGCACAGGGTTTTTAAACAAGAGTTTTGAAAGTTTTTTTGTTTTCAATAGTCACGATTACTAATGTTTTAAAAATATTTTCAAAAGATATGGTTAGACAAATCAGAGATTAACAATAATACATATGGTTCGAATATTTTTAACTTCTTATTCATGCATGTAAACAAATGACTTGTTTCTTTTAAAGTTTATATTGGTACATTACTTACATTTTTTTAATTAATCATATTTTATTTTGATATATTATTTTTCATGCTCTCTCAGTTATGAGAACTGGGAAATTCACTAAAAAACGAAATTAAGAGAAAATTAAATCGTCAAACATATTCTATGGAAGAAGAATAAGATAGTTTTCTTCTGTGATCAAAATCTAGTTCAGCAAAATCGATAAAAAAGAAACCTGAATATAACGGAGTCTTGTCTTAAATGGAAAGTCTTCATGGCCCAGATCGAAGGAATACCATACAATTACACCTGCTAGGGCAAAAACATGGCTAAAACGGAAATGTTTCTCGGTAACTTGTGATTCCGCCTTAACACGCTTTCCTGTATTAACGTATTTCAATTGTATATACTATAAATTGTGTTCGGGATGCTACTTTTAAACATAATTTTGAAAATGTGATTCTTATAGTAAAAACTATTCACATATTTTTTTCCTTTTGAAATTTATCGTTTTTTTAACAAATAAATGTTACTGTCAATCCCGAACACAAATTCATATTTATTCTTTTTTGTACTCAAACATATGTACAAAGAATTACTCTTTCAGAAAATAAACAAAATTTTAAACATAAAATGATTTTGTTTAATAAAAAAAACTTCTTTTTAAAAATTAATTTAAATTTGGAAAGAATATATATACATAAATATAGATTTTAAAAAGAATTATCAATATATTAATTGATTAGTGAATTTTTGTGTCCCGGACTATTTTAAGTAATCTGCTATCGACATTGTGCAGCAACAGCTTTAAATAATAACACAGGTCTGCTACGAAAAAATTCTTTTGCAAAGTAAATTATGTGTTCTATAGTTTTTTGGATGCTGATTTCTGGAAAAATAATAAAAAAATCCATCACACACAATCTCTCTACTGATAAGTCTAAAAATCAAAATATGCAATCACTTTGCGTAAAAAAAAGGAAGAAAAATCGGCACAAAAAATCTCTATAATAATAGCCTAAGTCATGTGACTGTCATCAATAGTTCCGGGTTGACCGCTTCACTTTTTATATGCCAAACAGCCAATTTGGTAATTTAATGTTAGCCTGGCGCAGGTGATAAATCGCCAAATATTGTTCCATCGCCATCATATCATCAGTATTATAATAGTCCATCGCATGCGACTGTCATAAACAATTTTTCGCGAGGCAAATTAAAACAAAGCTTTGATTTTGAAATTAAATGTCATAGTTTATAGTATTATTTATTACTTTTCTTTTCTTTTCTTTTCATTCTTTTTTTTAAGAAATAAGTGAAAATTGAGAGTCATAAATTTTAATCATTTCAGTTTTAAATTAAAGTTATGTATTTTAAATAAAATGAGTGAAAGTAATGAAATTAATGAAATAATAAAAAATACGACGAGTACAATGTTTGGCGATATATCATCTGCACTCGGCCAACATAAAAATACCGAGTTCATGATTTCTGTATCAGAATCTTCCGATTTGGCGAAGGATTGAACAAGTAAATTGAATTATGAATAAAAGTAACATGATACAATGCTTAGCATAGATTTAAAGGAGACCAAACTGGTCGCCAAGAGCGGCTAGTAACATAATAATCGCCCATCAAAATTAAAAGCTTTTCCAAAAAGTATTTTCTGGCAGGCCTGTAAATAAGTGTAACTAACTACACTTATTTAACAGTCGTATTTATTGTATCACGTTGGAACCTCTTAACTGTAAATCCCGTTTCGTTACATGCCTCGATTGTGCATTGCTGACTAAACAACTACACTACATTCAGTCGGCACGTTTCAATGTGAAATGAGGTGAAAATTTAGAGGAGATTAAAATGATTAAATAAAGAGAGGGAATCTCACAATATCTAAATTAACGGCAATTTTTTACTGTGGGTGAAAATGATCAAACAATAAGTGAGTTTTAAATAAAATACGATTGAAACTGTACGGACATTTAGAAAAAAAAAAAAAAAGAATTTAAAAAAAAACTGCCGTATTGGTAGATATTATTTATGCACACGCACAAGAGTGATTAAGATTAACTAATAATTTTATATTTTGGAAAATATATTTTGCGTACTCTGGTGCAAATGAGACAGACTTAATTTTTTTTTCTATTTAACAACAACAATAATAATAATAATAATAATAATAATAATAATAAAACAGTTTTAGACCTCCAATAAGAGATTATAAAATTATGACATAACAGCTAATGGTCTTTTTTTTTTTTTTTTTTTTTTCACCAGCACTTTGTGAAAAACGTTCAGCTTCCAGTCTCTCACAAAAAAAAACAAACAAAAAAAAAACTAAGGAAGTAAATCTCAAATATAAAAATGCAAAAAATTAAGAAGAAAAGTAAAACAAATATATTCCAAAGTAGTAGAAGAAATAATAGCAACAATAACTTACAAATAATTACGCAAAGCTGGAATTTGTTTAAACAGCCTTAAGATCGATTTGGGATAGCAATAAATTCAAATTATGACTCAACCAGCCAAACGACATTGCATCACATTGGATCTTCTTACCTGTAAATCCTCTTTTGCCACATGCCTCGATTATGCACTGCGAAGTGAACACTGCAGTTGGCACGCTTCTTCGTGAAAAGTAGTAAATTTAGGGAGTATTGAAGTGATAAAAAAGGCAAAATGAATCTCACGACAGAAATATGTAGGGGAGGGTAGTACACAGTGAGACAAAAATAATTATTACTTAACGAATGGCAACGATTTTTATTCTTTTGAAAAAAATTTTGCTACATCTTTAAGCTACACATTAATGTATAAATGAATGATTTTAAAAAAGTTATTTATAAAAGCACAGAAGCAGAATAACAGAGTACCGAAAATTGTCTCACTGTGTACCACTTGTGGTACACAGTGAGACAATGTATATATTTTCATAAATCATACATTTTTACACTCTATCAATAATTTTCTGCAGTTTATGACTTCCAATTAATATTTCTAGATTTAAATTTTTTTAAAAATTTGAGCCTAGGGTGGACAATGGCAGACATTGGACTACCTTTATGCAAATTTTCAGCCTCTTACGTTTAGTAGATTTCACTAGCCATCGCTCGCCCTCTCCCCCCTCACACACACACACACACAGATAGAAAGAGAGAGAGAAAAACCTTCTTTTATTATTAAATAACTTTTTTACATCAGAACCGCGTAGTAGATACGCAATGAGGGACGTCGCACTGTGTACCACAACTGTGTGTCTCACTGTGTACTTCCGTTACGTTGTAACAAAATGGATGCCACATCTGTTACATCAATTTCATCCCTTTAAAAAGTTTATGTCGTTTTGTCGAAATAGTGTATTATTACATATAGCTAAGTTTGGTTAAGCAAATATATGTCATATTAAAGGAAATAAACTCTAAAATAGACGTTTATGTAACTTTAACCACTATAAAATAAAGAATTATTTACTATTTTCTCGGACGAGTAACTGAAGTGCCGAAACTACATCCACGTGCCGCATAAGATGAGGTGGTTCAGTGTGTGTTCCAGCTAGGAGAAAAAGTTATAACTATATGTCAAAATGGCTGCTGTCTCACTGTGTACCATGTCTCACTGTGTACTCCCCTACCCTATATATTATTTTCTTCTTAAATTAAGATTTTAAATCCCCGGATCATAACCAGTTTAAATAAAATCTTCACGAAGCTGTAAAAACATTTAAAAAGAAAGAAAAAAACGAAAACAGAAAATCGTGCATCAGGCATAGATTAAGTAACGCTTTCAAATACTAACAGAATATTATTGAGAAATTTCCTTATTCCATAAATAAGTTATCCTAATTTGCAACTAAAAAAAATACATACTAACTCAGTTAAAAAAAAAAAAAAAAAAAAAAAAAAAAAAACATTTTCAGCAATTACTGTCCACATCTCATAATGTGTGCAAAGTATTTCGCATAGCCATGTCTACAGAATTCAAACACACCGCATAATATACGGAAAGCCACTACCAGTAATTTTTGGTCAGTCAGTCCTAGAACCGAATTCTTCTGTAAATTAACGTGGAACCCATAATCTATAGAAAACATACTGTTGTGAACCTCATTAATCCATTTTAATTTAATTATGTTTGAAGTGATAAATAAAAAGGAAAAAGAAAAATAAACGAAGAAATAAATAAGTGGAAATAATAATAAGTGTCAAATGAGCGCGGGAAGCTAAAATATGTCCGAACAGCTTTTTATGTCAGCGATATGACACAGCAACACTTTCGAATAACAATCACTCAACAAGCTACATTGTATCAAGTTGGATCATATTACCTGTAATTTTTCAGTTTTTATATTATACTAGCTAAAGTACTCGGCGTTACCTGGAATTTTACGAATGTTTGTTTTGAAAAATCAATTTCAAATTTAAACATACAGTATAAAACAAACAATTAAAAAAAAAAACAGTCGAAGTATTATTCACATGAATCAAACGAAAACCCCATACATAAAAATGTATAAATTTATATAACAGGTACAAAAGAATACAGCTATAAATGAGCTTATTTCCATTCAACATTGGAGCAATACACACACGTATATATATAAGGAATAGATTTCAAAACAAATTCAGAGAACCTGAAAATATGCCAATATTTCCATAATCGGATTTTTATCATGTTTCAATACGTTTTTTCAAACTCATATGATGTTATATATTCACCTGCTGACGTCCATTATATTTCCAATATGACGTAAGATTGACTGTTTTTTAAATTCGTCAAACTATTTATTTCATTTTCATTTTTCACGTAGAAATCTTGCAATAGAAACGTCATTGTTGTAGTGAGAATTTTATTGTGGATTTTTAATTGTTGGCAACTGCTATAACGAAAAATGTTTAAATTTGATAGAAAATTGCTGTTAAATTTGGTGGTTTTTTATTAATTAAAAATTAACTATAAATTATTTCGATTTTGGATTACTTTCTTTGCTACGGCCGTGTTTTAATACATATGTACGAAACATTTTACAATTCCGGCTACCAAACTGTGGATTTTTATAGAATTGCAGACAGACAGACCAGCAAATTTTCATTTTTACATATTAAATGGTCATTAATCATGCAGAGTTTTCAACCAAACGTTCTAAATGGCGATTTCCAAGTAATCTCAGGAAGTATCAAACCGATTTCCAAAGTAATGGTTGGAAATTGATGGTGACAGCCCTTACTCTAACATAGATTCTATTTTATGTCAGTGTTACTCCCACCTGGCGTTGCAGAAGCAAAAAATGGTCTAAATTGCGACTTTTATGTTATTGAAAGGTCTATAAATATGAAACTTGGCATGGCAGTTACTTGTGAGATATAGATTATCTCTAAGAACCTTTCCTAAAAATAATCAAAATTGAAAAGGGGTGAAAATGCGCGAAAAACATTCTAAATTGCGATTTCTATGCAATTTCAGGAAGTACCAAACCGATTAAAAAAAATAATGGTGTGGAAATGATGGTGACAGCCCTTGCTCCAAGATAGGCTATATTTTATGTCGGTACCACTACCTCAAAGGGGGTGCAGGAGCGAAAAGTGTTCTAACAGTGCGATTGTTGTGTTACTGAAGGGCTTAGAAATATGAAATTTGGCATGTTAATTAATTATAAGATATAAATGCACACTTAGAACAGTTTCTAAAAAATGCGAAATTTAAAAAGGGTGAAAATGAGTGAAAAGCATTCTGAAAACGTTCTAAATTACGATTTTGTGCAGTCTTGTGAAATACCAAAATGATTAAAAGAAAATGGTTGCAAATTGGTAATGATAGAACCTTCACAAACATAAGCTATATTTTATGCCGGTGCCACTACCACCAGAACGTTGCAGGAGCAAAAAACATTCTAAATTGCGATTTCTCTGGTACTCAAGAGGCCAGAAACTTGAAATATGGCATGGGAGTTACTTATGAAATTAAATGCCCTCCAATAACTGTCGAAATTAAATTCGAAATTTAAAAGGGAAAAGCGAAGGGAAGGAGCGAAAAGCGTTCTAAAAAAGCCTAAATTTAGATTTCTATGCAATCTCAGGAAATAATAAACCGATTACAAAAGTAATGGTTGCGAGTCAATGGTGACAGTCTGTGATCCTACACAGGTTATATTTTATGCCGATGCCACTGCCACCTGAGGTTGGCAGGAACAAAAAACGTTTTAAAAAAACCTTTAAAAACTTTCCAAATTACGTTTTCTATGGAATATTAGGAAATACCAAACCGATTTCAAAATTAAGGTTGGCAAATTAATGGTGACAGTCTCTGTTTCAAAATAGGCATTTTATTTTAGTGCCACTACTACCAGAGAGGTGGTAGACCCTTAGGCAAAAAGCTTGGAATTTGACATGATGGTTAATTTTTAGATGTTCGAGTAAACGCACACTAAGAACGGTTTCTAAAAAATTCAAAACTTCAAAATAAATACTGAAATGAGCGCATGAAATGGTCATAAAAGCTCCAAAATACTTTCTAAGTTATAGTTTATTTAGAATTAGTTTAGTTCTTATTTATTTATTTAAGTCTCATTTCTGCCTAATGCAGTGTAATAATGAAGTTTAGTCAAACTGTGGCTTAATTAGTAATTTTTGAATTATTCCTAAAAGTATAATTTCTTCTAATAAAAATTAGACATACGAATATCACGTGACATATTTCAACTATCACGCGAGCAAAACCACGGGTTTTGCTACTTGGAATATAAATATATTAAACATTTAATGAAATGCGATAAGTTGTGTGAAATATTTTTTATCTGTGCATGCGCGAACGATATAACAAAATTTTTTTTTCATGATTTAATAGTCAATTCTGTGGAGCAACTCGCATAAAAAAAAGCCAGACAAATATCGTGAAAATTCAGAAAGGTATTGACGATAGACTGAGCTGATTTTCAGTTGCTCTCTAAAAGCAGCTAAATAATCCGACGCTCTCTAAAAGCAGCTAAATAATCCGACAAGTGTATTTTTAAATATCCGACAAAATGTCTCAAATTGAAAGTGTCCGGTGATTAAAGGTCATACAGTGTATATGCCTCGATTGTGTATTGCGGAGTAAACAACCACGCTGCGGCGTGAAATGAGAAAGAAATTTAGAAGGGATTAACCATTAAAAGACGTTAGCGGTCTAGGGCGCTGCTTTTATTTAAATTTTCTCAGTTTAACTTTCAGTTAACACTACATACTAGTGAAACTGTGATTAGTTTTTGCTGTAGATCGCTGTAGATTTTGCTATCGCTAGAGAATTCAGAATATGGGCATTTTATTTATACTACTCCCTACATTAAATTTAGTACAAAAACAGTATCCTATGAGGCAGGGTTGGGTTTTTGACGTCAAAAACTTGTTTTTGACATGACAAGTGTCAAAACTGGTTTAAACTGTCATGAACTGGTTTAAACCGTCGAAAACTGTCAAAAACATGTAACAGGCTTAAAACATATTTTAACAACAATAGATAAACATTAAATAAGTCAATGATTCATGTTTTATTTAAAATTATTGTAATTTAATAATTAAATTTTTTTTAAATTATTAATTGCAATAAAATATTTTTATTTTTTGAAATTTTCAATCAGAAGAAAATCATTTTGTACAATTAAATAATCTGGATCAATTTTACCCCACAGCATGCTGCAGCACACAACCTGTTTAGCGCATTTATTTACACCCAAATGACTTCTGAGTTTAGAGTGCTAAGCATTAGAAAATAGTCTGTCTGTTAATTGATGCTGAGCTAGTAGGACCTGATAGCAAAAGCATTGCTAGATAGGTAAGTTTTGAAGCAGGCTCAGCCGAAAAAATTTATACACATTATCTTGTTATACATACAAAAAAATCTGCACTTTCTAAGTTTTTTTTTTTTTTCCTAAAAAAAAAAAAAAAGCCTTGGCAATGCTACTCTCAAAAGTAATAGAGAAATTAAAATAATTTTAAATAAGAGAAAAAACTTATAGTTCAGGGGAGCTTAATATCTGCTTTTTAGAAAAGCACAATTTTACAAAATAAATAAATAAATAAATAAATAAATAATAAAATAAATAAAAATTTTACCCTGTTAAAAAGTTGCATTTAACAATAATACTTTACTAACTATGTACTAATTATTGATATACAGTAATAGTGAATTTTAAATGTTATGTATGACATTTAAAGTGAAATATTTCAAATCAATGTAGTATTTGAGGTTTCTGACGGGGTTTTTGACATGACGGTTTAAACCATGGTTTAAACACGACATAAACTGACGCATGTCAAAAGCCTGCCAACCCTGCTATGAGGTAACCGTGCATGTTATTCAACTCTCGAAAAAGCGGTCTAAGAGATCGCTCACATTATCTATGCCACAATTTTTATGACAGTAGTTAAGGGTTAAAATTATCAGCAAGGCGAATGAATCTTACATTAATTAGACAAATTTAGTTAGACTAAATTAGTTTTCTTCTTAAAATGTAACAGATCTAAAAATATCACAACAATAATGAATTTTAAATGAAATCCGCAAGAAACTGTACAAATATTTAGAAAAAAAAGTGGGGGTAAAAACTGCCCTATATTGGCACATTTTATTTACGAGCCAGAGTGGTTAAGATTAATAAATATTTTTTATTTTTATTTTGAAATATATATTTCCATTTTAATTTTGAAATATACATATTAAATATATATTTTTAAGAATAGATGCAAATAAAACAACGTTCAGAGTACCGAAAAGATTTACTAGTTGTATGGTACATTGCATACTAGTTTCGGTATCATCCAGCATACCATCATTAGTGGAAAAAATATAACACAATGAAGACGGTACTCTGAATGCTACCAAAAACTAACATGTAATATTTTTAAATTCTTTTTGGTAATCTAAATGTTATTTTATTTACTTATAATGTCTTCTCAATTTTAATAAAAATAAATGGCTCATTAATCTGTATTTTTGGCACCAGCGCTTTCTGGAAAACATATATCGTTCACTCTTTCGCAAGAAGAAGAAAAAACAGGGTAAATGCCAAATATAAATAAGCATAAAATTCCAAAGAAAGGTAAAACATAAAATACATAACAGTGTGGTAGAAATAATAATGATAATGTTTTGTCAAATAAACACACAAAACTGAATTTTCTTTAAATAGCTTAAACCTGAGGCAACAGTTGTATATTCTGAAGTTGTTGTTTTTTCTCTCTGATCAGCGTCTAACACTGTATTGAGCCCACATTTGGGTGTTTTTACCGCTGAGGTTCGAGCTTGGACTGCTGAATCATATAAAAAGTTTTATTATTTTTATTTGAATTTTTTTCGACATTTCAATTAAAAAAGTAAAAGATATCGTAATTTCTAGCAAAAAAAGAGATTAGCAGATACAAAATAGCATCTAACTTCCGCGGCTGATTTGGAAGCAAGTATAGCCACACAATCAAGAGTAGGGATTTCTGGAAATGAAAATGGATTCCGGCCCATTTTTATTTGCAGTAATTTTACATGGAAATGCATATTATTGGAAATGCATAAATGCATATAATGCATATAATGCAAATAATTTTACATGGAAATGCATGTATATACAAATACATATTTACATGGAAATGCACCCTTTTTTCTCCAACTGCAGTGAAAACCAAAGTTACACGTGGCCGGCCCCAAGCTATTTGCATACCCATTCTTTCACTGTGATTTTTCGTTCGTTATACACGTCCAGAAAACAAAAGTGTGACCCTAACTTTAAGGCTGGTTGTTCTCAAATCCAAAGGGTTACTTTCTGATAGGACTTTTCAACTCATTTTTGTTCGTAACCATATGAAAATGACAGGTATTGTAATTCAGAAACTATACAATCGAAATGCGTTTCAAATTTTTTGGTAAACGCAAAAGATCTTTCAGAAAATGCTGTCGAATTAGATGCTTTGAAGTGAATTTCCGGTCGGAACACGACAGGGGAAAAAACCGATTGTCACGTAACCACAATCGCTTATAACCCGATAATGAATATATTTATCAAAATCTTTCGATTCATTAAAAAATGTAAAGCATTTTTCGCTTCCAAATCGTTTTAACAGTCAGCCCTGCCAATCTTCTTTTTTCGTTTAAAAATGTATCAGAAAGTTTCGAGTTTGTTGAGCAGGGGATTTGAGAACAGCCTTAAGGAATCTTTTTCTGCCATTGACATGTCACAAAAATGGCTCCAAATAATGACTCAACCAACCGTATTGATTCACGTTGTATCCCCTTACCTGTTACAAATCTTCTTTTGCTACATCCCTCGATTTGCATTGCGGAATAAACAATCAGGCTACAGACGGCACACTTCCATGTGAAGTAATGAAAAAATTTAGTAAGAATTAATGTGATAAACGAGGCGAACGAATTTTACAACTATGACAGAAAAATGATAGAAAGAAAAATTTTAATTAACCTCTTCAGTTCCGAAGCTAAAATAATAATACAAATGCTTATTCATTGTTTTTTTCCAAACAAAATGATATCGTAAATGACAGAGAAAATATTTTTTCTGAAATTGATCCTTTAGGTTAAAAAATATGGATCTAAAACTACAAACCTCCTTAAAATATCAATTTAATAACCATTAACCTAAATTAATGAAATCACAAATTTAAGAGCTTTAAACAAGTAAATCTATAAATCCTCAAAATTTTTTATTGAAAAAGATTTGTTAAACATGAAAATTTCTCACTTTCTTGGTCTTGGTCATTGGTCATACCGTCTTTTGGACATTTTTAGTATATTTTGCAAACTCAGATGAAAATAACATTTATTTTATGCGGGATATCCCTGTATGGGGACTCAGGGTCCAAAGAGGTTAAGGATAATTTTTTTCTTAAAATATAAAAGTTTCAAAACCAGTAGAACAACAATTGGGTTTAAATTTAACCTGAAGAAAGAAAGAAATAATTAAATAATTAAATAAGTAAGAAAATAATTTAAAAAAAAAAAAGCTGTCTAATTGGCGTCCTTTTATTTACGTACTAGATTTGCTAAAATAAATAAATACGTTATTATATATATTTTCATTTATTTATTTATTTATTATTATTATTGTTGTTATTATTATTATTACTATTGTAAGATAAATTTGGACCTCGTCCCTGTTCTGTTGTGTCCATAAGATAATAAAAATAAATAAAATCTTGGAGGGTTTAAAGAACAGAAAATACACATACCAAGCATAAGATCACATAGAAGTCAAGAGAAAAAGGGAACTAAGATATAAGTAGTAGTATTAAAAACTGATACATAAGCGCGCAAATCAGAAATTTGTTTAAACAGCCTTAAGGAATCTTTTTCTGCCATCGATAAATACAGCAATAACTTCAAATAATGACTCAACCAGCCGCACTGCATCACGTTGAATCCTTTAACCACCTGTAAAACCTATTTTGCTACATACTTAAATTATGCAGCAACGCTACAGTCGCCACGCTTCGACGTGCAATGAGGCGAAAATTTAGAGGGGATTAAAGTGATAAATAAAGAGAATAATCTTACAATCGAAAGAGAAAAATCTAAATTAATGATAATTTCCTTTTAAAGTATTAAAGATATAAAATCATCATAACAATAATGCGTTTTAAATTAAATCTATCTAAAGCTGTACAAAAGTTTAAATAAATTTAAAAAAAAAGATAAAATGTAATAAAAAAATTGACATCGGCAGATTTTATTTACCCGTAGTCACGATTAATAAATACTTTTTTTTTTTTTAATGATACATTTTGCCTTTCTTACACCACTCTGTGTTCTTTTAAAAAAATCTGCAGATAGTAGGAGAGCTGTTGAACATTTTTGAGTAGGTATTTGAGGCACCCTGAAAATTTGTGCAACACTTCTTTTGTAATGGCTGAATACAAAATCGAATGTCTGGCTGAAGGATCGTGGTCCAAAAACTGTGCCAGACACGTGTCAAGTGCCATTTTTTGGGTAGTCAAAAAATGGCACTTGACACGTGTCTGGCACAGTTTTGGGGCGACTAAAGTGTCTGTCATTTTCAAAATATTTTTTTCTAAGTAAAAATATTATTCTGTCTCAATCTCAGCGTGCCTCAAATACCTTTTTTGGGTAGTCAAAAAATGGCACTTGACACGTGTCTGGCACAGTTTTTGGGCCACGATCCTTCAGCCAGACATTCGATTTTGTATTCAGCCATTACAAAAGAAGTGCTGCACAAATTTTCAGGATGCCTCAAATACCTTCCCTAAAATGTTTAACAGCTCTTGGACTAAGATGAGCCTGACTTTTAATTGTTTCAATTAACAGTTTAAAAATAAATAGCCCCATTTAAAACCTTTGTAAGCGATCACAAAGTTAAATGGTGCGGCATAATGGATGATCTATATTTTTGCCATCAAAGTTTTGATCTTTGTCTGAAAGAAATTGTGGCCACGTTCTCAAAAAAGAATTCCAAGACAGAAAAGAATTAAAGAACATACTGAGCCTAAAAATATACAAAATTCAAACAAATAAATAAATAAGTAGTAATGCAAAACGCTGTCAGAAACAAAAGGCTGAAATTTGTTTAACAACCTTAAGGAATTTTTTTCTGCCACATGGCATTTCAATAACGTCAATTAATAACCAGCCGCATTGCATCACGTTGAATCTCATTACCACCTGTAAAACCCCTTTCGTTGCATACTTCGATTATGCATTGCGGAATAAAAAAACTCGGCACGCTTCAGCGTGGATGGAGATTGGAGAAATAAAAAGTGACAGTACGTGTTGAATGAATCTTATTCTTAGGATAGGACTACTTTAAGCACGATTGTAAATAAGGGGGAAGCAAGCAGCTAAGGGATGCTGTCTCTGCTTGAATTTTGAAATTCAATCAGCTAATTTTTTTTTCGTTTAAGATTTTGAAATAATAATAATAATTATAATAATAATAATAATAATAATATGATGATGATGATGATGATGATGATGATGACTTATTTCTTCATGCGGCTTAAAAAAAATTATACACCAAGAAAACAATAAGGACTTTTTGTCAGGGAGGGCCTGGGCTCTTGATCCTATTCCTGATATTAGTTCTATTTTTCTGTGTGTTTCAAAGTATCTTAACCCTTTCAGGGCAAGTAATTGTGTTTCTGTAATGTCGAATTCACACCGGAATCTTCGAAAAATTATATTGCAAAATAAGGAAAAGTAATTTTACGACTTTTTCCCATTAAAGTTAGAAAACTAAAATTTAATAAAATTTTTTTCGTGCAAATCTTCATTAATCTTAGGTAGGGTATAATATATCCCACCGCACCTCAAGGGGTTAAACCGACCGTGTGGAAGGGAAGGATTCAGAGAGGCAGAACTTCCTAAAAATAAAGAGAATAAACCACTTCAATTCTTCATTTTAGGAAAAGTTAATAAAAACCTTACTTTTGGATTTTTATTTCTTAATTCTCGCATTTCTTATTGATTTTTATGAGACTTATTTTTAAAAATTACCTTGCACGATGCGTTCTGGCAAAAATTTCTTAGTTTAGCTTATTTCATTTTTATAGTTATATAATGGACTACCGTCATATCCAAGAGCGCCAACTTTTCAAAAATATTAAAATTTTTTTAATAAAATAACACATAATTTTTTTCCCTTAGTGTGTATGTGTGTAGAGAGAGAGAGGGAGGGGGGGGGGGGAGCGAATGACAAAAGATATTCGAAATTAAATTGTTTTTTCCAAGAAATTTTTTAAATTATTATAATTATAATTTTATAAATAATTTTATTAAATAATATTCTTATAAGTTACTCCTAGAACATTAATATTTATGTTAAATAACATTGGAATTGCTTATCTAAAGAAAGTGCAAACAAAACTAAATGTCAAGAAATGCATATACATTTTAATCACCTAAGTGCTTTATGAATTCAAGTCACGAAAACAGATGGAAAATATGCAGGAAATTTGTTTTTGTAGAAATTTAACTATACATCCGCTGAGGAGGTTTTCAGTGCTCCTGTAAATCTAATGGATTCCTTGGTATTTTTCGAACAAAACTATTTTGAGAATGTTAATAAACCAAATTTCATTTCATCGATAAAATAATTTAAAAAATAAATTATGAATTAAACCAATTGAAATTGGGTAGGCGGAGAGATCAAAATATTGGGTGGGCTCGCGCCCCATGGGCCCATATAAGTTGGCGCCACTGGTCACATCTGTTCCAAAACTCTTACGTCTGCCTGTATTCCTTCTTCCGCAGCTCATGATTTCAATTGGCAATACGTTTCTTTTTGAAATGTAAAACATTTTAAAATGCAGAACAATGATATAAAAAAAATGTATGAGAGAAATAAAAATAAAGGTGGCAATAACAGCACTGATAATTTAGGAAAATTTGAATCTGCTGACCAATATTTCAGCCATGGATAATGATTAATGCATTAACCCTTTATCTACTGACGGTACTTATAAGTACCATTAAAATAACTTGTTATAAAATTCATTTAATACATCGATTAGTTGTGATATAGTTTAGAATGAGTTATAGATACATTACTTTATCTTGCTTCAAAAGCATTATGGGTTACACAAAACAAAAATACTTTTAAAGGGATGATTTTTTTTTGCCTTTGCATCTTTTCAGCGTTCTTGGTGTTGGGAAGGGGGGGGGGGGGTATTTTTCAATTCGGTAAAATTTCTATATTTCTATTGTAAGAACACTATATTTGTACATTTCCTAATTCCACAGAATACTAAGAAAAATATTTCAAATAAAAGATTTGAGTGGGGTTATAAATATTGCACAAATTCCCTATGATTTCAAATTTAATGAATCCTTCTAAATCCTTCAATCCTTCTAAAATTTATTAAATGATTAAGTAAATCTTATAATGTAGTTTTACCAATTCACGAAAAATGCTTTAGAAGATAAAAATTTTCATTAATTTATAATTCAGTGCATAAAGGGTTAAGCAGGACTTCTGATTTATCAAGGATATTTTTAAATCTATGCAATGTACTTTTTTTTCGTTACTTAAATATATATATATTTTTTAATCATACAATTCGAAGGTGTACGTTTCCGAAGGCATTGAGGCCCCCAAGATTGGATGCATTTGGAAAGATTTTGGTTTAAAAATAATTCAACGCTGATTTTAGATATATTTAAAATTATCATCACGGGCCCGGGTAATGGCGGGTGTGTCAGGTAGTAACACAAAATAAGCAAAGTGGACCAAACGGGAAACGCTAACACATGGATCATTATTTCATTAATCAAACACCTACAAAGATTTCTTTGCATGTAATAAAGTAAACAAATAGGGGGCAGAATAAAAATAAAACAAAAGTAAAAAAATTTATGCCGATGTAACAACTAGTAGATACTTAAGCTGATAAAATAATCACCCCTTAAAATACTTGTATATTTTATTGAAAAACATATTCAAACGAACACTCGAATTCTTGAAAAACGTAATTAAGAAAATGTATTATCTTTTAACTTAGGATATTAACGTTAATAATAATAATAATAATAATAATAATTAAAAGAAAAAGAGGGAGAAATAAATTTAGAAAATAAAATTTCATGGTAAACTTCTTTAAAAGAATTCAGACAAAAAATTCCAATATCTATAACTTTCAAGCGCGGTTTCTTTCGAGTTTTCGGGCGAAAGATAAAAACACTTTTACGACTAACCCATAATAAGTTTTCCCAGAAAAAATATTTTTCCTTAACTATGACACATGCCGTTTCTTTAAAGTAAACAGAATTCAATGAAGGAAAAAATTATGAAAAAATCATAGGCAACAATAGGGTGAGAGGCGGGGGAGTTGCATACTAAAAAAATTTACATTAAAAAAAGTCCAAAACAACCGAGGATAAAATGCGAATTTCATCATTATAAAAACTTGAAGTTTGGATGATTTAAAAGTAACAGCTGAACATGATTTCTAAAGACTGTGAAAATCCGTCAATATCTTTCGGAGAAAAGCAGAAAATACGAGGATGAGGGAGGGGGGGGGGGGGGGGGTACATCTAAACTCATCCAATACCATTTTTGAAAACTCTTTTATACAGCTATACTTTTCCTGGAACAACCTAAACTATTTACTGCTCTAACTTTTAACGCAAAGACTGCACAGAAAAACAGAAAAAGCTAAGCCCCAGAAATCACCTACGCAGTTTTCCTACGGAGAGAAACTGCGTGCCGCACTGCGCCTGCGCTTCACTCACTGCAGTGTTTCAAGTTCAAGGTCACACATGCGCACCTATACATGACTACCGCGCGTGGATGCAAGCGCAGAGGTTGCAAGACTTGGCAGAGTATCGATAATATCGGTCACGCCAAACACTACGAAGGTCAGGCAAAGAGTCTGAATAATAAGGAAGGTTTAGCATGTTGTTAATGGAAATTTACGATTCAAATAGCATATAATTCCTCAATTAGTGCAGCAGGAGGATGCTTTCAGGATATTTGATTGAATGATCATTCCACAGCCAGGGGTTTTAATGTCCCATGTATCTCGCCTTTAACATACGATAGTGCAATTAATCATCAAGGATTTGGGAGAAAACACGCATTTTTATTATTTCATATTTTTGATGTGCGCCTTCTTTTTCTCATGAGCGCCAGAGAATGAAATTCGGGGAGAGGCATTTTAAATTTATTTTTACTTTTATGGCGCGGATTGGGGAGGGGGGGGGGGTATATTAAACCCATACCTTATATTATTAAATAAAAGCACTTTTACTATCAATCCTAATTTTTCTTAGTGTTAATTATTTTAAGTAATCTTGGAAAACATTTTCTTTCCTGAGAATCATCAAAAGCAAAGAATATTTTAGTACAAATTACAAAATCTAAGGAGGCGGCAATTTTTCTCATGACCGTCAGAGAATGAAATTCAGGGAGAGGCATCTTTTATTTCTTTTTTTGGCAGACGGGGGGGGGGGGGGGGGTGTCAAGCCCATGCCATATATTATTAGGTCTCCAAGAAAATTCTGTCGTTTAAAGTTCTTTCACGCCTACTTTTTTAAAATTCTGATTTCTTCATTAGCACCACTTTTTTGAAGTGGTAAAATTCCCATAGTTTTCACATTTGACATTAAGGTGAAAACAAACGGAATCTTACCATTTCAAAAAAGTGGTGCCAATGAAGAAATCAACATTTTTAAAAAGTAGGCGTGAAAGAACATAAAAACGACAGAATTTTCTTGGAGATAGTAATATTTTTTTTAAGCTCTTTACTTTCAGTCATATTTTTTCTTGGTGTTAATTATCATCAAAAGCAAAGAAAATTTTAGTTCAAATTTCAAAATCTAGGGAGACGGCATGACCTTTCTTTGCCCTTTTCCCCCTACCGGCCACCAAACAATTCTACATTTGTCAATTATTGAACTAAGCAATTTATACATATAATATTTGGACTTGATTCATTTTGGGGTATATATATATATACATAAATATTATGCAAAAAATACACAAATATTTGTTTTTTTTTCAACAATTTATTTAAATATTATTTGTTTTCTGTTTTTTTTTTTTTTTTTTTTTTTTTTTTTTTTTTTTTTTTAATTCAGGTACACACGCATTTGAAAAGGAATTTCACAAGGTGACGATAAAGAAAAAGAAAATGGACGAAATAAGTGCTAATCATTAAAGATTTTTTTTTTCTTTCGATAAGTGCAGTCTAAAATTAGCAATGTCCGGCGCAACTAAGCTGTTAGATTGATAATAGAAATATGTTAGTTTCAATGTTATGGATAAAGCCAAATAATTTTGAAACGACAACCTTATTTCGAATGTTGTATTTTAAACTCCATGTTAAAAAATAAAACATTTAAAAAAATAAATTAATTCACGTTAATTTTAATTTTTCAGGTTATTGCGCAAATTTTTACCATTTTACAGCATTAAAAAGTACAGTAAAATTAATTTAACTCAACTTAAATATTTTAAATTAATGAAAATGTTATGTATCGATTTAAAGGTAGTCACTGCACTCCAATCGCAGGTTTTCAAATAATGAATACTAAGTATAATGCAAGCTAATTAAAATGCACTTTAAAAATAAAGTTTCTCCATCTAAAGGAAAAAAACCTTTTGTTTATTTATTTTATTTTAAATATTTAGATTTATTATTTTTCTTACATTACTTTTTTTCTGTTATTAGTTGTTTAACCAAAGATCAAATAGCATAAACCTTCATGCATTCTGGATATATTTAAAAAGGAAAAAAAAAACATTTTTAATCTTTTGGTTTTACATTTAATTGTCGGAATGCTTTGTTTAAATTTTTGCTATTATTTTAATTCTCGCCACGCATTATTTTATGAACAACTTTATTATTCACTTTACTTACAAAATTACAAATGGTTATCCTCTTTGTAACCTTAGTTTCTCCCTCTCTGCATACGGACCTTCTGGAATTAGAGCATTTCTAGAATCGATTTAGCTTTAACCCGGTAGCTTAAATAACTAAAACGAATAAATACATATTTTATACGATCGCACAATCTAATCAAATAAAACTTACTCTTGTGATTTTTTTTCTTTCTTTTCTTTTCTCGTTTTGGCTGATTTTGTTAAGGCTCCTGTCCCTGCCGGCGAAGGAACTCACGAGCTAATGCTAATCCTATGGGGAGGGATTTTTCTAATATCTCGTTTGCATTTCGACTTAATTTTTTTTTTTTTTTTTTTTTTTTTTCATTTGATAGCCGAGATCCGCCTCTACAGCGCACCTTTTTTACTTTTTCGATTTTGGTTGCAGATATTTTTTAGAATGACATTTTCATTTTCAGAACCGGTTTTGAAAGTGAAAGTAACTTTATAAAAAATATCTGTGACTAAAATCGGAAAAGTAAAAAAGGTGCGCTGTAGAGACAGACCTCGGCTATCCAATGGGAAAAAAAATTATTTAAAAATGTCAAAATGAAAACGAGATATTCACTCCCCAAATACTCAGATAAATCCCTCCCCATAGGATTAGCACAGCATTAGCTCGTGAGTGTCTTCGCCGGCAGGGACAAGAGCCAAGCGTACGATTTTTTTTTTTTTTTTTTTTTGGGGGGGGGGGGGGGGGGATTTGTGTAGAAGCTAAACATATAAAGATAAATTTAATTACAAATTTAGTTTCGAGCTGTAATTTTTTTACATATTGGACAATAAAAAAATATATACAATTGTTTGAATTAAATAGCTTTTCTTTTTGTTTGTAGCAGCGTTATTTTGCACTCGGATCATTCAAGAAAATTTTATGTAGTCAAAAATTGACACCCAAAAGCTTCAACGTGTATAAAATTTAATGGGGTCCGGGGTTAAACATTTTCAAAAAAATGCAAATTTGGTTTTATTGGGTTAAAAAAAAAATATTGAGTTTTTAGCGTTAAATACCGCAAACCGCAAGCTTTTATCTTTATTAGATACAGCGATATAACATCTTTTGCCTTGAGAAGCGATGCATCGGATGCCCTCTGACGAGAAGTTTAACTTCATTTACCTCAGAATGAATTTTTCCACGATTTGTCAACTTTAAAAGAATATATCTAAAGTTCCTTGCAAGTTATATGTATGGAATTTTCAACAGAGATTTTATGCTATATTTCCAACAAATTTTCTTCAGGATTTTTAATTTTGAGTGATAATTGTGAAAATATGCTAATGAATGCAAAACTCGCTCATAAAAAAAACTTCATTTTTTTGCTTAATTTTTTTTTATAAAATTCATAATCAATATTTATAGAAATCCTTAAGACAAATTAAAATGACACATTTTCTGTACACAAAAGTGTAAAAAATTTGTAAATCGAGTAAGTACTTCCAGAGTTATATTAAAAATTAAATATGTTTAAAACTTTAAAATTTAATTTTTTTTTAAATATTTAAAATTTTTCAGAATTTTTTTTTTTTTTTTTTTTTTTACATGCAATATTCTTATTATATTAAAACATATTTCAGAAAAAAATTTCATAACAATATCTCTATTTAAAAAAAAAAAAAAAAAAAAAAAAAAAAAAAAAAAAAATAGAATTTTTTGAGCCTCGAACCCCCTTAATGAAAGAAAAACAGCACGCAGCCAGAAATGAGAGTAATAATATAGTGTAGGTAAATTTTGCAATTGGATAGTAGGAAAAAGATACGAGTACAACCTATTCTTTTAATAAAGTAACCTTTTCTTTCTTTACTATTTTTGGAAGCATGTTTAATAATTATAGTTCCAATCCAAAAAAACTATTATCTAAGAAAACTTATTAACTAGATGAACGTAAAATTAACACCATTAATCATGAACTTCCAGTTGTTGCTAATCAATTCTTATCTGGAATTATAAAAATATTTATATAAATAAATAAATTTATTTATTTATATAAATAAATAAAATAAAACAAGATTATTAATTTCTGTACGTTGGTAGCGCCTTTCGTGGACAGAATCAACTTTTGCCCTTTCATACGTAATCTAGTAGTTCCTATATATCTATGGTTAGAAATAGGTGGTACAGATTGAACACAATTTTCTTTTGTGTTTATAGAGTCCACTCTGTTGGGAAGCAAGAAAACTAAATTTAAATAAAATTGATTTTTTATTTATTTCATTTCATTTTATTTATTTCATTTCATTTTATTTATTTATTTATTAAATAAATCTTCAGCAAAAGCTTCTGTGATGATCAAATTTAAGTTTTGATGAAAAAAATTACACTTGATATGTTTCTTTACGCTGGTAGCGATCTGTTGGGTAATATTGCATAACTAAAACTTTAACATGGATTTTTTTTTATGTTTTCTCATATGGCAACCATGCTCTAAGTTAAAAATTAGGTAATAAAGATTCAACAAAAATTTCTTTTACGTTTATAGCGCCCATGGAAGGAAATAAGGTAACTGAATTTAAATAAAACTAAACCTGTGGCTATATGATCCAAGGATTTGGGCCTACAGTGCCCAACGCTGTTTATTTAACCATGGGAATGAGGTGCTATACAGCGCAAGTCCCGATCAGGTGGTCAACCTAACACGAGATCCTCTGTGTTTAGTTCTCAAAAAAACTTGGAACTCATTTTATCGACCCGAAGGGTTGAAAGGATGAGTGAATTTTGCCCAGCCGGGAGTGAAACTCGCGACCTGTAACGCGACAGACAGGCGTGTTGACCACTGCACTACTGGGCTTGAATTTAAATATAATAGTTTTTTGTTATGTTTTAATAAATTTTCGTAATAAGTTTCTGCCACGGCTAAATTTACATTTTGATTTAAAAAAAAAAAAAATTCTGATGTTAGGTTTTGTTTACGTTGGTAGCACCCCTGGTGGGAAATTGCGTAAATAAAATTTTAAAACGGATATATCTGAATGTTTTCTGATGTAGTAACCATACTCCAAGTTAAAAGTAGATCGAGCAAATTCAACTCAACTTTCTTTAATGCTGATAACGCCCATTAGTGGGAAAAAAATAACCAAATTATTTTTTATGTTAATTGTGCGTGGCAATGCTCTTAAATCGATTTCTATGGGTTTTTTTTTTTAAATAAATCTTTAGAACAAGCTTCTGCCACGTTAAGTTTATGTTTTCATAAAAAGCTTCCCATGATCGTTTAATTTTTACGCCGTTAACACTCTTAATAGAAAATTGCATAGCTAAAATTTTAAAATGGATTTTTTTATTTTATGTTATGTGGCAACCATATTCCAAGTTAAAACTAGATAGGACAGATTCAATTCAACTTTCTTTAATCTTGATAACGCCTTCTCGCGAGTAAAATATTAGCCAAGTTTAAATGTAAATGTTTCTTATGTTACACATATGGCAGCATAGAGATAAAAATATATATGGTACTGATTTTAGCATTAAGCCTATCTATATTTAAATAAAATTGATTTTTTTACGTTTTACTGTAAGAAGAAATTTACGGCGATTACCTTGAATTTAAACTATTTATACTGCGAACAAAATTTTAAATTATAAATATGGAAATAACTACGAATTAACAATTCATTACTCAAAGTATCTGTTACTTAAAACAATCAAACGCAAGGTATAGCAATTAATCTCTCTTTCTGCCTGTCCGTCCATCCATACACACTTTAAATTTCTTAAAATGTTTAAACTCGACAGTTTAAAATTTGTTATTGGGTAGATTACAGTGCGTTTCCACCAATAGAGAATTATGAACAAGTTTGTAAGCGCAAGTCTGATAAAAATCAAGAGGTTTGAGCATAGTGGTAGTGCCCCCTAGTATTTTAGCTCACAGTCTATCAAAGCCCGAGAGCTAATGTGACCGCAGGTTCTGTATGTCCGTACGTATGTATGTAACTACACGCAATAACTCTTGATAGAAATATCCGATTTGCTTCAAATTTCGTAAATAGGTTCATTCTGATAAGGCGCTTTCCTGATTAGTTTTGGGGGTTCCTTGGTTAAGTATAAAGGGGGGAACGGTGGGCTAATCCCCCATAATTTAGATAAATGAGTTTTTCATGCAGAATTATCCGATTTGCTTCAAATTTGGTATACCGGCTTATCCTGATAAGACGCTTTCCTGATTAGATTTAGAGGTTTATTGGTTAAGTATAAAGGGGAAATAGGGGAGCTAATTCCCCACTTTAATTTAGCTAAATGGAGGGCTTTGCCGATTTCTTTATTTTTCGAGGGGCCTTATTCTTTGAAATAAGAGTATAAATATACAATTAGTGGGAATAGCCTGTGGACTCAATGCCATCAGTTTAACTGGGCACTTTTCTTTTTATTGTATAAAGTGTATGATTTAAAACAACATTTCTATACTCCATTATAAAATAAAAATTAAATGGTAAAAATGTATTTACCTTAATTTGAAATTACTTTCAATTTTTTAAAACTTTGTTTGTTAATTAAAGTTCGAATTAATCAAGAGTCTAAATTTCCATATAATTCCTTATTCTTATTTGCAACAGTAATCTTTATTTAAAAGAAAAAATAATAATCAATTTAAACTAATGAACATTCCTTTGTTTCAAAAATCGGGAAATAAATTTCTTTTCTACCAATAATTCTATTTTAATTAAGGCACTTAAAAATGAATTTCCAGAAAACAGAAAAAGAAATCAATTAAAAATACCTATTACAACATATCATTAAATAATCATATTTATATTCATGCACAATAATAATATTATTTATTAATTATGTTAATGTCACCATCATTATTCAAAGAAAAGGGAAAAAAATAAATGTTTTTTTTTATTTAATAAAGAATGTAATTAAAACTGTTTTGTTTGTTGAGAGGGGGATTAAATGATTAAAACAAAACTTACTTATTTCGTAAAATGCACTTTTTACTTCCTTATCTTTTCTATACTATATCTGTTAATTATACCCTAGTAGCAAATGAATATTGGAATCCAATATGCATTTATCAGAAATAATTCCAGTGAAATACCAATTTTAGTTCAGTTTTACATTAAAAAGATTTGAAAAGAAATTCCAACATTACAGAAATATTAACTTTTTATTGGAAATATTTGCAATGAAACTACAATATTGTAGAAATATTAATTTTACATTGGAAATAATGACAATGACATATACATTTGGTCAATATTGGCAAAATATAAACTCCCCACTTTAGGAAAGTATGTCAATATTGCTAAATTTCGTCACGATATAGCCAATATAAATAATAGTGGTTTTCGAATAGGATAATTCAAATCAAACCGATATTCTGAAATGAATAATCTGATAAACAAGATCTTGAAAATCAATTTTTAAGCAATGACTTTTTATTTTAAAAAATGAAAATTAAAGCCGAAAAAATAAATAACATTTTAAGCTCTTAAAACACATCTTTTATTGACAAAATCATTCCCTAGAAAAGTAAATTTTTCCGCTCTCAGCAATCCTTTTTTAATTAATGCACATAAAAATACATTTCCTGGAAACTACAAAATGGATTAATTAAAGACAGTTTTCGAAACAAATCCTTGCGTTTCAGTGAAAATAATGAGCTAACGTATGTTAAAAAAAAAAAAAAAAAAAAAAAAAAAAAAAAAAAAAAAAAAACAGGTTTAGAAGAGAGATAATAACATATTTCAGAGCAGAAATTCTTTTTTCTCTTTAAAGATGATTTAAAAGAATGAATACAGATTGCAGTATTTCTATAAAAATAAATAACACAGCGCATCTCAAAAGAAAAAAAAACTGTTTTTAAATTAATCCGTATGATTTAAAGAAGTTTTTGTTTTGCTGAATTTAGATATGTGATCAGATATATCGTTCTTATAGTATTATATATTCAAATTGAAAATGATATTGCAATTGTATTATGCTAAAATGAACGTATAATTTTTATTTTCAGAAATTAAGCTATAAAGTATGCATCATTTACTATAAAACTACTGTAAAATGTTTTCTAGTTTTTTACTGCTAAGACAGAATCGTAAAAGTTCGCAAAAATAGTTCATCTTTAGATAGATTTTGGTTCATTGTCAAGTCAATAATTTTGTTTTCGTTGGGATCACAAAAATTTCTGTTTAAAACTGTATTTTGTTATGAAATTAAATATATAGCTCAAGGCAGATGAATTTTGAAATTTAAAACTAATCAGTTTTTACTTTAAAAAATAACTAGTACGTTGTGGCTATCACAAAATTTCCCTCAAAATAAATTAAATTACTAAATGATTTTTAGTAGAAGAAATTAAGAAATTACATCGATTTATCAAATAGGCTTTAATTTATATATATACTTCATTCATGTCATTATCGACCACAGTGTAGGTAATACTGTAACAATACATACTATTATTTATACGTAATACTTTATATAAATTTATTTGAGGCGTTTAATACTTCATGATATAAAATATTATATGTGTTATTTACACATAATATTCAAAAAGCTTAAACAATAATGCATTTAAATCAGTAGCAATCAGCAGATTGCGTCAAATTTTGTATGAAAATTTAACAAGACGAGGAGCAACGGATTCCGCGAAAAAAAATTAGTTCCAAAAGTCGCCGCTGGAGGAATATATGGCGCTGTGTAATAAAAAATGCTGTGTAATAAAAAGAGTTTTAAAAAATGCAGAATCAATGCCAAAATCGTTAAATGTGCTAAATAAAAGGTAATTTTATTTCGGTATTGATTCTGCATTTTTTTTAACTCTTTTTTCTGTTACACAGCGCCACATATTTCCCTAGCGGTGATTTTTCTAATTAATTTTTTTTCGCGGAATCCTTCGTCCCCCGTCTTGTTTAATCTTCTTACAAATTTTGGCGTTATTCTCTCAATTAGACCGCGCTACAGAACAGTCTGAGTACTAACAGTTTAATTATGGCCACCTTGTACATCAAGGCTTAATTTCTCTGGAGCCCTAATACAGTCGGACCTCTATTTAACGAACCTCTCTTTTGCGAATTTCTCCATTTTGCGAATTTTTTCTTGGAACCAAGAACATGTTACGAATTTCTTCGTAAAATAACCTCCAAATAGCGAAGTGCTTTCTCTATTTAACGAACTTTTTCTTGTGATCTAAATTTTTTTTCTCCCTATTTCTCAAAATATTTCTGGACATTTCAAACTTTTTCTTTCTTTTAACACCTTTTATGATGTTCAATGGCCTTGAGCTGGTTTTACCAGGCGCCTTCTTTGCCAGCAATGAGAATTCGGTAAGTACGGAGGACGAAGACGATAGTCCCTTAGAGTAACTTTAAAAAATGTGGATACATCTCAGAAAAAAAGAAGAAATTAACTATGATGTACTGATTGATGATTGTATTTCAGTTAATTCTGAAATTCAGACATCGGAATCTCTAACCGAATTGGATATGTTCGACAGTGTGAAAAATAAAAGCAATACAGCAATAAATTGCGATGAAGACGAATATGATGAAGATGGAAATGATCATTATGCAGAAATTAACAAAACTTCGAATGATGAAATGCTAAAATCATTTGAAACAATACGACGCGGATTATAGTTTAAAGAAAATACGCATGAATGGTGTTGTGGTGCATTGCAAAGATGCAAAACGTATTATGAGAGAAAGCACTTTTAATAAAGAAAATCTCAGGTAAAATTAATAGAGTTTTTCAGAAATTAAATTTAAGGACGCATGTGGTAATGTATGGTTAAAATTATTTGTTATAATAATAATGAATACGATAATGTCATTAAAATTCGTTAATTTTACGTATGTACTTATGCTGCTATAAAATAGAATGACAATGCATTCCCATATTTAGGATGCTAAGCGTGAAGTTTCGTTGCAATCTGCGCATTTAAACAAGCGATGTAAACATCGCATATTTCGAAGAAATCATCTAATTTAGGCACCTCCTGTTAGAAGACCGCAACCAAAATGAATGACTAAATGACTAAAAATGAAAGACAATCTATTTCTATCATGAAGATTCTAATTTGGATGTTATGTTGAATTCTGCGCACATAAACTGGAGATATTAGCATCGAACAAATAACAGATTTGCGGCACCTCCTCTTTGAGGATTTTTCACAAAAACTACTCAGCACCAGTTCACATAAGGATAGAACATCATATGAAATTTCATCCTATTCTATCCAGTAGTATATGAGTTAGTGAAAATTTTGTGCCACATACAGGCAGACTCGCGGACAGACAATTTCTTAAAATAGTCAAATCGTGTTCATAACTTTCTAAAACGTATAAATATGTCGAAAACCGGAAATCACATTTTTTAAGAATCCAATAATTTTCTTTTTTTTTTTTTTTTTTTTTTTTTTTTTCGTATAGATAGAAGAAAGCAAAGAGTAAGCTAAAACAAGAAACATTTTAAGCGATTTAAATATCTCTTTCATTGCACAAATTAATTCTTAGAAAAATAATTTCCACCTCTCAGCATTTCTGTTTTAATTATGAATTTAAAAATTAATTTTTGAGAAACTACAAAATAAATCCATTGAGGATTGAGAATAGTTACTGTAAAAGCACTTATTTTCGCGAGTCGTAATTTTCGTGAAAATCTAGATTTTGGTGATTTTGCGAGCTGAAAATTTCGCGAATTTTACATGAACAAAACCGAAAGTTGAAAAATCCCGAAACTACCTAAATAGAACCCTTTTTGCCTAAGGCATTTTAAGAAACTTCCTTTTGTCCGAAAAGCTCGTTCTATTAATTCTATTATTGTTTTTATTCAAGAAATAGTTGTATTGTATTCAAGAAATAGTTGTATTGTATTCAATAAATAGTTGTAAGTATTCAAGAAATTTTTGTACTTATTTCTTATTTAAGTAATCATTAAATTTTGGATAAGTGAAAAATTTATTATTAATTGAGGCGGAAAAAAAATTTCGCGAGGCTTAAATTTTCGCGATTACGACGAGATCGAGAAAATTAAACCCTCGCGAAAATAAGTGCTTTTACAGTATTACAATAAATCCTGAACAAATCTTTAACAACAAATTTTAAACCATTTTTCATCTTTTAAATGAATCTAGCTGAACTTAAGTAAATCGGATGGGCTGAATTTAAGTATACATAATATATATTTTATATTATCGAACATTTTACTGAATTCAAACGATATTGTATTGTTCAATAACGAGCAATTTAATTTTTCAAAAGTTAATAGGCAAAGTAAACATTCTCCGCTATAAACGAACACATAAAAATGCTTTCTGGATTTTTTTTAATGTACAGCAAAACCTGCTATTGGCAAATTCCCTAGGAGCCGAGAAAAGTTCTGCTTTAGACAAGCTTCCGTCTTAACAAATGTACCGTTAATTCAACTGTATTCTTTTCACTGGTGGATGCGATATCTTCCATTTAAGACCGTATTCCGTCATAAAAAATCAACGATACAGTTAAAGTTTGGTGAATTTTGAAATGTACATAAATTGAAAGTTTCACAATAAATGCGTAAAAACCTTCATTTAAAAAAAATCGAAATGTGACAGGGAAAAAATAAAGGTCAGTGTCAACCAGGCTTAGCAAATGCCACCGTCAAATGACGACTAGAAAAAAAAATTATACTGATAAAATGTTACTCGCAGCAGCCACTGGGGAGAGTGGCCGATTAACTAATCATTTTTTTACTTTCAAAAAGAAAAATTAAGCTGAAAAAAGAAATTAGCCCTGGGACCTACCTCTCTTTCATTGCGCTAATTGCTTCTAAGAAAAATAAATTTCACCCCTCTCAGCAATTCTGTTTTGATTAATGCGCTTATAGTATATTTCCGGGAAACTACAAAATGAATCATTTATAAAGGTAGCCATCGCAACAAATATTTGTGTTTCAGAGGGAGGGGGAAAAAAAACGAAATAACGTAAATTTTAAACGACAGACTTGGAAGAGAAATTCGCAGATCTTTTAGAATAGAAATTCTTTTTCCGGTTACATAAGATTTAAGAGATTGGATACGGATTCCATTGTTTTTATAAACATAAATAATGTGGCTGTCTTAAACGGCAGAAATTAGATTAAAAGATGATATATAATGTGGCGTCTGATACATAGAATTTTACATGTATATTTCATCACCAACTTTCCTGAAATGTAGAAACTCTAAGGAAAGAAAATCATCATCGTATATGCTATAAATAAATAGAAGAGTATCGATCCTCCGGAAAATCGGCAATTCGAATAGTTCAGAATTTTAAATACCATACTTATTCGCAATATTTTTAATTTGTAACATTTTAACATTTTAATGTAATTAAAACTGCGTATATTTTTCTGGAAAAATGCCACCAGAACATTACAGAAAATTCAACTTTCATATTTTGATAGCTTTCTGAAACTTCCTTTTCGTTTCGTTGTTATTTATTTCTTAAATATTCATGCACGTAAATCATGCATAGACATATAAACTTTCTGAGACGCGCACTGTTTAAATATTTAATTTTTTTTTCATAAATAAAATATGCAAAACGACCTATCTTTCGCTAAAACCTTTTTTTTTTTCTTTTTGATTATTTCAGCTTTTTTTTTTTTTTTTTTTCCTTTTTTCAGTAAAAAAAGATTTTTCTCAATTTTTTCAGTGAAGCGCGTGTGAACGCTTTGTTTTACAGTCGCTGTTGCAGCAGTTATCATAGCAATATACGCACTTTTAAATATCACAAACAAATGATACCAGCAAAATAAAAATTCAGACTTAACATAATTGTTATTTTATCGTAAACCGAGTACTATAAAAGGAGTCGAGCATTATTCTATAGAAAATTTAAAATAATCAAATATTCTTTAAACTGAAAAGCATATACGAAGAAAACTTATTTCTTCCTTCTCGCTCACATTTTAACCTCTTCAGGGACGTTTTTTTTTATGGTGAAAAAAAAAAGGGGGGCTCCTTTTTTTTTTTTTTACGATTTAATCTTTTTATATTACAGTATAATAACTTCAAAAATCCGGCATCATCGGGCCCGAGACTATGCCGAATTTTTGAAGGAATATCAAAAGTAGTACTATGTTGTTAATGGTGCCTTTAGCCATAGTTTATTTCATTATTAAGTGATACTTGTGTAAGAAAAAGAGAAAAGTAAATTAAAAAAAATTACTTTAATTGATATTTTCTATGTTACAGAAAAAAAAATCTAATAAAGAGTGAAATTATTTCTTCTCTTGTAATTTCAGAAATATCGATGTCAATTTTGTTTGCTTCAATTTTTTTGTATTTTATACAAATGAAGAATGTCTATTTTGGAAATACAGTTTAGTTTCTCTAAAGCTTATATTAATTCACCAGTCAAATTTATCCATTTTTCTTTTCTTCTGCCGGTTGTTCATCCTTGTCTTCTGAGCTGCTATTAGCATTATCGGCGGTTCTATTTAGCATAGCGTCAGCGAGCTCGCTGTCCGTTAAATTGTTCGTTGTTTATGCATTTTCGTCAATGTTTAGCCAATCATCTATATCCCTTTTTTTGACCCTTAATGCATTTTCAGACTTTGCGTGTTCAATCAGCTCATAAATTGCGGCCTTTTCACGGGAAATGTGAAAGCCTGAAAATTCTTCCTCATAATTATTGTCGCCGTTGCCGAAAATTCGTTCCGACCATATATTGTGCTATACATTCGCCAAAGTTGTCCCCAAAGTTTTTTCTTTTGCTAAGCAACAGTGCAGCTTCCAGAAAATTTCTTCAGAAAATAATTGCCACTAACAAATGAAAAATAATTCTTTTTTTTTTTTTTTTTTTTTTTTTTTTTTTTTTTTTTTTTGCGTTTTTGCGTTTTTGCTTTCAATTTTGAAGTTTTAATTCATAAAGAATTGCTATTTTTCTTCCTCCATAACTTGAAAGTGTAAAAACAAAAAGGAAGGGAAAAGATGGTTTTGATGGCAGATTTTTGAAGTAGCGGGATTTCTGAATGCCGGATTTTTGGAGTTACACTGTAATAGGAATTCAAAAAGAAAAAGAAAGAGGTGGGGAGAACAACAAAACTTTACAAAAAATAAATAAATAAATAAATAAATAACGTCCATGTTTGCGGCCGCTGAACGTTAATGGTAATTAATGAGTGAAATGATTTGTTATAAAATAAAAAAAACTGACAGTAATTTTTTTCTTACATTTCTACAAATTATTAAAACTTAAAGTATTTAATATAATCTGATGTTATTTTTATCAAATATTAACGATTTGTTCAAATAATCTAACAACACTGTTGTTTTGTATCTCTAACTGTACATCGGAAATAACATTATCAGAGTGCAGCCAAACCATAAAATTTTTACTTCTCTTATTAGGGGATTCTGTAGTAAATAAAATATTATCAAATTTTTATTCTTTTTATTATTAAACGTAATTATAATTATAAAAAACTAAACGTCCACATTTGTGGCCAAAAGCGTGAAGAGGTTAATGATATTTAAGGGGACGAGAAATATTTGAAATGATAAAAATTGACTAAAGTTGGATCGTGGATTAGGATGCCTGTAATTAACTTAAGATTATTACTTAGTTTTGCTTTTATTTATTCATGTTTTATAGCAATAAACTAGTCGGATGTGGCAATCTCAAAACATTCTTCTATCTCATACATGTTAATACTTCCTGAAAAATGCAGCCGGTTAGATGATTTACATCAAAATCTAATCAGCAACAACTTCTGGCAACTTCTAACTGAATCTGAAGTTTGATGAAAATCCACGCATTAGTTCTTGATATAGAGACATTGCTGAAATCAGAAAAAATTATGTATAGCAGCGCCATCTGCTGAGCGATTTACACCAAAACATAGTAAACATCAACTCATATCAAGGGCTAACTGAATCTAAAGTTTCATGAAAATTCGTGCATTAGTTCTTGAGAAAGAGCCATTGCAGAAATCGTAAAAAATGCAGCATAGCAGCGCCTCCTGTTGAGCGATTTGCACCAAAAACTAATCAGCACCAATTTATATCAGGGACTAACTGAATATAAATTTTTATTAAATTCCGTACATTAGTTCTTGAAATAGAGCGCCCACAAAATTTGTGTCACACACAGACACACACACACTCACAGACATACTCACAGACAGACGTTTTGTAAAAACATGTTTTTCGGTATCTCTGACTCCTGAAACGTGTAAATCTGCCGAAAACCGGAATTAGAAAATTTTCACGATTCCAGTACTTTCTTCTTGTAAAGATAGAAGAAATAAAAAATATTATATATTATATATTGCATATAACAATAACAAAAATTTGAATATTGTACGGCAAAATTAATCTTTCAGAACTAGTTTTACTGAGATTTTGAAATCCAGGTTCAATATTTTGAGTAGCCTTTTCTTCTTTATGCTGCTTATTACACTGTTTCTTGATTATCCCTCTAATGCTCATGGTAGCGTTTATGCTACCATCCGTGTTCCCGATTTAGTGGATTATTTTATTAACATATTCCATATTCACACCAGAAAGTTGAAATAGAAATTTTTGCTTTATTTAATAACAGACATTTCGCTATTAAATAAACCTAAATTTACTATTTAGATTTTCTAGTATGAATTCCAATTGCCTGAATTACACAATTTCTGGAATTCTACCATGGGCATTAGAGGGTTAAACCTGAAAACGAACAAAGAAGCAAAAATTCTTTTCAAGTTAAAACAAACAATTACGATCAATTTTTTTATGGATTTTGATTTCTTTATTATATGTTTTTAATTTTTATAGAAATTTTCTGTTTGTTTTTCAGGTATAATTGAGAAACAACGTAATAAACAGAATAAAGAAGAAATGACGACTCAAAAACATAGAGCCTGGACTCAAAAATTGCGGCAAAACCAGTTTTTCAAAATTACTTTTATCATACAGCATTAAAACTTTTGTTATTGTTTTGTGAAATTTAACAAATATTCTTTTTTTTTCTATGAAACTTAAATAAATAAATGTGAAAAGAAGTAGGAGTTTAAAATAATTACAGGCTTCCCTAATCTATAATGAAACTCCAGTCAATTTTCGTGATTTCAAACTTTTCTGGTCCTCTTATTGTAGAGATTTTTCTAGAAAAAACAAAAACAAAAACAAAAAAAAATGTAGCACGGCGGCGAAAAAAACGGCACGAAGAAGAAGAGCACGGAATAAAGAAGAAGAAGAGCACGGAATAAGAAAAGAAAAAAAGCACCATGAGACAGCATAAATAATGCTAAAAAATAAGTTTGGTAAATAAGTTCATCTGAAAAAGTATTGCAAACGCTCTTACAAGTCTTGCAAAAACGTATTTTTTTTCCCGCACCTCATCCCCTCAAAGGAAAAAAAAAAAACAAAAAAAACAAAAAAACAAAAACAAAAACAAAAAAAAAACGGTAAAATCTACTTATTTGACCCTTTGCAGGACTCTACCTTTAGTATTTTTGTTCGGTTCATGGATAATTATGAATTAAAACTCGGATGATGACAAACGTACTTATGACGCAGGGAAATACATCATTTTATTCGCCACTGGCGAGTGAAATTTCTAACAGCATTTTTAGGTAGTGCATTAGGGTAGAGCATTTAGGATGAGTGCATTTTTAGGTAGTCTTCGAAACCAACTGTACGTTCATCACTTGGTACGTTGCATTTTGCTGGCTGGTAAAATAAATACTTGGCTGGTAAGATTTTCTAGAAATTCCCAAGCCCTACTTATGAGAAAAAGAAAGAAACTCGACCCGTGGAAAAATCGACTTATCTGACCCGATGCAATTTGTTTCACGAAATTTACAATTTTTTTTACGATCGTTTGACAAAATTCGCGATTTTTATTACGCACTTCTTTGACGAAATTCGCAATTTTTATTTATTTATTTTTTTTTTTTTTTTAGATCGATTGACGAAATCGATTTTTTTCCGCGACCGATTGACAAAATGCGCAAATATTTTTCCGTGACAAAGTGACGAAATTTGCTATTTGTTTCCGTGATTTTTTGACAAAATGTGCGACATTTTCGCTTAATCGTTTATCAAAATTCATGAGTTTTTATGCAATCGATTGACAAAATTTGCGTTTATTTGACGAAATTTGCCATTTTTTTGCGCAACCGAGTATTGAAATTTGCAATTTTTTCCAGCGATAAGTTGGAAGAAAATCGCTATTTATTTCTGACGAAATTCACGATATTTTCCCCCCCATCGTTTGAAGAATGTCTTGAATTGATTTTCCAAAAGTCCACAAAAGAAAAAATCGCAGGCTTTCTCGAAAATTAAAAATATTGCATTTTTTAGTATGCGAGATTTTCCTACTTTGTGCGCGATTCGCCTAGTCTTGCACGCTATTGCAAACCCTGCCTCACTATGACCCCCCCCCCCCCCTAACCACACAACAAAACAAAACCCTCTTTAAATGACGCCCATGCATCGGAGGATGGGAATTCATTATGTAAATATTCGCAAATATAGTTCTCTTGGTTAATATTCATTATGAAGGTTTTATGTTAAGAAAAAATGAGATTTTTGTTATGTCCTAATTTTTGGACTGATGAGCAATTTTCTTAAATTTTCGGAAATTTCGGAACAGAATCACACCCTCGCTCTCAGAAAAAAAGTTCGCTCTTTTAAAAAAGTGAAAGTTTACTCGAAATTCAACATAAACAATTGTTCTTAAGCAAAACTAACAATAAAAGAAACGCAAAATTTTATCATTTTAAATAAATCTTTGAACTCCATAGCCTGTAAAATAACATTATTCATGTAAAAAATTAAAGTACATCCACTTCAAAGTATTTAAAAGGAAATATTATGGACTTCTTTTAAATTGCAGATTGTACTTTTTTTTTTTTTCAAGAAAAAAAAAATATTTACAAAAATAATGAGGGAAAAAAAACTTACTGATACGTGATACATCTTAATAGCAAATATTTATGCAGAGGAGTATTAAATCGATTTAGCCAAACAAACTCAGAACTCACCTAAAAGAGAGAGAGAGAAATATATTAATTGTATTAACAAAAGAGCAAAATTTATAGAAGAAATCTTTATCGATCAAAAATATATTTATCTATCTAAAATAATATGTAAGTTCACACAGATTTATAAAGAATATATTTTATTTCTTATACTTTATCTTTAAGAAAGCTAACCTGTCAGCATCATATTCTGCCTAAAATCAATGTATCAACGAGGCTGGATTAATTTTCTCACAATGTTAAGAGAAAGACAAATGAAGAACTTGGATTAGAATGACATAAGAAAGCAATAGTTTCTCGTTGATTTATGATTTTTCTGGATCTCATTTCCCATTAGACAAACACCAGTCGGACTCTTGCACTAAAGCGCCAAGTGTGGTAAAAAATGCTTAAATCTAGTCGACAAGTATAGTAACTGGATTACAAAGTATCATTTATATATATATATATACATTTGTTGTTGTTGTTGCTGTTGTTCAAGGTTTCCTTTTTTTTTTTTATGAATACGTGATTCTTAAAAAAAAAAAAAAAAAAAAAAAAAAAAAAAAAAAAAAAAAAAGTTTAAGGGGACAAGAGACTTTCAAATTCAATTTTTTTATTTATATATTTTTTAATTGCACTTTAAACGCTATTCAAGGGCACGCTATATGAATTATGGCATATATAAATATCACACAAGAAATAATGAAAAAAAATGTTTTGGAGAAAAATAAGGAATTTTTCTGAATATATCAAGCGTTATAAAGAACTTTCAAAATGCCCCATGCGCATTCCATATCAATTAAAATCCTCAATATTTTTTATGCCAGTTTGGCTTACATTACAAATAAAACTGTGCATCGAATTTCATATATTTGAATATAAAGGCAAGAAAAAAACATTTTCTAATTTTTTTGAAAATTTTAGCATTTTTGCATCCTATTTCTGCATTTAACTACCTTTAACTTTTCCAATTATATTTGGTTTTAAAAAACTATGCAGAGATTTATTTGTAAGTGTAAAACAAACTGGCATACAAAATATTGGGGAACAGATGTCATATTCGCCCCCATATTGGCGCGATTTTTTTCTGTCGCCAATATCATATAGGCAACAGGTACTTAACTTGCGCCAAAGTGTCGTTATTTTGCTTGATGTGGTAACCCGGATCATGTTGTTTATGCTGTTGATGTTTTCGCCAAATTGGCAACCGAAAAAAATCGCGCCAATATGGGGCGAATATGACATCTGTACCAATATTGGGCATTTTACTTGATATGGAATGCGTATGTGGCATTTTGAATACTTCTTCATAACGCTTAAAATATTCAGGAAAATTCCTTAGTTTCTCCCAAATAATGTTTTTTAAATTTCTTGTATGATAAATATATGTCATAATTCATATAGTGTGACGTTGAATAATATTTAAAGTGCAATTAAAATAAATAAATAAATAAATGTTGTCCCTTGTCCCCTTAATACGACTTATACAAGCTCTTCGATTAAATGCTTCCAAGTCAAAGGTGTAATTCGTATTGTGATACTTATTAGTAAAAGTGCATATAAAATAATATTTTCTTGATTTCGAAACACCAAAATGACACTGTAGCCAAAAAAAGAAGATCAAATCTGACTTCATGATTCCTCATTCTTTTTATTAACTGCTGTTCAATTTAAATGCTTCTGGTGTGCCATCCAACGATTTTTTAGAATATTCTGTGAATCAGAGTTGTCCTTTAATTATACCGTCACAGAAATTGTCCCATAACTATCGTGAGCGATCTCGGAGATGCTTGATCGAAAGAAGAATAAAAGGCTTGATTAACTGATAAGATATCGTTTCTGTGCAAGTACTTATGAACAGTATTACTGGAATTTAATTACGTGAATTTTTTTATTCACATTGCTAACAATGCGTAAAACCAACAGAATGAAAAAGTATTCAGGCCAGGATTCGAGCCTGGGTCTTTGGCAATGTGAATAAAAAATTCACGTAATTAAATTTAGATTTCTCGGGCGTAAGTCATCGTCGTTTAAAAGTTATTATAAGTAGTATTGTATTTAAAAATCACCTCAGAGATAGTACTAGGCTTCTCAATGAGGCAAATTTTCCCTAGTACCATATTAAAACGGGTAGTTATGCGAAAAGAAACAAAAACAAAACAGCGGTCTGACAGACCTATTGATAGAAGTTAAAGATAATTTATATAGAGCCAATGACATGGCAAAAAAGACGTTTTTAACAATAATGTTTAAAGAAATCATCAACTTTATGCCAGATGTCTAATGAAATATTGAATTTTGTGTGTGTGTGCGTGTGAATTTCTTTTACATGATGACACTTTCATTTTCAGAACCGGTTTCGAAAGTGATAGTAACTTTATAAAAAATATTTGTAACCAAAATCGAAAAACTAAAATTGAACGACTGTAGGGATTGATCTCAATTGTCCAATGCAAAACATAAATTGAAAAAAAAAAATCGAAATGCAAACAAGATATTGGCAAGGATCCAGCCCATAGGTTTAGCATTAGCTCGCGAGTGTCTTCGCCTGACGGGACAGAAGCCTTAATTGCTATTTGGGAATAGAACAGTTGTTAACTTTCCTGGAAACATTTGTGCTTGACTGAAACTGATGCCCGTCTATTGGAAAATGTACTTTAAAAAATGCTTTTTAAAATTTCCCTATACCAAAAAAAGAAAAAAAAAAAAAAAAAAAAAGGAGAATGTGAGAGAGAGAGGTAGAACATCACATATATTTTAATCTACAAATTGTATGGAAATTATGTAATCTTTCAATTTATGTTATAAGCTTAATGTAAAATTGTATTAAACTCTGAAATTTACAATGTGAACACATACTTTGGACAACATCTTTGTATTTTTTTGGTAAGTTTAACCTTTAGGATAACAAACGAGAAGTGTTTTAGTCAAGAATTTTAGGAATTACGAAGGATTAAATTGGAATTACGAAGGCTAAATTTTTAGACTCCTATTGCTAAACTATTCTTTGCAAAACAGATTCTAATGCCGGTAGCTTTTTAACCATAACTCACAAACTAATAAGCGAAAGGAGCTATAATTTTGAATTCGAATATTTGAAGCTTTTAAAAATCGATTTCTGTTTAAAAAAATAACTTCATAGATTACATTTTTTATTTTTGAAAATTATTTTCAAAAAAGATATATTTTCCAAGTCAATTTGAGAGAAAAACAGGAATTTTAACCTATATGAATTTTTTGACATAAGTCAAATTGTAGAAAGCTTCAAGTAAGCTAAGCCAAATCAAAGCTAGCTCATTTTGCAAAGTAGTTTTTGAGTTATGCTTAAGACGCTAATCGCACTGCAATTTGTTTTGTAACAACTAGAAATCAATTATTTAACCATAGGAGTTCCAAATTTTAAACCTTCACAATTCCTAAATTACTTGACCTAATAAATTCCCGTTTGGTATCCTAGATTAAAATTTAAAAAAAAAAAAAAAGAAAGAAAAAAAAAAGAAAAAAAAAGAAAGAAAAAATCAAAATATGATGTCAAATTAAGTGTTTTTAGAGAAAATTCCAGGGTTTGGTATAATTTACCTATGAAGTCGAGCCCTTAAGCTTATTATTATTATCTTTTTTAATTGAAAAATTTTTTTAATTGAAAGGAGACATAATATCCAGTCAAATGACTGTTTTCCCTTTTTTCTGGAATAATTTGGTGATTAAAATGTATGGGCTGTTCGCTTTTTTTGGGGGGGGGGGGGGGAGGGGGGCAACATGTACTTTGTTCTTGCACTTATACATACATATTGGAACTGTAAAGACAGTATTTCTGTAGTATGACAATGTAAAACACATACTTCTTTAATAGTAGATTTTAGTTGCGAATTTTTGCAATGTAAAAAAAAATATATATATATTCAACTAATGTTGTTATTTTATTGGAAGTATTTTCGATGAATGCAATATTAGCGAAATATTGAGTCCCAATATAAAAAAAAATATAATGAATAATAGTTTATTACTAGAGTTAACATAATTAACTGAATGATTTATTACAATTACTAACAAAGAAAATCGGAAAAACAACAATTAATATTACAGTTCAGTATAATTCTCCTGAATTCTAAATATGTATTTTTTAATTTGTAAGCAAATAAAGAATATGATAGTAAATTAGACTTCACTAATCGGGTCTCTCAATGACATGTGATTGGACTAGCGACCAAGCATTGGGTCGGATAACCCGATTTTACCCGAACTCGACCTATCCTCGGTTCGGTTCGGGTCAGGATGATTTTAAATGTTTTAATCGTTTCCGGACGGGATCGGGTTGATCCTATTTTTCAAAGAATGTCCTAAATATTTTTTCAATTGAAAAAAAAAAAATACATGTGTATTTGAATTAGATATAATCGGGGAATAATTTTCTATAATCGTATTAAAATATGAATTAATTTTCTTTCACATCGGGTTTGGATTTGAATATTTCGGATTAGGGCTGGTATCGGGTGTAAGTGTGTCCCGTTTGGACTGAAAGATATTTTTTTCTGATTTGAGCTGATTTTAAGGAGAACTTTTTCTGGACTCCATTGGCTTATCCGTAAAAATGGTACTGGGAATGTGGTAACCAGACACAATAAAAATCAAACACTGTGATATATATTTTATTATTATTATTATTATTGTTGTTGTTGTTGTTGTTGTTGTTGTTATATTTATCCCTTACTTAATTTTATGTTAATTTTCCTGTAGGATGAAACAAAGATAATCTAATAATGTCTGAAACTATAAATGCCGCCATAAAAGATTAAGTACCTTTTCAAAAGAATTTAATTGTTACAATTATAAAATGATAAAACAGTTAAGTTTTTTTTTTATTTTAGAAGAGGACCTACATTAATTAAAACATAACAGACAATCTTCATTAGAGGAATATGTCTATTTTATTTTTATTTATTTGTTTTACTTAAAATTTTCTCTTCTAATGCTGTTCAACGCAACGTTATGTCGAAGATTATTAAAATTTTATTTCCAAACAGAAAGCACATAAAACGAATAGTTCCACAACAATATTAATAGCAATATCGCACATAAAACGAATAGTTCCACAACAATATTAGTAGCAATATCTCCCCCCGCCCCTATCTAAAACTGGTAATTAAAACCCCGCTTATAAACATTGCTAGATATCGTTCGATTTTTTCTCCATCTGCTCCTTTCTATGGGAAAATAGAAAATCATAAAATAAAATTGCGATTTTAAAGTTCAATTCTTTTTACTTATTTATTTATTTGCTGAATTGCCGTAAACTTGTTTAAAAGCTTGCAACTTAAGATAAGAATGTACATGTGAGAAAAAGTGTCATGACGTTTCTGGCGCTTTAAGCTAATCTTTAACTGTTTTCTTTTTTAATCTTCAAAGATTCGATCTTTTATCCTCTAATACCGGAACACGAGTAAATGATTAGCGGCACTTTGACGTATTATCATTTTAGTTCTATCTTTCAGCCTATCTTTTTATACTTATTTACAAAAACCCTTAAAAGTTGGCCAGTAAAATTTGTATTCGGAGAACATTCTACTGTACATTAGTTATAAATTGTTAAGTTCTATATATATATATATACGTATATGATAAAATAATAATAATTAGGCTTACTGATTTCGCTGTGATGGTGTGATACAAAAATAATTTGATTAAAAATTTAATTAGCTGTAACAATAGTTTACAACATTTAACTTATATGATTCAATTAAGTAACCATATAAAATAATTTACAAGGAAAAGGGAAGGAAAAAAAGAGATAAGAGGCCAGTAATGAGGAATATATACTAGAGCAGGGTCGGCGAACCTATGGCACGCTTGCCAAACTTGGCACGCGCTAGAATATTTTCGGCACGGCGTTAATTGAAATCCTGAAACAAAATAGAATGGGGTAAAACAAAACACGAAACTTATACAAACTGGGCTTTTTTTTTTCTTTTCTTCCTTTTTTTTTATTGGAAAGCAACTAATTGAATTTCCAAATTATTCCAATGTGGGCTCAATAAGTCATCATATTAAGAGAAGGTTGGGAGAACATGAAAAAGAAAAATGGCAGGCATTATAAGTAAAACTCCCAGTGATGAAATTAGAGCGAGTTCGTATAAAATATATAGTTTTGACAATTGTTCGCTCTATTTATTCCTTCGGGTCATTATTTTCGGAAATGATACGAGAACCTTAAATATTAGTAACCGAAACCACTTGTTAGATAACTCGAATTCAGCTTGCATCCTTAAAAATAGGTTGAACACCATATTAATATCTGGTATAACCGACATCGCATTCACCATTTTATTACTTTATAATATATGTTAATCTAATTATTAGATGTGTGTTGTTCCATAGTTTTAAATCCCGATGAATAAAAATCCAGAAATCCACTAAATTATTTTTGGTGCTTGGCACGTCATGATCATGCAAAATCTTTTTTGAAAAAAATTGGGCACGCGGGTGTAAAAAGGTTCGCCGACCCTGTACTAGAGTATTCAACACGGAATTCCAAGGTTACAAAATATAGTCTGTCTTTATAAATGTCTCTCTGTAAACCGAACTCCGACTTTCGATTATAGCTTTTAAAAGTAACGAAAATAATTTAGCTTTATTTTCAATAGAATAAATTTGAATTGTGTAAAATGGGATGTTATCATGTTTTGAGTCGATCAGTGACACCGTTTATGTCAGTTACATTTTGAATTATGGATAATATAGTACAGGGTCTATCTTAATACTTTTTGCAGGTGAATGGTGGTGATTTCTGATCATATTTCACTGAAAGCAAAGTCTAAGTCTGCTGAAAATTTCGTTACAATATTTTCATTATTGGAAAATTATAAGCGAAAATACGGCTTCTGCTTGGAGTAAGACACTTTGATTGAATTAATGGATTGCGACCTTGGTTTCTCATACAAAAAACGTTGGTCGTGACGTGTATATGCACTCTTAAAACATTTTATCCAATAATTTTGAGATATCCTGGTGCACATTATCAAGTACTATAATTAGCTATAAAAAGTGCATCCTTCTGAGACTATTACAATTCTACGTTCAAAAATTAAGAAAAAGATCGCTTTCAAAATTATCAACCCCCTCCCCTGATAACAACAGAAAAGACTTTAAATAAAAAAACTGTCAAAATAAATAAAATAACTGCCCACTGATTCAACAGGATTTATATAAGGTTTTATGATTACAGTAGTATCCCGACTTACATCCCCTCGACTTACGTCACCCCGCATTTACGTCGTCTGAACAGGAAAAAAAATCATTAATTAAGACACATTTTGAACTTTTTTGAAGACTTTTATTGCTATGAAGGGAATTTTCCCGCGATAGTCAAGTAATAGGAACAAAAAAAAAACATAAAATGTCACTAGAAAACGTTTATAAAACTCACTCTGCTGTTACAAAGAGCTTCTAAAAAAAAAAAAAAAATCGTCAGTTCAAACTTCATTGCAAGATTTTTTCGCATTTTCAAAGGCTCGAACGGAGCGGGTAGAAAAACAATAAAAGTTAAGAACATATTGATTTATTACTAATTCCTGTACTGCAAACGCATTTTTTTTTTTTTTTTTTTTTTTTTTTGCTAATGTTAAATGTATGTAAAATAATCCGTAAATACAACAGATAACAGAATATGTTCATAGATTGGAGAAATTCTATGGCTTATCCTTTTTTGCTTATCTAAATGTACCTCGACTTACGTCGCTAGTCTTGGCACGAATTGCTGACGCAAGTCGAGGTATTACTGTACTATAATACACAACTAGCAGGGCTGCCGGATTTTAGCCAGCTTAAATCATTTTTAAAAAGCCGTCACTTTTTAAAAATGAACTTTTTTTAAGTGGGTTTTTAAAAAAAGGTTTTCTTAAATTTAATAAATGTGTTATGCAAATGCCATGAATCTAGGTCTATAGTCAAAGGAGGGCTAGAAGCCTTCCTAGCCTAGAAGGCTGGGGAGCTTTTCTGTTTCTGACAGTAAATATTCTTGTATATTTTTCATAAAATAGAGTAAGGAAAGAAAATAGAAATGACATAAATTATATTTATGTCAGATGGGTGACAAAATAACACGAACACCTATGAAATAAGCTTTATTAATAGGGGGTTGCACCACCCTTTGATTTAATTTCAGATTGTATGCTACGTTGGTAGGATTCACAGAGGTCAAGAACAAAAGTTAAAGGAATATGAAGCCATTCTTCCTGGAGAGCAGTCTCTAATTCCAAAGCGTAGATGGTGGAGAAAATCGAGCACGGAGTTTTGACTCCGAATATCCCCACAAATGTTAAAGTCAGGAGACTAGGTTGGCAAGCAAGATGTCCTACTTCCTCCTCATGCTCTTCAAACCATTTTTGGACGATTTTAGCAGTGTGGATAGGAGCATTGTCGTCTTGATAAAGTGGGCATTCTCCTGAAAATAAAGTCTGAACAAAAGGATGCACTTGATCCCCAAAAATATCGACATAGTGAGCAGCTGTAACCTTCCCATGCAGAGCAATAAGCGACCCTAAGCCACGCTAAGATATCGCACCCCATACCATAAGGGAACCACCTCTATGATTCACAGTCGGCAAGAGGCAGTCAGGAATAAATACTTCTGCGGGATTTCTCCACACATAAACGCATTCAGTTGCCTGAAATATGGTGAAGATTGATTTATCAGACCAAATGACTTGTTGCCACTGTTGAGTAGTCCAGCTTTTGTATGTTTTACACCATTGGTGTCGCTGAAAAACATGATGTTATGTCACCAATGGCTTACGAATTGCAACTTTTCCATAAATGTTCGAAGCATGACGTTCCCTTTAGACAATTCTTGCTGAAATGTGATTCTGGAGATGACTTTTTATCTCTGACGTTATCTGGGATAAAGTTGCCTGCACTTTCGGGTCACTATATGGGTCAACTCTCTTTTATCACTCTCAGAAAGCTTTCTTTTTCGTCCACTGCTGTACTTCGCAGACGACACTTTACTGCATTTTGTGTATGCTGACATAATGGCTGACACAGTACTCCTTGCATACCCCAAGTAATTAGCTGTTTCCGTCACGGAGCAACCAGCGCACCGGATTCCAACAATCATTCGTTTCCCGATATCTGACAGCTCAGTCATTATTAAGTTTTCCAGAGCATATGGTAAGCGCATGGAACATCTATGACTGATGTTGAGCGACTGATACCTTACCTTTTATAACCGCTAGGTGGCAGAATTGAGTGCAAAGTGACATGCGGGTTCTGCTTCTTTGAAATGGACCATGACTTTTTCATGGGTGTTCGTATTATTTTGTCACCCATCTGTATATTCAAACCATTACTTTCTTTTCTATTCCTATTCTAAACCTCTTTAAGATATAATTTTTTAGAATCTGAACTAAATGACTGGTAACAAGAATTTTGATCTCAACAATGTTTTGATGTTTAAATTTGTAATTTCTGATATATATTTATATATTTATTTACTTTTTCATTTTTTTTTTAGCTATAACAGATTGGTTTTGAGTTGATATTTATTGATGAATTTCTTGCAGATAAAATGTAAATGGATTTTTTTCTATAAAAAAGCCAATAAAGTCCAATAAAACCCGGGGTTTTTTTTTTGTGTTTTTTTTTTAACGGCCAGTCTTTTTTAATAAAAGCCAACCGGCCTGGCTTTTTTGCAGCCTTGACGACTAGCGCTCCATTAACAAATATTTACCTAGATTTCCTAATAAAATTATTACTGTGATAAGAAAATCAGTTATAACGAAGTTCGCGTATAATAAAGAATCTTTACGTTTACGTTCCATGGGAATAATAGTAATAAAACGATACACATCTTAACAATCAAAGAAATAAATGTTCTGTTTACTTCATAATTTTGTTACAATTTAATCAGTTTGTTTAAAATTGCTCAAAAATTTCAAAAAGAACATATCTGTATCTCATTCTAAATAACATAAGCTAGTAATAATAAAAATAAGATTCTACCCACTAACCCACGTTCCTTAAAATTGCCGAACGACATTATACGCAAAATAAAAAATATTTTTCTCCTTCCAATATCCCAAGGAGAGAGCTCTGGAAAAACAGAAAGGTTGAGAGAGCGTCTATAAAATTCTTTCGTTTTAAAATTTTGTCTTTTGACAATGAAATGTATGTGTCTAGACGAGATAAGTAGGCTGTTGCTTCATACCCTTCACATGCTGTTCAAACATTAGAATTTTATTTATTCGAATAAAAACATCTTTAGTAATGACGGATTGTTTTGTTAAAGTACAGAAGATATTGCTAAGTAGTACTGAGGAACAACCAACAACATTTATTATATGCGGCGAAATAGCTACAAGATATGCATATACAGGGAAAATAATAAGTGCATTTGCTAATGAAAAGAAAAGTACCCAGTTAAACTGATGGCATTGAGCTCACAGCCTATTCACACTAAATGTGTAGTATACACTTATTTCAAAGAATAATGCCCCTCGAAAAATAAATTAAGGAGGGATTAGCACCTCCCTCTTTCCCCTCTTTATACTTAACCAATGAGCCTCCAAATCTCATCAGGGAAGCGCCTTATCAAAATAAACCGGTATACCAAATTTAAAGCAAATCGGATAGAAAAACGCATTTATCTAAATTAAGGAGGGTGATTAGCCCCCTTTTCTCTTCCTTACACTTAATCAATGAGCCTCCAAATCTCATCAGGGAAGCGCCTTATCAAACTAAACCGGTATACAAAATTTGAAGCAAATCGGATCGAAAAACTCATTTATCTAAATTAATGAGGATTCCCCTAATGAGGATTCCCCCGTTCCCCTCCTTCACACTTAAACATTAAACTACCAAATCTAATCAGGGAAACGCCTTATCAGAATTCACCGATATACCAAATTTGAAGTAAATCTGATAATTCTGCATGAAAAACTCATTTATCTAAGTTAATGAGGGGGATTAGCCCTCCGTTCTCCCTTTACACTTAACCAATGAACCCCAAAACTAATCAGGAAAGCGCCTTAGCAGAATGAACCTATTTACAAAATTTGAAGCAAATCGGATATTTCTATCAAGAGTTATTGCGTGCAGTTACATACATACGTACGGACATACAGAACCTGCGAGCACATTAGCTCTCAGGCTTTGATAGACTGTGAGCTAAAATACTAGGATGCACTGCCACTATGCTCAAACCTCTTGATTTTTATCAGACTCGCGCGTTACAAAATTGTTCATAATTTCTCTATTGGTGGAAACGCACTGTAATCTACCCAATAACAAATTTTAAATTCTCGAGGTTAAATATTTTAAGAAATTTAAAGTGTTTATGGATGGACGGACAGGCAGGAAGACAGATTAATTGCACATACCTTGCGTTTGACTGTTTTAAGTAACAGTTGATACTTTAGTATGAGTAATGAATTGTTAATTCGTAGTTATTTCCATATTTATAATTTAAAATTTTGTTCGCAGTATAAATAATAAACCTTTAACATAATAAACCGGTATACCAAATTTGGAACAAATCGAATAATTCTGCATAAAAAAACCTATTTATCTAAATTAAGGAGGGGACTAGCCCCCCTTTTCCTCCGTTATTCTTAACCATGAATCCCCAAAACTAATCAGAGAAGCGCCTTATTAAAATGAATCTAGAAAAAAAATTGAAGCAAATCGGATATTTCTATCAAGAGTTATCGCGTTACGTACATACATGCATACAGAACCTGCGGTCACATTAGCTCTCAGGCTTTGATAGCCTGTGAGCTAAAAACTTATAGTAAAACAAAATCAAACAAATTTCTTGAAAATACAGACTGCGGTTTCTATACTTTTAAAATAAATAACAACAAAAAAATTTCTTAACAAACATGAAATATCAGAGAAAAAAAATTTCAGTAACAGTGGGGGGGGGGGGGGGATGTCCGAAAACGAAATGTATTACGATAATAAAGTCAGCTATTTATCAGTTATGTTGTCACATAACCCGTGGTATTCAGGTATGAAAAACAAGCGTAAAAAACAGAAATTTATAATTTTAAAAAAATGTTTAACAGATAACATTCACACGGACAGATTATCATCATAGGCTGTATGCGAACAAAATTATAAGAATTTTTAAGAACTCTTTCTGCTTATGAAATTTATTAAATACACACGGAAAAAAATTTCAATAATGAAAGCGTGAACAAAAACTATTTTGAGCGTATTTAATTCAAATATTCAAATTGAAATGAGAATAAAGAAAGAAAGGAAAAGATTACGAAAAATATCAAGTTAAAGAAAACGAGAAGACCCATGGGAAACGTTTTAAAATAAGAACAATCGTATAAGAATTCGTAAAAAAAAGATTGTTTTCAAACAATAATTAAATTCAATATCAAAGCCTAGGTAAAATAAAAGTGATGCTGATTCACATTTCGTCGTGTTCTTAATGAAATTGAATGAGAAATGAATTGTGCATTGCGGAATAACAAATGAAAAGGGGCATATTTTTAGGAAAAGTTAAGATTGATTATTCCATAGATCATTTTTACAATAGACGGATATTTTCCCAAAGCAGGTAAACATGAAATACTAATTTCTGTAAGAATAAATTTAAGAAAAGATGTATAAGCAAAAAGAATGATATTGCTTGAACAAATACATACTGCACATAATATCAATTTAATAGTGACTTACAGCTTTATAAGAGCATATAAAGTAAATAATAATAATAATAATAATAATTGTAGCAAAATTTAGATTTTTCATTTACTTTAGTTTTATATATATATATATTTTTTTTACTTTTGACAGGCATGCAGAATTTTTACTAGCAATGAACTGATTTCATCTGATTATTCCATGGATCGTTTTTTCAATAAACGGATATTTTCACAAAACAGATAAACAAGAAATACTAATTTTCTTACAAATGAATTAAAAAAAAAAAGAAGTATAGTAAGCAAAAAGAATGAAATTGTTTGAGCAAATTCACTGTACATAATATGAATTCAATAGTGTCTTACAGCTTTATAAGAGCATGTAAAGTAAAAAAAAAAAAAAAAAAAAAAAAAAAAACTATAAATAATATTTGTAGCAAAATTTAGATTTTTCATTTATTTTACTTTTGTAATCCTTTTTTTTTTTAATATTTTGCTTTATTTTACTTTTGAGAGGCATGTAGACGGATATTTTTACAAAACAGATAAACAAGAAATACTAATTTTTTTACGAATGAATTTAAGAAAAGATATATTAGCAAGCAAAAAGAATGAAATCGAGCAAATTCACTGTACATAATATGAATTCGATAGTACAGCTTTATAACAGCATATAAAGTAAAAATAAATAAATAAATAAATAAATAAATAAATAAATATATATATATATATAATTGTAAAAAAAAATTAGATTTTTCATTTATTTTACTTTTGTAATTCTTTTTTTTAAATATTTTATTTTATTTTACTTTTGAAAGGCATGCGGAATGTTTACTAGCGATGAACTGATTTCATCTGATTATTCCATAAATCATTTTTTCAATAGACTGATATTTTCACAAAACAGATAAACAAGAAATACTAATTTATTTATGGAAGAATTTAAAAAAAGATATATAGCAAGCAAAAAGAATGTTGTTTGAGTAAATCTATTGTACAGTCGTGGGAAAAAAAAGTAAACACCACCTACTAACTCTTCAACAAATTATCGTAGACGGAAGTTACTAGTACCGAACGATCGGAAATAAAGTCTACTTTTAAATGATGTATATAAAATTGGCTTAGGGGGCCATCTACATATTAAAACGAATCCAAACCTCTTTTTTTTTTCAATAGCAATACCCAATTTTAACGAGATATTTCAAATCTTCGTTTCAAACTATGCCTAGACACCAAATTTCAAGTCATTTGAATGATAAGTTTTTGAATTATAAACATTCAAAATTTAGTGCTTGTAATGTTAAATTACATTTTCATATTTGTATTTATATCTCCTGAAATTATGCTCCTAATGTGCTAATTTTTTTTGTGTAGCAATAATACTAATGTGCCCAAACATAAATACGCTGAATTTGCAATTTTTATAATTTTATGATATGAATTATGAATTATGAAATTAATTTTCGAAAAAATTATGAATTGCAACCTACAATGTTTTTTGATGGATTTAGACTTATTAAGTCCTGCTTTATGAAAATCCAAAATTTCACATTTTTCTTCCAAATAGTTTTCAAATTATGCTTGAAAAACGGAAAAATGATGGTTTAAGGGGCCGTCTATGATAGAAGTGAGTAGATATTTTGAAATTTCTTCTGCTGCCCTGTTATCGGTTAACAATCGAGTACCGAACTTCAATTTGGATACAGCCCTTAAAATACGCTCGTTTTAAAATAATTAATTTCTTGAAAACTTATGGTACGAATTGCATGAAAATTTGTTTTTACGCTAATTGAAGAGTATGGAGTCCATTTATGCTGTCAGAATTGTGCATTGCTATTGAAAAAAACAAAGTTATGGTTCGTTTTAATATGTAGATGGCCTCCTAGGCAAATTTTACATACATCATTTAAACGTAAGACTTTATTTCCAATCGTTCGGTACCAGGGTTGCCGGCTTTTATAGCCAGGCCAAAAAAAGCCGGCCGGCTTTTTTTGGTTTTAACCACTTAAAAAAAGCCGGTTTTTATTTTTTAAAGTTGGTTTACAGTTAATTCATCTTAAATTCGGACCAATTAATTTTTAATAAACTCATAAATGTTTTCTACTAAAAAAAATTATAGATTTCTATTAAATTTTGTCAAATAAGTCTTTTATAACTTCTAGAAGGCAATTGTGAAGGCAATATGTCTGAAATAAAAAATTATAAACACTGAAAAGAATATAAGTTAGGCTCCAAACTGGGGTTTTGGAATTCTATATTACATAGCACCACATATACTAAGACATATACCATACATTACGTTATACCACATATACTATACATTTTTAAGATTATATTTAATTAATGAGAAAATGTAGCACATCAAAATGGAAACATTCTTATGTGTCCATATGGAGAGATTAAGTTATAAATGTTAAAAGAGAAAGGGTGTAATATTTGAGGAAAGTAGTACATAAATGTATAAAAAATAGAGCATTTAAACAAGAAAAAAAAATTTCTCTAAATAAAATTTTGAAAAGCTTGTTGCTAAGCATATTCATGCATATGCTATATCATAATGTTTTTAATAGTGAGAAATGGTGTTTTTATTAATATGACTGTGTATAATTTTAAATGTTTACTAGAAATAAAATAAGACTTGTATATTAATAGCTTTTAAAATTAATTAAGTAATAAAACATGTAACTAAGTAACCATTGTCCTCTAATTTTATAAAGCAGTAAAAATGAAAAAATTGGCAGTTGGTATGGCCCTTTTAAAATTTAGCTGACATATTTGCAATTCTTACTACAAATCACTAGCAAAGATATCTAAGTTTTATTCCAGTATTAATGTCCTCATTATTGAGAAATTGGGTTACTTATTAAACCCTAAATCAATTAAATGTCATTAAAACTAATTAAAAACACTTTAAAATGTGTAGTTTATAATTACAATGCTTCATAGTATAAAAGCCAATTATAGCCAAAAAAGGCCAATTTTGGGTAAAAAAAAAAGCCTGCATTGGTTTTAAACCAATAAAAGCCACCGGCCTGGCTTTTTTTAATTTTAGCCGGCTTTTTTGCAACCCTGTTCGGTACCAGTAACTTTCTTCTACGATAATTTGTTGAGGGGTTAGTAGGGGCTGTTTACTTTTTTTTTTCCACGACTGCACATAATATCACTTCAATAGTGACTTACAGCTTTATATAGCATATAAAGTTAAAAAAAACAAACTAAGTAATAATTGAAGCAAAATTTAGATTTGTCCTTTATTTTACTTTTGTAATTCTTTTTTTTTTAATATGTTATTTTATTTTACTTTTGAGAGGCATGCAGAATTTTTACTAGCAATGAACTGATTTCATCCGATTATTCCATAGATCATTTTTTCAATAGACAGATATTTTCACAAAACAGACAAACAAGATATATTAATTTTTTTTTAATGAATTTAAGAAAAGATGTATAAGCATGCAAATATAATGATATTGCTTGTCAAAATCCACTGTACATAATATCAATTTAATAGTGACTTACAGCTTTCTAAGAGCATATAATAAAAAAAAAATCTATAAACAATAATTGTAGCAAAATTTAGATTTTTCATTTATTTTACTTTTATAATTATTTTTAAATATATATACCATTTTATTTTACTTTTGAGAGGCATGCAGAAGTTTTACTAGCAATGAACTGATTTCGTACGATTATTCCATAGATCATTTTTTCCCAATAGACAGATATTTTCATAAAACAGACAAACAAGATATACTAATTTCTTTAAAAATGAATTTAAGAAAAGATGTATAAGCAAACAAAAAGAATGTGCTTGAAAAAATCCACTGTACATAATATCAATTTAATAGTGACTTAAAGCTTTCTGAGAGCATATAAAGTAAAAAAAAAATCTATAAACAATAATTGTAGCAAAATTTGGATTTTTCATTTATTTTATTTTGTAATTCTTTTATATATATATATATATATTATTTTATTTTACTTTTGAGAGGCATGCACAATTTTTACTAGCAATGAACTGATTTCATCCGATTATTCAACAGACGGTTATTTTCACAAAACAGATAAATAAGATATACTAATTTCTTGAGTGAATTTAAGAAAAGATATATAGGAAGCAAAAATAATGATACTGCTTGAACAAATCCACGGTATATAATATGAATAGAGACTTATAGCTTTATAAGAGCACATAAAGTCGAACAAACTATAAATAATAATTGTAGCAAAATTTAGATTTTTTATTCATTTTACTTTTGAAATTTTTTCTTACTTTACTTTATTTTACTTTTGACAGACATACAAAAATTTTACTAGCAAGGAACTAATTTCACCTTATAATTCCATAGATTATGTTTTCAATAGATAGGTATTTTCACAAAACAGGTAAACAAGATATACTAATTTCATTAAGAATGAATTTAACAAAAGATGTATAGCAAGCAAAGAGAATGATATAGTTTGAACAAATCCACTGTACATAAAATCAATTTAATAGTGACTTGCAGCTTTATAAGAGCTACAAAGTCGAACAAATTATAAATAATAATTGTAGCAAAATTTAGATTTATTATTTATTTTACTTTTGTAATTCTTTTTTTTTTTAATATGTACTTTATTTGACTTTTGAGGGCATGCCGAATTTTCCCTACCAATGAACTGATTTTATCTGATTATTCCATAGGTCATTATTTCAATAAACGGATATTTTTACAAAAAGGTAAACAAGAAATACTAATTTCTTTAAGAATGAATTTAAGAAACTATGTATAACAAGCAAAAACAATGACATTGCTTGAAAAAATCCACTGTACATAATATAAATTTAACAGTGACTTACAGCTTTGAGACTGTATTTAAATAACGTTATCAACTTTTTGGTAATTTTGGACCCCTCACCCCCTTTCGATATCATACATTATGATCCTTCGAACACCCCTATTCTTCCGTAATTATATCGTTATCAATGTCTAAAAATTCTTTTGATTTTTGGAATGATTTTCTTTTGTTTGGAATGATATACAAATATGGTTACATTTATTTTTCGAATTCTGTACTCATTCAAATAAAGAGAAGTCAACAAAATATCACTTTATACATGAAATAATTTTATATCAAATAACACTTAAAAGAAATAGTTACTATATAAAAGTATTTAATAATAGCTTTTTGTTACATAATGCATTCAACAATAATAATGTCTTCTTGCACTTGCTCCCGCACGGGAGGTAGGGAGCAGACAGAATTTCTTATCAACAAAACAGGTGGGCAACATTCTTTCTCTGTTATTTACTAGCAAACACAAGTATCATTTTAAACATACTTGGCATGTGGTTTCTCGAACAGCGGATTATAGATGCATACACATCTGACAGAAGAATAGGAATGCCAAGCGTTGGGGTATTCCATATTTTGGAATTAAGTAATTTTATAACCATTTTATGATTTTAATAATAACTTTGTATTTTCGTAAAAATACATAACAGACTAAAAAAGGATAACATATTGTTTTGATGTAAAGACCAAGTAAAATGACAAAATACAAATAAAAAGAGAAAATTTTGTTGGATCAAAAATGAAAACGATATCAAAAGACAAATCCCTCCCTCCCCCTAAAGATATCCTACGATATCATGTGCCGGACAACCCCCCCTCCCCTCCTCCGCTCTAACACGATAACGTTATATATGCATAGCCCCTTTCTAAGAGCAGATAAAGTAAAAAAAAAAAAAAAAAAAAAAAAAAGAACTATAAATAATAATTGCAGCAAAATTTAGATTTTTCATTTATTTTACTTTTGTAATTCTTTTTTTTTTATATGTTATGTTATTTTACTTTTGTAATTAATTTTTTTATATGTTATGTTATTTTACTTTTGAGAAGCATGCAGAATTTTTACTAGCAATGAACTGATTTCATCTGATTATTCCATAGATAATTTTTTCTATAGTATAGACAGATATTTTCACAAAACAGATAAACAAGAGATATTAATTTCTTTAAGAATGAATTTAAGAAAAATATATAGAAAGCAAAAAGAATGATACTGTTTTAGCAAATCCACTGTACATAATATTAATAATGACTTACAGCTTTATAAGAGCATATAAAGTCGAACAAACAATAAATAATAATTGTAGCAAAATTTAGATTTTTCATTCATTTAACTTTTGAAACTCTTTTTTTTTTTTTTTTTTTTTTTTTTTTTACTGATTTTACCTTATTATTCCATAGATAATATTTTAATAGATGGCTATTTTCACAAAACATATAAATAAGATATACTAATTTCTTTGAGAATGAATTTAAGAAAAGATATATGAGTAAAGAGAATGATAGCGTTTGAACAAATCCACTGTACATAATCTGGAGCGATTCCACTCGACTTTCCGAACACTTTACAGAATACTACACGTTTAAATCTGTATTATAAATATATATAAAAAACATTTTCGTGAGTACCGCTGACATCATATTGATGTTGGAACACCTAAGCAATAAATTTAGCTTGTACTGCTTTTATTTATTTATTTATTTTTCTTTTATGCGTTGCAGAATTTCGAATTTCCATCGGAAGGGATAAGAAAAAAATTATTTCAAAGACAATTTTTTTTCTTTTTTTTTAATATTAACGTTCATTTCGTTAATTAGCAGAAATATGTAAAAAATATAGGTCAACTCTCTAACTCTCGATAATCCGAGATAAGTAAGCAAAACACCTAGTCAAATAATAACTGGTATAATGGCATATTTACTAATAATGCACCTTTGTAACGGTTAATAAATCACGTTAAATATAAATTCTTGTCTGGAAAACTGGAGAAATCGATAATATTTTTAAAGAATGTTAGGAGTTAAAAGAAATTAAATCGCATAATTCCATTACAACATAATCCATATTTAACGGTTATCAAGTTAACTTGATAATTTCATATGAATACTCTTATATTCAACTATACACTGTTAAATGTAAATTATACTACATTTTCTTAAGAAAGAAAAATGAAAAATTTTATTTAATTAATTTTGATAATATGGGAGATGGATTTCAGTCTAGAGGTAATCATTCCAATTCATCGAAAATCTTATAGCATTTATGAGTTAGTATGTTTTACGCCGTTAAATATTACAACAGTTATTTTTCACATTACAAAGTACATAAAAATAATAATAAATCATTAGAAAATTTTCTGTGACAGTTTGTTCACATTTTGTAGACTGCGTGTGAAAATAATTAGAGTTATAAATAATTTATAAATAAATTATTATAATATAAGCTACCTAGTAAGCTATATTGCAATAAAACCACATCAACAGTTAATGGTCAAATAATAACAGTCATAAAAAACAATTAATGCTTATATCAAATATAATAAAGGTTTCACTTACCAATGCAGTACCTTTAATCACGGCGTTTTTGTGAGCCAGATTCACAAGAAATAAAACAATCTAAATTAGAATTTAAGCATAATTTCTGCAATTACCTGGTCAACTTAGCGAACCAAGGTCGTGCTTAGCATGGCGAAATTCATCAATTACAACCTTCAGACCAAACAAGGACTAGTATTAATTTTAATAAGCTATCGATCAAGCATAGTTTAATATTACTTAACAACGTAAAAGTAATTATAACAATTAACGATCCATAACTAATAAAAGCACACCAAATGAAAAATCGGAATAATTACACAAGTTAATTGCAAATTAAACAATTAAATATATATATATATATATATAAATAACAGACATTTTTGTGTGAAAAGAATATAAGAATTTTTTTAAGTTATGAAGATGCAACTGATGATGCATTTAAAACAAACACATATTTTCCATACCTAAGGCAAAATATACCTAAGGATCATGCAAAGATTGAGATCCTTTATATTAATTTCGGTAAAAACTTTTCTTTTTCAAGATGATGCATAAAATTATGTTTTTTAGCAAAATCGGAATGTGACAGAAATGTAATAAACTAAAGTAGAATTCCGCAGACGACTTATTGAATTATTACATCATCACTGTGTCCCGTGACGTCATAATATTGATTCAAGAGGGAAGAAATTCAAGGGCACTGGATTAGTAGGACGTCGAAGGGAAGATAGTAAAATGCATGCAGTCTCTAAAAAAAGGCCCAACAAATCGTTTCCGACGCGACGGCTTTAGTCTCTTGAAATCAATTTCTTAACTAAACTGTATACAAGGAAAAAAATCAAGCGTCAAGCATAGATTATGTATGAAACCCTTTCCAACACATTCAGACTATTGTAACAAAACTTCGCCATTTAATAAGGTGGAAGATAATATTTAAATAAGCAATTTGAAAAATGCATAAAATATTTGAAAACCCAATTTCAGCAATTACCATCTATAGAAAAATATTCAAATTCATTTGTAAAGATTGCAAGCTTTGTATCTACCCTATTAAAATCCGTACGGTACGCGTATCTATGTAACTTCAAAAACTCGGAAAACAGGGCGCAGGGCTACGTAATTTGGCACACGGGCTGCTGGTAGGGGGCCCATAAACGATTGGGGCAAAAAATTCGAAAATTTTAAATATATATATATATATATATATATATATATATATATATATATTAGGGATGCACCGAATAGTGATTTTGGCCGAATACCGAATACCGAATATTCGGCTAGCCGAATAGTAACTGCTAGGCTGAATACCGAATATTCGGCCTGCCGAATAGTAACTATTCGGCCGAATACCGAATCAAAGTTTAAAAGTTTAAAAGCACTAAAATGTTACATTTTAAAACAATTTTACATATTATTTAAAACAGAAACTTTTATTCTAATAAACAAGATCTTTTGTCATGTAAACTTTATGCTGAAAAAAATCTGCTTTGAGTTATTTAAGAAGAGAATAGTTACAAAACTTTTTTAATTAAAAAATGTTTAAATTTTATGGCTTCTTCTGAGAATTAAAACAGATGAATAAAATTTTCTTGAATTCTAAAAGAAACATTTTAAAATCAAAGAGAAATTGTGAAAAAATTGGAAGAAAAATTGTACAGGATCATATATTATTTGTTTGTCAGGAAGAGACTAAAGTAAAAGTAAATAAATAATACAATCTATTCAAATTTTATATGGTGGCAACTTAGCGAGAATAACCATTCTACTCCCTTTGATTAAGCAAGGAAGTTTTTAAATGCATCCTAGATCGGTGTCTGAAGTGGGCAATCATTTTCAGAGATTGTAAACGTTGTTCTGAAATCTTAGCAAAAAACAGATTATTTACTGGATAATGTTCAGCAACTTGCCTTTGTACATAATTATTTCCTCTGAAAATCCTCGTGATTGGTTAATTTTCTTAAATAATACTTAATAAACAGCAAATAAATAATGTAAAAACATTCTCTTTTATTTAAATAAGATTTTGTTTCTAATTATTCTGAATATCTTTACAAGTTGACTCTTAAATGTAGAAGTTGTATAAGGTTTTTAAAAATATGTTTAAAAAGTTTTCTTTAAGTATTATTTTGATATTCGGCCGAACCGAATATTCGACATACCGAATAGTTTGCTATTCGGCCAAGCCGAATATTCGGCATACCGAATAGTTTGCTATTCGGCCAAACCGAATATTTGATAACATGGCCGAAAAGGCGGAATACCGAATAGATACCGAATATTCGGTGCATCCCTAATATATCTGGGAGCACGGCAGTGCGTCCGCCAAGTTCGCACAAGCCGTAAGCTACCTTTTCCTGAACCATTTCGGCATACTTTTCACCCCCTCATAACTCCGGTTTAGAGAGAGATATAGAAATTTTTCTTTTATACACATGTTCGTATGGTCAAACTGAACTAAGGTTCCACGATTTCATGTTTCTATATTTAGTAGTTTTCGAAATATTAAATTCCGAAAAAGCGCTTTTTTGTCACTGACTCACTTCGCATCATTAAATAACTAAGGTACTTCTAAAAGTCGTAGAATCATGAAATTTCACAAGTAAGTCGGGTTTGTAGCACAATTAACCAGAAAAATCTGAAAACACAGAATTTCCGCCTCTAAACCCTTCAAACAGGGGGTGTTCATTTGGCCGTAAACAGTTCCTACGCATTCAATTGTGCCAATGTTGGTCGCCAAAACTCGATTACAGAGCTTTGAAGGCGGTCACGTGATTTCAAGCAGAATAACATTTTATATATATGCTTTTCCAAAGATGTTTGTTAAATAGAAAAAAAATGAATATACCTAAAAATTTAAATCAGTATAGGTTATGATATATTTACGATATTAAAACAATAAAACATTTAACAAAATATAACCGCAATTCGGTACGTTTCCGATATAGTAGCCTTGGCGAAATACAGAAAATAGCCTTGACGAGAAAAGAAATTTGATAATAACGTATTTTCTGGCAACCTATTTACTGTGTCATATACGCAAGCAATTTTTTCCATCTGTATACAATTTATTTAATGTAAGGAACCGGTTTATTTATTTTTATATACCAACATAAATAATCTGTATATAAAAAATAATATTTTATACATGTATAAATAAAATGTTTATATGTATATAAATGCATATAAATAACATAAAAGTTCATCAGGTTTGTTTTCGTAGTTGTTTATATCATTTGGCAACATATCTCAGTTTCTGAAGTCCGAATTGCGCCAAGATTTTTAAAAAATGCCAAGGTCCCTATAGTGGAAAAATATCCTAATTCCATATGAAAGTTTAAAAATCTCCTTTTAATTAAATGAAATGTGTAACTAATAAACTATCTTTAACGATGTGCGACAGATGCGGCGTCCGAAGTCCTCTGCTAATGTTATTATATTGTATTATTAGCCTACTTGCTGTTAATTTATTGTTAATTTTAAATCTGTAAAAGAAAGATTATAGTTATAGATAAGATATGTTGGTCGCCAAAACTCGATTACAGAAAATTAGCCTGAGTTCTAAAGGTGTTACATGATTTCAAGCTGAATGAATTTTTATATGCTTTTACAAAAATCTTAATAAGGCAAATCTTTCAGTTTATGACATCTTTCTATCTTTTACTTCCTTAAAACAAATTTTATTAAAGACCGGGAGGCGTCTGCACTGATCATCATCTCATCGAGTTGACGGCTGAAATTTTAGGATTAGTTAAATATCGATTAGCGTATTGAAATGTAACTGGTCTGCCAAGTCATATCTTTGTGGAAACCACCTACAGACCCGATTTTACCGGTTAATTGGTGGATTTTCCAATGTGTTTTCCTGCACCCATTCCTCCATGTTTCCAAACTTTTGGATTCAGGAAAATACAATAGTAAACCTATCAGTTAACCACTAAAATTAGGTCTTCAGGTGGTTTCTACCAAGATATGACTTAACAGACCAGTTGCATTTAAATATGCTAATCTAGTTTTAACTAATCCTAAAATTTCAGCTGTAAACTCGATGAGGTGATGGTGTGTACAGACGTCTATTATAAATGTCGGTATTCTAATCTCAATAGCACTCTGGTCAATCTCGCAATTATCCCTACTATTTATGAAACACTATTCCTTTAAGTGCGTTTTAGTGATGTTAATGAACTTATGCATATGCATCATACATATTATACATATGCATATAATACGTAATACATTTGCATCATACATATTATAGGTATGTGTATAATACATAATACATATGCATCATTATGACGTCAGAATAAACAAAACATTTCTTTGTCGCCAAATTTGAGAATTGACATGATATATTACCAAATTTGGCGAAACTTTGCTAAATGTCGCCAAGCTTGGCGAATATTTGCCGCTAGTGGCTATTTTTCAATGAGTTAATTATTAATGCGAGCCATCTATTTTTATTTTTCCGCATATCATCTGAATAGTTAAATGATATAACGTACTAATATTTCCAAAGTGCTAATAGTTTCGTCACTGCCCAAAACCTCTGCTATTGTTATTATATTGTACTGTTATTATACTTACTGTGACTATGTTGTTAACCTTTACACCGCTAAAACTTCTGTATTATATAAAAAGAATTTACGGAAACTATTAAAGCATTGAAACTGCCTGTTCTCCTTATGATCATTATAATTCTATAATATGTAACCTGATAATCAATATGTACGTTAGAATGAATCTTCTATAATCCGGTTCCTCGCATTTTAGTTTTCAGGTTTCGAGTAAAATTAGCTAAAATCTTAAAACCATGGATGGCTCATTGACTAATTCTTCAATACGATCAGATGAGAAGAATGACAGATTTTTAAATGGATCATGGCAGTGAGCCGGTAGACGTTCTATTCTTCCGTAATCGAATCTATTGAAAAGGTTAACGTGAAACAAAAAGATATTAGCATCAATATGGTTTAATGCAAATACAGATATTGTCAAAGGATTTCATAAGAACCATTTCACTTGTACTCAGTCGTATCAGTTAAAATACAACAATTGGCAGTGAGCCCAATTAGAAAAGATTACTTAATAGGATAAAAATTTCCGCATTAGAGAACGAATCGTAACTGCTAAGGAAGCATGCATAAGTGAGTTAAGAGATATTTGTCACGAAAGATGAAATACATGACAACACAAAATATGTGATGTGCTTCCATGATCGTAAAGAGTTCTTGATTTCTCTATCAAAAGCTTCCGAATTGGCGAAAGAATGGGCAGTAAATTAAATTATGAATCACAGTAACATGATGCAACGTTTAACATGGAAGTAATACGGTAAATACTGCTTGCTAGAGGCGGCTAGTACTTTAATATAAAAAGAAATAAAGACTATAAATTTGTAAAGCTCAATAAAATAAATTTAGGTATTCTTATGTTAGCTTAAACTTGAAAAAACATACAAAAAGTAGTGATATCCCAACAAAAAGTTTTCGGTAACAAAAAAAAAAAAAAAAAAAGCGCCAAGTTCTCCTTAATGTTTCGGCCAGAAAAAGTAGTGATATCTGATGTTCGCACAAGTTAAAAGCCAAACATCCCAAATCTTTCATTGAAAATGGCTTCCTGCGACTTGGCCGTTAATGCCTTCGTGAGAGTTTTTCAATTTTTAAAATATGTACAAATGAGCTACATGCCAACTACATTTTTTGATTATTTTAGGCATTTTGTGACACAGAATACAGAAATAAAATACACATTTGAAAAAAGCATTTATACAACTTCAGTCTATTTAAATGCTTAGAAGTTAAAAATAACAAAATACTTGTATTCAGGAGATAATATCCCTAATTGCTAAAACATAATTAATATCAACTTTTAACAGTTTCTAAATCGAATACCTCTTAATGTTTGCAAACAAACTATAATAAATGTTCAAACGAAAAAAATCTCTTTCGTCAATACACAAGATTTCAATATTATACAATGAAATATAATGTAACATATTGTGAGATATGAAGTAAGTAAATTTTGTTTTATTTCTTGGGTTTTACGTTAATGACTTTAGCTTTAGACCGTACAAAATGGCAATTAAACCGCAAGTGAACTAAATGATCTGTAATCAAAACTAATGTTTGTTGAAACTGAACGGTAGTTATCAGAAATCTTTTACTTATAATGCCTTTATGTGAATTTGCCTCTTTGCATTCTAATATTACTTTTAATATTTAAATAATTCATAAATGCGTAATTTCTAATCATTAATTTTGAAATGCTGTAGAAGGCATTAACGGCCAAGTCGCAGGAATCCATTTTCAATGAAAGATTTGGGATGTTTGGCTTTTAACTTGTGCGAACATCAGATATCACTACTTTTTCTGGCCGAAACATTAAGGAGAACTTGGCGCTTTTTTTTTTTACCGAAAACTTTTTGTTGGGATATATATATATATATTATGTTTTTGAGGAATTTTTGCTTTTTTTATGTTTAACCCATAATCGCGCGAGTTCTAACCTGTTCTAAATGTTTACTACAATGTAAGATATACATATTACGTACGCCACGCTGCAATACTAAGAAGCTGTAGTGGGTATTACGATAATTCTTTTACCTCGCACACAAATAATTAGAGATTATTTAATTGCGCTTAATTATTACCTTTTTAAAAAAAAATAAAGAAAAACATTTTATCACAAACATCAACAAAACTTTTTATTCTATTTGTTCCCTTATTCCAAATATATCGTTTTATCGTCTGCTGCCATAGCAACATGATAAATTAAATTTCATTTAACAAAATGCACAGTAGTAGAAAAATATGAACTTTAGTTTGGTTGTACTGACTTTTATTTTTAATTTTGGTTTTAGAATTAAATGCATGAACTCCCATGCGTAGAACGGGTTAAACATCTAGTATATATGTATATATATATATACAACCTTATTCTGGCATTTTTAATGGTACTCTCTTTATCAAGTAATAGGTAATTCTAGCTTGGTAATTATTATAACTTGGTTTTAGCTGTTCAATTTCACTTTGTTCATTTTAATTCTCTTAATACATGTATTCATAGCTGCAATAGCGCATTTTTCATGTATTATCTCCATTAGTCTTCAATTTGTTTTTCATCTTGTAGATTATGTACCATTATTGCTATCTCATTCACTTGAAATCCAAATGTATTTACTTTAGCATTAATCTTTCAGTTCACAATATTTAAATGTTTGTTTGTTGTCCCTCCCATCTAAACATTCCTTTTATTTTTTAATTTTTTTTTTTTTTTTTTTTTTTTTGGACTTAAGATGGCAACTCTAAACATTATTGTTATTAATCCAGTTCCAATTTATTAATCCAGATCCAATCTATTTTCTGTAATGTTTGCGTTATAAGGAGCTAAATTTTGTCATTTTAGGCTTAATGCAGACAAAATTGGATGAAACAACGCATCTTCTATGAATGAACTCACAAGCTCCTCTGATGATTCTGTGAGTCATTCATAGTTTCTTATTTTACATACTGGTTTCATACGTTCATTTCTAAATCATCTTTAGAACTTTATCAATTTCTTCATATATTTGTGATTTCAAATTTATTATTAATATATATATATATATATATATATATATATATATATATATATATATATATATACGATTTATGCGTACAAAACATGTCAAGCAGGAGCTTTTTTCTTACCAATTTTCAGATGTTTTTCTGATCTACTATTTGTTTCAGTGTTTCGTTTATGCTCTGCGTTGCACAGTCAGAATCGGAGAAAGTGATGGTGGTGACCTAGCACCAGGCACCAAGCCGGAAAAGCGTTTAATTAGTGGTGCAAGTTGTTACTATTCATGCATTGGGGATTGATGAAATGTAAAATAAATTTTTAGCACCACACATCTAACAGAGTCTCCTATAGCTAGAGAGGGAAGATGCGCACGTCTCAAAAGAAACGATTGAGGACGTTTTTAGTGAATGTTGTTCTATTTTAGAGACACGAAATTGAATTCTTGAATAAGACAAATGAATGAAGACGCTGCCATTTAAAACCATATGCTATTTAATTAACTGGGTCTTTTCGGTAACATATTAATGGAATATTAGGTTCCAACATAGTAACAGTGTTTTTTATCCTAATACATTAAATAATGCCCATCCCTAATTTAAAGGAAGAACTCGTGAAAATATAATTTAATAAATTTACTTAATAAATTATAATTAAATTATAATAATTTTATATTTTGCTTAGGAAAAAAACATTACTTAACTTCGAATTGTCATCTTTAATCTTTCACTCCTTCCTCGCATCTGTCTCCCCGCATACACGTACTAAGGGGGAAAATTGCATGTGTTATTTTACTCAAAAAGTTTTGAGCCCAACCAATATCTTTCAAAAGTTGGCGCTACTGTATATACTTCATAGTATGATAAAATTAATTTCAATTAGGAAACGCATAACACAGTTTAAAATTCTTCTTCGGCAACTCCCACCAATAAACAGAAATTAATTATTTTGTGTAACCCTGCATATTAGCCCCCGGTATGCTATTTCTTTCTCCCAGCAAATAAAGTGTCGTCGACAAAAAAATAACGTCCCGTTGTATAAGCCAGCCGTAAAACAAAGCAGATGTATCATTGTACTCTTAAATACTCTACTGCATTTTTTTAAACTTCTAAGCATCGCACATTTTCAATTTTTATATAGTCGTATTGGGGGGGAAAAGTACTTTTAAATGGAATTTGTTTGAAAACTGCATCTCCATTTATTTTTCAGATATTAATTTTTTTTTATTTATTTATTTATTTATTTGTCGTTTTTAGCGTCATTTGTTTAATTTTGGCAGCTCAAGTACTCCATTTCTGTAGAAAGTAAAGGAAAAATAGTTGGAAAATAGCAATTATATCTTTCTGTTGCCATTTTCCCATAAAAACTATAAAAAATGTACTTAAAATACGTGCTATTTTGCAAAAATATAAATGAATGATTTCTGATAAAACAGGGAGCTAGCTATTAGAAACTAAATTTAATTTTAAGTATCTAAGTTAATATTACAAACAAATGAAAGCATATGAATCATTAGATAGCCGATTTGTCGAGTTTCTTGGATGACGATTTCTCTTTTATTGGATTTGTGTATTATTCAGAGTTAGTGACGTCACATGCGTACTTTACTGTAGATGATGTTTAATACTGGATAGCAAATGAGAAATTCTTCAGCGGATGTGGATACCATCCTTTTATATAAAATAAAAGCATGTGTTTTAAGTCTTAAAACTGAAATATGTTTTATACTATTTATATATATATATACATATAATTTTTTTTTTTCATCGGGGCGACACTAAATTCTGAAAAATCAGAATTCCTGTTTTCTAGTTATCTATATAATTAATAATACACAACAAGTAATCTAAAAAAAAAAAAATAGTTAAATTCAAAAACGCATACCACAACTGAAAACGCACTGCCGCAGTAATTATTGCTCATAGACAGTAGCTGTAACCGAATTATTTTGTGTGTCCCTATAAATGAACGATAAATGCCATGCACACCATATTTGCCACAGTAAGCATCCTGTAATATACCTCAGTGATGTGTATCAATTTCAATATATTTGAAATAGTGTAACATTGTTAAAATACATTGCAAACGAGTTACCCCCATTGACTAGTATGTAACGGAATTCTTTTGAGTATCCCAGCCACAAACTTAATTCCAATACTGAACATGCCACAGTAATCCGAAATAATATATCGATTACATGGCAATCCGAGTATATTTGCGGGAGTTAGAGCAGACAGACTTCAGACAGACAGACATCAGACAGACAGACAAACCCAATTAACCATGTTGAAAACTGTTGACAAATACAGCAGAACCTCGATTATCCGAAGTAATTGTGACCAACCTTCTTTCAGAAAATCGAATTGTCGGATAATCGAGAATGCTTCAATTTTAAGAATAATGAAAAATAAATGCAATATTTCTTATTATGGTAACAAGGGCTAAACAAAAATAAAGCAATAGTAAAATAGAAACAAGAACAAAATACCTGAATTTTAATTTTGAAATTAAGTACCTTTTACATATATCATCACAAGGGTTTGAAAAAATGTTTTGTTTGTCGCAGCTTCGATTGCCTTTGCTTTGTAGCTCTATCACGGAATTTTTTAATATTATTAGTTCACCAGTATCACAGTCTTTCGGCATCTCTAGCCATGCCAAACCTTTTGAAAAACATTCAAAAGCTCCAGAATTGCTAATTTGTTTGTTTTCTTCGTTCCACTCCGCAGCTTATGGGAACTCACGTTGAATTCGAAGGAAATCTAAGAAAAAGGATCGAAAATATTTATATGTACTCGTAGTTCAGTAAGAACCGCTTGCACACAAGGAATACAATAGTTAAAAAAAAAAAAAAAAAAAAAAAGGTTTCAAAATGGATTTTACACACAAGAAATGTGATAGTAATTAAAAAAAAGGGGGGGGGGGGTTCGGTTAACCGAGAGTTTCGGATAAAAGAGGTTCTACCGTACAAAGCAATAAGGTTTCTTTTTTATGGATTCCTCCTCTCGTCACAGATATTTTATAATATTTGAGGGAACGATTTCAAAGTAAAGAAAAATAATACGGAGAATAAACAGTCCAATATATTTATAAATTTAATAATTTAGAATCAACAGCAAAGATTTAAAGGAATCTAGTAATACTTCTGGAAGCCCAGTTGTGTAGTGGTCAGAGCATTTGACTACCACGCTGCTGGTCGAGAGTTCGACTTCCGGCAGGGCAAGATTCACTCAGCCTTTCATTCCTTCGGTGTAGATAAAATTAGTACCAAGCTTCCTTGGAAACTAAACACCGAGGGTCCCGCGTTAGACTGAAAACCTGACCGGGACATATGCTGTATAGCACCTCGGGGGCCAGGGCCACGGCAAAAAAAAACAGGAATGAGCATTGTAGGCCCAGATACTTCATGGATTGTATAGCCACAGAGTTTAGTTAGTAATACTTCTATAGATTTTAGCCATATAATAGCAGGTTTTGCACACAAAGAATTTTTATTTTTTCAATTATCTATAACATGTTTCTTTATTCCTTGTCGTTATTTACTGTAATATTCTTTTATAAGTGCGCTTACAAAAATTAATACTCATCGAAACTGACGTCAAATCCAACCAGGTTACTTCCCGACAAGTCATCTTTCTTCATAAGTAACGTGAGATTTGCGGTTTTTCTCACTAAGATACCAAGAAATCGAATTTTCCATTTTCCGTATAAGGACAAATTATATTTCAGAAAATAATGTTAAAGTTTATATTTTAAGACGAATTTAGGAAGCGACAATCATGGGTTATCGGGATTTTTCCACCGTGGAAAAAATCGCTGCGGACAAAATGTAATTTTGTCCACTCTGTCCACTTCTGGTGAATTGCAAGTTGTACGTTAAAACACAGAATTTAAGAAATGAATAAATTATCTTGTTTCTTTCACTGATGAAGATTTTTTTTTTTTTTTTTTTTTTGTCAAAAATGCACATATGTAAACAACAATACATGCATTACTTTACTGAATTATTGGTTCCTGCCGAGAAAAACCTGTCGCTTTTAAATAATGGTATCAACAATAACGCACCCTTTAAAATGTTTCTAGTCCTTTTTTTTTTTTTTTTTTTTTTCTTTGGTAAAAATATTTTAATCGTCCTATACACTGTTAGAAAAAAAAAGAAAGAAAAAAATCCAGGGACATTAATGAGAAACAATAAGCACACAGTTGACAAAAATTTTGAACGAACGTTTCTAAAAAATATCAATAAAATTTCTAGGAAGCTCCATTCATACATTTTTGTTATCAACAGGACTATTTTTTAATTGAAAACTACATTTTTTTATGTAACTGCCTTTGAACAACCCCATTGTTGCTCATTAATTTAAAAAAAGTTCTGATTTTTTTTTTTTCTCCACAATGTAGAATTCTTATGCAGAGTGTTTGGATATTTATGCATAACTGAATTCATGTTTTATAAAACTAATTAATTATATAAAAATATACAATAGAATAAAGATGTGAGATTAAGTTAATGAAGCTATCCATGTCAAAAGATAATAACAGCAAAATGATACTCGAAAGATAATCCTAACGCACTTTTATAATTAAAAAGAAAAAGAATGTATAATGCTCTGATTATGACAAAGTATAATCAGAGTAAGTACACGAATAAAATAACCTTATTTTATTCGTGTTCCGTCTTACATTGATTTTCTTGTTAAATCATGACATTCAGGAACTAATACGTATCTGAATTGACGGTCAGAACTGTAAATGTGATTATGCATATCAAAACAAATAATATTTGTATAGAAAACAAAAGTTAGAATGTACTTATTTTTAATGAAAAATTCAAGTTACAGAATTGCCAAAATTCTGCTTTCTTCTTTTTCCCTTAGTCCAACAAAAATGTTCTGAACCAGAAATTTTACTTAAAGGAAATCACACAAGCATAGATTTCAGTATTGTGAAGATCAGGAGTAAACTAGCAAAATGTCAGTAGTTTTGGACACTTTTCAGGAGTAAAAAATTAGCGTTTCAGGAGTCATTTCAGGAGTTGTACAAAATTTTCTTTTAAATTTTATTTTTAAATACTTTTTTACATTTTCTGAATCCCCGCGCCCCTTACAGCTTTTGTAACCACAAAAAGGGGTATAAAAATAGAATTAAAATAAAGATTACTTAATTTACTTTTAATTATAAATGATTTTTTAAAATAAATTTATAAAAATATAATTCTTTTTTTTTTTTAAATCCTACAGAGCAAAGAATTCGTGATAGATATAATTTTGTGAAATTAGGTGACCGATTGACAAACTATGCGATTTTTTTCCGTAACCGCTTGACAAAATTCGCGATTTTTTGCCGCGGATGAATGACGAAATTCGTAATTTTTAGTGCGAATGACTGACGAAATTCGCGAATATTTGTGCCAAAGATGACTGATAACTTCACGCTTTTTTGCAGCGAGTAGTCTTGAAAATTACCGATTTTTATCAAAGACCAATTGACAAATTTCGCGATTATTTGCAGCGAATAATTGACGAAATTCGCGATTTTTATCAGCAAACAATTGAAGAATTTCACGATTATTTGCAACGAGTAATTGACAAAATTCGTGATTTTTACCTGGAACCAATTGACAAATTTCGCGATTATTTGCAGCGACTGGTGGACAAAATTTGCAATCGATAGTAAATGGTTACTTTAGATATAGTAATAAATAAAATACCAATAAACCGATAACTGTATCGAGACAGAAAAACTAAATAGGATAAACATGCTTCTACGGTGAAACAATTTTAAAAATAAGAGAAGAAATAGTACAATAAATAGAGAAAACAAAACACATTTTCTCTGAAGAGGAGAACAATAATTCTTGATTACGTAGTCCTGTACTGAAATGGCTGTGAACAAAGGTATTGTTTAATTAAGTTTATTTGTTTTATCAGATTGTTGGGCATGTTCAACAGAGAAATGTGCTGTATTAGAAAAAGCCTATTAAAACATCTATTTATCGTTTCTCGAGGAGCTACCGCAATAAAAGTGAGGATTAACGGAGAAACCGCTCTCCTTTTATATTTTCTCTTTCATTCTTCTTTCATAAATATAAACTGTATTAAACAGATAAACGCTATATAAAAACATGAAACTCACACAGCTTTTACATAGTTCTAACACTCAAGGGCGGACCCAGCCCTCTTTTTAGAGTGGGGTTACGGATCACTTTTTTAGAAGGGCAGGGGTACATCTCCTCATAAGAAATTTTTATATTGAAAGCTATTCCCAAATTTAATCTTACTACTTTCCTGATACTTTCGCGATGTCATTTTGACATTTTCATTCGTAAATACAAAAATGTTTCATTAATATTAATAAAAATGTAATATTTATAGATTTTATTCAGATACCAAGAAATTAAAGAATTTTCCATTTTGTTATAAAGGCAAAGAATCATTCAGAAAATGTGGTTGAAGATAAGATTTTTAACCATTTTTTAGGACTTGACAGCCACAGAAATGTCATGAGGGAGCAACTGGCTGTCGCGTTTGGAAATTCAGTTTAAAAAACCAAATTTTACGGAATTTATTGAAAGATTCTTTGCTTTCCTTTAAAAAAAAAAAATAGAAAACGCTATTTAACCACATGCAGAGTCCTACTGGCTCACCGGGCAGTCAGGCATCAAACAGTTTCTCAATGATTAAAAATGACTTCACGAACGTGTCAGATATTACCTAATTTGGATTTGAGTGGAGCTTTAAAGAATCAGAAAGATTTAGGGTGAATAAGAAAAAAAAAATCAAAGAATTTGATATATATTTCCTGTTTTAAACTATCTTCAAAAATATTTTTGTTGTTCAGAAGACGGTCATGACCCTCCGTGACCTACCCCTTGGATTCGCCGTCACTAACAATAAGAAAAATACTAATAAAGTAATTAATTTTATAAATAATAAATTAATTTAATAAAAAATCTTTTGTTGAATTGAAAACAATTAGTTACTTTTCGTTTGAGCATATTTTTTTCTGTCTATAATATCAATAATATTTTGGCATTTAATTTTTCATAATGAAGTTATTTTTTATTTTTAATAATTGAGTAAGAATCCATTGGGGGGGGGGGGATACAATGGAAGCTGTGATAACTTTAAGTGCTTCAAATTAATAGGCTTGTGTTTGAATTCGACTAGGATTTATATCTAAGACTAAATATCGCATCTACATTACAATAAAATTCACTTTTGATAGAAATTGTTGAAATTAAAGTGTGAAAAAACCCATTTATATTCGACGTTTTTTAACACTTTCCAACAAAGTTGAGAGGTGTTTATGCATTCGGTTTGTCTGTCCGTCTGTACGCGCTCTAACTCCCGTAAATATACTCGGATCGTTCTGAAATTTTTGGATGTTAGTGACCTCTATCATAGCACGAACCCTATTGCAAATGAAGTTTGTAGCATGTTTAGTTCATTTACAGGGGCAGTCAAAATTTTTCCGTTACATTACGGCCTATGGAAAAAAATCGTTTAAAATGATTTTTAATGATGTTACATGCTTTCAAACATAATAAAATTTATATGCGTTTATCAAGTGCACTAATATATGTATTCCGTAGAATATGCGCTGCAAAAAATAAATATTATTCATTTACAGGGCCACACAAAAGAATTCCGTTACATAATGATATACGGGTGGAGGGGATTTTTTCCGGCGTATTTTAATTATGTTAAATTATTTCATGTATAATGGAATTGATATACGTCGCTGAGGTTTACTATAACTTATTTCATGTATAATACGAAGTGCATAGCATTTACAGGGACACACAAAAGATTTCAGATACTATATTGTATCCGAAGTATTGTACGGTAGCGATGATTGCTGGAAATGCATTTTTAATTATGTTATGCGCTTTTATGTTTCACTATATTTATGCATTGTATATGATGTGTATAAATACCTGTAATTCATATACAGGGCTACACAAAAGAATTCGTAATGGTTACTGGGTATGATTGTAAATTGTTTAAAGGTGGTTTTTAAATGAGTTATGCATTTTTACGCTGAACTGCATTTTTTTTACTAAGAAATGTTTGTAGATAAAATTATAAAACATAGATAAAATGATATACAGGGTCACGCAAAGAATTGGATACATGGCCGTCTATAAATGATAATATCTGAAAATGTGATTCCAGTTGTTTTAAGAGTGTTTTACTTTGAATTAAACTTTAGCTAAATAGTGGCATGTAATAAAAGTTCTAGGTTAACTACATGGTTATACAAAAGTATACAAGTATGTTTCCATCTATTAGTATACATTACTGAAAGAGAAATTTCAACCTGTTATTCGTTTTGTTGCTAAACTAAATTTTCCCATTATATAGCATATATATCAACCTACAGATCAAATACAGAGCTGATCAAAAGAATTGGAATACATATTTGATATGGATGGTAACTGCTGAAATCAGTTTTTCAGATGTTTTACGCGTTTTCTAAAATGTTTAATTAGTTATTTATATACATTATTTCCCTAAATAACGAAGTTTTGTTAAAGCATACAGGAAGTGTTGGAAAGTGTTTCATAATCTATGCTTAACGCATGATTTTTCTTACTTGTTTCTTATAGATATGAATCCACTTTTTTATGACAGGAAAACTGCATTGCAATTATTCATTATTATATTATTATTATTATTATTATTATTAAAATGTTTGTATTAAATAAAATTTAAATAATTATATCAATTAATTATACTTATAAACTTAAAAGTTATATATTTATTTTAAATTTAATTATATTTAGTTAAAATCATCACCAAGTATAATTTTGAGATATTGATTAGAGGTGGCCATCTCTCCTGAAATTGAAGCACTGATGGTCGCTCAATTTAAAGCATCAATAGCCATTGTACGACTTTGTTTTAGTCTGACAAGTAAAGATTAGATTATTTACGTGCCTTAAAAGTCCATGTAGTAAAAAATATATATAACGTACGTACTGCAAAACATTCGGATACCTAAGTCAAAAAAAATATTCAACCACCTATTTAATTGACATTAAAATTACACTTACTTTTTATAATCGAAAAACACAACTGCACATCGCAATAAATAAACTCGTTGAACTATTTCATACAAACAATGTTTATATTTCAATCTATGATCAAGTTTTGGAGATATTTAGACTGGCTATCTCTCCTCTATGGCCATCTATCCTAGAGTTATCCTATACTTTAGGCAGAAATGGAAAACAAAAATATTAATTGCATATTATTTGTGTTTTGGTACTTTAAAAAAGACGACGCTTTTTATCGTTTCGTCAAACTCAAAGATCATGTGCTCCCTTAATAGAGTTTGCATTTACCTGCATATATGGCATTATTCGTATTCGATCCAGGAACATTTATCTTAGTGAGAAGTAAAATTATATCTGTTCCACGGAGTTACCGATTTAACTTAGTGAGACGTAAAATTATATCTGCTCCACGGGGTTACCAATTTAACTTAGTGAAAAGTAAAATTATATCTACTCCACGGAGTTACCAATTTAACTTACTGAGAGGTAAAATTATACCGGCTCCACGGAGTTACCATTGTTTTTTCTCTTTAGATATCCACTTTTATTCTTACCCGTGGGATTCATTAATATCCATGCTCTACTATTAATGTTTATTATTATTATTATACTATTATTATTTCCGTGACAACCTTTTTCGTATTTGCTACTGTCATAAAAAGAAACCCTTTCTTCAAAAAAAGTCCTTCCGGCCAGTGCCGGGAGGAAGAGGTAGCTTTCATATTCCTTATTTTAAAAAAAGCCAACTTATATTATTCAAACACACGAAGCTCAATTAAGTGGAAACCGAATGTAGGAGATTCAATACTAATTTTTATCAATACTAAATCATTATGAATGAGAATTTCGCGAAATTAGTCAGCTTTATCCAAGCTGCTTTTATTTAAAATACTTATATTTGGCTGCCAAATTCGGCGATTTCTTAAAGTGCCTGCCATTTTACGACAACATGGTGGATGAGGCTAACCAGTAAACTTGGTCGAGACCTTAGTAATTGCTGTGCACATGCTCACTCACATCGGAATCGGTTGATATATACGAGTGCTGTCGCAGACAAAAAATCAGATTTTTCAAAATGTCACCCACGTTAGAAATTGAAACTGCTATATCTCAGCCATTTTTTAAGATAAAGACAAACAAAAAATGCTCCTGAATCCTTATATCAAGGTCAAATACTTAAAAAAGAAACCTTTTTCAATTTCTAATTTTTTTGCACCTCACTTTAAATATAATTTTTTTTTTAATTTAATGGCCGCCATTTTGAAACAAGATGGCTGATGAAGCTGACCAGCGAACTTGGTCGAGATATTGATGCATACTATCCACATGCCTTCTTCCATCGAAATAGGCGAATACGTGTGGTATCGCGTGGCAAATACAAGATCGTTTTAAAGTGTTAGCCATGATAGAAATTCAAAGTGCTATAATTCAACCACTTTTTAAGACATAAACAAAAAAACAAATTTTCAGAAACAAAAACTGCTCCAGAATCTTTGTATCAAGGCCAAACACATAATAAAAATCTTTTTCATTTTCCAATTTTTTAATACCTCATTTTAAATTTTAAATTACATTTTTTTAAAAAAAATGGCAACCCTTTTGAAACACGATGGCGAATGAAGCTGGCCAACGAACTCGGTCGAGACATTGGTATGTACTATGTACACACCAAGGTACATCCAAATCGGTTCATAAATACGTCTGTTATCACGTGGCAAAAATCAGGAGGTTCCAAAATGTCAGCCACGCTAGAAATTCAAAATGCTATAACTCAGCCATTTTTTAAGATATAGACGAAACAAAAACTGCTCCCGGATCTTTTTATCAAGGTCAAGCACATAAGAAAAAAAATATTTCCTCAATTTTCAATTTTTTGGCACCACATTTCAAATTTAAATTTTTCTGAAAATTTTAAATGGCCGCCATTTTTAAACAAGATGGCGGATGAAGCTGGCCAACGAACTCGGTCGAGACATTGGTCTGTACTATGCATGAACGAAGTTACATCCAAATCGGTTCAAAAATACGCCTTTTATCGCGTGACAAAATTCAGGACGTTTCAAAATGTCAGCTTCGCTAGAAATTCAAAATGCTATAACTCAGCCATTTTTTAAGATATAGACGAAACAAAAACTGCAACGGAGTCTTTGTATAAAGGTCAAATACATAAGAAAAAGTATTTTTCCATTTTCAATTTTTTGGTACCACATTTCAAATTTTTAAATTTTTAAAAATTTTTAAATGGCCGCCATTTTGAAACAAAATGGCGGATGAAGCTGGCCAACGAACTCGGTCGAGACATTGGTATGTACTATGTACACACCGAATTACATCGAAATCGGTTCATAAATACGAGAGTTACAGTGTGACATAGGTCAGATATATATATATATATATATATATATATATATATATGTCAATTTTGAACGGAGGGTGGTTTCGGGGTTTGGGCGTCATGATCGATGAAAATATACCAAAATTTTTTTAAATCGCTTTCCTCCGAACGGCTGCAATAGGTAGCTTTTTGTAAAGAAAGCTACCTAATACTTTTAATCTTTATTTGTTATATCATGTTTGTGCTTTATACTGGATAAGATTTTTTAAATATAGTTGAAAGTTGTCAACTATTCGTAAAATTAAAAACGAAAGAAATAAAGCAATTACACTTAATCTAAACCTGACGGAGAAAAAGCCACAATTTTAATTATTTTCTTCTACTAAGTTCTAAACAACACTCAAACTGAGAAGCAAAAATATGTTAATTGTAATTCGCTAATTAAGGAACTAATATTCATTCTGAATAATACATTTTGAAAGCAAACCCCAAAACTAAAATATTTGTTTCATAAAAAGTAAAAAGTATGGCAAATTTCATTTCTAAACGAAAGTTTTCACGTTAATGCAAAAGATTTAGTTCAGCGCCTGCATAATAAATCAAACTTTATGTCAAACTCTATCATAAAGCAGATATCGGAAAAATACTGCAAGGTCGAAATCTTATTTGAATGGGAGAGAACATGGCATCTATTATAAACTTACTGCAACAAACAAATAGTTAAGTTCCTATATCCGCCCACAACGTAATGAAGTCTCACAGAGGCGGTCGTTCGTCACGAAATATCGAAAAATTAATCTTCATAAACAGTCACGAATCTTTCATAGGCGAGATAAATAATTAAAATTAATTGGAAATCTTCGAAGAAAAACAACTAATACAGAGCAGTTGCTTTAACAACAAATTACTACTTTGATGCCTTTACTTAGGAATAAAAAAGGAATTTGTTTGAAAGAGACAATTATTCAAGCAGATGTGTAAAAGAAATACAAAATTTTAGTTATGAATATTATTTAACAGTTTTCTTTTCTATAGCTTCTTAAATAATATCAAACGGTTCTGTTTTCATATGTCGACTTTATTTCGTTTTGTTAATAAGACGTTATCGTGTATGATTAAGGTAAGAATAACATCTTTGAAAGCGAATTGTATGTTAAATGTAAAAAAAAAAAAAAATGAATGCGAGGAAATATATCCATCAAAGATTTATAATTTATTAATTATTTATTAAATATATTATTAATTTATACAAAGAAAATCTAAAACAGACTGAATTGTTTGATTGGAAAGTCGAATATAATTATTCCCTTCTTAGCATAATAAAACTATTAAACACTCATAAAATTTAAGCAGCTCGCAAAAATATTTTACATTATAGACCCAAGACAATTTTAGAATAGTTATTAGAAATTTTTATATTAAACGATATATTACTTGTCGCATAACAACGATATGAAAATTTAGAAGGAATTGTAGAACGAAGGTTCTTTCATAGGCGAGATAAATAATTAAAACTAATTGAAAATCTTCCCATAAAACAACTAACGTATAGCAGTTCTTTTAACAATATTTTAACATCAAATTACGACTTTGGGATCATCCATTAATTAGTCATACTCAGTTGGGGAGTAGCGGTCACAAAATGTGACATGATGCGATAAGAAAAGGACAGGGTTTAGCATGTCACGTATGAAATAAAAACTTTCAAGCAATATAATAAAGTTCATTTGAAAACAATGTGTATTTTTATTCAGGTAGAATTAGATATGTTTTTCTCTTTCCCTTGAATTTCAACAGTCAATAAATAATAGGTAGCACATAACTTCTATACCCACCCCTATTCCCATAAAATTAGCTGTAAATTAACAGATGGCAGAAAATGTGATCTCGCAAGTCTCAACTGGGGAGAGGGTATAACTCGAGTGTGACAACCTTAAAAAAAGAGGGGTTCCTAGGGGTAGCAAAGGATCAGAAAATCACAAAATTTGCATGAAGTGTTTAATAGTGTCTCCTTTGATGCTGCTTTAACTTACGAATGAAAAAGAAATTTGTTCCAAAGAGACAATTTGAGGGTCTCACAACCATAGTAGACCCAGTCCATTAAAAAAAAAATAAGAAAAATCATGCGTACAACATAGATTATGAAACACTTTCCAACACTCCCTGAAAGCTTTAACGAAACTTCGTTACTTACGGAAATAAGATAAATAAGATAACTAAGTAAACATTTAAAAATATGATTTCAGTAATTACCGTCCATAGCCAAATATGTATTCCAATTCTTTTGAACAGCTCTGTATTCGATCTGTATGTTGATACATATACTATACAGGGCTTGAATTTCAGGGCGGGATGGAGGGATTCGCGCCCAAAATTTCAAAATCCCGTCCAAAGGAATATCGTAGGCGGGAGGCTCCCGTCCAAAAAAATTTCCCCCTTTTCCGTAAATTTTGCATTTTTTAACTACGGTTAACTCTCGCGAATGCTTAGCGAATTTCGTGGTATTTTCGCGCGATTGATTGACACATTTTGCGAGTTTTTTACTGCGAAAGATCGTTGAAATTTGCGATTTTTTCAAGCGACCGCTAGACAAATTTCACTATTTTTTTTTCCCGATATCAGTTGACAAGTTTCGCGTTAATTTCCGTGACCGATTGGCGAATTCAGAGGTAATTCTGTTCCGAGTTTTCCGAAAATTATGAAAAATCGATCATCAATTCGAAAATTCGGAGATAAAAAAAGTAACAGAAAAAGTATCGCAAATTTCGACAAATCATCGCGGAAAAAGTCAATTTTCTCAATCGTTCGCAGAAAAAATCGTCAATTTCGTCGCAAAGGATCGCGGAAAAACGTGAATTTCGTCAAAGGGTTGCGGTAAAAAAATTCGGCAAACGATCGCGGAAAAAAGCGAATTTTGGCAAAGGATCGCGAAAAAACGCAATTTCATCAAAAGATCAGTGAAAAAACGTGAATTTCGTCAGAGGATCGCGGAAAAAAGGGAATTTCGTCAAAGGATCACGAAAAAAGCGAATTTCATCAAAGGATCGTTGAAAAAAACGTGAAATTCGGCCAGAGATCGCGGGGAAAAAGCGAATTTTGTCAACAGATTGCGAAATTCACCAAAGAATCGCGAGAAAACGAAATTTCATCAAAGAATCGCGTACAAACACAAATTTCGCTTCAATGGTATTTTGTCATGTCTGTATTAATAAAATTCTTTAAATAGCACACAAAATAACAGTGGATTTTAAATATATTTTTATCCCTCCCAAATAGCTCAACTCCCCTCCATTTATAAATGTTGGTAGGGAGACTCCCCTCCTACGAAAAATTGAATTTCAAGCCCTGCTATATAATGGGAAAATTTAGTTCAGCAAGAAAATGCATAACATGCTGAAATTCATCTTTCAGCAATTTATACTAATAGATGGAAACATACTTGAATACTTTTGTACAGCCCTGTAGTTTACCTAGTACTTTTATTACATGCCACTATTTAGCTAAAATTTAATTCAAACTAAACACTCTCAAAACTACTGAAATTACATTTCCAGAAATTATCACCAATAGACGGCCATGTATCTAACTCTTTGCGTGGCCCTGTATATCATTTTATCTATATTCTACAAATATTTCCTAGTACACTAAATTCAGTTCAGCGTAAAAATGCATAACTCCTTTAAAACCCACCTTTAAGCAATTTAAGCTCATACTCAGTAACCTTACGAATTAATTTCTGTAGCTCTGTATATGAACTATAGCATTTATACGCACTTTATAGTATGCATAAATATAGTGAACAAGTAGGTAAGTGTGATCACAGATTGCACAGAGGGTTTCGTTTTATATTCCTTTCAAAACACTTTACCCTTTTGAAAAATCTGTTAGTTCCGCATTTCGCAACCAGGGGCACACTCTATTCTAAACAAACCTTTATCCGAACGAAACTCCGTTTTATACACTATCCGTAGATACATTAGTCGAGGGGATTGAGCCGATAGCACCCGAGATATGTTGGCGCCCCAGGCGGTAAAAAGGGGAACTAAAATATGTAAGGCTATAGTGCATAATATGAAAGAATGGTCAAAGGGGTGTCGGCAAAAGTTGGAAAAGTGCTCCCCGTGTGAAAGGGCGGAGGTTAGAAAAATTGCTTAAAATACACAAGTTAGAGCCCGGAGGAGTAAATAATATAAGACTTTTTGAAAATTTTATGATTTGTCGTGTGGTCTGAGGTATTCAGCTATACTTATGCAAAAATTAATGTCTCCAACTTAATTGGGGGCTCTCTTAGAAAGAACTGCTTAAAATACGCATGTAGGAGCACAAAGGGTTAAATGTACGGCTTTTTCAAAATTTTATGATTTGTCGTATGATATGTGGTGTTCAGCTATAAGTATGCAAAATATCACGTTTCCAACCTAAATAGGGGCTCACTTAGAAAGAATTGTTTAAAATACACTTGTGGGAGCGCAAAGGGTTAAATGTACGATTTTTTCTAAATTTTATGATTTTTCGTTTGGTGTGAGGTGTTCAGCTATAAGTATGCCAAATTTCACGCCTCCAAACTAATTAGGGACTCACTTAGAAAGAATTGTTTAAAATACACATGTGGGAGCACAAAGGGTTAAATGTACGACTTTTTCAAAATTTTATGATTTCTCGTATGATGTGAGGTGTTCAGCTAAAAGTACCCAAAATTTCATGTCTCCAACATAATTAGGGGCTCACTTAGAAAGAATTGTTTAAAATACACATGTGGGAGCCCAAAGGGTTAAATGTACTCCTTTTTTAAAATTTTATGATTTGCCGTGTGATGTGAGGTATTCAGCTATAAGTATGTAAAATTTCACGCCTCCAACCTAATTAGGGCTCACTTAGAAAGAATTGTTTAAAACACACATGTGGGAGCCCAAAGGGTTAAATGTACAACTTTTTCAAAATTGTATGATTTGTCGTATGATGTGTGGTGTTCAGCTATAAGTATGCAAAATTTGAAGTCTCGAACATGTATAGTTTCTGAGAACGGGCTCTATGACAGACGGACAGACAGACAGACAGAGGAGCGAGACGAATAGGGTTTCGTCAGATGAACGAAACCCTAAAAAAGCGCATATCACAATTAAAAATGCATTTCGAGCAATCATTACTAATATACAATAATTTGGATACGATATATTATCTGAAACCTTTTCAAATACACCGCAAACAATTTCCCCTATACCATTATGAACGGAATTCTTTTGTGTGGCCCTGTAAATGAACAATAACTATTCTTTGCACCGCAAATTCAACAGAATGCATATTTTAGTGGGCTTCATAAATGAATATCAATTTTACTATTTTTCAAATAGTGTAACACCATTAAAAATCATGTGAAACGATTTTTTCCCATTGGCCGTAATGTAACGGGAAACTTTTGACTGTCCCTGTAAATGAACTAAAAATGCTAGAAACTTTATTTGAAATAGGGATCGTGCTATGGTAGAGGTCACTAACATCCAAAAATTTCAGAACGATCTGAGTATATTTACGAGAGTTAGAGCGCGGCCAGACAGCCAGACGGCCAGACAAACCGAAGTCATAAACACTTTTCAACTTTGTTGGAAAGTGTTAAAAAGAGATAATCCATTAAGAAGGTGAATAAAATCTGTTTTATCCATCCCACAGTAAACCAAGTCAGTAAACAGATGACATACTATATGAGAAAGTATGTGAAAACAGACCTGCAAGGAAGGTCTCGTTACTGGGCATACTCATAATATTTTGATTAAAAAAAAACTAATTAAGCTACTTATGAATGTAATAAAGGATCAGTCAAATTTAGCGGAGAAATTACAGTAGAGAGTCAGTAAAAAATTAAATACTTTCGAATATTTGGCCTGAAAAGACGCACGCGTCACGCGATTTGTCGAGCGGCACTTTTCCTTGCCAAAAGCAAACGATTTTAATGTAACTGAAAGTTTTTTGTTAATAGAGTTTTAGAATGCGAGTAAATGGTATTTAATGAATTTAAACTTAAACAATGAGTGAGTTTAATATGTATATACATATATATATATACATTGTATTACATATATATACAAGCAATATATATATTCCATATATATATTGCTTGTTGCTGCGATTACTTAATTTATCACTGAAAAACTATTTTCATACATAAAAAAAATTAATATTGAAAAATTATTTTCATACATTTAAGCATATTCAAAAATAAAAGCCAGATGAAGAATGCTGCATTTATGCATTTGAATATCTAAGAAGTCGTTTCCATAGCAACAAAATTGAATCGACAATGCTCAGTCGGACTTCATTTTGAGCTTGAAACAATTTTAATTAATTTAAGTTTTGAATTTCGTTTTAAATCGTAATATTTGATAGTTAAATTTTAATATAAATACCTATAAATATCGATATGACAAAACTATAGTTAAAACAAACTAAAACTAACAAAACTAAAATTATTTAAATTAAATTTATTTAAACAAGTTCAGCATGACAAATTTTTTCCTTAAAGTGTATTTGACATAAAAAAAAAAGTTTTTTTTTTTTAAATTCTATTCCATCGCCAACCGATAAAAAAACCGCCAAATAACGAAATCGTCATTATTTTTTGCCGACGATCTATCGAGGTTCCACCGAAATTTTTTTTATAAAAATATATGTTCTCATGAGAAGAATCATTCATAAAAAAATTTCATAAAAAAAATCAGACATAATGCCTTCATAGTTGCCTTCTAACGGTTATAAAGAGTTATTTATTGGACAAATTTAATAGAAAATTAAAATTTTTTAGTATAAAATATTTATAAGTGTATTAAAAATAAATTAACCCAAATTTAATATGAATTAGCTGTAAACTAACTTTTAAAAATTAGAAAACCGGCTCTTTTTAAGCGGTTAGAAAAAAAAAATAATAAAAGCCAGCCAGTTTTTTTTTTTTTTTTTTTTTTTTTTTTTTTTTTGCCTGGCTAAAAGCCGGCAACCCTGCTGAATTATTTAGTTGAAAATGTTGAAGACAAATATTAATTTCTTAACATTAAAAAAATAATAATAATCTGTCAAGTGCACGTATTACTCGCGCACACAAGGTTCCGTACAATCCCTCAATGCAAACTAGTCGTGAATCCCAAAGTAATAACGTGATTAATTCCAATTAAATTAGTCTGTTTTTAACAATTTGACGTTTATTGCTTTTATACTACTACTAAGCATTGCATTACACAAATGTATCATCAAAAAGTTATTATAAAGGCTTTAAAAGCCGACGGCACATAGAGTACGCCGCCTCTGTCATTATGTATGCCCAAACCGTCCGTGTCTTTAAAGGTTAGGCAGCCTAAGAGAGACTGCTCAGGGCCGGCTAGGCCTGCCCCTTAGAGCTTAACGTCTCTCCCGGTATGTTCCCCGACACGTTGAGGCTCGTTAGTGAGTACAGCCCTGTCCGGCCGTATGCAGACGGACAAACACAAAATGCTCAAGGGGCGACGCTCACCCGCTAAGGGCGTCTATGCACCACCGACCACAGAACCCAGAATTTATTTTTAAAAGGACAAAGTGGGATTACAAAAATTAGACGAATGCCTTCCCGCCAGGAAAACGCCTACTCGCGACAGAGGGCGGGAGTATGAGAACATTTAAAGTAAAAATAAAATAAAATAAATAATAATAATAATAATAATAAACATCACTGATCCTGGCCGCCGGGGTAGGAACCCCTCTCGCGACAAGGGGCGGCAGGAAGGGAAAAGAATGGAATGCGTGGCACAAGTAAGATGGCACGAGCAAATACTCAAGCGTCCATTGGAGATGTAATGATTTGCGTGGCATAAATAAGATGGCACGAGCAAATACTCAGCGTCCATTGGAGATGTAATGCTTTGTGTGGCACAAGTAAGATGGCACGAGCAGATACTCAAGCGTCCATTGGAGATGTATCTCTTGATAGAATGGTCAGAAGCACGAGCAGAGGCTCTTGCGATCGTAGGAAAGTCTTTAAAGGTTAATAACTCGGCTAATTACCCACAATTGTTTTCTAAAATAATTAACAACAATCCTTTTAGACTTCCTCGACGATAGGTACCTTGAGCGCCTCTCATCTCCCTTGCTGAATGCCTCGAAGGGAAATTTGTGTGTAACGGAACAATGCGATTTTCTCAAAAACTGTGTGACCTAGGTTAATCGCCATGGTTTTCAGACAATATTTTAATTAAAATTCTACTACACCTAATTTTTTTCATCATTTTAGTTTCAGTAGATTCGGAAGTAGAGGGGGGGGGGGGGGCATATTTTTGCATTAAGTTTTCGAAGATTTCTCTGAAAATATAATACCTAAAATTAAAACAAATGTATTCTTGCGTTGGCCGTTACACGAGCTTACATACAACACCCCCACACGATATATATATAAAATATTTTTATTTTCAAGCAACTTAATTATCTCCCCTACATTTTCCCTAAATATATTTATGAATGGTTGATAATCTAGGTCAATAGCCTTTATTACTTCTGCCAAATTTGAACTTTCCACATTCCATAATTTACGTTAAAAATGGCTGTGTCAGACGCACAGACAGACACACGAGCGATCTTATAATGGTTCTGTTTTTACTTTTTAAGTACAGAACACTAAAAAAAAATCGTTTGCTTTGTTTTGTTTTCCTAATAATATATAAAATTAGCGCAGCTCACAAAAATACTTTTCACAGCAAATTTAGAAAATTTATCAGAATTTTTAATATAAAAAAATAGATGTCGCATGGCAATAAACGCGAACATATAAAGTAAATAAAAAAACAATCTCTGGAGGAATATTTTTCCCCTCCACAAACTATAATTATTTTTAAAACTACAAAGCAAATTATTATTCTTAAAACAAACTGTAAATTGCAGAAGCAAATAAGCAATTGTTTTAACAATATACTATTACTTTGATGCTTTTACTTACAAATGAAAAATAAAATGTGTTCAAAAGGGACAATTATTTAAACAATCGAATAAAAAAAAATACAAAACTGTAGTTATGAATCGTTCTTAACAGTCTCTTGTAGTATCTTAAATAATATCAAACTTTGTATTTTCATAAATCGAAATTATTTAGCTTTTAGCTGGCAGAAAAGATGTTTGGATAAGATAAGAATAACAATTTTATGAGAGCAGTATTCATAAAGTAATGAATGACGGTAAATATGTTCATCAAAGATATAAATTTAATTATTTAATTGAAAGTCAAATATAAATATTCCATTCTTAACTCAAGACAATAATAAAATAGTTTTGCTTTCTACTTTTCATAAAATTTGCCCAGTTCACAAAAAAATTACAAAATAGTATTTCTGGTAATATACAAACGTTGTGCTTTGATTATGGTAATATAATTTTACCTTAAGCTCACTGAATCTTATTTGGATAAGAAAAACTATTTTACGAGCGTGTTATTGACTAAAAATTAAAATAATGGATGGCTGGAATAATATTCGTCAAAGATAGAAATTTAATTATTTAATCGAACAGTCGAGTATAATTATTCAGTTCTTAGCATGCTAAAATAATAAATTTGTTTTATCTTTCTATTTTTTTAATACATAAATTTGCACAGATCACAAAAATATTTTGCAAAAAAAAAGGAAAAAACTGTAGAACACCTATTCAAAATTCTAATATTAAAAGCCACGTGGGCGCTTAGAAGTAAATGGGCAATAGATTATAAAGTCAACATACTTTTTTTTACAATTTTATTTAATTAGAATTAAATAAAATTAGGTAACACATGGTGGTTTCTTTAGCAATAATTTAACAAGAAATTACTACTTTTATATTTTTATTTACTAACAAAAAAGTAACTCGCTTGTGTACAATTTATTCAAACTTTTAAGGTTAAAAAAATACGAAATTGTGCTTGTGAATATTTTCTAACAGTTTTCTGTAGTATCTTTTGAATGTTTTCATATATCAACATCATTTTCATCAAACTCACAGAAAAGTTGTTATCTTGTTTATATAAGATAAGAATAACAATTTTAAGAGGGTGCTTAAAGTAATGGTCATCGACAATTTTAAAAGAACGGAAATACGCTCATCAAAAATAAAAATTTTCACAATGCAAATCTAAAGTAAACTGAATTATATTACGTTCAACATAACAAAATAATACTTTGCTTTACTTTTATACTAACTCATAAAATTTGCACAGGTTACAATAATATTTTGCAAAACGATTCTAGAACACTTCTAAGAAATTCTAGTATTGAAAGATATATTTGCTTCTCTACATGGTAACAACGGAACATTTAGAAGAAAACATAAAGAGAGTATGGAGCTCTTAAAGAAATGTATATATTTATTTTTCGTTTACAGGCGAATTAGAAAAATAAAATTATAAATATAAAGATATAAAAAATACTTATCAATAAGTTACATTCACAATTATAAAAATATAATTAATGTCTCGGAAATACGCCTATCAAAAATAAAATTTTTCACCATGCAAATCTAAAGTAAACTGAATTATATTATCGTTTACTTTAGATTACATTAAGTTTACGTATCTCAACATAACAAAATAATACTTAGCTTTATTTTTATACTAAAATAATACTTAGTTTTATTTTTATACTAACTCATAAAATTTGCATAGATTACAAAAATATTTTGCAAAACGATTTTAGAACACTTCTTAGAAATTCTAGTATTAAAAGCTATATTGCTTCTCTACATGACAACGACGTGAACATTTAGAAGAAAACATAAAGATAATATGAAGTTATTAAAGAAATGTATGTATATATTTTTCGTTTAAAAACGAATTATAAAAATATAAACATATAAACAATACATATCAATAAGTTATTTTCAGAATTATAAAAATATAATTAATGTCTTTACTAAACAGCCACGAATCTTTTATAGGTGAAATAAATAATTAAAATTAAATTAATACATTCGAAAAAAAATACATGCAGTTGCTTTAACAGTGCTTTAACAATAAATTACTACGTTGATGTTTTACTTGTATGTAAAAAAAGAAAAACTCGTTTGAAAAGAAAATTATTCAACTATTTGAGATTAAAAAAAAAAAAAAAAATACAAAGCTGAGTTGTGTATATTTTCTAAAAGGTTTCTGTAATATCTTAAATAATATCAAGCTGTGACTTTTCGTATATCGACATGTCACACGTTGACATTCGTAAACTAATGTTAAACCACTAAAAGTGTTTTACAAATCTTTCAATTGCATTTCCATATTCTTAAATGACTTGTTTTGCGTAGGATATATGAAGTCTATGTTTAACGTTGGACTTTTGTGTTTTTACGATTTTGGCTGCAGTTTGATTCTGAGGGCACTTTCTATAAGCAAACCATCCCCCCCCCCCCTCCACACACACACACACACACACACACAAAAGTGTCCTCTGAATGAAATTGCAGCAAAAATCGAAAAAGTCATAACATTAGATATTTACCGAAGATATTAATCATATAAAATTACTGAAATGCAAGCGATAAATTTGAAAGAAAGTCTCCACTGATTTAACCTCTTTAGGATCGCTTAATGTTTGGAAAAACCATAAAAAAGCACCTATTTTTTTATTAGCGAAATTGAATAATTATAAGGTTTCTAAATAAAATATGCAATTAGTTTTTTTAAGGCGAAAAAAAAAGATGTTATAGAACAAATTCATATTTGTAGAAAAACCATCATGCGAGAATTCTGTGTCTTAATGTTTGTTTTACACCATACAAATTAATTCGAATAAGACCTTTATTTTTCACATCTTAGATCTTTATTTATCATCATCACACAATGTTTTACAAATAATATTTGAAATAATATTACATTAAATTTTAATTATAAATAATTTTTGTGAGTGTGGTGTATTTCGAAACATGCAATACAAAGTCCAGCATCACAATCAAATCAGCGCCAAAAACCAAACCCAAAAGGCAATATTAAAAGACTTCACACGGAAATGCGAGTTAAAATTTTCTGGTTTCAGAAGCTTTTCCAGCAATTAAATCTCCAGCTCGGAAATATGGCGGGCACGAGAAATAACGAACGACACCTCAGCCCGTAATATTGACGGGAGCGAGAATTAAGGGGTTAAGAGCCTATACTAGTCAAGTCACACAAAGAAACTGGAACACTAATGTTAAACCTATGGGAGATATCTTTACAGATTTCTCGCTTGTATTTTAATATTTTTAAATTTTTTACATGCGATACCTGAGATCGATGTCTAAAGTTGTGTGTTTGTACTATTTCGATTTTGGTTACAGTTTTCTTTATATGCGGACACTTTCACTTTTGGAACCAGTTGGAACCGGTCCTGAAACTCTGAAAGTGAAACCATCTTCACATAAAAAAAAAGCTTGATCTCCTTAGATAAAATACAATTTCTTGTTTGGCTAAGATAAGAATGACAATTTTACAACAGAGCTCATTATTGCTTAAATATTAAAATAATGATTGATAACAGGAAATGTGTTCATCAAAGATAGAAATTTACATAATGAAAATATATTTAATTAGAAGTCCAATATAAATTTTCAATTCTTTACTTAAGAAAATAATAAATTTGTTTCTTTTTACTAGCAATTCATAAAATTTCACAGCTCACAAAATCTAAATATTTAATTTTTAACACAGTTTTTTCTCTGGTCCCCATTTGAGGATTTATTAATTTTCTATGTTTGTTAGAACCCGTTCTAAATCTTTCACTTATTTTTTAGATTAAATAAGTGCTATACAGTCAGTTTTTATGTATAGCTTTAAGTAATTTTATGTGTACATAACTTATCATGTGACATATCGTATGTAGCCTGAATAAAAATGGAAGGTTCATTCAATAAAATGTCGTAAAAGATGTACAACATCCTGAAATACCATAATAACCAGGAAAGTTGTATAAAAAATTTGTAATGTGATAAAGTGAGTTTTTAAAGCTGTATAAAAATGTGTTTCTACAATTATTCTCATTATTATCAAAATGTCTATTATTGAATAGGGGGGATTTTTGAAAACTGAGTAGAAAACATTTGTTTCTTTTATTTGCATTTATATCTTTTGTTTTTAAATTGAAACAATACTTTTCAAAAAAAAAAAAAAAAAAAAAAGAGAAGAAGAAGAAGAAGAAGAGAAACGAAAAAAAAAATGGCACGAAATGGGTTAATACAAAAATAATAAATTTGTTAGGTTTTTCTACTCAAAAAATTGCATAGCTTACTAAGTTATATGCACAAAATAGCAGTTAAAACAACTTTATAAGACTTATTAGTAAGCTAATACTAAAAGATATATTACTTGTCGCATAGCAACAATGCGAACACCTACAAGTAAGCCAACAAAAGTATGAATCACTAGAGGAATGAAAAAATATATATATATATATATATATATATATATATATATATATATATATATATATATATATATATATATATATATAATAAATTTGAAATCACAATATTCCCTTTACAAACGAATTAGAATATAAAACTAGTGAATATGGACAAACGAAAAATAAATAAATATCACCAAGGTTTTTACATAGTTTTACAAAATAGTAAAAGCCTTTATTTATGATGCAATTTGATGGATTTAAAACTTTCGTGCTTGAACGATAGATTTCTTTTTTCAACCTTTTGCATTTTAATAGCGCTGTTGAATAGTTGATAATCCATAACGACAGTTTTAATGTAAGTAATCAAATACATTTTATTTCTTAAATGTAAATATAATAAGTACCTCAATCCAAGGTTACGAATGAAAACTGAAAGAAAAAAGCGCGCGAAACTTCTTTCTGGGGGAAAAAAAGTAAGAGAAGAAATTGTTTTCAGAAAAGAAAATGAAATAAATTCAGTACGACTACAGTTTTGCAGACTCATGTGCGTATGCGCCCGAAGGAGGACAGTGGTTTCTTACTTAGATTTTCAAATTTTATTAACTAAATTTTATTTTTCTTTCGTGCTTTTAAAAAAAAATTATTGAAAAAAAATACATTATTGTCAAATAATTTAAAATAATTAAATAAGGAACTAAGAATATTTCGTCAAAAGAAGGGGAGAGGGGGTGCTTATAGGAGCAAAATCTAGCTTTTTTGAAAATGTAGAATTGGATATTCAAAAATATTATGTGCAGAGCCAGGTGTAAAGACTGCACACATTTGCAATTATTGAAATTTTTATATGAAAATTGAATGCAGGATGATTTCTTTTAACTATGCTGCAAGCAAAACTTCCTGTGCAAACTGCGAAAGACCCTTCTGCCAAACGAACTTAATAAAAAGTGACATAATAAATTGTTTAACAACAGTAAAGCTAAGCAAATTATTGACAATAAAGATAGAAGAAACACCGCGCAATGAGTTTCATTTTGAAAATGCTTTTAAAATCTGGCGTTCAACAAATCTAAAGGAGAATTTTACAATAAAAACACTTAGTTCCTAATATTTATAACATATTAAAATGTATGACAAGTCAAAATTTGTAATATGTTAAAATGAAATTAACATTAATTTGTCATTATTATTGTTATATGACATATTAATTAGTCCACCCTATCTCACAGAAAAAAAAATGGTAAAAACTAAAAGACTTTTTAGGCATTTTTGCTAAAATGTTAAATAAAATTGTTTGTCAGGTTAAAACCGGATGTGTAAGAGCCCACACCTGATTACTTATTGTTCCTAATAAGCAAAATGTGAATTAGATGTATTTTTTTAAAATAAAAACTATGTACCATACATGCATTCATAATAAAATGTAAATTAGTTAAAAGTCTATTAAACTATTTTGAGCTCTTTTTAAGTTGTTATTTAATATTACGTTAAACACAGTGGTGCTTCGCTTCTTGAACGAAATTCGTTCCGAAACTGTTCGAGGACTGATTCTTTTTTTTTTTTTTTTTTTTTTTCAGAATGAAAAGGGCGATTGATTGATTCCCACTTCACACGTTACTTGCAGTATTTATCTGTTTCAAACAGTACACTGTATGGTGCAATGCATTGAAATTTTAAATCGCATTACAGTATTGTACATTACATAAGTCAATGAAACTTTTATAATATTTTAATAAAAGTTTAACAAAAACCGTATCCATAGCTTTTTCGGTAACACTTTGAATGACTTGAAATTGAGGAGAAGGAGGGGAAGTTCCATTCTTTTTCTTTTTTTTTTTTACATCGTGAGACCACTAGGTTAACTCGCTATTTTCTAATGTCAAAATGCACAAATTCATTAAAACCGTGATACCGATAACAATATCGCTGCATATTTGTTTCGCGTCCATGAAAAAATAAATAAATAAATAGAAATAAAGATATGTAAATTCAGGAATCCCATTTTACATGCATATCAAAATTCACGAATTTCGTTAATTCTGCGATCACTGTACCGTACGTATGTGTTTTTTATGTTAAAAAAAAAAAAAAGAAAAATCAGTCGCTTTTGCTCCATTATCTCTTTCGATCGATTCGACGACGTGACTCTCATTGTTCGAGAATCGAATGAAATTTTGAGTTCATATTCCAGAACCAATTGTGCGTTTTATTGCTTATCATATCTGTAAAAAATGAATAATTGATTCGAACAGATTCAATTTTATATCCACATGGTATCTTACTCTGGAAACTGAATGCATTTAAATAAGCATACATATATATATATATATAGTATATACACTCTCAAAAAATTAATAATAATATAATAATAATAATAATAATAATGTTCCATAAATTAAAGATTTTCTGTTATTTATTTTATTTTGTTTTATTTCATTCTATTTATTTATTTGTTTGTTTATTTTTCTTAAAAAACGAAAATTTCCTCTTTGGTTTCCCTTTTTCCCCAAAAATACGGAAAATTCACCAATCTAATGTCAAACTGCTTTAAATCCTCCCATCTTGCATTTTCGTCAAATCACAGGGGGTGTTCTGACAACTCTACTGGTTTTTACTATTTCGTATAGCAAACGAAATTTCTGTTCTTTTTTCCCTCTAAACACGAAAAATTTACAAACCGAAGCTCAAAATATCTTGAAATTCTCCAGTCAAAACATGAAAATTTCATCAAATAACAGAAAAATCTCTTCCAGTCACAGGCGGTATTCTGGCAACTTGCTACTTATATACTTTTACCGTTTTTTGACGAAATTTTGTTTCAGAATACAATTAAGACAGCCTTGATAGCAAACATAGTAAATAAAGTTACAAATGAAATTTAAGGATAAAAATACACACACCTCCTTTCTGGAGAAAATGAGGCCAGAGAGACGACACGTTGTAATTAGAAAAAAAAGGGGGGGGGGGGTAAATGCAACGACTTTAAGGCACCACAGCCTCCTACATTTTCTTTAACACTATTTACAAACAATAATGTTCATCATAGATTTATATTGCTCATGTTTTTTGGAATTGATAATATAGAAAATATAGAAGGCAGCAACCCTGCGTTTTGTCAGTCAAGCAAACACAACTTTAGCAAAATACGCACTGCGTTCACAAGGTTTTAAAACGGATTTTTTAAGACTAATTCTAGAAAACGTGCCAAACGATAATAGGAGGATTTTTTTTAATGTGGCATGAACTTGCGTTCCCTATATTATAGTCTGCTTAGTAAAGGAAATTTTTATGTGGCCAGTTGTTGACTTTTATCTAATTAGTATCAGTTGTCAAGAATTTGACTGCTGCTCGACAATACATCACCAAACAATTCCATTCTCGCTAAGCAGTTTATTTAACTATTCTCTATCATCCTCTTTATTCTCCAGATTTAGATTTTACCGACTACTTATGTATACTAAAATGACGTCTGACTTCTTAAGTTATTATTTTAATAATACTGAAGGGATTCCGAAAAGTTTAATCATAAATCGCAACCATAAGTAACTAATCTACAAAAAAAAAAGTTTTTCTACAAAGAAACAAAAATTTCTTAGAACATATCAAGGATGCATCAATTTAGAACGAATCTACACTGTAAAAAAAACCGACCAGTTTTCCTGTAGGAATCGGAAAAATAGTTGCCCTTATCGTACCGGAAAAATTTCCGACCCAGCTCGGAATAAAACCGTAAAAAAAAAGGAAATAGTCAATAAAACGGTATTTTACAGATTTTATTCCGATTTTACGGATTTTATTCCGAGCTGGGTCGGAAAATTTTCCGGTACGATAAGGGCAACTATTTTTCCGATTCCTACAGGAAAACTTATCGTATTTTTTTTTACAGTGTATGTTGAAGGCAATGAGTAGGAATTTTTCTTTTATCAAATTTTGATTTTTGCAAATTTAGTTCTTACAATTTGTAGACACATTATCTGGAGTGTATCTTATAAATTGTAACTGTTACAGTGCGTAGATTTATTTATTTATTTGTTTATTATGAATGAACATAGCGATTTACCGTTAATTTGAATCATGAAGAAACAAAAACTTAAAAAAAAATGTTCATGCGTGTGAAATAGTTCAAATGAAAATAACTGCTGTTTTTTAGATCATACAAGAATAACTGATTGATATGCTATACGGGGTGTCCCAAAATGGTTGATTGAAACGCACTTTATTTTTTTTACTTGTTGGAGATACGTATGCAATGTAAATTGCAAACGTGTTAAAAATAAGGTGCGATTTAAGAGTATGTTGATGAAATAGTCCTGTCATTAATTAAAAAAAAAAAAAAAATACTTTTTAAGTTTTCATACGATCCTTGGATATACATTTAGAAAATTTAACCATGTTCTAACACATAAACGGTAAAAATTGCATTCTTCTACAACTAAAATTAACCGAGTTGTGATACTTTGAATTTTATGAAATTTTTGGTTCTTTTCACCATTTAAAAACCGTCTGCCCATTTTTAACTCATTACCTGCTGGTGTTGCGTTCACGCAACGGCCAAAATTAATGCACATATTTAAATTATTTACATACACACCACTATTATTTTAACACAATCAAAGTGATTGGTAAAGTTATCATACGAATTAAATACAGTATAACTTCAAAAAACCGGCATCATCGGGGCCGAGAGTATGCCGGATTTTTTAAGGAATATCAAAAGTAATAACTAGGAATATCAAAAGTAATACTATATTCTTAATGGTGCCTTTAGCCATAATTTAATTCATTATTAAATGATAATCATGTAAAAAAAGAGAAAATTAAATATATAAAAAAATTACTTTAATTGATATTATCTATGTTACAGAAAAAAAATTCTAATAAAGAGTGAAATAATTTCTTCAATTGTACTTTCAGAAACATCGATGTCAACTTTGTTTGCTTCAATTTGATGATCGTTCTTTAACAAGTTTTTTTTTTTTTTTTAATACAACTGAAGAATGTCTATTTCAGAAATACAGTCTTAGTTCTCAAAAGCATATCCTCCAGTCAAATTTAAGCATTTTTATAGTAGCACCTTTTCTTCTGCCAGCACTTCATCCTCGTATTCTGAGCGCTACTAGCATTATCGGCGGCTCTATTTAGCGCAGCGTCAGTGATCTCGCTGTCTGTTAAACTTTCTGTTGTTGATGCATTTTTGTCATTGCTTATCCAATCTTCTGTAGGGGAAGACGGGGTACAATGAAACAAAATTTACTAATTTTTTTTTCCTATCCAACATTTTGCATGCACAAAAATATAATTAATGCATATTTTTAATCTTGTATTTTCCCCATCTAAATAAATTTTTATTAGGTTCTAAACAATATCTTTATGCTTGAAAAATAACAAAAGATAAATGTCTCACAGTGTTTCATTGTACCCCGTATGCCGGGGTACAATGAAACACATACTGGGGTACAATGAAACACTCCAAATGATGGAAGCAATTTTCACCCGGTATAGTTTATTTTATTAAAAATGAGATAAATACAAAAACAAAACTCTACTAATATGGAACTTGATAAAAATATTATAGACTAAGATGAAAAATAAGATAATTCTATTAGTTTAAGAAATACCTTTCATTTTATATTAAATTGGCTCAAGTCAGTTTCAAAAATTACCGTTTCTGCTTATATTTCAGTTGCTCCTGAAGTAATATGGGGTGGTAGTTTCAAGACAATGAGTTTTTTTTTTTTTTTATTTAAGTTTTAAAAAAAATAAAATAAAATAAATAAAACTGGGTTGGAGTCTTTTTATATCAAGTATTTCACATTTGACTTCATTTAAATGTATGATTTCTCCAACGGTATATATTTCCTTATGTTTCCATTTATATGGATACTGCTTGTGCCATACATGTTGTGTGTGGATATCTCATTCTTAGTACCTCGATGACCAGCTGGACTTAGAAAAAAAATCTGGATCATCATTAGAGTCTGTAGCAGGCAGAGTTTGTTTTCAAAACAATCCCTTCTTAGCTTTTTTTTTTCTCTTTCTATTTTTTAATTGCTTAACAAGAGCATTTTTTACTGATCTGGTTAGAACAAAACTCTTTTTTTTTCTGTTTTCCTACTCTTACTTCTAATATATTATATTTACTACTTTTATTACTATAATAAAACATGTTTCATTGTACCCCGTCTGCAAGTGTTTCATTGTACACCGCACTGAGGTTACTAAGTAAAAATTTATTTTCAAACTTCTAATATTTATTTTTTTTTAGTTTAGTTTTGGAGGTATGAAGACAACAACCCAAAGATAACAATGTACAGAAAAAATAATTATTACATATAAAAACAAGGAAAAAGAAACAAAATTACTTTTAGTAAAGAAAGTTACTTTCAATGGTGTAAAAGCAATAATCTTCTATTGCTACTGTTGTAGAAGTGTGAATGCATCCAAATCACATCAGTAATTGGAACATATAGTTGTATAACATATATATAAACTGCAACTCTCTATGAAAAATTTGATTGATTTTACAAGTAATGTTTCATTGTACCCCGTGTTTCATTGTACCCCGTCTTCCCCTATCCATATTTTCGACCCTTAATGCATTTTCAGATTTTGCGTGTTCATTCAGGTGATAAATTCCAGCCTTTTCACAAAAATGTGAAAGCCTGAAAATTCTACCTCATCACTAATGTCGCCTTTGCCGAAAATTCTGTCCGGCCATAATTGTGTCATGCATTCTCCAAAGTTGTTCCCAAAGTTTTTCACGTTATTAACCAACGGTGCAGCTTCCAGAAAATTTGTTCAGAAAATAATTGGTTCTGGCAAATGAAAAAAAGTCAAATATTCTGTTTTTTCATTTTTACTTTCAATCTTGAAATTTTTAATTCATAAAAAATTGTTATTTTTCTTCCCTCATAACTTGAAAGTGCAAAAGAAAAAAGAAGGGAAAAGATGGTTTTGATGCCGGATTTTTGAAGTTATACTGTATTTCCAACTGAGAGAAAAAATGCCCAGGCTGGGAACAGTACCCAGATCCTTGGCTTACAAAGCCAATGCTTTTCCGTTTAAGCTAACGGGGCCGACAACCAGCCAGCATATTTCGCTCAGATAACCTTATTGGTAGTAACATCTGGTCTGTCATGTAGACAGCTCAACAGAATAAACCGCAGGTAAAGGAACTCCATATAAACGATCAGTGATGTAGTCGTAAAATAAACAGAGGGTATACGTTCTAAGCAGAGGGTATACGCTCAAGGCAGCGGGTATACCCTAGTGTATATATACTATAGCTTTCTTGAGAAACAGAGGGTATACGGTGCTCCTTAAAAAAATCCAGAGGGTATACGGCGTATACCCCCCGTTTACCCTCCACTACATCCCTGTAAACGATGGATACGAAGATGAACTATTATTTTAACACAATCAAACTGATTGGTAAAGTTATCATACGAATTGAATATTTCCAACTGCGCGAAAAAATGTCCAGGCTGGGAATCGAACCCAGATCCTTGGCTTACAAAGACCAAGGATCTGGGTTCGATTCCCAGACTGGGCCTTTTTTTGCTCAGTTGGAAATATTCAATTCGTACACACACCACTATTTTTCAGTTAAAAATTGGCCTTACTTAAAGACATAAAATTTTAAAATCACGTAAGGCGAAAATTATCTTTCAGAGTTTGTGGTCGCAAACGACGTTCAGCTAAAAAGTTGAAAACCTCAACCTTATAGTTTAGGCGGTTAATGGGTTAACGCCGGAAATATACAAATTAATCTAAAATTATAAGTATTATATCTCGGTGAAATTTAATCGCAGAAAAATGGAATTTTTACTGTTTTAATTGACAAACCATGGTTCAAAGTTTTCTAAATAAAACTTATAAGACAGAAGGGTCGTACAGAAGTTTAAAAAGTGTAACTTTATGAAAACTAATGGCAAAACTATTTTATTTAATCTTAAATCCTATCTTATTAAGAAAACTTTTGCAATTTACATTGCTTACTCAGGCCCGTAGCCAGGTGGGGGCCAGGTCGGGCAAAGCCCGACTGGAAAATGTTTTGCCCGACCTGGCGCATTCCGATAAAAACATTAAATTTCCAGTTTTCTCCCACTTCTTGTCCAACCTAGAATGAAGCTCGACATTCTGATCATTTTTTCACTCAGTGCTTCTCTTTAAAAAAAATTATGTAATACAACATCAAATTTTCATTTTTCCATGCCAGACCTTACCCTCTACGCCTAAATTTCCTTTCTAGACTGGAAACAAAAGTAGCAAAATTTCATCTATAAAGCTTTTTTTCTTTCTCTCTTTAACAGACCTGTCGAAAATTGCTCCATTGTGCGTGCCTCGCTTTTTCGCTTAGTAGAAATTATCCCATACCGCTTCAACAACAAATCGGGTTTACCTTAAATCCCTAAAGCTTGCTTTCTTTGTCACCATACGTAATTTATCATTAGGAGTTGAAACCAAAGGCTTCTGAAACTAATCTTGAAGCAGCCCACAATACTGTTTCCTTAACTTTAATTTGCTGTACATGACAGTTAAATGCTTCTTTCGAGGAAACTTGGTCCGGTTACAACAAATTCCAAAGGACACTCCCCCCCCCCCCCCATGTGAAAATACAAAATAGATAATGGAAGGTCTGTCCCTTCATCTCTTCGACTGTCTCCCATTCCACTGAAAATTTTAAAAAAAATGTCGCTTCTAAAATAAACCAATCATTATTTCAAATTTAAACAATACAATATGTGAGGTTACTTACGATTTTACAAATCCAAATTTATTACTTACTGACACATTCATAAAGCCATTTTTATTCTTAAATTTAAAAATGTTACAGATGCTTTTATTAAGAAACGAAGAAACTGAATGCATTGTTTAATGAAACTGTTCTGCACTTTTTCTTAAAAGCAAATCAGTTTCCAAAGTGGTCATCAAAGTTGTTAATATAAGCCAATTTTTGCAAGGCGACAGCCTGATACAGACCATCATGAGATAGAAATCAATTACAACTCAAAGTGTAATGCATTTATTGAAAAGTGAAAAACGATATTCGATTCCAATTCCTAATTAAAAGAAATACATTTTATTTACGTTATGCCCAGGGCCGTAGGAAGGTCTTTTGAGGCCACCCACAAACTTTTTTTTCAGGTCTCCCCCCCCCCCCCCCCTCCCTCTAAGATTTTAGAGAAATATCTATATTTAATTTTGCTATCAGAGTTCTATTTTATAACAACACCAGCGGAGCTTCACTAGTTGATTTTTTCAAAACGAAACTCAAATTAAACGAATTTAGAGTTGGGTTGAACTTCTTTCGGCAATGTGCGTACACTCATTGGGGCTATGCCGGCTCAGATCTCGAATCGAACAAACCTTGAATTATTGTAAATTTTTATTTCGATCCGGATTAAATTAAAATGTTCAACATTTTGTTCATGGTGTTACAGGAACAGATTTGATATTCTTACAACATGAATTTAATCAAAGCACTAGCAAAATTTAACTGAGAATTCTCCCCATTTAGAAAAAAAGAATGTAAAAAAATCACCGCAAAATGCGAAAGGATGCCAAAAATTGATAAAGATATTTCAAAGTTCATAGCGAGCAAAATTTACTATATTGTGCTAAAAGATTCAAACCGAATTTTTTATTTACGAATGTTAAAAAAATTACCAGAAACACAGCTAAAAATTCTCGAAAAATTCAAAAATAGCAGAGAACAAAATTTGGCAAAAAAAAAAAAAAAAAAAAGTTTCAAACTGAATTCCCTTTGCAAATGAACCGCCACAACCCCTCCCCCCCCCCCCCCCCAAATATTGCACATAAATAAAAAAATATGGAAGTATTTTCGTATTCTCTGTTTTTATTTTCAGTTTGATAATGCCATCCGCATGGCTCAGACAGATTTTTTTAAGCAGAAAATACTCACTTATAATAACTTTTTTTCTGCTTTGATCGGTGACTTTTATTAAAATATATATATATATTTAGAGATTTACTAATTCCAAAAAAATTGCCTTTGGGATGTCGTTTTCATATTTTTCAGTTTTCTCCAATTTAAAATTGTCACCCAAGTGTTCCGGATAGAAAAAAAAAAAGGCTTCGGATAGACAGTACCTTTCTGTGGGCAACGATGATGGGTTTCTTATACTAGATAATAATAAAGACATACAGAGTCTCTCTGTCCATTTTTTTTCTCTTTCTTTTTTGGTCTGACCAGATGTTTTCTGTTCACGACAAGATTTGACAGGAAGGATACCTGTATGCCTTAAATTATGCACATCGAAATAGGTTTTTTTTTTAATTAAATTTTTTATGCTATTTTTAGTGGGTTTTTTTTTTCGAGTTTTGTGCTCCCCCCCCCCCCCCCCCCCCCACATTCATAAAAGGAATCCATTTTCAATCTATCTTTCCATTTTAGCCGAATATAGTAAAGTAGTCTTCTGCGATTTTTGAATATTTCACGAAGTCTTTTATGTAATTTTTAACTTTCTTTCGCGTTCCGACGAGATTTTTTTACATTAGTAAAAGGAGTCAGGTTTCGATCTTTTAGCCACAAGTACAAAATTTTGTCCTCTGCAATTTTTTAATTTTTTGCAAACTTTTTATGCAATTTTAAACGCTTTTCCCGTTTTTAAGCTCCTGTGATTAGAAGAGATTTTTCTCATATTTGAAGAAATTTTCGTCTTTTGAAAATTTCTAGAAATTTTGATCTTTGATTCGCGACTTTTTCGTGTTATGAAGGAAAAAATATTCATGCGTAAGTTCAGTTTCTAATTATGAAAAGTACAATGCAACACAGTTGACGGAACACTATTGGGATTTGATTTGATGAAACTGCATCTTTATATTGAAGGATGTTGGGTAACTTTTACTTTAGATTGGTGACTTTCTATATTTTTGCGAAAAATGGCCAAATCAAAGCATTTTTTTGTGTGTGCGTGTGTGTGTTTGAACGGAAAAAAACCTCCAGTCCACTGATTTATTCATTTATTTTATTTTATTTTATTTTTGAGAATATAAAAGGAATCCGGTTTCAATCTTTTATCCCAATATAGTAAATTTTGCCCTGTGCGGTGTTTTATTCGCTTTCCGCGGTGGGTTTTTCTTTTTTTTTTTTTTTTTTTTTGTACATTCCTAAAAGGAATTAAGTTTAAGTGCTTTAGTTCAATATAGAAAGTTTATCGTTTGCAATTTCTGATTTTTTTACAAGCCTTTTATGTGATTTTTAGAGTATTTTTTTTTAGTGATTATTATTGATGATATTATGTGATTTTTACATTCAATCTTTCGGCTCGATATAGTCAAATTTTGCTCTCTGCAATTTTTGAATTTTTGTCCAATTTTTTATGCGATTTATACCCTTTTTTTCGCGTTTTGCTAACACCTTTTGGCAAGTTTTTCTGAACCGAGAATTATCCAGTAGATTTTGCTGCTGTCATGATTAAGATGAAGGTGGGAAAATAACAAATTGGCTCCTGTAGCAAGATGAACAACGATGCTGGAAAATTTAACTTTTACCTGGAGACTATCATTTTTATGGAAAAAAAATTACAGCAATTCAAGAATAAGATTGGTGTATTCCGAACGGGCGTACGCTGTTGAAGGCAGTAGGCCACCAAGGGCGAACACCCCCCTCCCCCCCAAATAGGTTCTTTTTTTGAAAAACCAACCGGCAAAGCAAGCTCAGCTCAGCTAGCAGATTTAAATAATTACAGAATATAATTTATGTATAATTAATATTAGTAATTTATCGAGAGAAGAGAGATGAAACGTTAAAAAAGAAACAGGTTGAACGTAAGGGGATAGGTGGCAAAGGCATGGCACACAAATGCCTGCTTATTGGGACCCCAACGAGATTAAAAAGCACATTTTTTTTAACATTTGAATAAAAAAATTGGCCTAAATGTTTTGAATCTTGGGTTCCAACTTTTCCTCACTTTTATAGAAGGCCCTAAAAAAGACATTTCAAAAAGAATTTAGAGCCTACAAAATTTCTTTCATCTGGGCACCTTTAAAAAGAACGGTGGCTGTAGAAAGAAAGTGCATATCTGTTTTGGTTGAAGGAAGTAATAGTATTAATGAAGTTTTGAACTTTTGGTTTAATCTTTTTCTCCCATTTATAGGACCCCCCCCCCCCCCGCCCCACCAAAAAAAAGACTAAAATACCATTATATTTTAAAAATAGAATTTAAGCTTTCAAAAGCTCTTCCATGTGGGCACCTTTATAAAGAATAGTGGATATAGAGGAAAGCGCATATCTGTTTTCTAAATCTGACCAAGATCTTTGACAAAAAAATGAATTTGGATAAAACAAATTAAAATGTTGTTAAAAATACATTAAAAATAACTATAAAAGTTAAAAAACATTATTCGACTCGAAGGTACAATAACTTACTACCGGGCCCCTGACTTTGCTCGCCCCCCCCCCCCCCAAATGGGGGGGGTGGTATGGGAGGCGATTCTTACGGCCTGGTTATGCCAAATATCTTATTTAACGGTTATGATACATTTTTATTATGTCTCTGAATAAACTAAAAATTTCGTACTGACTTTAGAAATATCCCTAAGAAAAATTCCCTAAAATTGCAATGCATATTTTTGAAGAACTACGAATAAGAGATAGAAAAAAAATGAAGAAATAATCTGCCACCCCTGGAAAAATCTTTGCCCTACCTGGAAGTATGGTCTAGCTACGGGCCTGTGCTTACTATATCTAACAAGTAAAAAATTAAAGTGCGTTTCCAATATTTTTTGTCTGTTGTCGAAGGGTTAGTTAGACGTGTTTAGGTCCTACCGTGACATATACTCCCCGGTGATTTAATATTTTAAATGCATAAATCTAGCGCGAACATATGTAACTTTGGTTTTCGATTGACATTTGTACTGATGAAGAGCTTGTATAGGGCTTGAAAAGACTACTGTAATTGATTTTATTATGTCATATTAATGTGTTTTGGGGGTTTCGTTCATCTGACGAAATCCTATTCATCGCACTCGTTTGTCTGTCTGTCACAGAGTTCGTTCTCAGAAACTGCGTAAGTTAAAGACTTGAAATTTTACATACTTAAAAGCTAAATACCTCCTATCACTCATCAAATCATAAATTTTTGAAAAAATCTCATGTTATTTTAATTAAATGAATTAATTTAAGGACAACCGGCCATTTTTGTGATTTAGATTTTAAAACAGAACCTTAATTTCAGTCGATTTTGAGCAAGCTAGATAGCTCCGAGGTAGAGCATTTACCTGCTAATCAAATGCCGCCCGGTTCGAAGCTCGGCGACGAAGTTTAGAGTTTTTCCCCCTGGATTAGATTTCATTATCTAATAGATTCAATTTTACACATGTTTTTTTTTTTTTTTTTTTTAAATTTTTATGCCATTTTAAGGTCGAAAGTTGTTGTAAAATATTTTACGACTTATTTTTGTAATTAAAAAATTATGTTTTGGGGAAATCGCGAAATTTTTAAATGACTACATTTCATTGTCTGTCGGATTTAATTAAAAAAACTTTCTTTCTTTCTTTCTTTTTTTTTTTTTTTTTTTTTTGTCATTTTAAGGGTGTTTTTTCTTTTTTCTTTTTTTAGCTAAAATTAAATCAAGTAATTAAATATGCTTTTCAGATATACAAACGTAAGCTGCTACAATTGTCTAAAAAGCAATTCTTGAATATTTTTAATTTGATTAAAATATTTTCCAATTGTAATAATTTTAAAATTAAATTTAATGATGCTGCCATTTATGTTCTTATTGAAAACGGTTAAGGATTTAATAATTATAAATTAACGATTTGGATTTATTACTTAAGGGTGTATTCCGATCCAAACTGCTTATTTTCTGATTCATTTTAAAATTCATTTTTGCTCTCAAACGCATCAAACTGGGAAATTCTCTTATTTAGAAACTATATGATGTGCCGTGCTTCTTAATTTTTTGATAAATGCAGAAAATACTGCAAAAACGCTGTCAAAATTGGCGTTTTGAACCGAATTTTCCGAAGCGGGCGATCTGGGAATGAAAAAGATGGTCATACTGAGAAAATAATTGTTTAAAAATCAAATTCTAATTAATTGAGCTGAAAATGAAATCACACGGCATGTTAAACATGTCTTCAGAAATCACCCCAGCAAGTTTCATGTTTTTATTTTTAAAAATGAGTCTGAAAATGTCTCAGAAAATTTCGAGCTGTTGTGGGTGGAAAAATATTTTTTCGAATACACCCTTAAGACAGTTCTCAACTGCTCTGCTCAAGAAGCGCAAAAACATTTTAACACATTTGCAAATTCATTTTTTAACGGAAAGATATAAAATTGGAGGCCTGACTATGGAAGCGATTTGGAATCGAACTGTGTTTTCCATTTTTTTTAATCAATAAATTACCTACTGAGTTATAAGCGATTTTCACATGATTTGATCACGTGACAAACACACGCTTTTCACACCTTCCTTGAGTGATTCTTTAGCGCGGAAATTCGGTTCAAAGCGCCCACTTTTGACACTATATTATGAAAGATCTATAGCGTTTGCAAAACAAGGAAAAAAACAGCTCTATTACATAGCTTCTGAACAATAACACGTGTTAATTTCATGCATTTCCGAACAAAAATAAATTGAAACTTATGTCATAAAGTTGCCCTTTTGGATTTGAGAACAGCCTTAAAGGACAAAGAGTTTTGAAAGGAATATTAAACGAAACCCTCTGTGCGATCTTCGATCACACTTACCCATTTGTTTAGTTTTATTAAATGTTTGGTTTTAAATGTATTTTTAATTTATAACTGAATTATCTGTTTCTAAGAAAAAAAAAATATGAAATCACAAACAAATTTCGAAACGTTGCATCACTTTATAGAAAATTCACTAACTCCATTCTAAACGATGCATTATTTAAGGATGTTAAAATGGTTTCGCAAAGTCGCTTCCGCCTGATTCAAGATCGAATGATTTTTCAAGGTTTTAACAAACTGAAAATAAAACTGCATTGTCATTGATTAAACAGTTCAAAAGAAGCAGTGTATGAATCGCATGTTTCAACACCACAAATATTTGAATGACATTTATATTATGGAAAATGGTGAGTTGGAAGGAAAATATAGATATTGACCCTGTAATCGAGTACAATTACAATATCGATTATATGGATTAATAGGGGATGGATACGGATAATTACCAGAAAACCAGTGACGCAGTCCACATTTTGATTTGGAAGAAGTTTTGAATCATTGGCCTGTCTGAAGTACCCGACCTTTGTCAGAAACAAATATATAAGTTACCTGACGGGATTAGTACCCTAACACCTTTCAAAGTAGGCCCCTTGCGCCTCCACACACATAGCCCACCGTTCCTTCCAGTGCCGAAAATACTTCTGAAAGGCCTTTTTTTTTTAATAGTTTTCAACTGCGCCGCGTCGCATTCTGCATACCTTATCTATCTCTACTCTCAAACGACGGGATCCTTTCAATGGCGCCTTCAATTTCAGAAACAACCAGAAGTCGCAAGGAGCTATGTCAGAAGAGTACGGAAGTTGCGAACGATTGGAGTTCCATGCTTTGCAAAGAAAGCCTGAATCAGGTGCGATGAATAAGCTGAGAATTGATGAATCTTACGATACCGGATGAATCTTACGAATTGTTTCTCTTTCAGAGTCACCAAGCTTTGACAAAATTTGATGCAGTACCTTTGTTCAACTCGTTCAGTCATCGAGGGAAAAATCAAAATCCGACGAATACGTATGACAGCACCTCATTTAACGGCCAACGGGCAACGACTGGCTCACTTTACTTTCGAGCCAATGTGTCCACAGTGGCGGCGCTTTAGAATCACTATTGTGGGCGGAAAAAATAAAAGTCGGATACTTATCAGACAGACCTTGTATATGTTACATGCATGTAGCATTCACGTATTCAAAGACTAAGGAATACTTTTTTCAATTTTCACACCAAAAAAATAAAAAAATAAATAATAATAATAATAAACAGAAGCAGTAGCACAAGTACTGTGCTGCTGTTGTGCCTATGTTTCTCTTTCATTCATTTCGCGCGGAAGGGTCTCCAACTGTGGACACTTGAAATAATTGTATGCTAATTTTTGCTTTTACTCTTTATGTGTTTTTTTCTTCTTTTTTTTTTTTTTTTTTTACAGATCTTATATCACAATGTATTCTTATCACAATGGGTTTTGTATGCTTACTGTTTGTTCTGAAATGTTTCTAGATTCGAAGCGGTTTAAATCCCTAAATCCATTTCCCCCCTTCCCTGTGGTGCTAAGTATGGGATAACTGACTGATAGTTGCAGTACAATTCTAAATTAAATAAGCATATGATGTTCGCTGCCGCCAAAGAAAAATTTCACTAATACGATTGACGTTCAAAAACACTTTTGCTTTAAACTTAGCATTTGACATTTATTTATTTGGAATATAAATAAACTAGGCAAACACAAATATACCATTTTATACAGATGTTTCTAACAGAAAATGCTTTTATGTAATAAAACTGATGGTGCATTTATGTAATACAATTGATGGTGCTATATAGAAAAAGGCTTACAACATTGTATTTGTGTACTTGGATAAGGAATGTAAACAGTGTTGATTTCAGGGGGTGGCCCGGGGGGGAATTCCCCCCCCCCTGGAGCAGTGAGCTGACCCCCCCCCCCCGAAGATTTCAGATTCTCTGTTTTCAACGGTCAAAAAGTGCAATTTCCCCCCGGAAGTCTGTAATGTCCCCCCCGGAGCCATAGAAATCCCTCCCGGAGAAAAGTGTCTGAATTCAACACTGAATGTAGAGAAAGATAGACAATGCTAAAGGAAAAAAATGATATATTTTTTCTTTTTTGCCTGAAATTTAGTCTAATTTTGACCAGATTTTAAAATAGAATTAACAAGACATCCGCGAAAATCAAGTTATTTTTTCCCCTCTATAAGAAAATATGAGAAAGAGGAAGAGGAAGAATAAAAATGTATGGGTAATGAAAATTATGAAAATAAATAAACGGTATTTTATTCAAAATAGCCATAGATCATCAAATGATCAATTTCTAGCTATTGACTGACCCTATTTCACTAGGACCAAAAGAAAAAAAGTGGGGGATTCATTTCCACATAAAAATATTTTGATCAATGTTTCCTTAAAATTTACTAGTAGCTTAAGCAATGCATTAAAACGAAAGCGAATCAAATAATAAGGAACTATGTATGCGTGATAAGGAAATAACTCCAGCAATAGCATTCGTCAGAAAATCGATAAAAGCTTCAAAGAACAAACTTAAGTATGTCCCAATTATAGATCGGTTAGTATTCCAGGATTTTGAAATTTAACGAAAATAATCGCTCCTTAGGCAAAAAAAAAAAAAAAAAAAGAAAAAAAGAAAAAGAAAAAAGAAAAAAAAAAGAAAGAAAGAAAGAAAAGAGAGCATAACTCAAAGTTTAGCATGTTTGATATTTGGCTTTTACGTCATTTTACAAACTTATTCTATTTAATAGTGAAGCAAAATTACATATTTCTGATATTTTACAGTGAAATAAAAGGCTGTAATTAATTGCGGATTTAAATGCTATGGACGTTAAGAAATATTAAATTTCACATCTATGTGAATGATTCTCTAATTAATAAAAAATGTAGATCGCTTTTCGTGTGTGTGTGTGTGTGTGTTTCAAGCCATTGTGAATTTGTGACATGAAAATGATCATAATTTTGTATTATTGCATAACAGCACATTTATAGTAATGATACATGTTTTAATTACCTTGAAGTACCGTTTTAATTAAGTAAAAAGTTATTTATAGTACATTTTTTCATATATATATAATGGTCATCTATATGTTTAAATTTATCTTAAATTTTAAAAGTTCAATAGCAATACATAATCATATAGATTAAAACGTAAAGGTATAAATTTAAGTAGATCGGAATCGACACATCTGCGCATGCGCCAATTCTTTTTCGAACCACTTCAATTTTGAGGAAAGTACAATGAGTTCCTGCTGGTGCAGCTGTTTAATGCAGCAGTTTACATCTCTGAATTTTTGTAGAGGGCGCAGGTTCGAACCCAACGTCCGGCAAAATGATTTCTGTAATATTTTTTGCTATAATTAATTTCAATAATGACATATTTTATTTGGAGGAGAAATTATATGATTTTTAATTTATTATTATTATTACTTGAAGGCTTTATAAAATTTACTACTCAATAATATTTAAATAATAATAATACTTTATATTGAAAATATTTAAGCTAAAATATTTTGCATGTAATTATCAATTAAATAAATTCAGCTGATCTACAGTTTTTGTTATATTTTCAGGCCATTATCAAGAATATATGTGTGTGTGTGTGTCAGAAAGAAATGTTTGCCGTTTTTTTTCCGTAAAAAATAAAACGGAAAGAAAGAAAACATTCTTATTTAATATTTAAAATTGTATAAAAATGTAAAATAAAATTCAAGTAATAAAACATATATATTACAAATCGTTAGCTGCATCAAGTTTCAAATTTAGACTTTTAGAGAATGAGATTGACAAAAATAAAATTCATAGCAGCTTTTAATGGTCCTGTAGTTAATAAATAAATAAATAAGTAACTATTGTTATTTTTTTTTAATGAGACCGTAGTAAGAAAAAATAAATGCTTTATCCAATACTTTTATGTAAATTTATGATAAAAAGCAAGCATAATTGGTTGTAAATTACAAACTTTAAAAATTTTCCCTTCATTAAATAGGTTATATTAACAGCACCATCTATCGACTTAAAGAAATAGGAATCCCTTATATAACATAGAAATCTGTCACGATTTCAATAATTAATTTAAAAGCAACTAATTCAAAATTCAAAATTTTTTTCTAATGAAACATTCCAGTTATTTACCGTCAAATCTTGACGGGGACTATCTAGTTATTGACATATTTTACTTTGACTCAAATTGTAGAAATACCAATTTACATCTATTTTCAATGATTAACTTGTGAGATATAGATTATTGAAAAAAGATGTTAAAGAAAAATATTAAAGAAAAAAGTCCGTATTTAGACATAACCTCAAACAATAATTTATTTCCCCTTTTTTTAACATAACGGTTTTTAAGAGTCCAAACAAAACAGGTAGGTATATTTTGGATTAAACGGTTTTAAAGATTAATTATTAACCATATATACATGGTCACCATTACCTTCCGCGTATTTGGAAATTTCAAAAATAAATTTTGCCTACTATCAGCAAGCATACAAAATTGTCAAATTTAAGATGAGCAGATTTTAGATTAAAGCAAATTTTGTTCATTTCTGACCGTTTAGTATCAGTTTATCAGCAAGCATATAAAATAGGAAAATTTTAGACGGTCATATTCGTTCCTGCCATTTTAGCATACACTGCATTCTATCAAATCAATGATATATTGATTGGTTTCCAGATGAATATCGTGCAATATCACTTCATCGTCAAAATGATTTCTCTATATTGACTAATCCTCAAACAGAAGAGCAATGAAAATTTATAATTAGTAAATCAGGTATGGTCAATCGAATGAAATATAAAGAAATAGGGGTTCATATTGCTATTTTTAAAGTTCGCATAAAAATAAACATTCTGGGGCGCGCACAACGGGGGGGGGGGAGTTGTACCGGACCCTAAACGTGGAAAAGAGCCCTATTTCGTATAAAATATATACATATATAGGGCACGAAGAAGTCCATATTCGTAATTTGTACTGGATCTCACAATTTCTGGTCAATTTCCCATTAAATATATATATGGTTCCGCAAGAAAATTTAACCAAAACAGTCATATAGAAAAATATTTTTTATGTAAACAGTTTTACATGCGATAGAAAATTGTTACTTGATTATTTTTTTATGCATTTTTATAACAATTATTTCACAGGTATTAATACACAAACAAAACATTTTCTTATATTTTCTTTCGATATTTAAAAATTAAAAATCTCATTTAAAACTGTGTCAATTGTGAAAATTAAATATAATTTATGAAACATAAAAAAGGGAGTTATTTAAAATTAAAAAAAAAATAAAGAATAAACTGAGGGATAAGCATTAAACTAACATTCAAACTAATTATAAATTAAAGAATTGTGGTAGCCATATGCGAATTCCTTCTAGTATCTAACAATCGGCAGAGTAAGCAAAAATTTATTCAATGCTTCTACATTTAAAAGAGGAAGAAAAAGTAATTGACGTCAAATGATTACGTCAACGGGGAAATTTAAGAGTTGCCAAGTATAAAAGTGAAGAAATTTATATCTACGAGCAAAATCAAAATAAAGTAAAAATCATGAAGTGAATATTTTCCTGGAAGACAAATAACTGTTGCAAATACTGGAAAATACCTGGTTAAAACCTGGGAACAACCTGAGTATTTTAGATATAAAAAGGGTTTTTTTGGGGAATAAAGCGTGTCTTTTGGGAATAAATCTGGAGGGAAAAAGAGGGGGGTTTTGTACAAGTTACAATAAATATTTTTAATTGCAAAAAAAGGAAAACATCAACAAATTACTTATTATCAGTATAATGATTAAAAATTAAATTTCTTAGTGTTATGTAAAACAGTTTTTAGTCATCATTTGTAGTACTAACTAAATGGAAATCCCCTTTAGATCTTTAACTTTTTTTAAATCGCGCCTTTTATTCTTTTTTTGATGGAGCTGTCTCACAGACCGCTTCACAGTAGTTATGTTTTGGTTTGATTTGGTTTTTTTTTAACACATACATCAGACTTGTGTGCTTGACCCCAAGTCCCGCTTATAAGTCATCGTCGATATACAGGGACCAGATAGCACAATGAAATTTACAACACAGAGAATTTTTACATCCGGGAGCTCCACAAAAGTGTGCAACGGAGCCAGCGGGAATCGAACCCGCAAGCCTCCTTCGCTCTCAAGCGATTAGCAGCTTTCGGCCACGGAGGCCCCCAGTAGTTATGTGACAATTTCTGTCACATCAGTTGAAGGTTAAGAGTGAAATTAAGAGAACTCGGAACTTAGCAACTTTAAGTTATGAACAATATCCTGCGTTATTAAAATAAAATTCATATGCTAAAAGGGAATAAAATAAACATAAATGTCTAAAAAAAACTTTTAATAAATAAAGCAGCTATTTTCGTACACAAAATAACAATGACATTATCAAAAGCTGTAATGATAAAATTATACAGATCATTACAGGTAATCGTCTTATAGGTTATTTTCATCATTACAGATTTTGAGAATGTCACCGTTATCACGTGTACGAAATTTACGTGTTTATTAAAAGGTTTTTCCGGGTCTTTATTTTTACCGTATTCACTTTTAGCATATGTATTTTATTTTAATGATAATCAGAGATTTATATATATATATATATATATATATATATATATATATATAGTGTACGATTTAAATGAAATATATGAGCTTGTACCCATATACAATGTTCAGTACATAGGCACCGGCAGAATGAAATCTAGGGAGGTACAAGATTTTGATGTCTGTGATCCATTGTGAAGCTGAAAGTCCGGAGAAACCTGTCGTCAAAAGCACGATAATTTTATTTATTTATTTATTCATTATCCAGCGTTTTTTTAAATAGAAAATATAAATATGAAATACACTTAAATAAACATTATTTGTCAGATGCTCTAGTGTAAGATAGTTTTTATCTACTGTAAAAATAAATATTAATCTTGACATACATCTTTCGTTCTTCCGGAGAAAGGGGGCGATAGTTTTTAAACATATGAACAAGAAAAGAAATAAAACTGCACGAGTGATTCTAAGATAAAATTCTTTATTTTTATTTTCTTAGCGTTTAATTCTTTTAAATCATTTCGGAATAATAAATTTTTCTTTTGATCTTTCGAAATCATTAGAGATAAAGAAAATTCAGTTAATAAAACTTCAGAATTCAGGTAGAGGGGAAAAAAACAAGAGGGGTAAGTTTGGTCGCAGATCGCACAGAGGGTTTCATTTAATATTCCTTTTCCTTTCGAAACACTTTATCCTTTTGCAAAATCTGTTAGTTCCCAATTTCGCAACCAGGGGACGCACACTATTCTAAACAAACCTCTATTCAAACGAAACTCCGCTTTACAACCTATCCGTAGATATAAAAGTGATGGGGATCGGCCCATAGCACTCGAGATAGTTAGGCACCCCCTGGCGGTAAAAAGTGGAACTAAAATATGTAAGGCTGTTGTGCATAATATGAAAGAGTAGTAAAAGCGCTGTGCAATGATACATCACGTGAAGGGTGTTAGAAAGGGGCCCCCCAGGTGAAAAGGGGGGGAGGTTAGAAAAATTGCTTAAAATACCCAAGTTAGAACCCGGAGGGGTAAATAATATAAGACTTTTTGAAATTTTTATGAATTGTCGTGTAATCGCAAGTGTTCAGCTATAAGTATGCAAAATTTTAAGTATCCAACTTTATTAGGGGCTGAGTTAGAAAAATTGCTTAAAATACACATGTTAGAGACCGGAGGGGTAAATATAAGACTTTTTGTAAATTTTATGATTTGTCGTGTGATCGCAAGTATTCAGCTATAAGTATGCAAAGTATCAAGTTTCCAACTTAATTAGGGGCTCCGGCTCAGTTAGAAAAAAATGCTTAAAATACACAAGTTAGAGCCCAGAGAGGTAAATATAAAAGGCTTTTTCAAAATTTTATGATTTGCCATTTGATGTGCAGTGTTCAGCTATAAGTATGCAAAATTTCAAGCCTCCAATATATATAGTTTCTGAGAACGGGCTCTGTGACAGACGGACAGACAGACAGAGGAGTGAGACGAGTAGGGTTTCGTCAGATGAACGAAATCCTAAAAAGCGTTCCCCTTCCCCTGCCTTATCGGTGCCTATGGTTCAATATTTTAATTATCTGCGACATTAAAATCAAATAACATTACTATTATTTTTCTTTTTTGATGGTTTAACAGCCTCTTGCATATTATGTGCTTTTATCCTGTTAAAAAAAGCGTCTGAGATTTCTTTCTTACGTAAGCTTTGTTTTATTTTAACTTTAACGGTCTTTATGCTGTCACCCAACAAACTATGTCCTTACATCCTATCCCCCTTCTCAATCAAAATAATATTAAAATCGAAGATACGATGTCGTTCATTATGCATGCATCGGGTGCTTGAAGGAGTTCCGCCTGTCATATTTGGCTAAGTTTGCTCTCAGAGTGATTGTTTAGAAATCGCATCCATCCGTTCCTCTGTTTGGCAAGACTTTGAAGGTCACAATGTAGTAGTTACACTTTTTCTTTTTTTTTTTTTTTTTTTTTTTTTTCGTAAAAAGGAAACTCGAATGAAGATAGCTTCAAAATGCTTAACTACTTCTTATGTGAAACATTAGGAAAAGCGAAAAAGAAAGAAATGTAACGAGCCCAATTGCAATTATAGCTAGGAATTAAATTCTTAAATTTAGAACCAGTTACGTAAGAATTCAAAACGCATGCGAGGGACTCGCGTGATCATTTTCGAATAATTTGAACAGTTAGGGTTAGCTGTAATTGAGAACTAAGAATGGAAAACGCTGATAGTCCAAAATAGGAAATTTTTTAAGAGAGCGAAAAAAAGAAGGCGAAAGCACCTCGTTTGCCAGGTTTGATGTACGACTTCCGACTTGTTAGAACTATGACTACTAGGGTTAGCACTTTCAAGCGTTCTCCTGTCTGTTAAGCTTATCACTAAAAACATTTTTTCGAAAAAAAAAAAAAGATTTTTGATATTTTGGTACTTTTAGCGTTTTCCATTCTTATTCTTTAATTCATGAAATATTTATGAGAATAATTAGTCGTTCAACCAATCAATTATCTATTAATGCCTTTATCACACGCTCAATATTTTAATTATTTTTGATAATTTAAAATACAGTAAAACCTCCTTAAAGCGACCACCTTCCGTCCCAACAAAAATTGGTCGCTTCGAGAGGTGGTCTCTTAATGGGGGTCATGTTTAAATCTAGATTTTAATTGTTGAAAAAAAGGTAACAATTAACGATACTAAAATTTATTTTTCACATTATGCAAAAATATAAAAAATTAAGTATCAAAACTAAAGTTAATTAGATAAGTTAATTACTGCAGAGTTTAAAAATGAATATATTGACGTTTGTTTTGATTTTACGGTTTTATCTTTTATAATTTTTATTTCCAAGTTCAGTAAATAAATGCACATTTTTTTTGGACGGGAACACATAATGACTATTTCATTAATTTATCTGTTTTTTGAGTTTTTTTATCTGTTTTCTAACAGAATATAGCAGGGGAGTTTACTGACCGCCATTCTTAGTTCATCATCAGAGTTAAATTCATTACCTAAAAAGGCACAAAAGGGTTTAACAACTTAAAAGTTACCGGGAAAAAAAGTCTAAACTTAGTTTAGAAGTTGGATGAATAATCCGCCCTGTGGAATTATTTTCCTAATAAAACCTTCTTCAAGTGACCAGGAAAAAACTGAATTTGTTTCATTTTCTTCAAAGAAATTGGTCGCTCATGGAGGGAGTTCAACTGGGATGGTCTCTGAATGGAGGCAAAATTAGTATTGGGCGTATGGGAATAAATTTCGTTCCATGAAAAAATGGTCGTTCAGGGAGGTGGTCGCACAGGGAGGTTTCACTGCATTGGATTTCAGAGAGCTGCTATTATTAAATGAATGAGGCGACAGGGGGTACGGGATGGGGGGAGAACAAAGTCTCCCGAATATAATAAAGAAATTACAGAGAAAATAAACATTCCTGGTGTGTCAATGCATGTAATTATATTTCGAATTATTTTCATAAGACATAAATTTCTTGAAACGACTTGGTAAAAATAATACGAAAGAAATGAAACTGTGTGTTCAAAGAAATGAAACTATAGGTTCAAAGTTTCACATCTATACTAATAAGAGAAAGTTTCGCTCTGTGTGCATGTGTATCTGTCTATCTGTTCGCGATGGCTAGCAAAATATACGGCATGAGGCTCAAAATTTTTGAGAGGATAGTTGAAGGCTTCTCCTGGTGCACCTGAGTTTCAAAATTTTAAATTTCTAATAATTAGTTGAGAAATTAATTAAAAACCCCAAATTAAAAGAATGGAAAAGTATTCATAATTCAACAAAAGCATAGATTTTTATTAAACCGCGGAAAATTTCTTCGAAAACTCGAAGCGAGGTGGAGACATCGCTGCTAGAGCGATAAATGTACTGGGCCTTTTTAAAAAGGGTTGTATCTTAAATTCTACTGGGTCTAAAAACTCGAAAATCGCACAGCTAGACGCAAATAAAAAATTCTCCTTTCAGAAATTCTAAAAATTAAATTCTCTCTGTAATAAAATAAAAACATACATACGAAAAGAGGATCAAAGAATGTTAGGTCACGGGATCAAAGAAGAATTGCAGTGTTGCTAATATCAAGTTTTTTTTTTTTTTTTTTTTTTGTAATATCTACCACTATTTCAGATTAGTAATATTCACGTTAATTAATCTGTTATTAAATAAAGTAAATTTTACTATTCGGAAAGACTGTTTTTATTTGAATAAAAAAAATCCGCTAAATTGGCAAAACTGGTGAAGTGAGAAAGAATTCGCATCTCGACCTATGAATTTGCGTCTTAAGGGTGATTTTTGTCTTCAAAGAAATGGAAATAATCGCGTATTAAGAGGAATCGCGTAATAACCGTTCCTGTATTAACGGTTCCGGTATTATCCTTTCACTACCATTACTTAAAAACTGAAATAAAAATTATGAAGTTTTCACACATTGCTAATAATGCTCCCAGTAAAACCATATAATAAAAAATTCTGACAATTTGTTGTTGTTGTTGTTGTTTTTATAGAATGGACAAACGGTCATGAACACTCGTTTTAAAAATATCATAATTAATGAAATTTTCACACATTGTTAATAATGCTCCCAGTAAGTTAAAAACCATCTAATAAAAATTCCTGACAATTTTGTTGTTGTTTTTGTTCCTATAGAATGGACAAACGGTCATGAACACTCGTTTTAAAAATATTATAATTAATGAAGATTTCACACATTGTTAATAATGCTCCAAGTAAGTTAAAAACTATCTAATAAAAATTTCTGGAATTTTTTTTGTTGTTCTTATAGAATGGACAAACGGTCATGAACACTCGTTCTAAATATATTATAATTAATGAAGTTTTCACACATTGTTAATAATGCTCTCAGTAAGTTAAAAACCATCTAATAAAAATTTCTGACAATTTTTTTTGTTGTTGTTGTTCTTATAGAATGGACAAAATGTCATGAACACTCGTTTTAAAAATATTGTAATTAATGAAGTTTTCACACATTGTTAATAATGCTCCCAGTAAGTTAAAAACCATATAATAAAACTTCCTGACAATTTTGTTGTTGTTTTTGTTCTTACAGAATGGACAAACGGTCATGAACACTCGTTTTAAAAATATTATAATTAATGAAGATTTCACACATTGTTAATAATGCTCCCAGTAAGATAAAAACCATGTAATAAAAATTTCTGAAATTTTTTTTGTTGTTCTTATAGAATGGACAAACGTTCATGAACACTCGTTTTAAATATATATAATTAATGAAGTTTTCACACATTGTTAATAATGCTCCCAGTAAGTTAAAAACCATATAATAAAAATTCCTGACAATTTTCTGTTGTTGTTGTTCTTATAGAATGGACAAACGGCCATGAACACTCGTTTTAAAAATATCATAATTAATGAAGTTTTCACACATTGTTAATAATGCTCCCAGTAAGTTAAAAACCATATAATAAAAATTCCTGACAATTTTTTGTTGTTGTTGTTCTTATAGAATGGACAAACGGTCATGAACACTCGTTTTAAAAATATCATAATTAATGAAGTTTTCACACATTGTTAATAATGCTCCCAGTAAGCTAAAAACCATATAATAAAAATTCCTGACAATTTTGTTGTTGTTTTTGTTCCTATAGAATGGACAAACGGTCATGAACACTCGTTTTAAAAATATCATAATTAATGAAGTTTTCACACATTGTTAATAATGCTCCCAGTAAGCTAAAAACCATATAATAAAAATTCCTGACAATTTTGTTGTTGTTTTTGTTCCTATAGAATGGACAAACGGTCATGAACACTCGTTTTAAAAATATTGTAATTAATGAAGATTTCACACATTGTTAATAATGCTCCCAGTAAGAAACCATCTAATAAAAATTTCTGACAATTTTTTTGTTGTTGTTCTTATAGAATGGACAAACGGTCATGAACACTGGTTTTAAAAATATTATAATTAATGAAGTTTCCACACCTTGTAAATAATGCTCCCAGTAAGTTAAAAACCATATAATTAAAATTCCTGACAATTTTTTGTTGTTGTTCTTATAGAATGGACAAAAGGTCATGAACACTCGTTTTTAAAATATTATAATTAATGAAGTTTTCACACATTGTTAATATTGCTCCCAGTAAGATAAAAACCATCTAATAAAAATTTCTGAAATTTTTTTTGTTGTTCTTATAGAATGGGCAAACGGTCATGAACACTCGTTTTAAAAACATTATAATTAATGAAGTTTTCACACATCACATTGTTAATAATGCTCCCAGTAAGTTAAAAATCATATAATAAAAATTCCTGACAATTTTTTGTTGTTGTTGTTCTTATAGAATGGACAAAAGATCATGAACACTCGTTTTTAAAATATTATAATTAATGAAGTTTTCACACACTGTTAATATTGCTCCCAGTAAGATAAAAACCATCTAATAAAAATTTCTGAAAATTTTTTTGTTGTTCTTATAGAATGGGCAAACGGTCATGAACACTCGTTTTAAAAACATTATAATTAATGAAGTTTTCACACATTGTTAATAATGCTCCCAGTAAGTTAAAAACCATATAATAAAAATTCCTGACAATTTTTTGTTGTTGTTGTTCTTATAGAATGAACAAACGGTCATGAACACTCGTTTTAAAAATATTATAATTAGAACTATCACAATAAGTTTAAATAAAGTTTTCTATTTTTATTTAACAAAATTTAAAATATATTTAGCTGCTTCATATATTAACTTATATCAAAATTAAAGGATTTTAAAAAAGCTAACCTAGACGAGATCATCCATCTTGATTCAAAAATTTCGCGTGGAAATTTCGCTTTAAAAAATTTCTGTCATCTTTGGTGTTTGATTTCTAAATACTTGGGCTGTTTTGGTAGGGAAATTATTAAAAAATGCACACGAAACTTATGAAATTCTTTTAAATTAAATTAAACATCTTTAAAAAAATTCTAAAAAAGTATGTCATTGGTCAAGGACGCCAGTAGCGAAAGGGTTAAACATGATATTTTTGCATTAGCTTTTTGGGCAACGTTCAAGGGATCGGAAAAAATTCGCGTCTTAAAAGTGAGCGTCTTAACCAGGTCCGACTGTATGTCGAAGAAGAAATTTATTTTCGCATCTTCTATACAGGGTGTCTACAAATTAGTTGGGCAGTTTCGTAACTTAAGAACTTCTGAAATATTAAATGAAATTGACTAGTTGAAAGTCAGACTAGTAGTAATATTGCCGAAATTTATTCATAGGTGGCGTTAAGTGTCATAACTGGTGCTATCGCTTAGCGAGCGGTAATCATTCTTGTTCGACATTACGATAATGGAGACGTACAACGGTGCTGAAAAAGCGAAATGCTGTCTTTGGTTTCATGAAACTCATTCTGCTGTGCAAGTACGACGAAATTTTGTTCGAAATGTTAAACTTGAACTATTTTTCTATCTTGCAACAATATGTACTTTAATTTTTTTTTCCTTGTCAATTCCATTCAACAAATCATTCTTTTTGCCAAACTAATTTGTTGTAGACACCCTGTATTTCCCTCTCGTTCTTTACAAAATTTAAAAGACTTCCCTGGATCTTTCTCCTAAAAACAGCCAGATACACAAAACGAATAGAAAATATTAAATACCTTGTAAAGCAACATTATTGGTTATCGTAATGAGAAAGATATGTGTAGGATTGGGGAGAAGGGGAGCAAGAAGCGAAATCGAATGACGAGCATCAAGCAGCTAGAGGAGACATTGAAATAATGCTTCAACAGCACTTAGGTGTGGATTATTTGGTTGAAGGGTTGCAAAAATGTAACAACGTTTGTTTATTTAAAATCACATAATATGCTCCAAAGTTGTGTAAAAAAATTAAGAAAAAATGAACGCTGCTTCTTCGCTGCTACTGCAGTAAAATTCGCTGAGAATAAATCGCAAAAGACAGCAAAAAAATTCCATTTCAGAAGAATTCCATCTTAGTAGATACACCCTGTGTTATCAATGGTGTAGTGGAGGATATACGGAGGTATACACCGTATGCCTTCTGGGTAAGTTCCGTAAACCCTCTGTTTTCAAATAAAGCTACCCTATACTCTAGATATCAATGTTCATGATTCTAGCTTTCATAGCATATACCTTCTGTTTTTTTTTTTTTTTTTTTTTTTTTTTTTTTTCTGTTTTTGTTTTTTGTGAAATTTTTGAAAACGGAACATATCTATAATAGAATCTTATTTGATACGAAAGCATTTGATAATTCTGACGTAGGAATATCATAAAATTCTACTTAAAAAGACAGAAATCTATCTTAGAAATACGTAACTTTTTTTGAGGTACCAAGTGATATCGTTTTTACGGGTTTTAATATAATTATATTGCATTCTCATCACCGAGACAATAGAAAAGAACTAGTTGGATGTGCCAATCCCAAAACTTTCTTCTATCTCATGTCAATATTTCATTATAATTAGTTTTATTAGATTTTTTACTAGAATTAAGCACAACTTCATACACTTTTCGATGGTACAATATTGAAAATTGCGCAAAAATCGCTAATACAGCACTCCCTTCCGGCAGAATTTTTCCAAATTCAGGGAGGACCTTCTTGCCATGGCCAGAAACATACACAAAAAAATTGGTTCAATTCTATGCATAACTTCATACACTTTTCGATGGTACAATATTCAAAATGCACAAAAATCGCTCAAAAATCGCTATTACAGCGCCCCCTACCGGCGAATTTTTTCCAAATTAATGGAGGCCCTGCTTGCCATAGCCAAAAACTTTAAAAAAAATTTTTTGGTTCAATTCTATGTATAACTTCATACAGTTTTTGATAGTACAATGGCGACACACGGACACACCGACAGACAGACATTTTGTATAAACATGTTTTTTGTGATCTTTGATCCCTAAAACGTGTAAATCCGTCCAAAACCGGAAGTCGAAAAAATTTTCGATTACAATAGTTTCTCCTATTGAAGATAGAAGAAAGTAAAAATGGAAGATAAGATTCCGTAATAGACAGGTTCCGCTTTAACAGGATGTATTCATTCTTGGCTTATAAAATTAGAATTTTAGTATTCTAATTCAATTTTCTTCGCACACTGCAGAACATCTATTTTATTTTCTCATTTACTCTGCCGTCAAACAAGAATATACATGCGGACGCGAGTTTTAAAACTCGTCTTATCCAGAAAATCAAATTTTGGGAAATCGCGAAAAACCTCTGACTGCGTCCAATGGTTTTCATTGTAAAACTAGATTTTCAATGCCAGAAATACAGGATAAAATCTGTTTTCTTTGCAGACAGTTGGGATTTTTCGGTGCAGGTTTACCAACAGAATAAATTAATAGAGATAACACGATTTTTAAATTTTGGATAAGGCGAATTTTGAAACTCACGTCCTCATGTGGGTTAGTATCTGAAAATTAGAGAATTTACGTCCCCCGCCAATAATATTTCATTAATTATACTAAAAACAAAAACTGAAAAATATAATATATTGTAACATTTGTTGTAACAATTACTAACGGTAAATGGAGGATGTATAAATAATTAATTTTAAGCTTTAAACAAACGAAATCATCATTTCAGTCCCTGTCCCCAGGTACAAATATCCAATATTAAATGTATGCCGTAAAAATTCCTATAAATATTATTAACTTTTGCTATCATACATTTATATTTATATATATATACAGCATGGGAAAATATAATTATCCTTTATTAGTATAGATTGTATAGTAAAATAGTGTAGCAAATATATTTGTCCCTGAGGTAGACCATCGTCTCAGTCCCTCTAAACACACATTTAGGTTAACAGATATAGGTAGCGCTGGCAGAATTATTTCCATTGCAACAGCAACTTAAGTTCGACTAGCCACTATGGATGAAGGTGAGTTGTTCATCTCTTTGTTTCATATTTAGAAATATTTAATTTTTGTTCTGAATAGGGATGAGTATTTTTATAGCATCCTTCATGTCCCCATATTTAACTTTTCATTTATTAAAAAAAAAAAAAAAAATCCCTGCCGGCTCGGGCCTACAGGCGGACGTAGATTTCGAAATTAAGTACTAAATTCACCAACAAAACTTAAATCAAGATTAGAGATAAACCCAGTTCCTTCACTAAGAATGAGCTCTAGGGAGCTAAACATTTTGTGAAAATTTTAATATACACGAATACACACACGCATGTATATTGAATAGGTTTAAAAATGGCTAAAGCAAATTCAAAGAACCTCAAAGTGTTAAAATATGTTAATATTTCCATAGTAGGAATCATGTTTTAATGCTTCAAACTCACATGACGTTACATATTCACCTACTGAGGTCCATTTTATTTCCAATATGACGCAATATCTTCCCTATATATATAAAGTCCTAATGAAACGAATTTATGAAACGAATATATGAAACGGCTGAAATGTATTGATTCTTTGAATCGACTGATTAAACAACTGATTTTGTTTTACGGCGATTTCTCCTAAAATATGGAATACTTTGCGATGAAATTAACACCAAAAATCCGTGTTTATCCACAGATCTCGAAACTGGTATTAGAATTTTTAAATTCGAATTAGTTTTCGAAATATTAATTTTTTTCTAATTTTAAATGCATTTTTTCAAATGATGGCAACTCAAATTTTAATCATAACAGATATTTTTTTTCATAATTCAGAAAAGGTTACCTTAAATGTATGCTAAGAAATGTATCATGCTACTTTTATTCATAATTCAATTTACTTGAATTATGAATTATCTTTCGCTAAATCGAAAGATTCTGATAGAGAAATCAATTCTGACGGTATTTTTATGTTAACGAGACGCAGGTGATAATTCGCCAAACATTTTTCCCGTCGCATTTCTTCATATTTCATTCATTTCATTTAAAATATAATCCTTTCATTCTTTTTATTTAAAATACACAACTTTCATTTAAAATTGATGGCTTTCACTGCTTTCTTTTTTTAAAAAACAAAACGAAAAGAAAAAAAAATAGGCACAGATGTTATCTAAGCACCGGTGTACCTAATTGACGCCAAAATGGCATTATTGTGATTGACATGGTAACCCGGATATTGTTGTTTATTTAATAACTAGCCGCCTTTGGCGACCAGTTTAGTCTCCTTTAAACCTATACTAAGCATTGTATCATGTTACTTTTATTCATAATTTAAATTACTTGCTCAATCCTTCGCCAAATCGGAAGATTCTGATACAGAAATCATGAACTCGGTATTTTTATGTTAGCCGAGTGCAGGAGATATATCGCCAAACATTGTACCCGTCGTATTTTTTCTTATTTCATTAATTTCATTACTTTCACTCACTTTATTTAAAATGCATAACTTTAATTAAAACTGAAATGATTAAAATTTATGATTCTCAATTTTCTCTTATTTCTTTAAAATAAAAAAAAAAAAAAGAAAATAAAAAAAAAGTAATAAATAATACTATAAACTATGACATTTAATTTCAAAATCAAAGCTTTGTTTTAATTTGTCTCGCGAAAAATTGTTTATGACAGTCGCATGCGATGGACTATTATAATACTGATGATATGATGGTGATGAAACAATATTTGGCAATTTATCACTTGCGCCCGGCTAACATTAAATTACCAAATTGACTGTTTGGCATATAAAAAGTGAAGCGGTCAACCCGGAACTATTGATGACAGTCACATGACTTAGGCTTTTATTATAGAGATAAATGATTATTTACTTTTATTTCTTTTTTAAATTTATATAAATTATTTTGCTCTATAGTTATTAATTATTTTTTTGCTATTTCCTTTTGAAAATAATAGAAAATAATTTAAAAATACGGTACAATGTAGTAGTTATTCCGTCAACCAATTTCGCAAATTATATAAATCGCCAAACCACTCGCCAAATTGTTCAGATTGACAAAATTTTTATTTTAAATAACGAAAGAACAAATAAATTAGTATAACATTAAAAAATATAAAAATAAAACGTCAAAATAAAAATCACTTGATGACGTAAACACGTGTAACTTGCTAAAAGTCAAGTGAATGTGACATTTACGATCAACCATTATTGGCATTTAATCTTATAGTTCGCGATAGATTTTTGGTCGACGGGATAACTAAGTAGTACCAAAAATACATATGTAACTGGTATTCGAAAACGAGGTTTTCGCCAAATTTTCGTAAAAAGAAAAAAAAATCATGCCAAACATGCGATGCGTATATGACATCTGGCGAAATATTAAATTATGTAACAAACCATGGCATTTAATTTCAACTTCAGATCAATGTTTTAATTTACCACTCGAACAATAAAAAAAAATGCTAACTGGCGAGTTGAAAAAAAAAAAAAAGGCGAGATTTGCACCCGGCTTTTTTTTCTTTCGGCACAGATGTCATATACGGCCCCATATTGGCGCTATTTTTTTTGACGCCATTGTCATATCCGCAACGGGTACTTAGCGCCAAAGTATCGTTATTTTGCTTGATATGGTAAGCCGGATGTTGTTGTTTATGCTGTTGATGCGTTCCCCAAATTGGCGTTGGAAAAAAATCGCGCCAATATGACATTAGTGCCAAACCTTCATATGAAAGACGAAGGGATCAGATCGTATTTGTTTATGGCATTTGATGACTTGAACTATTATAATATAGATGAAATGATGGGGATAGAATAATATTTGGCGACTTATCACCTGTGCCTGGATAACATTAAAGTATCAAAATGGCACCTAGAGTATAAAAAGCAAAGTGTTCCGCCCGGAACTGTTGATGATAGTCACATGATTTGGGCTATTGTTATAGAGAGTGTTTTAAAATATCGGTTGACAAAGACTCTGAATACTTAATTCATTTTATTTTAGCTTCTTTTCAAATGTTTAACTGATCCTCTTTAATCAAAAACGAAAACAACCATTGGATGTCTTAACAGCAACTGATTCGCCCTTAAATTTTTGCAATCAAAGGGAATTGAATGGAAACCCGTTTACAAGGAGATCTGCACAGCTTTTTTCAGTATAATTTAATCTTCTCTAATATTTTTAAAACTTATCAGATTAGTATGTTTTTAGATTTTTAGATTCTGCGGTGTCTGAATGGGGGTTGGCGAGCGTAGCTTGCTGGGCGCAGAAACCCCTAGTATATATATGTTTTTAATTCGTCAAACTATTTATTTCATTTTGAGTTTTCATGCAGAAATCTTGCTCTAGAAAACTTATGACGTAATATTCAATTTGTTTTCAGTTCGTCAAACTATTTATTTAATTTAATTTTTCACTTGAAAAATCTTGCAATAGAAAAGCAAATGTTGTGGTGAGAATTTTATTGCTTTTTTTTTAATTGTTGGCAACTGCTATAACGAAAAATATTTATTTTTTCCTGTCATTGTTCTGTAAGAGCTGGTTTTATCAGAATCATGTTAAGACGGTATTCAAAATTTTGAACCCTCCCCCATTTCCATTCCCTTGGGCTGATTTTGCCCATTTTCAATACCCGCCGAGATATTAGCCATGTCAAAGTTGTTGGCGAGTTTGAAGACGATCCGTGCATAATTGCGACGTTTATCGTGCGGACAAAATTTAGTACATACATACGTACACACACACATATATATATATATAAAATTTTTAGTTGGGGGTGGTTTTGGGTTCCTGGGGTCCTATAATGAAAAGTTATGAAGGAATTTTTCAAAAGTCGCACCATGGTAAGGATTGCAATAGGTAGTATTTCTTACGAAATCTACCTTTAAAAAAAAAAAAAAAAGCTTAGTGCAACTTTATTTATGTAATATACAAATACGGCATATTTAATAATTTACATGTGTGCAAAATGATTCAAGAAAATGGCTGTGCAGCTGTTAAGACAAAAAGATCATCTCAGTCCCGATTATTAGACACTGATCATGATGTTAAGAGACACTTTCTTCCATAAAAGTTTATCCTAAGCATAAAATATACATCCTGGATCTCGAAACACTGCATGTATCATAGTATATAATTGTATATGGCAGTTGGTACATTAAATTTAAAAAATAAAAATTCTGGAATGAAATAGTCCGGTTTTCAAATATTGACCCATATGTAATATATTTCATAAAAGAAATTCATTTTCTCATGTTCTATATTTTCTTTTTGTTTTATATTCGTCTTCTGAAACGTTCAATTACCCTCTAAGACGACTGTCTCTTTCTCATAAAAACGGACAGATACACAAAGCGAATAAGCAGAAAAATAATAAATGTCTTATAGAAACACCATTATTGGATATCAGGATGGAGAAGCGCAAGATGTGCGCAGAAAGGGAAAACCAGAAACGAAATCGAATGAGAAGCAGCAATGAGTCAGCGGAGGCATTGAAATAAATGCTCGAAAGCAGCTATAAAATGGGGGTAAGGGTGGACGGGTTGAAGGGCTGCAAAAATTCAGCAACGCTCGTTTATTTAAAGACAAGTAATAAATGCTAAAACAATAAAAAAATTGAGAAAAATTAAAAATTCATTAGTTGAGTAAGGTTATTTTTAAAATGTTATTTTTAAGTAAAATAACTTTCATTGTGTGTTCCTACATTTGTAGTGAATTTGATTTCTTATGGGATATCTAAATTCTTGTGTCATTTATTACGCAATTTTTTCATTGGCTATGAATGAAGTGTAAAATTATAGAGAAATGTAGTACACGAGTTGATCAAAACGGTGAGAAAATCTGATTTTCATTCATAATTCTTTACTAAATCTTCTTGTCAGGTTTGTGTATTTTATGCTTTCTAAAATAACATGTAATATATAACAACCAACGATAATTTATAGACATAATTTCCTTTTTTTTTCCCCTTTTAAGGAATTCAGTTTTTGTTTATCCATTATGCGGATACAATAACACTTATTAAGACGGAATCAAAAGGAACCTTAAAAATATTTTGTTTCTGGCAAGTTTGCGTCTTGGGAGGATACTGTCTGTTATTATTGTTACTCCAGAAGGACTAAGGATTTCTTCTGTTATAACAGGATTCCGTTATAGACAGCTTCCGCTTTAGTATTTATTCTCAGCTCTCATGTACGTAAATTTAGAATTTTTGAATTTTAAATGATATTCTCTATATTCGGACAAGGTGTTTTACAAAGAACTCTCTAACTTTGAATTTCATAATTTATTAAATTTGTTAAAAGTAAAGATGAAATAAGCGAAGTGTTTATCAAGTAGCTCATAAGTTTTGCATACAGTAATTTAAAAATAGTCAAAATTTTTGTCAGTAGATGATATTGCGATAAGTAAAATAATGGTCAAATAAACGTGTAAAATTGCATCAAAGGTGTCTCAGAGTCCACTTTGCATTCTATTTAATTATTGCACTGTTTAAAATTTGCACCGAACAGTCCAATTATTCGTCTGTTTTTATAGAAAGCGGTTATAGAACCATAAATTATTTCTATTCTGATCAATAAGAATGCTTGAAATAATGATTAAATAACTGTCTTCTATAAGAACCGACGAATGAGTGGGCAGTTTTAAGCAAACTTTTAACAACGTGAGCTGCAAATATTTGTATTTTGAAATTTCAGCATTTTTACAGTGGATCGTGCAGGAACATTGATTGATAAACACGCAATCTATTCTTAAATTACTCTATACAAAGTTTCTGAGCTATCTGATTAGCATGCCACTCATTTCATCTTTATGTTTAATATAATTGAAGAGCTCGGGTGATAAAGGTATTATGTGACAAAAAATTTGAGTTAATCATATGACTGAGGATAATCAATGATCCTCTAATACCTGTTAAATTACTATTAAAAAAAAAACCAATACCCACAGAGATTTTAATTGATAAAGGAGGCATTTGACAATGGTATATTGTAATTTTAGTTGATAAAAGTGGTTCAAAATGTATTTTCTTAATATGATGATTGTGTCACTTACCACTTTATGGACTGAGCTCTTCAATTAATGAATTATCGAATCTTAGTTAGGAAATACTTTATGAAACATCCTTTACATTATATCCACTCTCCTACCAAGAAAGAATAAATAGACAGTAATATCTCGGCTTACGTCAGCAACTCGTTCCACGATCAGCGACGTAAGTCGAGGTAAATTTAAATAAGCAAAAAATGATAATTAATAAAAATTCTCCAAAATCTAATGAACATATTCTATTGTACTAGATTAATTTTCACACAATTATTCTAATTGGTAAACAAATCATATTAGATGTAAATTTCCAACTGGGCGAAAAATTGATTTGTTTACCAATTAGAATAATTGTGTGAAAATTAATCTAATGTAATTTCGTATCCAGCGATTTCTGGAGTTCCATTACCTGAGATTTATTCTGTTGAGCTGAACCAGGTTTCAGACCAGATGCTCTAATCTTCAAGGTTAGCTGGATGAAAAAGTTCGACCAGAATCGTCCGGGATAGCTCAGATGGCAGAGCACTGACGGCTTCAGCCAGGAGGTCCCGGGTTCGAATCCTGGTCCGGAAATTTTCCACCCAGTTGGAAATTTACATCTAGTATATTCTATTGTATTTAGGTTTTATGTTACATATATTTAACATTAGCAAAAAAATGCGTTTGAAATAGAAGGATTTGGAATAAATCATAAATCAATAAGTTGTTAACTTACACTTTATTGTTCTACTAGCTGCCCCGTTCAAGTCTTTGAGGATGCGGAAAAAAACTTTAAATGAAATTTGAACTGTTTTTATTTTTTGTTGTTGTTTTTCATTTTTTTTTTTTTTTTTTTACTTTTAGAAGCCCTTTCTAACAACAGAGTGGAGTTTTCTAAGCTTTTTCTAGTGATTTTTTTTTATTGGTTTGTCACTATCACTTGACTGAGAAAAAGAAGGTAAGAAAGTTTCCCTTCAAAGAACAAAAAGTCTTCAAAAAAGTTCAAAGTGCGTCTTAATTAAGGAATTTTTTTTCCATTCCAGACGACGTAAATGTGCGGTGACGAAAGTCGGGGTACTACCACTGTATATGAGAACGTGAGTTTCAAAACCCGCCTTATCCAGAAAAATCAAATTTTGGGAAAATCGCGAAAAACCTCTGACTACGTCCATTAGTTTTCATTGTAAACCAAGGTTTTACAATGGCAGAAATAAACGATAAAACTAGTTATTTTTTGCAGATTGTTGTGTTTTTTCCGTGCACGTTTGCCAATAGAAAAGATTTATAGAGAAAACTCGATTTTTTAAATTTTGGATAATGCGAGTTTTGAAACTCACGTCCTCATATAAACAAAACGGAAATTTGTTTTTCCATTTTCGACGTTTTTCTTTCGTTCAATATTCGTAATTCAGTTTTTCTCTAAGACGTCTCTGGCTCTTTCTCTAAAAACAACCAGGTATACAAAACGAATAACAGAGAAAATAAGTGCCTAGTAAAGTAACATTATTGGATATCTAAATGAGAAGCGCAGAAAAAACAAGAAGTCGAATCGAATAAGAAGACAGCAAGTATTGAAATAATGGTATAAGAACGGCTATATGTATGGAATACTGGGTGAGGTTAAAGAATTGCAAAAAGTGGACAATGTTTCTTTCTTTTTTTTTTTTTTTTTTTCATTATTATTTAAAGTCAAATAATATGTGCTAAAGTTACAAAAAAGTTATAGATATTTAAAAAAATAATTAGCTGGGTCTAAAGTTATTTTAAAAATACTACTTTAAAGTAAAATTGACTTTCTCCTTCCTAAATTTGTAATAAATCTGATTCCTTGTGGGATATAGAAATTCTTTTAAATGTTAGTTTATATATATATATTTTTTTTTCATAGACTGCAAATCAAGTGTAAAAATATAGAGAAACGTAATAAGCCAGTTCACATCAAAGTGGTGAGAAAGCCTAATTTGAATTTATTTTACCAAATCCTGTTTTTCTCAACTAAGATTTATGTTCGTTATGCTTTCTCAACTAACATGACACTGATAAATACTTCATACACATAATCATAGTCTTTTTTAGGGGAGGGGGGGGGGAACTACACCTGCCAAAACAAAATCGAAAGTTCCGTTTTATATACAAGTTTCCGCCTTGGCACATGCATTTTCTGTTATAATTCTATTGTACTCTCTTCGACGGTACTACAATTTTTTTCTATTTAAGGCTGGATTCTATTATAGACCGGTTCCACTTACACAGATTTCAATGCATTTATTCTCGACTTCACAAATTCTTAGAATTTTTTAAAGTTCTAATTAATAGCTTCTACACTCGTCAGAATATATATACCTTCTTATTTACTCCTCTATAAAAAGAGAATATATATGCCACAGAGGATTTTTTTTTCTTTTCGTTCTATATTCGTTGTTTTTTTTTTTAATTGCTTTTATTATTATTTGCTTGTTTTAATTAATCTCTTTTCTTCTTTGACTCTTTTTAGATGAGTTCGTAATTATATAAATACGTAGCAGTCATAGCCATCGTTTGATCTGCCCGTCTGTCTGCATGTTTGTCAGCATATAAAAGCGTAAAAAATACACAACCGAACGATTTGAAATTTAATATCTATAATCGTTTCAGAATTTTGTCGTGTCATTTAAAATTTTGTAAAAATCAAATCAAAACTTAAAATGATAATAATAAAAGTTTTCTTCATTCTATTAAATCCTATCATACGTAATTAATTATTCTAGGTTGCCATGGTGATTATTCTATTACATTATATCATACGTAATTAATTTAATGATATCCCATGATAGGTAATGATTCTAGGTTGCCATGGTGATTACGTCCTATTTAAGATGGAGTCCTATTATTTCCGTTTTACTGAATTTATTATATATGATAGTAATAAATTTTGTATTCATGGAGGCGCCCCGGGTCGGGCATCCCCCCCCCCTCCCCCGAAAAAAGGACGAGCAATGAGACTCCCACCTCCCGGAAGATTTGATATTTTGTGTTTTCAATGTTCAAGAAGTGCAATTTCCTTTCTAGAACTCTATAATGCCCCCTCCCCCCCGGAGCCATAGAAATCCCTCCCGGGGAAAAGTGTCTGAATTCAACACTGACACTCTACTACAAAAACAGAATATATATGTCAAGACGAAAGTTATTTTTCCATCTTTTATATTTTACTTTCGTTCTATATTCGTTCTTAAAAAAATTCAATTTCTCTCTAAGACTTCTTGCTTTTTTCTTTTTTATATAAAATGGCCAAGTACACAAAACAAGTCGTAAGGGGGGGGGGGGGTGTCTTATAAAGCACCATTATTGGACATCCCGATGAGAAGCGCAAGATGTGCGTAGGATTGAGAAGGAAAAACTAAAAACCAAATCTAATGAGAAGCAGCAACGGGTAAGCGGAGGTATTGAAATAATGGCGCCGCAGCAGCTATATATGGATTACAGGGTTGAAGGGTTTTAAAAAAAATAATAACAGCGTTTGTTTATTAAACGTCAAATAATCTGTGCCAAATTTCTGTAAAAAATTGCGAAAAATTAAAAAATTATTAGTTGAGTAAACTTATTTTTAAAAATGTTCACAATCTATATTATAAAGGACAAACATATCTGTGCGTAACGCATACGTCATTTTGCGAATGGCAACACTTTGAAATTTGAAATAAAATTTTGGTTTTGCAATTATATCTACGGCAAATTTTTAAACTTCTAAACATCGCACATTTTAAATTTTAACACCGTCGTATAAGGGAAAAAAATGCTCTTTTAAATGCAATTAGTTTGAAAGCTGTATCTCAATTTATTTTTGAGATATTAATTTTTTTGTAGTTTTTAATACAAATTTTTTAATCGTGGCAACTGAAGTACTCCATTTATATTGAAAAAGTAAAGGGAAAATAGTCATGGTTTATTATTTTTATTGATTATATCCTTATTGATGCCATTTTCACATTACAAATAAAAGTAGCTTTTTTATAATATTTGAACAGAAAATGATGTCATACATTTAGAAAAAAAAAAAAAAAAAAAAAAAAAAAAAACACGCATTTTTCTTCGTAAATCAGTTACATTTCAATATTTTTACATTACGCTGATACTGAGTTTGAGACGCTAGGCAAAATTATCAGTGAGTAAAAATTATGTCATATTCAAAACAAAACGATCATTTACTTTGATGCTACTAAATGATAAAACTAAATATTTGACCAATACTAAATGGCCAATACTATGATATACAATCGAACTAAAGGCAAATTTCTGATTTTTTTTTTTTTTTTTTTCGCAGGTATTGAGATTACATTAAAATTTGTGCGAATGTTCACATGAAAAGTTGTATCGGACAAACGTGACTTTAAGTTTGGAAATACATTCATTAATAATCTATTACGCGTTAAAATACTTTCAAATTGTGAATTTGAGTGGTACGTACGTAAATTATGGGAATGTGAAAATAACGCACAATTTAGATTTCACGGGAGGAAATTTTATGATGTGACAAAGCGAAATCCATTTTACTGATTTTTCATCTCATAAAAACAAACATAAAAGCCTCAATCGATAAATTCATCATAATTACTCATCTTGATTACGTATTTTAATAGAGTTTAATTTTTCAATAATTTAAGCAGTTGAAGTTTGTGGAAATAATATTTTGGTAATTTTAGGTTAAAATATTATTTGTTTTAAGAGTGAGACAACCAATGTTAGATGAATTTTTTATTGTAATTATTTTTGTAGGTTTATTATAAATTCGATCTGACAGTTCCTTTCAAACATTTTAGTTCGTCGAATTTCGACGTGTTACAACTCGTATATATAGAGAAACAAAGTAAAAGGACTTTATTAATCTTTAGTGGATCAGAAAAATAAAGGAGGGGAAAGATTACTGAAAAGAATCGGCGTACAGTACAATTTCATTCATCCGAACTACACTCATCCGGATCAATATCAGGAGATAAAATTTACATTTTAAAAAATAGAAAATGAAAATAAATGAAAAAAAAAGAATGGAAATAAAATAAATCATTGAAATTCGAATTGTATGTATTTGTACGTAAAAAATGTAAAATTCTTGAAATTATTCTTTGAGCCATTGTTAAAACAAATGTTTAATTGGAATTTTCGAAATCTACACATTTTAATAGTTCTAAGTCGGTATTTCACTAGTTTCAGAGATATTGTATTTATTCTCTTCGACGAAAATTTGAATTAACGTGTAGTTCAAAAATTATAAGTAGACTTTCTAGTGAAAATGAGGTAGTATTGAATATTATTAAGAAATATGGTAAAAGTAAGGAAAATGACCAGGAACATGAAACATGTTCATTCAACTTTTATTAAGGCAAAACAATTAACTTTATTAGATATATTTAACTAACACCCTTACATAAATGTAAGTACTGTGTACTACCTTCTTTTTTAACCGATGTTATTTTCCTTTTTTATAAACAAAACGATTTTTGAAAAAAAATTTTATTTCACAACATAACTTTTATTTTATATGACTAACTGACCATTTGTCTGGATTGCTTCCAGAACAGGTTAGTTCGGATAATTGGAGATCCACTGCACACGATATACACCTTACAAATTTATCTACATTATTACCACAGGAATTGGTAATTTACTTTTTTGATGATCATACCTTTTTTTATGGGCGTTCGTAATTATATAAATACATGGCACCGATAGTCGTCATCTGGACTGTCCGTCTGTCTGTCAGTCTGTCCGCATATAACAGCGCAAAATTACCCAACCGAATGGTTTGGGATTTAATATATATAATCGTTGAAGAATTTTGTCGAGTCATTTCGAATTTTAGGAAATTCTAATCGAAACTTAAAAAGATATTAATAAAAATTTTCTTCACTCCATTAAATCCTATCATGTATAATTAAATCAATGATATCCCATGACAAGTAATGATTCTAGGTTGGCATGGTCATTACGTCATATTTAAGAGGGAGTCCTATTATTTCCGTATAACTGAATTTAATACATATAATCGTAATAAATTTTGTATTCATGCATTTTTGCATAAGAGTGCAAACAGCTATTGCACCAAGATCTTAATATTTATAAAACTAGTTGTAGTACGAACGCACCTCATTTGCAACGTTTGATGTACGATTTCCGACTTGATTTATGAAGGGGAAAAAAGGTCACGCCTAGACATAAATTTAAAAAAATCGATTTTTTGTATCAGAGGCTTTATATTAGTTGAAGAGAAGCTACTTTATCGTACTGGAATAGATGATTATTTTTAAGTAATAGTAATAAGTATAATAACTAGAGAACAGGGATTCTGCTTTTTCAGAATTTAGTGTCGCCCCCGGCATTTCCGTTACTTCATTTTCTTCTGATGGACTGATGACTTCCATTATTATGAAACAGCCATTATAAATGAAGTGTTAAAAATGGCCATTTTTTTTTTTTTTTTTAAATTATGGTAATTTTTTTTTCTTCTCATTCTGACCAGAAAATCAGAGTTCTAACTTTTTACGGCTTAAAAATACATACATAGTTACGTCTGGTTTACTTAATAATTAAACACAATTTGCATAACTACAGACATACACACATTAAAATTTTTATTAAAACAATTAAAATATATTTTTAACTATATTTTAATTGTTTTTAATAAAAATTTTAATGTGTGTATGTCTGTAGTTATGCAAATTGTGTTTAATTTTTACGGCTTCTCTTTCATCTTCACCTAACACTTCATTTATAATGGCTGTTTCATAATAATAGAAGCCACCAGTCCATCAGAAGAAAATAACTCGGTTAAGCGGGACTCTACTGCAGTACAAAACATATATTTCAATTTTAAGACTTAAAGCACATGTTTTATTTTATGTAAAATGACGTCATTCGCATCCGCTTAAGAATACCACATTTACGATCTACTCTTAAACATCTACAGTAAAGCATGCATAGCACATCACTATCGCAAAATAATGCACAAATGCAGCAAAAAGATGTCGTCATTCAAGAAAATCGAAAAAAAAAAAAAAAAAAAAAAAAAAAAAACGCTATCTAATGATTTATAGATACTTAAGATTAAATATAGTTTATAATAGCTCCATTGTTTTAACAGAAATCATTCGTTTATATATATATTTTTTTCAAAATAGCACGTATTTTAATTGCATTTTCTTTCGGTTGTTATGAGAAAATGGCAACAAAAATATATAATTAATGTTTTGGAACTATTTTTCCTTTACTTTCTACAGAAATGGAGTACTTCCGTTGCCAATATTAAGCAAATGGCTCTAAAAACTACAAATAAATTAATATTTCAAAAATAAATGGAGATACAGTTTTCAAGCAAATTAAATTTAAAAGTATACTTTTTTTCCAGTACGATGGTATAAAAATTGAAAATGCGCGATGCTTAGAAGTTAAAAAAAAAATTGCTATAGAGTATTTAAGTGTACTGCTTTTTTTTTTTTTTTTACGGCTAGCTTCTGTACGGTATAACGTTGTGTTTCGGAGTCGACACAAAATAAGCTGGGAGAAAGAAATAGCATACTGTACCGGGGGCTAGTAATTATAATAATAAATGCCGTTCTGTAGTAATGAAAACACAAAACTTTAAGACTCGTCAGTGCAATTTTCATATCGATGAGCACGATTACTTTAAAGTTACTGAATAGATTCTAGAGATGGGACAGGATCAGCTGAAGCCCGAAAGAGTCCGATACCGAACTTAAAATGGGCTTGGACCCCATTTTTTTTACTATAGTCACGGGCTCGGTAGATATTGCACCTTTGAAACGTGAAGAAACTTAAATAAAAAATAATTTCGATAACCAGGTAAAAAAAAAAATCAAAATTTACATTTTTTAATAAATATAATTAGTTATATCTAAAAATCTTATCACTGACAATAAATAAAAATAGGCCATTTTAAATACACATATGTGCGTGTTATCTATGCTAAATTTCATAACAATTCGCACATTACGCTTTCAAGCTATCATTATACAACTCCATTATATTAATCGTATAGTTTAATAATTATACGGATAATAATTCATGAAAAAGTGATAAAAAGAACAAAAAACTGAACGATGTATAATTTTTAAGATAATATCGTTAACTATTTTTCAATTATTTTATTTTAATTATTTTTGTTGCTGTTGTTGTTTAATCCTTTCATAAAAAAATAAGAAAGAAAATCAAGAATTTTTTAAATGGTAATATTAATTAAAATGTATTTTTTTTTTTTTTTAGATGTAAATAGCCAAAAAACGATGCCACGCCAAATATTGATATATCCTGTTATTGTGAAACTAAATGGATAATAATACAAAGTACTCACTTGCGGGCAAAAAAGTCTCAAGATTTATATTATTTTAAATATTTTTTTATTATTATATAAAAGTCAAAGGAAACGGAAAAGAAAGATAAAATAATGCACACACAGCAAAAATAGTCATCAAAGCTTCTATATACAACGGCTCAATTAGTGTTATTACACAAACCATATTTAAATAAAATATCAATGAATTGATAAATTTTTAAATTAAAAACCTAAAAAATATAAATTTGTTTCCCAAAGTATAAAACGAAAACGTAAAATCTAATTACTGGGTAATTATTTCAAAAGGTTTTTTAAATGATACAGAAATCTAAATTAATTATCGAAATTACCTAAGTACTTATCTAAATTAATTATCTGAACTAAAAGAATCGAAAAGATAGGATCAAATGTGTACAAGTCTTAAAGAATAACAAGATGAGGCAAAAGTTTTTATTTGTTGAATAAAGTTTCAATAAAAACTGATTTGGCACATAAACGAAAGATAAAATTGACGTCTAATAATTTTTAAGGAAACATTGCGAGCACATTAAAAAACAAAATATGCATATTTAGAATTTTGGAATGTCAAATTTTTTTGCTAATATTTTAAAAAGATACTTAAAATAATAATAATAATAATAATAATAACTTAAACCTTTTTGGAGTTATTAATAACAGTGTTTAAAGAATACTTTTTTACTGTTTTCAATTAAAAATTTTAAATAACGTATCATCAAGCAATTAGTATACTGCATCAGTTTCTTTGAAATTAGTACTAGAATACAAATGAATATTGAGTATTATTTTGTCTTAATAATTATTTTTTGTTATTACATGCATGATAATATATAATGATTGAATATATGTGTCTATACGTTTATTATTATGACTTCATTTATGTTCAGCATTTAGTTATAATAATAATAATAATAAATGTTTGCTTAATTCTCTTTATATCGTTACTATTTCTTTTATTTCAAGCATATGTTTGTTTCACTGTTTAAAATTTAAAAAGTGGCTACTTTTCAGAAAGACTAATTTGTGTTAAAATATAAACAAGTAAAAATTAAATTTAAAAAATCAAAAAATCCAACTGCGTAAAAAGCAAACTAATTAATTTTTTCTCATCAATGTGAAATTATTTTTTATATTACTTATCTATTTTTTTTAATTATTATTTACTTGTAGTGGTGACTTTTAAGTTGTGTTTAATTGTTAGTTCCTATCTATAAACAGTGTTTTGATGAGGCCTATAGATGTCTATGAAGGTTAGAGTTGCAGTAAAGCTAGAGATCCTACACAACTTCCAGATTGTGTAATATTTAAACGGAGCTTCTGACTGTAAAATAGTCAATGAAACATCGTCTTTATTTTGAAAAACCTATCCAATGATATGCCACTCAATATAGTGCGTAAAAAATTTTTTTCGTCTCTACAGCCATTTTGTATTTTACGGCTGCCATTTTGAATTTATAAAAACAAAACCTAGCCTATAACCATCGGACGGTTAAGCCAAATCGATAGAGACCTCATTCATTAAAATCCAACCAGCCGTTGGGATGTTTCGAGGGTATAAAGAAATCCACATACCCAGATACGTGTGAAACACATAACCCTTCTTGGCAGTCGGGTAAAAATACTAGAAAGATATGTCTGAACAATTACGTTGCAATATGACATTTTACAAACGTCTTCAATAGTTTCTTTCCTTAGTGTATTATTTGATGAATAGTACGCAAAATAATCATACTCTTAAATTTCAGTAAAATGACATAATTCGTTAAATTTCAGTTAACATTAATTTCTGTGTTTGGATAGCTGCTTTTATATTATTAACTTAGAAGGAATTTTTTTAACCGAAAAAAAATCTAATCCGAAAGAGTTAATATGGTATAAGAAAATATGCGATACTTGAAGTGGTCTGGGACACAAAATTATATTTTTATTTATAAATAAATTTTACATCTTTTTTTTTTCCTTCTTAAAGGTACCGCTTACATATACATTGCTTTCACGTGTAAAATCGTCAAGAAAAAATAACATTTAAGATTTGAAAATTAAAATATTAAATTTTAGCCATGTTTAAAACTTGATATATCTTCTCATAGAATGATTCTTTTATAGATTTCCCTCTAAGCCTTTTCTTTTGAGGGTCTTGCACTTTATGTAATTGGCAAAATGCATTCTTACCTTTTAAAAATAACAAAATGTCCCTTTAGTTTCCTCCGATCACAGTATTTCTAAGCACATGTGTCCAAGGGTGCAAAATTTATAGAAATTCATTTCTATAGTAAAACCGCAGGATATTTTTAAATCATGTTGTAATTTAATTGTATTTCTTAATTACAGTTCATACAATCATTCAAAATTAATGTCACTTTATTTATCATTACTTAAAAATTATACATTTTTATTTTTTTACATCATTACTAACACATTACTAATGCATTTCCTCTTGAAATAATGCACTTTTCTACTGAACCAGTATCCTTGTTAATGACTATCACCTTGTCATTTTTCTTTCTAGAATGAACACTACTTTTTATTTTTTCTTTAGTAAAGAAAGGAATAACTATTAATTTGACGTCAGTAATTTCAGTAATTTTTTTTTTAATTATAATAAATTTGTAAGGAAAAAAAAAAAAAAATACACCTTTAAACAGTAACAGTCAAACTTTTTAACACGAGAATTATATTTAAAAATTATTTCTGAAAACAAAAAATCCGGAAGATTATTTTAAAAATGTGTGACTGAAAAACACTGTAGAAATTTTGTATCTTTACTTTTCATAGACATTTAGATCAGGGCTGTCCAACACGGCGCCCTTTGAAGGCTTTTTGGCGCCCTTTGAAGGCTTTTTTGGCGCCCTTTTGAAGGTTTTATGTTACTATCATGTTTTGAAAATAAAATTCCATTTAAAAGGATGCTTTTTTTTTTTTTAAATCGTTGTTATTTGCTTGAGAGACACTTTAAAAACCTCTGTAAGCGCATCAAAAATGAAAACGTACATTAAAAATTTAATCATGTGTTATTGCGTTTCTTCACTAAATTATAGTTATTTTTTATAAAAAATGTTACGGAAATTGGTAAAAATTGGCAATAACTTTTTTAATATGTTAAGACATGAAATGTAGAAAAATAAGCGCTCCCGCTCTTCTTCGTGCATGAAAGTTCAGCTTTTTTCTTTTCTTTTTTTTCCCCTATTTTTGATGATGTTACACTAGCCCATTGCTGTTTTATAATACAGGTAAAGGAGTGTCGTTTTTTCTCTCAGACCTTTAAAATTTTAGGTATTTTTTTTTCATTTTTTTTTTTTTTTTAAGTTTATAAAATGATGCGAAATGATTTCCATCAATGAAAGCTCTTCCAGGCTATCTCTATGAAACCACTCGAGGATTGGTCACTAATATGACTATTCTTATGTATACTATTATCTATGTACTTTTTATAACGGGATAAATCAAAGTATAATAATAATCTCCAATAATAAACCTCCAAAATAAATCAAGGAATATTTTTCCGTCCTAGAAAAACCTAACAATATCTCTGATTGCTATTTTATTTTAATTATAAGCGAGATTAAAGTTTCTGGCTCCTTCCTCTACAAAAAATTTTGAGCTAGCCCTTTGCAGAAAAATGTATAATTCGAATTTACTACGATTTATAGTTATTGATTTTTTCATTGTTTACACGGAGCTCCAAATCCATAAGGGTCTTACGTTTTCTATTGCGATATGCATTTGCACGTATGTGTCGCTGCTAATATTATGAGATAATTTTGTTGCATGTTTTGCGCCCTGTTTAATAATGGCGCCCTTCATTGTTTACTAAGAGCTAAAATGCGCCCCTTCTTAGGGAAATGTTGTACAGGCCTGATTTAGATGAATCGATTTAAATATGAGAAAGCTTGAAAAAAAAAAAAAACAGTGAGATAAATGTATACTTGAAGAGAAGTTGCGGGTACTATAGACAGTATTATAGGCATTTTTCTTCTGATCTGTCACTGCATGTAAAACCAAGTGGAAAGTGCACAGAAAAATTTTCATTAGAGAAAACTTGATGAGAAAAATCAAAATAAAGTTTGTTTTTTGGCGGGAGGGGGGGTGGGGAATTATACGAATACCATATTCTGGAATGATAAATACAAATTCAATTTTTCTATACGTATATAGATTATATTATTTTTAACATCTCATTCTACTGAATTCTTTTTTTTTTAAATTCAGATTGAAAATATTTTTAATACAGTCGGACCTCGTTATCCCGATACCCGGTTTTCACGTCACTCCGCTTATCACGTCAGTTTTTCAAAGTCCCGATTTTCTGTATATGATTTTAATGTAAATAAATTCCGGATTTTACGTCGTTGAATAATTTTCAACTCCGGATATCCCAACGGTTTAGGAAAATTGCTCATTTTACATAATCCATCTAATAAGCACGGAAATTAAGCGGTAACAAATGTCTTGGTCAAACTTTTCACAAAAGTGTCTAAAATACCTATTGAGATAAATGAAAAAATTTACTTCAATCCTTTATCTGAATAAATAAACCCACACACTATGAATGATCCACTTAAGCTCCAGATAGACGTATCGGTCTACTCGCGGTTTTTTTGATCTGGTCAGGTGGCGCTTTCTTGTGGTTACATGGCACTTTTTATCCGACAATAACCGAAGCATTGTATTGCATTGAAACGATCATAAATTATCTTTCATCCATTTTTTAAACAACGAATATTGATTACAATTCATTGTATAATATTGAAAAAATGATTTTAGGAAGCGCATCGAGGGATAAGCAAACCTTAATTCAGCAATATTTCATTTAACAATAAAAAAAACAATCCAGCATAAATCTGATTTTTATTCTTTTTATTTATTTATTTATTTATTTATTTGTCTTTAATAATGTTTTATTGCTTAAAACTGCAATAATAGTTATGAATTTAAAATTGTCTTAAATTAATTAAAAATACAGCTTTTTATAAACATATTTTCTCCAACTCCGGTTACCACGACACTCCGCTTATGACGACATTTTTTTCTCGTCATTAGAGTGTCGGGATAACGAGGTTCGACTGTATATATATTTTATTTTCAAATTCAGAAAAAAAGAAAAAAGTGAGAAAAACATAATCCCTAAAAAGAGTTAGAGTCGACCCTGCTAGACCACTGAATAACACGGCGCTGGTTATTTGATAAAAATATTAATAATATCTATATATGAAGAATATTTATTCTTTAAGAAAACTGTCAGTGGTGATCCAAACAAAAACAATCTTATCAAATGTTAAAAGCTTTCAACAAATATTACACGTGAACAATTTTGAAATCTCCATCAGCTTATCGAAATTTTATGCTTAAAAAATATCCATATCACGCAGCGGTATACACAAAAGAGAAAAAGTAAGGCAAACAAAAATGTAGACCTCTCGCGTTTCGGAAATTCTTCGTGACGTAACAGGATGACGTCAACACTCAGCCATCATCAATAATAACGCGGAACACATCACGTATGCAATATACAAGGAAACTGAAAACACACCACTGCATAAGACAAGAAAAAAAAATGACTGAAATTATAGACAGGTGTTTTCCGCTTTAAAGCATTGAGAAACAGAAAATATTTAAAGAAATTTTAAACGATAATTTCAAAAACATGCCACGTCATTTTTTTTTACTGTACACATAATCCAATATGAAACGCATTGATACAATTATTTGAAAAAATAGAAAATCAATCAGTATTTTATAATTGTCTTTGTATTTTTATTTGCCGAATTAATTTTTTAGTTTTCGTAGTTTTAACCCTTACCAGCGCGGAGTAATTCTGTTTATAAACTGATGAAATAATGGACTGACACCAGAATTTATAAAAGAATTTATTAGAAAATACGAACTTGCTTATTTTCCCGTACATTATAAAGGAAAAATTTTAATTAAATATTTTTGAGGCCGTTTGTCAGTTTTGGAATTAAAATTAGGTGTCCTTTTTTAAGGACACCGCCCTCAAAAGGGTTAAATATGATTTTGATTTTAACCCTTTATGTACTGAATTATGAATTCATGAAAATTTTCGCTTCTAAAGCATTTTTCGAGAATTTTCGAAACTACATTAGAAGATTTAGATATAATCATTTAATAAATTTTAGAAGGATTGAACAATTTAGAAGGATTAATTAAATTTGAATTTATAGGGATTTTGTGCAATATTTATAACCACACTCAAATCTTTTATTTTAAATGTATGTCTTAATATTTTGTAGAATTAGGAAATGTACAAACATAATATTCTTACAATAGAAATATAGAAATATCACACCTCTCCTTCCCAACGCCAAGATAGCTGAAAAGATACAAAGGCAAAAGAAATCATCCTTTTAAAAATATTTTTGCTTTGTGTAACCAATAATGCTTTTGGAACAAGATAAAGTAATGCATCTATAACTCATTCTAAACTATATTACTACTAATCGATGTATTAAATGAATTTTATAACAAGTTATTTTAATGGTACTTAGAAGTACCGTCAGTAGATAAAGGGTTAAGAGGTAAATTTAAATTTGTATTGCTATATTTGTTATAAATATAAATAAATAAATAAAAATCCGGACATTAAGTGTTTGCGCATCTGAGAATGTTGAGGTGTTAACTAGTGATGCAACGAATAGTGGTTTGGCCGAATAACCGAATACCGAATATTCGGCCAAGTTACAGCCGAATATTCGGCCTATTCGGCCGCCGAATAATGAACTTATTTTTGCCTAAAAACAAAATATAGTATGCACTATATGCACAATTCTTGTATATTTCACAATTAAAATGTATTGTTTTCTTTTAAAAAAATATTTATATACAAATTTTTAATTTTTAAAGCATTATTTTACTCTGAAAAAATATTCGGCTATGCTCGGCCTAAAAATTGCCTCAATAATATAATTCAATCCCCCCCCCCCCCCCAAAAAAAAAAAAAAAAAATCTTAGCAAAAGTTCCTCATCAGGTATTGTCTAGTTGCATTTTAATAAATATTATGTGTGTTGTTGTTACATTTTAAAATAATGACAAAATTTGAAAAGTACTAGGAAACAAGTTTCAACTTTCAGATGAAATAAAATAAAAAATAAGAAATCTTAATATCTAAAGAAAAACCACTGATAGAAAAGATGAAAGGAATATCCTCTAAAATGGTGGAAAGAAATCACTGTAGACTTTATAAATCCCACAATTAACAAAAACATTTTTATCATTTATTATTATCATTATTTTTTTTTCTTTGCTGTCAGCAGATAGCACTAGAGTTCTTTATAGGTATAATTCAAAATACTATTGAAAGAAATATTTTTTTATGTAACAACTAACAAAAGATAAATGTTAAACTTCCCATTACGATTTAAAAAAAAATTAATTTGCTTGTACAGCTGTATTAAAACAATTTTGAATAGATTAATTTTAAATTTAATAGATTATGTTAGCTTATTACAAGCAGGTATTTTTTGTACTTGCTGATACAGCATAAAAAATTTGTAACATGATTCCTAAATTAGCCTCTTATATAAAAATGGGTAGTAAAACCCATATGGTATGAAAGTTAATGGGGAAAAAAGTGTTAGTTAATTTCAAATAAAATTTGAAAGTATTGATTGTAAAAGTACAATGAAAATATAGGATTCTGGCTATTTTATTCTTTTATTTGCAGAAATTTATTATATTTGATGTGCTTATTTTATACAAAAGAATGGATAATTTGATTATTAAAAGGAAATTATGGCATTGCACGTTATATTAGATTTAATATAATTTTTAATGAAGCTTTTTATGTTATGTTAGATAAAAAGTAGTTTTTTTACAAACTTGCTGTACTTGAACTTTTTACAATAGTCAGGAATTAAGCTTAAAAACAATTACTTAAAGCTTTTTTTTTTTGTGTGTGTGTGTGTGTGTGTGTGTGTGTGTGTGTGTGTGTTGTGTGTATTCATAAGTCAAAATACCTGTAGAAACTTTCCAAATTATGTTCCCATTAGATTTTAGTACTTTTTTATGTCATTTTAAACATTTTAGAAAATTTATGATTTTAATCAATGATTTAAAATAAAAAAAAAGTCAATTGATTAAAATCACAATGTAATCACTGATTTAAATCAACTGATTAAAATCGTTGGCACCCTACATAAAGTAAAATATAAAAATTCATGTTAGACTAACAGTAATATGTGCCCAATTAAAAAAAAATGACTTTTCATTTTAATTAGCTTAAAGGGCGGTATTTGTGTTTGGAATTCACATTTTGTAACTCGAAAAAAATCATATAGATTAGATTTTATGATAAAATTTTAAAAAAAATGAATTATAAGGTTAATTTATTTAATAAATAACCAGAGTATGTTAAATTTAAATTTAATTTAATTGATTATTTCAAATAAATAAAATATATCAATAATTACCTTTTTAATTATTATTAATGTTATTAAAATATATTAAGATTAACAGTTAAATTATTATTAATCATTAAAATACTATTAATGTATAAAGGATATAAAAAGTATCTAAGGATTGTATAATTAAATTAATTAATAACTTATTCACCGATTGGGAAAAAAATAAATAAATAAAATTGTCAGTCTCGTCAAAGAAATCTCTGTTTAAACATACAGCCACATGGAAATTCCACGTTTCGAAGATTATTTCGTCATAAGTAGACGAACAACTACCTTCTTATGCTTAAGAATTTTTTGATATCATTATCTAACAAAATTGTATGAAATAATAACTAAAGGTATCTGTAAAAAATATTTTCTTCAAAATGCACTATTTTCTTTTTCTTAATTTTTCGCTAAACGAATACGGAAAAGGTGTTCATTACAAAAGGTATAAATAAAATACTAATTCAATACTCACAATTTAACACAAATACATAAATAAATATCGCTCAAGTTGAAAAAATATAATAAATTGTTCCCTATTACCCATATTAAAGAACGATTAAAACTTGTAAAAGTTAAACCAACAAATGACTGAAATTATCGGAATTGGCAGATATTGCATTATACTGAAATGTACACTTGTAGTTACAAGCGCTAAGATTTATCTTTAAAATTTTATTCTTCAAACAGTAATACGTCGTCATTTTTATTATATTTATAGCGGGATTTAACCCTTTGTGGCCCGATGGAACTTTAATGTCTCATTAAAAGAAGATCTCATATAGAATTTATTTACTGCGTCTATCAATAAAGTAATATTTTACATTTAATGCAAAATACTTTGGCTTGCTGTCTTTAAAAAAACTAAGCCAATTTCAGGAATCTAAGTAGCTTTTCAATCGATATTTCCTTATTCATTTACGTTTGGATACCTTTTATGCTGTTGTAAAATATGTAGTATACAATTCGAAATCCAAAAAAATTATCTCATTTGCAGATAAAATTGTGCTATTTACTATTATTATATTATAAGTGAACTGAGATATTTTAAAAAAGATTTTTTATTCTAAATATTATTTCAAATATATTACGAAAAAGAAAAAAAATATACCTAAAGTATTAGCTTTAATAAACGAATCATTTTTAATTTTATTATTTACATTGCACATAATTATTATATACATTTTCTAATCTATCAACAAATATTAAGAGGAAATTTATCAAAGTGGCATTTTTCTTCACTTGCATAAGAATGAATAAGAGCATCTATAAAAAATAAAAAGCAATTAAATAAAAAAAAAATAAATAAAAAAAAAATAAAAAAAAAAAAAATAAATAAATAAAATCTCCGATCCGTTTTTTCTACATCAATTTCAAATTTTAATAATTGTTATACTTTTATTTAAATCCCTCTTTAATGGGTGTCACGTATACGTAACGCATACAGTGTTCGGAATCTTTCCTTATATTCCTACCAGTAATTTTTAATGGAAAATTTAACTTATTTAATTAAAGCATTTTTGCGATTAAATTGAGCATTTTTTTTTTTTTTTTTTCAATAACCGATGAAACAAGATGGAAATTGCTCTTCAAACGTGGCAAATGAGGTACGTTCGCACTATAACTAGCTTTATAAATATTTTTTGCACAGCATATTGTACTAAATGTATATTTTAGTGCACTTATTAAGTGCATATCAATTTCATTCTGTTCGAAAGGCTGTAACATCATGAAAATGCATTTGCAATATTTTTTTCCCATTGGCCGTAGTGTAACGGAAAACATTTGACTGTCCCTGTAATTAAACTATACATGCGATTTTCATAAAATTTGAAATAACTCGACAGAATTTTACAACACTGAAATATTTAAAATTTCAGACCATTCGGAAGGCTGTAACATCATTAAAATGCACTTGGAATATTTTTTTCCCATTGGCCGTAATGTAACGATAAACTTTTGACTGTCCCTGTAATTAAACTATACATCCGATTTTCATAAAATTTGAAATGACTCGACAAAATTTTGAAACAATTATCTATTTAAAATTTCAGACCATTCGGTTAGGTAGTTTTTGCTCTGTTATATGAGGACGGACAGACAGACGGACGGACTGAATGACGACTATAGGTGCTAACGTCTTTATATAATTACGAACGCATCTAAAAAGATTAAAAATTCTGTAAAGGATGTTCGCAGAAAGGGGGTTAATATTTTATTTTTGAAACAATTTTTCGAAAAAATTAACTGAGTTGCAAGCTTTAACTTGCAGATTTTTAAAACTATGTATAAAGCAAAATTTCGCTAAATTTAGAAGAAAAACGCAGAAATCGCCTCTCAGAGATTTTTTCAAAAATATACAAAGAGGAATGAAACTTGAGATTTGAGAATATGCTTTCAGATGAGTGAATAATTTTACAAATTCATCAATATTATCAGTTGCATTTTACAAGTTAATGTAAAACACATTTTATAAATATTTATTGTTTAAAGATCGATTTTTAGCAGTTGCATTAAAACATCGTAGTTTAAACTTAAAAAATGGTATTAAACATTCGTTTATTATTATCAGAGTATACACCGCTTATACTATTTAAGAACTTAGTATATGAATATGTTTATAATACCGGATAACAATTGATTTTTTTTTAGGTTTTTGACAGCCCTTTCAATTTAAACAAAGAAAAGAAATCAATATCACACACGAAAACATTTTCTAATTTATATTACATGTCTGGATCCATTAACCCAATTATGTCGTGAATATCGACAGCATGTGAAATTTTCATTTTCATTTTCTGAAGAAAAAAGAAAAAAAAAACAAAAAAAGAAATGAAAACAAAAAAAGAAACAAAAGAAACAAAGAAACTGATACAAATGTTGCTAATATTTTCTAAATTCAGACGTTAATCCTAAATTTTTCCTTAACTTCAAAAACGCATTATCTGTTCGAAATATTGAGCCCCTTCCTTGTATTCTCTGTTCGAAATATTGCGCCCCTTCCTTGCATTCTCTGTTCGAAATATTGCGACCCTTCCTTATGAGCGTACACTAGTCACATGCGACGACATTAGTAAGCTAATGTTAAACCATTAAAGGCTTTATTCACGAATTTCTCGTTTGTATTTCAATATTTTTAATTGATTCCTTTTGTATAGGATATTTAAAGTCCATGTTTAATCTTGTACATTTGTACTTTTTCGATTTTAAGTGAATTTTCATTCTGTGGACATTTTCAAATAAAAAAAAAAAAAAAAATGGTTGGTTGATTCCAAAATTGAAAGTGTCCTATTAATTTCAATTAAAATGGAAAAAGCACAAAGGTATAATGTTAGGCTTCAAGATTCTTATCCTTTGCGAAAACAACCATTTAAAAAGATTGAAATGCAATCCCAAAAATTTGCAAAGAACGCTTCCATTATTTTAATATTAGCTTGTCAATGTAAATGCATGACTAAAGTATGCTCTTTAATTAGTTACTGTAGCTTTTTATTCTAAATTCTTCAAATAATAATTCTCAAACGCCCTTAAACATTTTGTGCCAGGTGAAATCACCACCACCTACCCACCCCTTTTCTCATACTCTTACGCCGCAATATGTATCTTTACTAGTAAAGCATTTATAACTCCAAGCAGTACTTTCATTAATTATTCACAAGCGTTCGATGGCGCAGTTAACAATTGTACTTGCTGTTGACGATAAATATATTTTAAAAAGAATATATATGATAAAACTTTTTGCAAATAAAATAAATATTAAATCTCAAGATAATCGACACCAAAGAAATTAAAATTTTTGAATTTTGAAATTAAAATTTGAATTGAAGTTTATAAAATTCATAGTCATGTGCTAAAATTCACAGTACATTACATTATAAATTTATATAAAATATTGAAAATTAATACCATATAATACTTTAAATTCGCAGCGTATAATAAATTTAGTGTAGAAATCAAACATTTATTGTATAAAATAAATTTAGGGGAGAAATCTTAATATATTTAAGCTAGAAACCTAAAATTTACTGCATGTAATAGTTTTAGAGGAAAGTATTACTTATGCAAGAAATACAAAATTCACTGTATTTAATAAATTTAGGAAAGTTATCAGAAATTCATAGCATAAAATAAATTTAAAGTGGAAATCCAAAACTCATAACGCACAATAAATTAAAGGAAGATATTCATAATTCTTAACTTATGAAAAATTTAGAAAAGTAATTGAATCCTCTTTCAAAAAGTTTAATAATTTGTGAAGTGCGCATTCTTTTCTATAAAAATACCAATAGAAATTGCGCACTTGTGAGAAATCGATTCAAATTTTGAAAATTATACTACGCATTTTTTTTTCTTTAATAGCATACGCAAGAAAATTTAATAAATACGACACACGTGTAATAGTAATAATTATCACTAGAAGTTTAAAATAAAATTCATTTATATCTTTCTAACTGCATCATCAAACATTTTACAATTAAATTAAGCTCTCAAAATGTTTTTTTTTTTTTTTTTTTTTTTTACTGAAAAACTGAAGATATCAATTAGATATCGAAGAAAATTATCTCACCAAAGAAAAAAATTCGGTGTCGCAAAATGTGACAAAAAATATTACGTAGTTTTTACTGCGTACCGAAACTAAAACTAGAAAAATTTACAAGTAAAATATTTTTAGCTATCTCTCCTTACTTTTATCATGTAATGACAAAAACAGTTTTTTTTTTGTTTTTTTTTTTAAAGATCCGTGCATTAAAATTAAAATTTAGTTTGTAAAATAATTTTCTGCGAAATTTTTTTTCAAAAATATTCTTACTGCGTCATCGATATCCTATCGCTACCAGATACCAGATAACACTTGTTGATAATTATTTGACAAGGGAAAAAATTATATCAACAAAAAAAATTAGGAATCTGATTAATAATCACATTCTAAAATTAAACTTTAAATTTAAATTCTTGAAACAATTCTTGATCTAACTCGCCGTTTTATTTAGCTATTTTTAAATATATTTTTTTAAATAGATTTTAATAGCTAAATTTAGCTAAATAGCGAATTTTTTGAAAGATTAGTACACTAAAAATTTAATTGTTAAAAACACTTCTGTGTGTTTTTTTTTTTCAACATCCTTATTGCGTCATTGGTATCATATCGCTACCAGATAATAATGTGTTGATAATTATTTAACAAGGGAAAAATATACCATCAAAAGAATTAGGAAAGCTGATTAATAATTACATTCTAAATTTAAACTAGAAATTTAAATCCTTTAAACTATTCACTAACTCACTGTTTTATTTAGCTATATTTTAATAGATTTCTTTTTTTTGTTTTTTTTTACAAATTTTAATTGCTAAATTTAGCTAAATAGCGAATTTTTTGAAAAACTAGAGTGGTAAAAATTTAATAGGTAAAAACTCTTTAGTAAAAAAATTTTTTTAACATTCTTATTGCGTCATCGGTATCATGTCGCTACCTGATAATAACTTGTTGATAATTATTTGGCAAGGAAAAACTTGTATATCAAGAAAAAAACACCGAGAAAGCAGTAAATTAATAATCATATTCTAAAATAAAACTATAAATTTAAATCCTCGAAATTATTATCGAACTCACCGTGATCTTGAAAAATCTTCACGGCCGCTTGGCTGCGGGAAAGAGTAAAATTGCACATCTCCTGATGGTTCTGTTAAAAAAAAGTCTGATAATGTCCGAATCTGCGCATGGCTTAAACTAGGAATAGCAAACTGCGTCATCTGTGCCAAAGTGCGTAGATGTTTTAGGGAAAAATAATAATCGAAAATCCAATTTTGCATGTAAGAACGAGGAATTTTGCATAAGAAAATTTTTCCACCCGAAGAATAAACCGAATAAACGATTAAGAATATTTAAGTCTTCGCAACATTTCTTCAGTTTCAGATTCGCGCGCTTCTTTAACCCTTTCCCCCTTGGCGTGAATGTCATATGCTTTGTCCGTACACGACATTCGGCAGGGTTGCCGCATATCTCTCTCTTGCGCCAAGGAGAATCGCCAAGCATACAAATAAGCCGGTGATAAATGATGTTGGTTCACCTGGAAAACACAGGAAGAGCATCACTTTTTTATTCCATTTTGCTTTCATATGGAGATTCGAGAAAGAATGTGGATTCATATATAAAGAATTTAATTCTGTGGATGTCAATGAATCATTTAAAAAATTTTATAACTTATTTTTCATAGGTAGGAATGAATAATGAAGAGAGAGCTGAAAACATTTATTACACATATACCGGGTGATTCAAAATAGATCACCGTGTTGCATATCTGCAATATACCTAAAAATCAATATTACAGTCGGCATTAAAAGAAAATTTTATTTATTGCTTCTATCTCCTGACACAGCAGTTGATATAAAATGTTCGTAGAATTCTCGACAGACAAATATTACTGAGTTATTTTTTTATCCCAAAGTTTTATTTATTATTTAAATAGTTTCTCGTCGTTATTGCTAAAATGAACTTTGTAAATTGTGTAAAATTAAAAAGGCTGAAGACATTTAAAACTAGATTTTTTACAAAAGTCACTCCATATACTTTAAAATTTTACATTAGAAAACTAACAATATTTATGAGAAGTATATAATCTTTTGTTTATTGCAGATTTGAAAAAAAGTACCTTTTAGTCCATATTTTTTTTACGTTCTATTTTATTTATTTATTTATTTTTACTTATTTATTTATTTATTTATTTATTTTTGTATGTGTACATGCTTAAAATGGTGTATTTTATAACAATATTTCTCAAATTGGAGTTGCTAAGTCACTAAGTCACCTTTGAGGGTTGAACCATTCTTATACTTCCTATTATAAAAAGTTTATAAATCAAGTATAGCTTTTAGATACGGAATTTGTTTTACAAGCGACTGGATACACGTTTAAATATGAAATTAAATTTTTATATATATGGCCCCTTTTCTATAATTTTTCTGTACTATTTACAAAAATTTTGCCTAGCTTCAAAGAACACTAAAACAAATCCCATTATTTTTCGACAAAAGTTTTCTGTATTACTATGATATGAATATTTGGTAACTAAAAACGGAAAGATACGTTTTTAGTTTAGTGCCGGAAAACAAGACGAAGGGCAACATTTTTATAAATATAATTTATAGAAAAAAGTGGCCGTATGAAAAATTTCGTATTTTTATATGTATGCTGCCCTTGTAATACAAATTCCATATCTGAAAGCCTGGTTTGTATGCTTTTTGTAATTCGAAATACGTTTCTATCATTAGCAAGATAATCGCGATGACAATTTATGTTGAATCACAGTCACACGGTATATTGGCAAAGAATACGTCATAAAACACGTTCTGTTATTATTTCTTTTATAGAAAATAGGACAATAGGCTTTCAAATGCTTTTTTTTATCTTCAAAATCTGGCAACATTGTATTATTAGAAAAACATAAATTCAAATGGAAAATTTATTTTAATTTAGGTGGTCAGGAATACAAAATTATATATTCTTTATTTATTTATTTTTTTTTTAATTTAATAGTTCTTTTTTTTGGTGATATGTATATTTATATACAAACCATTTTCAAATGTAAATTCTTAAAAAAAAAAAAAATAATAGTTTGATTTTCAAAAATTGAAATCGAATACTTTAGACACTAAAATCTAAAAATTTAAATCATTTAACATTTTATCCGTTAATAGATATATTCTCTGAAAAAATGCGCGTTTTGTGTCCTTTTTTTTTTTTTCCTAGTACAGGAACGAAATAAAATATTAATTTGTCTTCAGGATTTAAAAAATTATTTATTTATTTTTTAATCCTACTTTCTTAAAGAAAAAGTCGGTGGTATTTATAAGCAATTTTTGTTACAATATTGTTTAATTTAATAGTTCTTTTTTGGTGGAATGTATATTTATATACAAATTATTTTCAAATGTGTTATTTTCAAATCGTTTTGTGTCTTTTTTTTTTTTTTTTTTTTTTTTTTTTCCTAGTACAGGAACGAAATAAAATATTAATTTGTCTTCAGGGTTTTTAAAATTATTTATTTAAAAAAAAAAAAATCCTACTTTCTTTTTTGGTGAAATGTATATTTATATACAAACTATTTTCAAATGTAAATTCTTAAAATAATAATAATTTGATTTTAAAAAATAAAATTGAATATTTAAAAACTAAAATACAAAAATTTAAAATTATTCATTTTATCCATTAATTCTCTGAAAAATTGCGCTTTTTGTGTCTTTTTTTCCGAGTACAGGAACGAAATGATTAATTTGTCTTCAAGATTTTAAAAATTATTTATTTTTTTTTAAAAAATCCCATTTTCTTTAAGAAAAAGTCAGTGGTATAAAATTTTTTTGTTACAATATTGTTTAACTTAATAGTTCTTTTTTGGTGGAATGTATATTTATATACAAATTATTTTCAAATGTAAATTCTTAAAATAATAATAATAATTTGATTTAAAAAATTAAAATTGAATATTTAAAAACTAAAATCTAAAAATTCAAAATTATTTATTTTATCCGTTAATAAACATATTCTCTGGGAAAATGCGCGTTTTGTGTCTTTTTGTTTTTTTCGAGTACAGGAACGAAATAAAATATTAATTTGCCTTCAGGATTTTTAAAATTTTTTCTTTTTTTTTTTTTTTAAATCTTACTTCCTTAAAGAAAAAGGTCAGTGGTATTTATAGGTAAGTTTTGTTACAATATTGTTTAATTTAATAGTTCTTTTTGGTGAACTATATATTTATATACAAATTATTTTCAAATGTAAATTCTTAAAAAATAATGATAATTTGATTTAAAAAATTAAAATTGAATATTTAAAAACTAAATCTAAAAATTTAAAAATATTTATTTTATCCGTTAATAGCTATATTCTCTGAAAAAATATGCGTTTTTTTTTTTTTTTTTTTTTTTTTCCTTTTCTTTTCGAGAACAGGAACGAAATAAAATATTAATTGTCTTCTGGATTTTTTAAATTATTATTTTTTTTTTCTTTTTTTTTTTTTTTTTTTTTTTTTTTTTTTTTGAAAAAAATCCTACTTTTTTAAGAAGAAGTCAGTGGTATTTATAAGTAATTTTTGTTACAATATTTTTTTTAATAGTCTTTTAAAACGCAAAATACTGAAGACAATTTGCGCAATATATAACTGAAAATAATTGCACAATACATCATAAAAAGGATTATTTTAATCTTTATCCTATTTATATGTGATTTGTATAATTTTATTTTTTTAATTTAGAGTTTTTTAGACAAAAAAAAAAAAAAAAAAAAAAAAAAAGTAAAAATGTGTTGTTTTTTTCCGAGTTTTATCCCGGAACACCTTAAGGTTTCCATAGACTTTTAAACCTACTGCAATGCGTGTAGCTTTTTAACCAAAATTCAAAAACTACTTAGCAGAATGCGCTATAATTTGGTATGTATACAGATTACAATACATATATATTAGCTGAAGTACCCGACGTTACCGGGGATTTTTAAGAATGTTTGTTTAGAAAAATCAGTTTCAAAATAAAACCTTTATGTACTGAATTATGAATTCATGAAAATTTTATCTTCTAAAGCATTTTTCGTGAATTTTTGAAACTACATTAGAAGATGTATATAATCATTTAATAAATTTTAGAAGGATTGGAGGATTTAGCAGGATTAATTAAATTTGAATTTATAGGGATTTTGTGCAATATTTATAACCCCACTCAAATCTTTTATTTTAAATATTTTTCTTTGTTTTTTGTAGAATTAGGAAATGTACAAATATAATGTTCTTACAATAGAAATATAGAAATATTTCTAAATTGAAAAATTCCCCCTCCCTGGACTGTACATTATGATACATTATTTTTATTATTTACGTTTAAGAAGTATGATAACATAATATGATAATATATGATATTTTTAAATTTTTGACTAGTTATAATAAACAGATAGAAAAATCGTACTTGTGGTCGATGTTTGTTCATTTTAAAACGTTGTGTGAAAGGTTCAAAAATTTTCATTTAGAAAAAAACTATGCTTGGTCAACTAGTTCATGAATTCCAATTTTCTTATTCGTACATTAAAATTTTAAGGATTGTTCTTTGATTTCTGTTCTAACTACACTGTAAAAAAACCACTGTAAATTTGCCAGCACAACTCGATCACAGTTGAATGTACTGTATCTTTCTTTGGTTTCCTGACTATTTAAACATGAAAAATGGAGTACACTGTAAAAAAAAATCTGTAAATCTACATAACTAGGTTTTGTAAAACTACAGAAATCTGCATGCTTACTAGAATTTTATCCGTAATCGGGGAAAATATTTCCCACTCGCATAGTACAAATACATGAAATATCTTAGTTTGACCTGTCAGCCAATGAGAAAGGACTTCAATGGTGACGTAATGACTATTCACGCAGCCACAGAGGCGTTCAAGGGATCCATCTTGATTATGATTTCAAATTAGTAGGTAAGTAAATATTTCTTCTTTATGAGTTAATTTTTTTTTTTATTTCCATTCTACTTGATTCCTAATAAGTACAAATCAACTACACAGTAAGACTGTTTGATTTCGAATTATAATATAACATGATTTTAGCAGGTATTAATGCGTAATCTTCCTATTATTTTTTGTTAAATATTTATTATTCAGTCAAATGACTATTCTTTACACCAGTGTTTATTAGATGCGTGCAATTTCTAATGTTTTATCTTTTAAATCAAATTTTATTGCAATATGGTTAGCAGATTAAATATTTTATTTTTAATTATTGATGCAATGAATAGTACTCCCCCTTTGACTGATAATGAAGGCCAAATATTCCACTATTCTTCCGCAGAATACTTAAAATGTATACCAAAATTATCAGTCTTAATATTAGTCGTGCCGAGTAATCGGTATTTATTGTACTGGATTCCAGCATCGCGTCGGGTTTACTTTACTATTTTGGTTCGGATCGGGTCGGTTTGGGTTTCTTCGAATCTTGCGTGTCGGGTTCGGGTTGACTGATTTTTCAAAAGAATGTCCAAAATATTTTTTTCATGCTAAACATCTAGGTGTAGGGCAGATGTGCCAGTAATGAACAAACTTCTACATATTTTGTTTATAAAAAAAATTAAACAATAAAAATTTTACTTTAAAAAAATTTCTTAACTCCACCCCCCCCCCCCTACATGTTTTATAATCTGTATTATTGTTGATACTCTTAATCAAACCAATTAGGAAGCAAAAAGTGATCCTTCGAAGTTCCACTGTTTTTCATTTATGTTGGCGAACATGCAACGGTTTAACTTAATAAATTTATATATTCTTTTACTTTCCGGCAAAATTTATTAATGACTATTAATGTTAATAATGACTATTAATGACTATTAATATTAATGACTTGTTTATGCATAGATGTAATAGTTTCCCTATTTATGGAACATTATACTGTATATTATCCATCATATAAACTAAGCCTTAAAGAATGGTTCTAAGCATGGATTAAACTAAGCATGGGACAAATTTTGAAACTTGCAATTTCTTTAATTATAAAATTGTTTCTGAAAACTATGTTTCTATATTGTTCAAGGACATTACAATTTTTTTCATTTTGTATTCTATAAACTGAAATATTGTTTTTGTGTCAAACAAAGTTCATTTTCTTATTTTTGTAAAAGGTGTCCCATTCCTCCACACTCTCTCCTATGATTCTAACTCTGAATATTGGGCACTTCTCTATCTATACGCACGTATCATGGGTATATGTGCTAAAACTATCAGAAATATTATATATATGAATGCGTGTATATGAAAAATGAAATGTTGTAATATTTTTACCTATTCCTAGAGAAGAATAAATGGTTCTTAACTGTGCCGTAAATAAAAAGGATTTATCACATTTCTTATATACTTTTGATTTCTTAACCTTTAATTGATGTTACCGGTCTCTCAGACCGCGGCTTTTTTTAATTTTTATAGTTTAACTTGCAATTTTCAATTTAACTACAAACACTATCGAAATTTTGTTCCGTTTGGAACTTTAGTTCTATCACAGGAGACTTTTGAATAGGTGAATTTTAATTATAACAGTGCTGTACAAAAAGTTTAGTACAAAAACACCATCCTATGAGTTAATCGTGCCTTTTATTCATCTTTCGATGAAACGGTCTCACAGACCACTTCACACTAGTTACGTGACAATTTCTGTGACATCAGTTAAAAGTTAAGCAGTATATTGAAATATGTATTTATTTTATCTGAAAATTGTTCTGCTCAAACTTTTTGTAAAAATCTTAACAAGACTTGGAAAAAACCTAAATATAAACATCTGCATTTTAATTTTACGTGAAGTTCTGAGCAATAAAATGCTGAGTTTTTACTTTCTCATGCAAAGAGAGATATAGGGTAGGTAGGGGTAAAGATACGAATGGGGCAAAAAATACGCACCGGCTGATTTCATATGAAGCAACATTTCGGCTATCATGACCAATAGGTGGCAGTTTGGTTTCAAGTGTACTAGTCATTTATTTAAACCTTTTGATAAAAGTAGCAATTTGTGGTAAGAAAATGAGGTAAGTTTAAATTTTCGAATTTTGATATAATATTTTGTATATTTCACTTTTTTCTTTACTTGACAATACCTGGAATTTTTACAAATCCAAAAATTCAGTGGAGATCGAAAGCTTTTTAGCTTCTAAATGCCGTAGTTTACCTCGATCACATTTGTTTATACTTATAGGTAGCCGGTTAAGCAAAATATTGCAGAATGGGGTAAAAGTACGCATACGCCTTGGGACAAAGATACGCACATGTTTATGATACGGGACTTTGCCCTATCGTTTTAGCTAGATGCAAAGCTTTCCACTTTTCTAAATTTGTATTATATAAAATATAATAGATACATAACTAATACAAGTTAGTAAACTACATTTTCCTTTTTCTAGTTAAGTTTTTTAAATATAGAACATATGTTCTACCTACCTACTTTTAAAAATCAATATTCTTGTTTCATGAATCGCTTTTGTTTTAAACCTTAATCTTTAACTCCTGTTAACGGTCTCACCGACAGCTGCAATATTCAGTTTTCACAATTTAACTTTTAATTTTCAATTTAAGTATTAATTTTTGTTTAATTTTGATTCGTTCGGTAAATTAGAAGTATAGCTGAAGACTTCTGAATGCGGGAAAGTTTACTATAATAGTCCTTTACATAAAGTTTAGCGCAGAAACCGCCTGTTATGAGTCAGTAAACCATTTTATTCAATCTACGATTAAGCGGTCTCGGAGACCGCTTACAGTATTTATGAAACAATATTTGTCACAATAGTTAGAGGTTAACTGCTATTCGCGATCTTGCAGACCGCTGTTTTTTCATGGTCTAGTTTACAATTTTCAGTTTAAATACTATAAAAATTTACTAATGCTTTTACATTACTCATTCATTTTAGTGGAAATGGGGCAAAAACCGTCCGTAATGGGCAAAAATACGCACTGCGTATCTTTGCCTCATCACTGCGTACTTTTACTCCAACCAATGGGGCAAGGAGGAGGATGGCCACCCAGGGAAACCCAGCAAATGCTTTTGAGTTTTAGTGCAGTCCCTGGGGGAAGAAACCAATGGGGGAAAGATATGCAGAGCAAAAATTACAATTTCTTACGGAAATGTAATTTGACAGAATGTCGTATGATAGTGGAACGTGGCTAAGGTTTTAATACAACATTTTAATAAGTCGTCGCATATCAATGTTTTCGTTAAGAATCAAAATTAATGATAAGTGCGTAATTTTACCCCCCCCCCCCCACCCACCTACCCTATATCACTTAGGTGTGTCATGTGATTGTGAGCCATGTTAAGGACAACTTGTCACCAAGCGCCATTGAGATCAACCATGATGGCGCTTTTTAACAAGCTGTACTCACTTCAAATACTTGTGGGCATGATACCTACATATGTTTGAATATTAAAGTATATACATTTGTCCATTTTGCTACATGAAACATAAATTGTTATTAGAGATGTAATTGTAGATTACATTTCATAATATCAATAAAACATAATTTACTTTCCTTATATTTCGGGTTCGGGTTGAGATAAGTCTGGGTTGAGTTGCAGGTTGCCGAAAATTATTTTAGCTGATTCTGGTCAGTTTGAGGATCGAGGAAATATTTTTGGCGTGTTCGGGTCGAGTTGCGGGTTGACTTAAGTATTATATTCTGTTTTGTGTCGGATGCAACTTCACCCATGCATGACTACTCTGTAGTCGGCTAATTTTCAATATATCAGGATTCGTACGGTCCTTAAAAGTACTTACATGTTTCAAAAGGATTTTTTTGTGCTTGAAAGTGCTTATTTTCATACAAATTTTTTTAAAGTCCTTAAAAGTGCTTTACTATCATTCTATTTCTTAATCGGGGGTGGAACTCTTCTGCATTTCTTTTCATTTCTGATTTTTTAAAAAAAAAACGCCATTGCTAACCTTTCTTCTGAAATTTGACCTCCCCTTTTTGCTCCCTTCTGCACAATACCAAAGTTTAAACTGTTTAAAACTTTTTTTAACCTTTAAGTGATGTTACCGGTCTCTCACAGACCGGTGCTTTTTTCAATTTTCATAGTTTAACTTGCAAATTTCAGTTTATCTACAAACACTACTGAAATTTTGTTTCGTTTGAAACTTTAGTACTAACACCAGAGACTTTGAATAGGTGAATTTTAATTATAACACTCCTGTGCAAAAAGTTTAGTACAAAAACATCCTATGAGTTTATCGCGGCTTTTATTCATCTTTTAGTAGGAGAGCTGTTGAATATTTTTGAGTAGGTATTTGAGGCACCCTGAAAATTTGTGCAACACTTCTTTTGTAATGCCTGAATACAAAATCGAATGTCTGGCTGAAGGATCGTGGCCCAAAAACTGTGCCAAACACGTGTCAAGTGCCATTTGACACTTGACACGTGTCTGGCACAGTTTTTGTGCCGACTAAAGTGTCTGTCATTTTCAAAATACTTTTTTCTAAGTATAAATATTATTCTGTCTCAATCTCAGCGTGCCTCAAATACCTTTTTTTGGGGTAGTCAAAAAATGGCACTTGACACGTGTCTGGCACAGTTTTTGGGCCACGATCCTTCAGCCAGACATTCGATTTTGTATTCAGCCATTACAAAAGAAGTGTTGCACAAATTTTCAGGGTGCCTCAAATACTTTCCCTAAAATGTTTAACAGCTCTTGGACTATTTCGATGGAGCGGTCTCGCAGACCGCTTCAGACTAGTTATGTGACAATTTCTGTGACATCAGTTAAAGGTTAAAAAAATGGCTCTACTCTATTTGTTACTTTATAGTGAATAAATAATCAGTCCTAAATTTCATTAACTATTCATTCCATCATATTCATTTCATTAAAATTTTAGTCTAGAATGAATGTACTAAGTTTTCCCCCTCTTACTAGGTGAGCGGTTGAAGATATGTACAGATTTATAGTCAAAAAACACATTTTTATTAATTATCATAACAATAACTAAAAAAAACTAATTCTATCAAAAACATTGTCAATACAGATGTTGTAGAGGTTAAAATTCTGATTGAAATGTGCACTTACACTTAACATTTTTGTTGAATTTTTACAATTATAATTTAAAGTTTTGCCTAATTCGTTAAGTTCTTGAAGCCAGAACAGACGAGGTTATCAATTTACCCTGTTTCTAATTTATATATATTTTTTTAATTTATTGAGGTATTATTTGAGGATTTTGTAATTATTTTAGGCTTTATTTTGGATATTTTCAGAGTTATGGCTTAAACTCTTGATTACGGATTATAGCCCAGTGGTAGGAAATGAAAAAAAAAAGGCCGAATTCGGAATTAAATACGGGAAAGCTGGAAATTGTTTTAATCCCTTCGACATAGGCCAGAAATAAACGTACTAAGTTTCCCCGTCCTACTCGCTGCAGTTTTGCCGCTACGAAAAAATAGATAACTTAAAGTGTATTATTTCATGATTTTTAGCATATTTCAAAAATGATTTGTAAATGATGGGAAATATTGTTTACGATCTCTGATATTGTATTTGAATTATGCGTCGTATTTAATTTGACATATATAGTGAATAACAGTGCGTATGCCTCACATTTAAGGAGGTCGAAAATAGTGGGGAGGAGCGAGGGAACAAATGAGCCTTGTCGCTACAGGAATTATAGGTCAACCAATAGCACGATTTTAAACTTCGATATTTTACTAAAAGAACTAAGATGGTTTTAATAAAAAATATTTTCGACTAGTATACGAGCATCTTAACACGGGAGAACTCGCTGCATGAGATTTTCTCTCACAGTCGTACTTTTTTAAGACTCGTATTTAAACCATTTTTCATTTTAATTAAAATTTCAAAATGTTATTTCAATTATTTTACCTCTTTTGTGAATAAAATTACTAAGCCAACCAAAAAAAGTTGATATTATATGAATGTAAAGTAAAAGAAAAGGAATTGGGCATTCTCACTAGCGAGTTCTCCAAGGTTAAGTTAAATTCATAGAATTTTAAAACCTTTGGAATATTGAAAAAAAGTATTATAATCTTTACGGTTTTTTTTTTTTTTTTTTTTTTTTTTAAACTAAGGTTTAAGTTTGACGATATCAGTTGGGAAATGGTATGTAAAACGGCTGTCAATTATGTACCTCTTTCTCGATAACTACTAAATTATAATCCTCAAAATATACAAAATAAAGCATTAACATAATTACAGAAACATCGCGAGGTCCTCAATAACTTAAAGAAAATACATGTATGTAGTAAACGGAGGCAGGGCGGATTGATAACTCTGTCTTTCTCTTGATTGGCGATTAACCCGGGAGAACTCGCTGCATGAGATTTTCTCTCACAGTCGTACTTTTTTAAGACTCTTATTTAAATCATTTTTCATTTTAATTAAAATTTCAAAATGTTTTTCAATTATTTTACCTATTGTGTGAATAAAAGTATTAAGCCAACCAAAAAAAGTTGATATTATATGAATGTAAAGTAAAAGAAAAGCAATTGGGCATTCTCACTAACGAGTTCTCCCGGTTTAAGACAAAATTTTGAAATAGAATTGCGACCTTAATGTTCAGCAAAAATATTAATATGGGTACTCATTTTATTCAGAATTTCAAATTCTACGACATTTTTATTGACAGTGTTTTTGAAAGAATTAATTGTTCTGAGATATTAAGATAATTTAAAGGATTTTTCGACTATAAATATGTACATATTTTCTAATGTTCACCTAGTACGAGGGATAAAACTTAGTACTTGCATTTTAGTACGGAAGGGATTGAAACAATTTCCAGTTTCCCACCCACATAATTGTGAGTTACATCCACCGATCACGGGGCTTTGAAATAGAGTTGCGACAATGTTCAACAAAAATATTAAATGTAGTTCTCATTTTACTCTGAATTTTAAGCTGACGACGAGCTGAACACGAAAATTGCAAAACCTGAATTTCATTTTAGATTTCAAAGTTCTGCCATTTGCAAAATGACGTCAGCGTTACGCACAGATATGTTTGTCCTTTATAATATAGATAAATATAGATTTTATTTTCATATCAAAATCTTAGTGTTTTTTTTTTTTTCTTTTCAAACTTTTTTCACTCTTAAATCCATTAATATCTGAACCAAATCAATACTCGATCATTTCAAAGCTACCGTATAAAATCAAGTGTGTATTTTTAAATAATATATACATAATGTGGGTCATACAGTAAAATGCGCAGAAAAAATGAAAAGTGACTTCGGACAATGAATTTTTTTTAAAGATTAATTTTTGTATTTTTTGTTTAATGTTTTGCAGTATTTCAAAGAGAATTGAAAGTATATGCTTTTTGGTATTGTTATTATTATTTGGTATTAATATTCTGCATAATTTGATTTTTGGAGTCTTATATGTAATTTTGAAATATGCCTGGAAAGGGATGGGGAGGACACGGTTCTTCCAGAATTTTAAATTCTAAATGTTTGTCGTTATCATCCAGACTCTTTGAAATTTTTAGACGTTAAAAACATAATGTTTTCGTAGCCCGAGTGAAAAAATATTAATATTTCGTGGAAAAAGGCTGGTAAGATTTTTACCACGATGTAACACTCAGGTTTTTACTAATTTTGTCGAAGTTTTTGCACATTTTATTTCGTAAAAAAATATTTCTATTTGTCCGAATGTTTCGAAATTTTCGTAGGTAAATGTAAATCTGGCCTGTTGTGTAAACAGATTGTGTTAAAATACAAACGTTTAGTTAGTTTTAGGGTAGAAAAAATATAGCCTTTGTGAGGCGCGAAATGACCTATTAGTCCCCGAGCCAGGTACAAATTTCGTCAGTTATTTCCTCTCGGCCGATAATTTGTAAAATGCTTCAGAGAGTTGTATCATGAAGCTCCGTGAACGTTAGCTGCAGTTCCGTGGGTGGGTTGAGCAGCGGCAGCCTCCCACGCACGTAAAAAAAAAAAAAAAAAAAAGGCACTTTTTCCCGATTGAAAAATTTTCAAATTATAGATAGCCTAATATACTGAAGAAAAAAAAAGTCAGCTAATTATAAAGTGGTGGTTAATACGTCAGCTGGTCACACGAACATGAAAAAAATATACAAGGTGCAAAGGAAAGTCTCTTTAACCTGAAAATACTTGCGAAAGGAGAGGGATACATCTATGTATTGAAGTAACGGTATAGTAAAGCGAATACGCCCGACCTGATGCAAACGACAGAAGCGTCCCTAGTGGTGAAATTTGGAAGTTACCTATTGAAAACCGTAAGCGAGAAGAGATAGAGCAAAATTTCCAGTTTGAAAGATTTGGAGCATCAATTAATTAGTACGAAACGACATTTGGTTCACACGGATAAGATAAATCGTTGCCTGTATACACAAAAATGTCCGAAATCCATGAGCGACGATTCTACTTTGCATATTCACATTCTGTAAATGTAGCAGTGCAAAATTTTAGATTGTGACGTTGTACTGTGCTGTAATGGCTGTAAAAATTTAATTTCCAATGCATTTAAAATTTTAGATTAACCCTTTCAGGGGCAGAAGAATTCTGTTAGTAAACTTATGAAACAATTGACTGACACCAGAATATTCAAACGAATTTCACAAAAAATAAAAGCTCGTTAATTTTCACTTTCATTAGGAAAGCAACATTTTGTTAAAATATTATTGCTGCCATTTGTCCATTTTGGAATTAAAACTAGGTGGCTAGACCATCTAGCCACCGCCCTTGAAAGGTTGAAATCTATGTCGTCGTATTCAAGAGTCTTGCAATAGACGTTCTATGGTGAGAAATGTGCATGTAGAATTACGCCACGAATACAATTGTGTATCGTGAGCAATGGCGAACTTTTCGAACAAACTGAATATTAACATTTTATCACTGTGAGACTGTTTGTCTTTTTTGTTTTTTTTATGGGATGTTATCAAAATACATTCAGATAAGCACATATTTATACCAGGAATTGTACGTATTTCTTCATACTTCTGGCTATTCCATCCAAACGTTTACACAAAATAGAGTGCTTCAATTTTGGACCTTTTTGGATATACAGGCAAAGATTTATCTTATTCATGTAAACCAAATGCCGTTTCGTACTAATTAATTGATGCTCTCAAAACATTCTGATTGGAAAATTTGCTCTATCTCTTTTCGTTTTCGATTTGCAATGGCTATATTCCAAATTTCGCCACTAGGGAGCGCTGCCGTCGCTTGCATTAAATCGGGCTAAGTCACTTTACTATGCCGTTACCTCACTTCCATAGCTTTAGTTCTCTCCGTTCGCAAGTATTTTCAGGTTAAAGGGCCTTTCCTTTGCTCCCTCTATATATTTTTCATGTTCGTGTGACCAGCTGACGTATTAACCACCACTTTATAATCAGCTGAATTTTTTTCCCTTCAAGATATTGGGTTAGCTATAATTTGACAAATTTTCAATCGGGAGGAAATGACTAATTTTTTTACGCGCGTGGGAGGTTACCGCTGCTACACTCACCCACGGAACCGTAGCTGATGTTCACAGAGCTTCATAATACAACCTTTTGAAGCATTTTACAAATTATCGGCCGAGAGGAACTTGGTCATCAAAATCTGTTGCTGGCTCGCGGACTATATGTTCACCAATGTATTTGAAAGAGTTAAAATTCATGTTTTTAAAAATCAATTGCATTATCAGTTAGAAGATTTTAACTTTTAGAGCATATATATATATATATATTATTATTATTATTATTATTAATTTTTTTTTGCCGATACTTCTAAAATGTTATCCTGGAATAAATTGCTACAAGTTTTCGAAAAATCTTTTCTATTTATTTTTTTTTTCAAAAGTTTAACTGCTGGGTGGGGAAAATATAGTAAATTTAATATCGGAATATATCAACGTGTTAATATTGGTGATATATCGCGATAACTACCGTAAAGTTTATGCGAATAGAAAAATTGCTTACTTTAAAAGATAAATAGCATGTGACCTAAAATTTTAGTATAAACAGATGTAGAAAGGAGTTAATAAATGTTTCATGCTATTTTCTCCTACAGCATCCTTTAAATATATATATATATATATATATATATATATATATATATATAATATAGGGAAGGTAGGGCAAAATCGGGTACCATAACAGTTTGTTAGTCTCAAATGCTGTGAAATGGGAAAACAAATTTTGAACACTGTTTTTAATGTAAAATGAATCCTTGGCTATAATAAAACATTCTTTTCAAATATATATATATATAATTGTTTATATAAAAAAATAGCTTTTTTCACACGTATGCAAAAATCCGGTTTTACTTCGCTGGTTGGGTTAAACCTGGTATCCATTTAAAACTATTGGAAAACTCATTTTGGTCAAAAATGTCTTTCTTTAATATAGTAAAAAATACATTTTTAATATTTTTAACAAAAAGAAATTGCACATGTGTTCGTCCATGTGTAAAAAAAATAAATCGGTGGCAAATTTTCTACGTTGTATAGGCCTGCTTACTTTACTCTGTACGTTTTAAAGTTCTTTTAGCTTCAAAAATCACAGATGAATTTGTCATCATATTCTTCTGCATTATATGTTTCGTGGGCCTATCCGTGGCATTTCAAACATCGTATTTGGATTTAGAGTTTGAGTAAAGTTCATAGCAAAACATACAGGTTTAATTATCCTCTTCTTCTGATGATGTGTTCGCAATCTTTTTTTGCTTTCTTTTTTTCTTTTTAAAGAATCTTCTTCTTTCTTCATCTTGCAGTTTGTTTGGCTTATTTCTGCTTAATATCTGTTTCGATCTGTGATTTATAGGTAGAAGAAATCAAAAGTTTTTCCCTTTCTTTTTCTCAATTCTTAAGCCTTCCTTAGAAGGGGATAATAACATTTTAGGCAAAATTGGAAATTCAGATTGCTGGACTACATAGTCTGAAGATGTCAAATAGATAATTTTACTAATATATTCTGTAGATGTAACATTTTGAATCAGTGATGACGTCTGTGATTGTGATGTTAACTGCTGCATCTGGAAGCAGCTAGACGTGAAAGACGCTGGATAGTGTCAACTTGTTGATGTTCGGAAGGTTGAGCTCCAATATCCTGTGATGTATCAGAAATTTTTATTTCTGCCGCTATGCCAACCTGTGGCTGGATAGACCTAGGTGTGTTATCATGACTTTCATGGGTTTCACTGTCCCTTCCGAAGGAGCAAAAAGATGGTCTGAAAAAATATCATTGTTGTAGGGGAAAATCCCTGTTTTCTCGAACCTTCTGATTGCAATATTTACAATTGCTGCTCTCGAAAATGTAGCTTTAAATAATTTTCCAATTTGCTAAGTTGTTACAGATCACGCAGTGTTGGAAAATAACCACTTCCTCACCTCTTGACCTTAGTATGAGCTTAGAGGTGCATGAATGATGCATCAAGGGACTGAAATCGATCCGTTGCGTAAAAAAAAGAAGTTTAAATAAATACATTGCTTTCTCTTACTAGATTAACTGGATTCTTTTAGTGTGTGTTGAATACCTATTAAGGATTTAAAGAACAGGCCTTCAGGACAAGGATTGGAAAAAATCTATACATTTTTTAACCAAATAAAATAAAGACCTCTTTCGTAATCCACACTGTAAAAGAAATACTGCCAGTTTTCGGGTAGGAATCGGAAAAATAGTTGCCCTTATCGTATCGGAATAATTTCCGACCCATCTCGGAATAAAATCCGTAAAAATAAGGAAATAGTCAGTAAAAGGGTATTTTACGGATTTTATTCCGATTTTACGGATTTTATTCCGAGCTGGGTTGGAAACTATTCCGGTACGATGAGGGCAACTATTTTTCCAATTCCTACTGGAAAACTGGCATTATTATTTTTTTTTACAGTGCATCCACTCCTATTATATACAGCAAAAGAGTCTGGGAAAGCATCATCCACCAAGAGAAGGTTTTTTTCCTGCCTGTTTAATATTTGAGAAAAAAATCTTGTTATATATTAGGTAGTCTAGTTATATAGGATTGAGATTTTAATGATTATTTGTCAATTTGGGCAGATTATTTTATTTAGAGAAACAAGTCACGAAATATATTTGCATTTTAAGTAGACCTATAACGCAAGTTATTACACCCCAGATTAGAAAGTTATTTATTAAAATGCAATAAGCATAATATAAAATTATGCCTTAATCAGTGCCATTATTTTGTTCAATAATAATTGCAAGTTATTAAGTTAAAAATTAGACTCACTTTTTAATATAAAACAAAATCAAAATTAAAGTTTTCATTATAACTAGAAAGATTTAGAATTATAACTTAACAGCATTAAGAATACAATTTAAAGTTCCATGCTAATTTATTAACTATACTAAAAAACCATTCTATGAGTGCCGGACAAAACCCCGGGTATACCCAGTTTTGACCCAATCTTAATACCTGGTTTTACCCCAACATGACACAGTTTAAAACATGGCGTCACTACTCTTAATCCTATAGCAAAAGATCAGTAAAAATGTTTAAATATTATCAGGAAAGGAAAGAATTAGATATGTTCAGTAATATTTAATATGCTGAAAAAAGTGGTTATACGCGTAAAATCTAGAATCAAATAAAACAATTTTTTAAGAGTAATTGAAACTAAATCGTTCACACGAACGAGAACCGCACACAGTAACGTTCCAATCGGCTATACATGCCATAATGGTTACCGACAAGTAATTTCTCGTGTTGGCTGATAGACAGAAGTACAAATGAAGGAGGGGTCTGCGCTACCCGGTTTTACTCGCCTACCCTGTTTTGTACAACTCATCCACACACACACACACACACACACACACACATATATATATATATATATATATATATACATACACAAAATAAAAATATTTTTAAACAAGAAAGTAAAATAATCAAACTTCAACGATAGATTATAATTTTCCAACAGATTCAGAATCATGTAAAAAAAAAAAAAAAATCAACGTTTAATAAGGTTAAATATGATGGCTAAGTAAGCAAATTACAAAACACGTAACACATTTCAAAATTAAAGTTCGGCAATTATTATCAGTCATCTGAAAAATATCAGAATTCCTTTTTTGCAACACTATATATGATCGCTATTTGAATATATACTGAATAGTATGCTAAACATTAGTTCAGTTAAGAAACGCATTTGCACAGTTTAAAATTCCCCTTCAACATATTTCGTCAATAAACGGAAATGAATACATCTTTTTTGCAGCCCTGTATATGATTTACAGATTTTATACATACGAAGTAACTAAATTAGTTAAAAAGAAAAAAAAAAAAAAACCTTGTACCACAACAGATAACGAACTACCAGAAATTGTTTATTTATACAGATAAGCGAATCATTTTGTGTCCCCCCATAAATAAACGATGGATGCTATGGTCATCATGTTCTATAGTAAGCATCTTTTTGTACACCTCAGTGATGTGTATCAATTTCTATATGTTTGAAATAGTGTAATATCATTCCAATATACTACAAATGATTTTTCCCTATAGACCATTGAAATAGACCATAGAAAATTTGTGATTTTAATCAATGATTTTTTTTTAAATCAGTTGATTAAAATCATGATTTTAATCGTTGATAATAATTGTTAACACCCGTTTACAGTCAAATGGCAAGCATGAGTTTTTGTTAATCTCGATTGATTGATAATTTTTTTCCTTCAACCAACTGACGCTTTTTGCAATATTTTTCCACATTTGATTTAAGAATTTCACAATATTTTGATTCTACCCAACAATTGGAGAATTTTGCAGCTTTTTCTTACAAACTTCCTTGGCAGTTATCCAAAGTTTTCAGCATAATAAAATATAAAAGTATAACTAAAAATTAAATAAACAGAACATAAAGAAAAACTATGAAATTATTAATTTAGAAATTTTATTTCCAATATTTCGATTGACTGAGGTTTAATGCAGTTTTATTTATTTATTTTTTAAAATAAATAAAATTGTGTGATTTGTGTTTGGTTGCGGTTTTCTCTGGGACGGGAAATTTTAAGTTTACCTGTGACCCCGTGAGAGAGGGTGGAAAAGTTAGTGTTCCTGCTGACCACTAAAATTTTCAAATTAGTGGTCCAAATGAATTTTTGGTGTTCTCGGACCAGCGGACCACCAATGATTTCGAACACTGATTGATTTTTCAAATGCTGAAGATTTCCTTGTAAAAGATATTTAAATTGATATACTGTTTAATTTTTTTATTATTTTCCTTGTGTGAAATTTGATTATTGTTATGTCTGCACAAGAAACAATTTTATGTCTTAAAATATTTACTCTTCTATTTAAAACAGGTGGAGAAATTAACCTGATGCGTGGACCTATTCCGTTTTACCTGACTTGAAATTCTGATTCAGAACATACTAAGCTTCAAGAATTCTTTATATTTGATGACCTGAATGGTCAGAGAGGGTGCAGCCCCCTCCTAAAACTGTCAGAGAAACTTTATGTAAAATGATATTATATTACAGTAAATATTAGTCTGACATACTATACATATAATTTAATGATTATATAATTTGTATTTTCAATAAATGGAGCGGCATACCGCAAACCAGCTTTAAATGTGTTGCTATTTAATTGTGTCTGTAATCATTTCTTTTTTCAGCTATTGCAAGGCTGCTGTTGGTGAATACTTTTCTTTTCTACGAGCATTGTTATAAAATAAATAAATCTTCGTCATAGATTACCATTTTGGAATACTGAAAAAATACATATATAAGTAACAATAATTAGTCGCTTGGTGGCGACACTGCTGTTATTAAATTAACCCTTCAAAGTAAGTATTTAATATACTATTTAATACATTGTGTATTTAAAAAAAGCTTTAAAGTTTAAAGTAGTACTTTTGTATTAGCTGATATTAGAGGTTAAATGGATTCTGCTACTTATAGCTGCCTTTTTGATGCTGATTATTTCATTGTTGACGCATATACTTTGATTATGTATCAGTTATGTTTGTGCTTTATTTATTCAAAAGTGTTATATTCATTATTGAATGTTAAACAGAAACAAATGCTGAACTTTTTTTGTTGTTGTTTTATATTCAAATGAATTAATTTTGCATAATTGAGCTGTGTTGCAATATAATTTTTTTTTTTTTTTTTTTTTTTTTTTTTTTTTTTTTTTTTGTGTGTGTGTGTGTGTGTGAAAATGTAAAAATTTGAAAACTGTACAATATAAAAATTTCAGCATCTACAGATTCACAACAATTAAAGAAAAAAACAGATCATGGAGTACGGTGCATAGGCACTAAGTGCATAATGGAAAAAACCTTTTCAAACTCGTGCAAAAATTAATATTGGTTGAAGATATTCATTCAGCCATTGTTTAAAATAAAACAATAATTAAAACAGGGTATGTATTTAAATCTAAAGAAAATTATTTTTTTTATATTGTCTTTGTGAATAAGCAAACACTAAATGGACTATAAGTGTAACCGAGTGCGGAGAAATATTCCAAAATGTACAAGGACAGAATGGTAATATTTGTGGGGGAAAAAAAAGCAATTATTTTGTGAAATAGATCAAACTGGTTTACATTTATTTTTTAAATATATTTCAAAGACAATAGATTCAATAATTAAAACTTTAATAATTTTCAGTTTAATGAAAAAAAAAGTTTTCTACTGCAAGATAATCTCGCAAAATCTGAAATTTTGTTTTTTATTACACCATAATGATAAATCGAAAACCAAAGTGAGGGGGAAAAAGAAAGCTACAATCCAGTGTAACCTTTCCCCATAAAGATGAGAGAAAATCCTGAATCGTGGTTCAAACTTTTATCAAAAAATTGGAATGGAGAAAACCTTGAATTTTGATTTAACCTTTCACCAGAAAATTTTATTTAAAAATACTCTGAATCCTGGTTAAACCTTTTACCAGAAAATTGGATTTAAAAATAATCGTGATTCGTGGTTCAACTTTTTCCCAGAAAATTGTATAAAAAAAAAAACTAAATTATGGTTCAAACTTACACCTGAAAATTGGATTAAAAAAAAAAAACCTGATTTATGGTTCAACTTTTCACCAGAAAATTAGATAAAAAAAAATCCTGAATCATGGTTTAATATTTCACTAATATAATGGTATTTGTGAACGCACCAATAAACTGGTGAAACTTATCACCAATATCTTGGTTGCAGCTAAATTTCAGCGACTTTTCACCATTTTCTTGGTGAAACATCACACTTTATTTTTTAGTGTATCGGTAATATATATTTTTTTTAAATTTAGGCATACTTTATAAACTCAGTAATGATACTTTACTTTCATTATTGTTTCTATTCGCTTTTTTAATTTAACAAAAAACCGTAAGATCTGCTTCTACTTATTTGCTCATTTACTGCTGTTGTTATAATGTTCATTTAATATCGATATGATTTTGTACCTATTTGAACATCTACAGTAAAGCTTCATTCAGTTTTCTAATGCCATAACATATAAATATTTCTGTCAATTGCTGTGGTATTGCTCAAAAACACGTCAGACGATATTACTTATTTTGTATCGAAGTATTTTGACTGAGGAAAATTCCACTCTAAATATCTAAAACTGTAAAAATTCAACTCCATATTGAAAGAATACCATAACAATAACTCTAAATAATATAAGTATTAGCATACAAAAACAATTACGTAAAATATTTTCGTAATACTGCTGAAAAACCGTTAGTGATCTACTGCAAAATTTTTTTACAGTTACAAATACCTTTTGATGAGTGTAATTTTAGACAGAACAGAAAGAAATCATTAGCAACTGTACTGCAATATCTCTTGCACGGTTACAAAAAACTTTATGGCGAGAATACAAAAACTCTTTTAGATACAATACTAAAAAATCATTGATAATTTTCCTGAAGGTACATTAATAAAGTTACCGAAAATTTTTTGCAAAAGTATATGCAAAGTTTTGGGTGGAATACTAAAAAAATTCATAGTAAATGTACTATGAAATCCTTCGCAAATTTAGAAAAAAATTCTTAGTCAATGTACTAAAAATTCCTTTGTAAGTGTACTAAAAAATCATTAGAAAATTCACAAAGTATTGTTTAGGAAACTACCTAAAAAATCGTTAGTACCTTTACTAAATAATCCTAAGTAAATTTACGAAAAATTCTTTAGTAAACTCGCTAAAAAATCGTTAGTAAGTTTACTGAACAATATTTAGTAAACTTACAAGGAATTCTTTGGAAATCTCTCTAAAAAATCCTTAGTACGTTTACTAAACTATCCTTGGAAAATTTACCACAAATTCTTTAGTAAACTCCCTAAAAAATCGCTAGTAAGTTTACTAAGAAATATTTAGTAATTCACAAAAACTAATTAGAGAAACTCCCTTGAAAAACCGTTAGTAAATTTACAGAACAATATTTAGTAAATTTACAAAAAAGTTTTTGGAAAACTCCCTAAAAAATTGGTAGTACGTTTACAACATATTCGTTGGTAAATTTACTAAAACTTATTTAGTAAACTCCCTAAATAAGCATTAGTAAGTTCACTAAACAATATTTAGTAAATTTACAAAAGTTTTATTGGGAAACTCCCTAAAAAATCACTAGTACGTTTACTAAACAATATTTAGTAACAGTTACTGAAGAAACTTTTGTAATTTTACATGATTATCTTTTGTTGTGGTTACATAAAATGTTCTAGGAATCCCAGTTTCCAACAAAATTCTTAGTAACCTTACACTTTTTTTTTTACAGTGTAGTTGCGTAAAATAAACAGTACAATGTACTGGCAATTTTGGACGCATTTGGACCACAGCACAAACTACTGGCGTCCAAATTGCCAGTACATTGTGCTGTTAATTTTACGCAACTACTGTATTTTCATTTTTAAATAGTCAGGAAACCAAAGAAAGATACAGTACATTCAACTGTGATCGAGTTTGTGGGCGAGATGAACAGTACTTTGTACTGTAAAAATGTAGTTTTTTTACAGTGTAACATAACTATTACTACCACAGTTATAGGCTTCGCCTCATATAAACCTACAACTATCAATACAATTTTTTAGACATTTATTTATTTTTATTAACTTTTAGTTTAATAATTTGCGAATGTGTTAATTTTTCTGAACATCTACCTGTTTCAATAATCGCACACACACACAAAAAAATCGTACTTGTGGTCGATTTTGCTCATTTTAAAGTGCAAAGTTCTATTAAAGATTAAAGAAATTTTTTGAAATTTTTTTAAATGTAAAATATTTTTTAGAATTTCCAATTATAAACGATTTTTATCAATGTTTTGTATGGTGGTTTTGTATATATGGTAGTATATAGGGCATCTTTAACCCGAGTAGTCTAGATTGGATTGCATAGTAATGATAAATAAAAAACAAAATTTTGTGTCTCGGGCCATCTTAAAGCAATTTGCTTAAGATTTTGCAAGCATAGTCGGTTGTAACCAAAGACTTTTAAGATACATAGACCGGCAATTCCCATTCAAAAGCATCCGAAATCATGGCAGCCATCTGAAGTAAATTGAAACACCTGAACCGCGAGGTTTGTAAGTCAACTGTGGTTATTTACCATTAAGTGCTATGGCTAGAATAAGCTTAAAAAGTAATTTTTATCAATATATATGAATTTTATGGCATACTTTTTACATGAAGCTATTTTTTATATCTAAATATGCGTTATAAATATTGAATTTTCATAAATAAAGTTAAATAAGACGATTTATTAATAATTTTATGGATGGTATGTTTGAAAAAGAGTATCTAATTTTAACATGCCTTATAAACCTAAATAAAGGCGAAATTTATATGGAAACAGATTGCTAAAGATTATAATTCCACCTTTTTTTTAAGTTTGACTTACAAAAGTAACTGGTAGAGAAGTTTAGATTAAAGGTAGCAACTGTAATATAATATAGTAATTTACAAAATTTTAAATTACTTGTAAAGAAATCTACGTTTTTTAAACTAATTTTTATGCAAAAAGGTAATTAAAAAAGTGCATTTTAACGAAAGTAACACTATATTTTTATCCTTGGAGGATGTTTATTGAAATACTTACTTGCTATACGAAAAAAACAAAAAAATTGATGAATAATAAGGTATTTTTTTTTTTAAAGGCCTAGATGAAATAGGGTAGACTTATACTTAATGATCCGCAATGAAAAAATACGCTGATAAAAGCATTTTCTTAGGTAAATAAAAATATAAAACATATATACTGTCGTACAACAGCTGTGATCAAAAATCCTCAGTTAAACTGACAGTTTACCGGTCTATGTATCTTAAAAGTCTTTGGTTCTAACGGTGATGTTTTTTTGAAATACAGTAAACCCTCAATTTAACGGACCTCGGTTCAACGGACTTCGGATTCAACGGACTAATTAAATAAAAGTTAAAAATTCAACAAAAATTAAAGTAAAACAAGTGGGTAAGTGTGATCGCAGATCGCACAGAGGGTTTCGTTTAATATCCCTTTTAAAACACTTTATCCTTAAATTAACAAATCAAAATCGTTAATTTAAAATTATTCCCCTTCTCCCTAACTTGAAATTCAACGCCCGTATTTCAAATTTTTATATTTGACAAATGTCAAATATTTATTTATCACTATTATTTACTGGAAGTCTCCATGACAAAACAGCTTCTAAAACGATAAAACACGCTTCGACAAAAAAAAAAAAAAAAAAAAAAAAAAGTATTACTGCCCCCCTCCCCCTCTCCTACTTGAGAATCAACACGCAACCCTCTTTTAAGCTTTTATATGTAAAAAATCAAGCAATGAACAACGACAAAGCATTTCTTTTTACTATTTTTAAAAAGCGATTTTTCGGTAAAATAAAAAAAATATTTATTATATCTGTGGCGACACAATGGCTCGTGATCAAATGAACGAAACCTTAAAAAAAGGGAAAGAAAACGAAACGCCGAAAGCGCGCGCTTTGATTCTCACTGCAGCGTGGTTTTCGTTCTAAGCATGCGCAATGATGCGGGCGACTTATGCGGCCATGTGATATGCTTTTCGTTCTATGCATGCATAAAAGTTGCATATGTGTTAATTCGTTTGTATTTCATTACCAATATTGTATTATTAAAAGTAATGTATTGTGTTTATATATACATATACAGTAGTATATATGTATATACAATATATATTTATGTATATACATATATTGTATATATACAATACATGTATATACACTGTATATATTGTATATATATATTATATATATATTATATATATATATGTAATTTGCACTGTAATAATATATGTAATTACAAGTGCGTAATAATATATATATGTACTACAATTATAACAAATTAATATTATAAATAGTACTTTGCGATTTAACGGACTTTCGATTTAACAGACACATCTTAGTCCCAATTAGTCCGTTAAATCGAGGGTTTACTGTATATCTCTATCGCGTGCGGACGATTACGAATGATAAATCTGTTGGCACTTAAATTAGTATAAATGGCTCATCATTTGTTTCCAACGAAATCCTCTAACGAAATTAAAACAACAATCAATCAATAAAAGAAAAGAAAAGAAAAATAAAACACAAATTAAGACATGTAATCGAATTTCGCGCTTAAACCATCTAAATGAACAGAATCAAAAAGGCTGTTTGTAAATAGCGATCTTTGGCGATTTCTTCGGCTGTTAAACCCTGACGCGAGCCCAATATGAAAATATCGCTTTTAATACATTTCACAACTTTATTTGAGCGTAATATTGCTATTTTTCATAAAAATATTATTCTTAGTATCGTTAGTGGGTATTCTAATAAAATATATTCAATGCAAAAAAATATATTAGATTAATCAATTTTAAAAAAAGAAAAAAAAACAGTAGATCCATGAGAGGCTTTCTCTCCATAATCTTTGCGATTATTTGCTAATATGTTTTTCTATTAATTTTTGATTAATTGCAATTTTTTTTATATCAAACAACGAGTTTTAACAATTTATCTAATAATGTATCTAATAATAATAATATCTAATTATATCTAATACTATGTCAAAAGCGCTTGCAGAACCTTTCGAAAAATACCTCACTCAACGCTGTGCCTTTTACACCGGGAGATGGCAGCGCAGACAATCACCTCATCGAGTTCATGGCTAAATTCCAGAATTAGTTAAAACTCGATTCACATATTAAAACGCAATCGTTCTGCCAACTCATATCTTAGTGGAAAACACATGAAAACCCGATTTTAGCGGTTGACTCGTAGGTTTACCGTTGTGTTTTCCTGCACACAATGACAGGCATATTTATTTTTTTTAACGGGATTTTTATTGAACTATTCATTTTTTAGGGTCGTATTTTCATTCAAGATTAAAGCATTTAGAAAAATGAGCAAAATTTTTCTTCTGATCTTTCACTGCATGTAAAACCAAGTGGAAAGTGCACAGAAAATTTTTCATTAGAGAAAACTTGATGAGAAAAATTAAAAAAAAGTTTGTTTTTTGGCGGGAGGGGGGGGGGGGATTATACGAATACCATATTCTGGAATGATAGATACAAATTCAATTTTTCTATACGTATATAGATTATATTATTTTTAACATCTCATTCTACTGAATTCTTTTTTTTTTTAATTCAGATGGAAAATATTTTTAATACAGTCGGACCTCGTTATCCCGATACCCGGTTTTCACGTCACTCCGCTTATCAAGTCAGTTTTTCAAAGTCCCGATTTTCTGTATATGATTTTAATGTAAATAAACTCCGGATTTTACGTCGTTGGATAATTTTCAACTCCGGATATCCCGACGGTTTAGGAAAATTGTTCATTTTTCATAATCCATCTAATAAGCACGGAAATTAAGAATAAAAATGTCTTAACCAAACTTTTCACAAAAGTGTCTGAAATACCCATTGAGATAAATGAGAAATTTTACTTCAATCCTTTATCTGAATAATAAAAAAAAAAAAACCACACACTATGAGTGACCCACTTAAGCTCCAGATAGACGTTTCAGTCTACTGTTGGTCTTTTGTTCTGGTCAGGCGGTGCTTTCTTGTGGTTACACGGCGTTTTTCATCCGACTAAAACCAAATCCTTGCATTGCATTGACACGATCAGAAATTATCTAACTTCCATTTCTGAAACAACGAATATTGATTACAATTTATTGTATAATATTGAAAAAAAAAAAAGAAATGTAGGAAGCACATCTAGGGACAAGCAAACCCTAATTCATCAATATTTCATGTAACAATAAAAAAATGTCATCATAAATCTGACTTTTATTATCTTCAATTTTGTTTTGTATTCATTTAGTTTAATAATAAAGTGTTATTGCTTAAAATTGCAAGGATAGCTATGAATTTAAAATTGTCATTAATTAATTAAAAACACAGCTTATTATAAACATATTTTTCTCCAACTCCGGTTATGACGACACTTTTTCCTGGTCATTAGAATGTCAGGATAACGAGGTTCGACTGTAGATAGAAGCGTATAAAATTAAATCAAATTGTGGGTTTTACAAGTAACAGAAAATTTGATTGAAGCATTTTCAAAACATTGAGTCCGATATAAATGAAAAATTTATTAAAATACGCAATAATTATTTCATTATATATTTATGTTTATTTTTATAATAATCTTTTTTTCACCGTTGTTGAAATGTTACATTTTATATTTTCGTATATTTAAAGTCGAATTTTTAATGGACAAAAGCAAAAGTAAATCAAAATTGAGCAAATCATCAAATTTTCCGTCGGCAAAAAAATGAAAATCATGTGATTTCTTTACAGATAATTTAGCTCTTTCTCAATGATGCTAATTGTTCTTGAGAATCACTGAGGCTTGATTTCTTGCAATTTTACAAAAACGTCTTTGATGTCAAAACTTATCGCAAAATACAGTGAAACTTCCATTTAACGAAATCTCATTTTTACACCTAAACACTTCGTTATGAAGAAAATTCGTTAAATTGAAATCTACATAAATTCACGAAATTCGTACAATAAAAGGAAAAATACACATAAAATTGAAATATTGGGAAAATGTATTTTAATCCGGGCAGTATTTTTTATTCAATGTAGCCATATGTGAAAAATTTAATAAGAATGTCTAAAAACATATAATAAAGAGAGGTAAACAAAAATTGAATCGTGGCCTACATTTTCACTTGTCTCAATACTGCAGATCCTTAACTTTAACAAAACCTGAAGTATTACTTTGTACAGGTTTCTTATATATATATAAAAAAAATACACTCTTCATTAAAATTTTTGCGTATTCGATCAATTCATCTGTAACATTCTCCTGAAACTGGAATCCCCTTCTTATTGTACTGGGGTCTTCTCCCCACTGTCAACGTCAGAATGTCTGTGTGGGAGAGAGGCGATAACACATGTTTATCTTACAAGGAAGGTCTCCATAAGGGCATACTCAGAAAAATCTGAAAAAAATTACAGAATGTTCTTCTCGTGTGGATATATATGTTTATAAAAAATTTGGTGGAACTTCGATAGAGCGTCCGTAAAAAAATAATGAAAATCTCGTTTTTTTAGCGAATTATCACCAGTTGGTGATGAAATAAAATTTCAAAAAATACGCTTTACTGTCGGATACTTTTTAAGGAAAAAACTTTTTATGTTAAATTTATTTGATTTAAATAACTTTAGTTTTGTCATTTTTAGTTTGTTTAAACTATAGTTTTGTCATATATATTTATATGTATTTATAATCAAATTTAACTATCATATTTTACGCTTTAAAAATTTTTTTAAAATGATTTAAATTGTTTCAAGCTCAAAAATAAATCCGATTGAGCACTGTCGATTTGATTTTGTTGCTATGGAAACAACGAGTTCTTCGATATGAAAATGCACAACGGCAGAATTCTTCATGTGGACTTTATTTTTGAACAAATGTTTAAATTAAAACAATCTTGGATTGGAGAATAAAGCAAAGGCAAAATTTCATTCAAATCGGTAATAAAAAGAAAACAAGTAAAAAAAAAAAAATCATGCGTTAAGCATAGATTATGAAACACTTTCCAACACTTCCTGGATGCTTTATCAAAACTTCGTTATTTAGGGAAATAAGGTATATAACAGAACTAAGTAACCATTTCAGAAAACGCATAAAACATTTGAAAAACTGATTTCAGCAGTTACCATCCATATAGCAAATATGTATTCAAATTCTTTTGAACAGCTCTGTATTTGATCTGTAAGTTGATATATATGCTATATAATGGGGAAATTTAGTGTAGCAAGAAAACGAATAACAGGTTGAAATTTCTCTTTCAGCAATTTATACTAATAGATGGAAACATGCTTGTATACTTTTGTACAAACCTGTAGTTAACCTAGTACCTTTATTACACGCCACAATTTAGCTAAAGTTTAATTCAAAGTAAAACACTCTTAAAACTACTGGAATCACATTTCCAGACATTATCATTTATAGGCGGCCATGTATCCAATTCTTTGCGTGACCCTTTATATAATTTTATCTATGTTATACAAAAACATTTCTTAGTAAACAAAATGCAGTTCAGCGTAAAAATGCATAACTCTTTTAAAAACCACCTTTAAGCAATTTACAATCATACCCAGTAACTATTACGAACTCTTTTGTGTAGCTCCGTATACGAATTACAGCATTTATGCACACCGTATACAATGCATAAATATAGTGAAACATAAAAGCGCATAACATAATTAAAAATGCATTTCCAGCAATCATCGCTACCGTACAGTACTTCGGATACAATATAATATCTGAAATCTTTTGTGTGTCCCTGTAAATGCTATGCACTTTGTATTACACATAAAATAAGTTATAGTAAACCTCAGCGACGTATATCAATTTCATTGTACATGAAATAATTTAACATAATTAAAATATGCCAGAAAAAATTTCCTCCACCCGTATATCATTATGTAACGGAATTCTTTTGCGTGGACCTGTAAATGAATAGTATTTATTTTTTGCACCGCATATTCTAGAATGCATATTTTTGTGCATTTGATAAATGCATATCAAATTTATTATGTTTGAAAGCATGTAACATCATTAAAAATCATTTTAAACGATTTTTTCCCATAGGCCGTAATGTAACGGAAAAATTTGACTGTCCCTGTAAATGAACTAAACATGCTACAAACTTCATTTGCAATAGAGTTCGTGCTATGGTAGAGGTCACTAATATCCGAAAATTTCAGAACGATCCGAGTATATTTACGGGAGTTAGAGCGCGTACAGACGGCCAGACGAACAGACAAACCGAATGCATAAACACTTTTCAACTTTGTTGGAAAGTGTTAAAGAGGGGGGAATTATTTATTACTTTATAGAACATTCTAAATTAATATTGCTAGAAATGTAATAATACTCATAAGTAAATAGTATTTGCAACTTGAAAAATATTAAAGAAACAGAGTAAATAATTAAAAATCAAATGTAAGATAGCTGTAACTTAAAATAGATATTTGCAACTTGCAAAACATAGAAAATATTTTTCCAGTGATAAAATTAAATAACTAAAGCAACAAGTAACATGCATGTGTAATAATAATAATAATAATAATATATATATATATATATATATATATATATATATATATAATACTGCTCGTCAAATCGAGTATTCGTATTTTTGCACAAAATATTCGAAAGTATTCATTTTTTTACAGACTTTCTACTGAAATTTCGCCGATAAATTTAACTGATCCTTTATTACATACATGAGTAGTTTCACTAGCATTTTTTTCAACATATTCTGAATATGTCCAGTAAGGAGACCTTCCTTGTTAGTGGGAAAAAAAAAGTTTTGTTTAGCACCAAGAAGAATGGGAATGATTAAATAAACAAATAATTTCATTTTCATACAATCCGCTGAATTGAATTCATACATCCATTGTTACAGCAATCTCTCCGTTTGAATTCTGTATACGCTAGAAACTGGATTAAACTTCGTTATACAGAATATAATTTTCGTAATATGGAGATTAATGTATATTTTAATAGTGTCGTAAGTCAAGGATCAGCAGAAAATTTCGTTAAGTAGAAAACTTCGTTAAATAGGGACTTCATTAAAGGTTAAGTTCCACTGTAGATTATATTATCAAACATATGACTGTAAAACTACTTTTCCAGCAATAGTCAAGAGCGAGTGGAAAGCCACTTCTAGAACTTTATATCAAAAATAAAATTTAGTTTTTCATTTAATTCTAACTAAGTCAAAAATGTACGATCGGTCATATAAAAATAAATAAATAAATAATTTTTTAATGCATTTTTATCATCAAAATGTCTCAAGGGGAAAAAAAATTAAAAAGCAATTTAACAAATTAGAACGACCATTTGGAAAATGATTTTTTCAAAGATTAAAATTTAAGACAAAAAATCGCACGGAATTGATCATACATTACGTACGCCATGGATTAAACATTAACATTCCTGGACCCATCATGAACAAATTTTAAAAGAAATTTCAGTTTTACAATTTTCGGTACTGTAAAATTTTAAACTTCTACGGAGCTGGTCATACATTACGTACGCCATGGATTAAATCTTAATATTCCTGGACCAATTTTAAATGAAATTTCATTTTTAAACTTCTAAACATCCCACAATATTACTTTTTATATCGTCGTATAGAGAAAAAAATGCATTTTTAATTGCAATTTGTTTGAAAGCTGTATCTCAATTTGTTTCTGAGTTATTAATTTTTTTTTGTAGTTTTTATTACATTTTTGTCATAGTGGCAACAGAAGTATGACAGTAACTCTGTTGAAAGTAAAGAGAAAATACAGATTACTTTACAGACCAATCAGAAAACGAATAAAATGAGGGATTCAACTATTAAAACGCTTCCGATATGTTTTTGATTTCCTACCCTGACCGAGGGCAATAACCATTTTTCCAAATGGTTAATAACGCATTGATTGGGAATTGTGTATTCTTTCATATTACCTCTATATTCTAATGAAAGGTAACTATTGAAGCTTCTGCTACCATAATTGGATTTATTGTGGCCTTTTCACTTTCTCAGCTCATCATAAAAAAAAAAAAAAGTTATTGCATGTAAAAACATGAAAATGGCAGTTTTATAGAGAAATGTATGATAAGCATGCTGAAGCAGACAAAGCGCATAAAATAAATCGAATAATTATTTTAAGCGTTATTTAACGTTGAAATCTGTCAAAATAGTTAAAAAGGTTTTATAGAATCAAAAAATACGCATAGCAATTTGGTTATCTTTTGTAAACACATACTTGGCTAGATAGTGGTGTACAGTCTCCAATCATTTTTTTTAATTTGTTTAACGTTTTAAGTTTTTTTTCTAACTTTTTATTCGAAATTGCATTATATGAATAGAGATTAAATTCATTGCTTGAAATAGCTATTTTCTACCTACTGTCCCCAGATTTTAAAGAGCCCAAAAATAATATACACAAACAATTTTCTATTGAAAAATATATTTACACGTGAATTTTTAAAACGAAAAATTTTTTTAATGATTAAGCTACTACGTGAGAAAAGCACAAATGATTTAAAACAATATATTTTAAGCGTCATATTTAAAAACATTTTTAATAGCGTTTCCAAATACAGTAGAACCTCTTTTATCCGAAACTCTTTTAACCGAAACTCTCTGTTAACCGAAATCCATCTTTAAAGCTTTTTTTTTTTTTTACTATCACATTCCTTGTGTGCAAAATCCCTTTTGAAAGCTTTTTTTTTTTTAAACTATCATATTCCTTGTGTGCAAGGAATATGACAGTTGTGCAAGGAATATGACAATTTTAGGGAGTTTTAGATAGATTCCGGACGACGAGTACATATAGATATTTTCGATCCCCTTTATAGAATTCCTTAGAATTTATCTTGAGTTCCCGTAGTTGCGGAGTGGAACGAAGAAAACGAACAAATTAGCAATTCTGAAGCTTTTGAATGTTTTGAAAAAGATTTGGCATGGCTGGAGCAGCAGAAAGACTGTGATACTGGTGAACTAATAATATTAAAAAACTTCGTGATAGAGCTTCAAAGCAAAGGTAATCGAAACTGCGACAAAAAAACATTGTTTCAAACCCTTGTGAAAGGTATTTAATTTCAAAATTAAAATTCAGGTAATTTATTCTTGTTTCTATTTTTCTGTTGGTTTGTCTTTATTAAGCACTTGTTACCGAGATAAGAAATAGCGCATATATTTCTCCTTAATCTTAAAATTGAAGCATTCTCTATTAAGAGGCTACTTCAGTCAAGGGAAAAGGCCCGTTCGCTAATGCTAATCCTAGGGAAGAAATTTATAAAGATATCTCGGTTGCATTTCAATATTTTTAAATGATTTTTTTTTCATTGGATAGCTGAGATCGGTCTGTATGCAGGCCGTTTTTTACTTTTTCGATTTCAATTGCAGATTTTTTTTATGGGATGCTTTCAGTTTCAAAACCGGTTCCGAAAATGAAAGTGTCCTCATTAAATATATCTGTAAATAAAATCGAAAAAGTAAAAAACAGCCTTTGTACAGACCGATCTTAGCTATCCAATGCAAAAAAAATCATTTAAAAATATTAAAATGCAACCGAGATATCTTTATAAATTTCTTCCATAGGATTAGCATTAGCGAACGGGTCTTTTCACTTGACTGAAGTAGCCTCTTAACCGAAAATTTCGATTTTCCGAAAGAGAGTCGGTCCCAATTACTTCGGATAATCGAGGTTCTACTATACTGTATTTCTAATTAAAATATTTATTTATACGTGAATATTTAAAAGGAATACAAATCAAAATAATTAAATTATTACGGGGGAGAGGGGTTTAATGAGGAAAATTATGTCATATCTAAAAAGATTATCTTATAGTATCTCAAAGAAAACTTTTCTTCTAAACGTTATAAAAACCCGGAAGGCAGCGACATTTTTTTCTTTAAATTTTATACACGTTTATTTTCAAATGTGTAATTTATCTTTCTTAATCAATCACGAAAACAGCCGTCAGTGGGTCCGAAGACGGTGGATGCGGCCTTGGGCACCGAAAAATCGCCCATTCAAAGGGCAATGAATAGCAGCCTGATTACAGAAGATCGCCAGTGGTCGTGATAATATCATTTAACCTTCCGTAATTGGACAATGCTTATAAAACATTGCAAATTAGTGCGTTTTTAGAACTTGCGGGGTCTGGACGAGACTTGGCGAGAGTAACTCGTAGAGGAAAGAGCTCCCTAGTATTTACAATAATAAACTTAAATGGCCATTTCCATTTTGAAATAATAATAATCTATGAAAAATTTAATACTAACACATGATTTTGACGCCAAAATACAAATATACACCCTCATAACAGCCTATGTTATAAGTTTGTATGAAGTAATTATGTTTAGTTTCAAATGTATTCAGTATTGAAAATTGAGCAAATTTAGGAGCAACTTAGGGGGTCTCTGAAGTGAAAATCTTTACTTTAAAAGGTTCATATTTAATATAAATTCTATAAATACTTTTCAATGGGTAGTATTATTTTTTCTATAAAGTCGCTAAATAAATATTTTAAAAACGCTAACAAGTAATTAAGACCACTGTTACATTTATTAAAAGCTTTTGAAATTATTCTTTTTTTCAATAACCTTCTTTTTTCTATGATGGATTTCTAAGCTGTTGTGTTGGTTTTAATTGTAATTTTCTTTTTATATAGCTCAAAAACTACTTATTGAACCGAGTTGTAATTTTTCATACGCATTATAGAAGCTTCTAGAAATCAATTTCTGATTTAAAAAAATCATAGGTTACAATTCATAATTAATTTCAAATATTGATTTCATAATTCATATTTTACATATAAAAATGTTTTAAATGTATGAAAATCTCATAAATATTTTGTGATGGTTAATACTAGCACCATAGGGGGGGAAATAGCGTGAAAAAATAACTGTTACAGGAGATAAGGATTAAAATATTTTAAAAATTATTAGGATGTTAAGACTTAATCTTTATTTTAAACTGCTTGACCAAATGACTTTCTATTTGGTATTCAAAGCTAAAAATTTGCTCTAGAATTAAAATCGCACTGTAAAAAAAAAGGACTAAAAAAGGGAGATTCTACCGGCAATCGAGACGCCAGTACTATTTTCGTATTTTAACGGAAATATTCCTCCATAAATTCCAGAAATCCGCATTTTTACGGAAATTTTTACCCATAAAGTTCAGAAAATTTTCAATTTTTTTGGAATTTATGGGGGAAAATTTCTGTTAAAATACGGAAATAGTACTGGCGTCTCGATTGTCAGTAGAATCTCCGTTTTCTAGTCCGGTTTTATTATTATTATTATTATTATTATTATTATTATTTTTACAGTGCGGAAGTCAAAATGTGTTTCAAAGACAATGGGTTTTTCAACAAGGTGCTGCAATGATACAAATGAAATTTGCTTAAAAACATTTTATAATTATTTAAAAATATGTTGATAATGATACTACTACTAAAATAGAGACATTTTCTTTCTTGCATTGAGAAAAGAGAAAATACTTTTTTTAAACAAAATGATTACGTTCCATTTTTAGAATTTAAGTCTTTTGGAAGAGCTCTTTTCGTTGAAAGCATTCTATACGCATCAGCAAAAGACATAAATTTCATCAATTATTCAGGTTATTTTTGGATATGAAATATACTTATACCATATTTAAATAAATTTATAGGATATTTAAATTTTGTTCTATTGATTCTATATTTAAGTTTTGTTCTATTTATAAAACTCTAATTGTTATGATCAGCAGTTTGAGACGATAATAGAGGATAATTCAAAAGAGATTTTACAAACTTTAAGATCTGGTAAGGAACACTGCAAGATACAATCCGTAGCGCCAACTATTCTGGAAAAATATTCGGTGGGCTCAAAACTTTTTGAGTAAAATAAATAACACATACAACCCCCCTCCCCTCACCCTTTAGTGCTTGTTTGTGGGTAGGAGGATGGAAGAGGAGCGAATGACTAAAGAGGATCATTCGAAAACAAATTATTGTTTTTCTAAGTAAAATATAAAATTATTATAATTTAACTGTAATTTAATGAAATTATATTCTCATAAATTCTTTCTTATCAATACATTCATATTCATTATAAATAGCATAAAAATTGCTAACTATTGAAAGGGAAAGAAAATAAATTATTGTTTTTCTAAGTAAGATATAAAATTATTACCATTTAATTATAATTTAATTTAATTATATTATCATAAGTTCTTTCTTATAAATCCATTCATATTCATTATAAATAGCATAAAATTTGCTAACTATTGAAAGGGAAATAAAATAAATGTCAAGTAAAAAACTACATTTTAGTCACATAAGGTGATTTACCGATTCAAGATAATAAAATAGATGGCAAAATATACAGGAAATAATATAAATTTATATAAATTATATTAATATAAATTTATAGGATATTTAAATTTTGTTCTATTGATTCTATATTTAAGTTTTGTTCTATTTATAAAACTCTAATTGTTATGATCAGCAGTTTGAGACGATAATAGAGGATAATTCAAAAGAGATTTTACAAACTTTAAGATCTGGTAAGGAACACTGCAAGATACAATCCGTAGCGCCAACTTTGGAAAAATATTCGGTGGGCTCAAAACTTTTTGAGTAAAATAAATAACACATACAACCCCGCTCCCCTCACCCTTTAGTGCTTGTTTGTGGGGAGGAGGATGGAAGAGGAGCGAATGACTAAAGAGGATCATTCGAAAACAAATTATTGTTTTTCTAAGTAAAATATAAAATTATTATAATTTAATTGTAATTTAATGAAATTATATTCTCATAAATTCTTTCTTATCAATACATTCATATTCATTATAAATAGCATAAAAATTGCTAACTATTGAAAGGGAAAGAAAATAAATTATTGTTTTTCTAAGTAAGATATAAAATTATTACCATTTAATTATAATTTAATTAAATTATATTATCATAAGTTCTTTCTCATAAATCCATTCATATTCATTATAAATAGCATAAAATTTGCTAACTATTGAAAGGGAAATAAAATAAATGTCAAGTAAAAAACTGCATTTTAGTCACATAAGGTGATTTACCGATTCAAGATAATAAAATAGATGGCAAAATATACAGGAAATAATATAAATTTATATAAATTATATTAATATAAATTTATAGGATATTTAAATTTTGTTCTATTGATTCTATATTTAAGTTTTGTTCTAATTATTAAACTCTAATTGTTATGATCAGCAGTTTGAGACGATAATAGAGGATAATTCAAAAGAGATTTTACAAACTTTAAGATCTGGTAAGGAACACTGCAAGATACAATCCGTAGCGCCAACTTTGGAAAAATATTCGGTGGGCTCAAAATTTTTTGAGTAAAATAAATAACACATACAACCCCCCTCCCCTCACCCTTTAGTGCTTGTTTGTGGGGAGGAGGATGGAAGAGGAGCGAATGACTAAAGAGGATCATTCGAAAACAAATTATTGTTTTTCTAAGTAAAATATAAAATTATTATAATTTAACTGTAATTTAATGAAATTATATTCTCATAAATTCTTTCTTATCAATACATTCATATTCATTATAAATAGCATAAAAATTGCTAACTATTGAAAGGGAAAGGAAATAAATTATTGTTTTTCTAAGTAAGATATAAAACTATTACTATTTAATTATAATTTAATTAAATTATATTATCATAAGTTCTTTCTTATAAATCCATTCATATTCATTATAAATAGCATAAAATTTGCTAACTATTGAAAAGGAAATAAAATAAATGTCAAGTAAAAAACTACATTTTAGTCACATAAGGTGATTTACCGATTCAAGATAATAAAATAGATGGCAAAATATACAGGAAATCTGATTTTGAGAAAAATCTAATTATACATCTTCTAAAGCAGCCATACTCAACCTTTTTTTTCCCGCGGGCCGTAAACATATGTTTACGATATTAGGCGGGCCGCAACACACTTAAAAAACGGTGAAAAAAGGGAAATTACTAGAAAACAGAAATTCTGCTTTTTTAGAATTTAGTGTCGCCCCACCGATGAAAAAGAAATATATCCTTATCCTTATAATATTATAAATGTCAATGTGTGTCCGAATGTTTGAATGAAGACAGCGTCTAAACGGATTAATTAATGCTTTTGTATTTTTGGTTATCTACTAAAAAACAACTTTTCAAAAGTAAAAAAAAAAAGCCAAGCAAAAAAAAAAAAAAAAAAAAAAAAAAAAAAAAAAAAAAAACAGGGAAAGTTGTGGCTAAAAAATAGTGTGATATCAAATTTCCAAGCTTATATTATGGTACTTATTTAACATTTTTTACTGAAAATTTACCATACGTAAGTCGAGTAGCTAAGTATGCGTTGATAGAAAGCCTTTTCTCCTTTACTAAATACATCATAACGTGTTTCTGAAAATTAATTTTTTTTAATTATGCATGATGGGCTTGGCTGCCATCTTTCCATATTTTACACAAATTTCTAAGTACACAAGTACATTGCTAAGATCGGAATTTCGAAATTGTTGCTAAAGCAAACATTTAATGCTTTTAATTTATGGAAATGAGTGCCTAGAAATTTGTGTCTTAAAATAAAGTTGAAGTAACTTCAGATTTCATCTTATGATTCTTTTTTTCGGAGGGGGTTAATTAATTAGTTAAAGCAGTAAAAATCATTTTTTTTTTTCAAAATAAAAGAGAATCTTAATTTATCTGTCTGTAGTCAAAACTAGAAGTTCAAAATTCTTAATAATGCAAACATATTACCAGCTTGTCTGCTTAGAAATTTGTGTAAAATATGGAAAGATGGCCGCCAAGCCCATCATGCATAATTTAAAAAAAATAATTTTCAGAAACACGTTATGATGTATTTAGTAAAGGAGAAAAGGCTTTCTATCAACGCATACTTAGCTACTCGACTTACGTATGGTAAATTTTCAATAAAAAATGTTAAATAAGTACCATAATATAAGCTTGGAAATTTGATATCACACTATTTTTTAGCCACAACTTTCCCCTTTTTTTCTTTTTCTTTTTTTTTTACTTTTGAAAAGTTGTTTTTTAGTAGATATCAGTCCTTTTTTTTAAACAGATTATATATAATTGAAATAATTCTACTCGCTAAAATTAGTCTTTGTATAGCCTTTATCAGCAGGGAACAAACACAATAGTGTACATTTTGTTTACCTATCATTCATTTTTTAGAGTAATTAATAATTTAAAAGTAAGGAAAGTCAATTTCTTCTTTCAAAGTATCAGTCTTTCTCAATTTATATCTCCTTAAAATTTTCTATGAAGGATGAAAATTTAGTAAAAATCAAATAGAGTCAAAATAAAATATATATTTACAGTTAGTCTGTCAGTTAATTGTTTGTTCTAACTTTTTTTTGCTGACGGTTTTGCAAAATAAATTTACCTTTACAAATACCTAGGGATAATCCGAGAATGAAGCCCCGCAGGCATCTAAAGAATCGAAGATCTGTCTAAAGAAGTAAATCTAGCAATTCTAGACATGGTGAGGAAACATTTTTGATAAAAAATAATCTAAAAATTTAAAGATATAAACTGTACATATAACTTCATCTTCATTTAGATCGTGTTATAGAGAAGAAAGAATAAATATGTAATTTTACTCAAGTCTGTTTATCCATACCTATTTGCATAAATGTGAGAATATAATTTCGTATAAAAATCCCCGTAAATTGATTATCTTTAATAGTCTATTATTAAAGCCGCATAAACATTAGAATTAAATTTTTTCCAGTTAAAAATTGCCTGAAATCTATAGTCTTATCGTTCGTCAAATTTGTTTTATGTTTTTTTATTAAAACCCAAACACCTTTTCTAAACTCTGGCAAAAGATCACAGAAATACTGAAGTTATCCAAATACTTATATCTTTCTATCTTTTTTTGGGGGGGGGGGGAGGGGAGGGTCAGGAAGAGCGCTTAAGAACTTCGTTTTGTTCTTAGAATTCTGAATTAATCATTGAAAAAATCTACCTACATAAGTCTTGTTGCAGAATTTTCATTAGCTAAGAGTTGTATCAACTTATACATCATGTGAATATATTAAATTACTTTTGTAAAATACTAGATGGGAGCCATTGATATTTTCAGAGCATTTGCCTACATTTTAAACTTAAGTAATTTACAACTATTCATTCATTTTCTATACGAATTAAAGAAGTCGTTATTTCCATGGCAACTGTACCTTTCACTATTGCTTGTTTGTTTGTTTTATTGAACATATATATATCAGATCACGTGGGGATTGGCGGGATTTGAACCCGCCCCACCTACGCTCTCAAGCGATTAGCGGCGTGGTGTCTTATCCACTCAGTCACGGTGGGCCACAATTGCTTTCTCTAATACACAGATACTCAAATTTAACCTGCTGCGCTTATAATTATGCTCATAACAGAGTACATTTATCTGTAAGAGTGGTGACATATGCAAAAGTCGTGTACTCATATTCAAGTTTTTGTCCAAACTACAGTAACACAGTTTTCAGTAATAGACGTGGAAGATTTCGATTAAACTAACCAGAAAAGTTAAAAAACATTGGCTTTCTGATTTGATTTTATTCAAAATCGTCTCAACGTTAATGTCCAGGATCCAGATAAATTTATCTCTGTTAGTAAAATTAGATTGACCAATCAGTAGCCTGCATCCTTGCAGGCTTTTCGGTGTTTACTGCAAACATAAAAAAGTTTTCAAAAATGCAGGCTTCTGATTGATCAATCTCATCTCGCTAATAGCGTAAAATCTATCTTGATTCCGGTCTATTCAACGCCCTTTAAATATTCGAGAAAGCCTTGACACGCGTCAGGAAAATATCACACAAAGCAGGCAAAACAAAGAAGAAAAATCATTCATTGGCTCGTTCATATCCACGAGCCAATGAATGATTTTGTTCCTTTGCTACAGCGCCTAGAAGATACAGAGTAGAAAGTGGCTACAAAATAGTGCTAAAAAATTGAATCCCATAAATGTACAACGATGCTGAATAACAAGATGTCGATCGTAGCGCCATCGTAGTGATTTAAAAACGATAGTCATTCTAAAAGAGACTCTTTAACCTATTTCACGTCATTCCTTAACTAAATTAGCTTATAACAGACTAAAATATCTTATATTTATAGTTTCCGATATTTAACATTCTATAATTTTTGAAAACACGGGGTTTATATTGAAAAGAGTTACGAGATGGCGCTCGTATCAGCATATTGCCGCTGAGCATTGTTGGAGATTTATGGGATACAAGTTTTTAGCACTTTTTAAAGCATTATAGGAATAGCCGTTTTCCACACCGTATCTTCTAGGCGCTGTACCTTTGCTTTGCCTGCTTTGTGTGATGTTTTCGTGACGCGTGTCAAGACTTTCTCAAATATCTAGGGGGCGTTGATTTATTTCACCATCAGGAAGATATGAAAGGAGAGGAGCAGACATGTCAATCTTCCCGTGTGAAAAACTACATACCAAAAAATAAACGAGTTCTTTCCCCCCTCTTCTGCCCTTTTCTCTCTTGATTTTGACCGACAGCAGCCCATTTAGCAGTCTCCCGTGCAAGATGCCATGCCGCTATATATGGCGGACGCAAGGGGGAGTGTGTTAGCGTGACCAATGACATAATAGACCAGTTCATGACGCTTAAAAGTCACACGGAGTTGGATCATCTTTACACGATGATTAGTACAAAGCGGTGCGCCAATTTTTTTTTGTGTCCATTGCCGTGTACAGATAATCAACTCCGTGTGACGTGATGAGCTGGCCACACTTTAGGAACAGCTTCAAATGACGTCATCTATATCTACTTCGAGGCAAACGAAAAAAACTGGCTACCGCGGTGCTACAGCGTCTAGAATATATAGTGTGGAAATCCAATCAGTCGATCACAGCGATATCTGCAGGATATTTCCCAAAACTCCAAGACAATTTGGTCTAGACGCTGTAACTTTTTTTTATACGTTTTATTAACATACATCTGACCTGTGTGCTTGGCGTCAAACCCGCTGTAATAATACCATGTTTACTTTGAAATTTGAAAATATATCGCAGATGTCGCTGCAACCGTCTCCCTGGATTTCAGCGTCAGTGCACATTTAAGGGATACACTGCTTAGCGGTTCTTGGATAGCAAATTTCCACATTATGTATTCTAGACGCTGTACATTACACATGTCTCTTTCTTCTTTAAAAAATATCCTGCAGATGTCGATGCAAATGACTGTTTGGAATTCGACATCATTGTACATTTAAGGGATTCAATACTTCCGCGCTTTTTTAAGTATTGCTGGGATAGTCGATTTCTACAACATATAATCTAGACGCTATAACGGAGCTATAGATTCTAGAAGATATAGTTTAAAAATCGGCTTATTAAAAAGGTGCTAAAAAATTGTATCCCATAAATGTTGAACGAGGCTGAACGACGAATGTCGATTACAGCGACATATGGTAAGGTAATTCCAATGTAACTATTTCAAAAGAAAACGTTTCGCTCAGAGAAGATCTAGAAAATGTTGCTCCTATCGACATTTGTCATTCAGTATTTTTTAATATTTATGGGATTCAATTTTTAGCACTTTTTAAAGCATTACTGGAATAGCCGGTTTCCACACTATGACCGTGATCTAGGTAGATTTTTCTCTGTTATCGTAACGAGATTGACCAATCAAAAGCCAGAATTTTTGCTAACTTTTCACTGTTTGCAAAAATGTACCTGGATTCCGGCCTATATTTCTAGCCGCTATAACTGAGCTCAGGAATAGTACAGAAAGCAAACTCCGTATTTTGATACATTAAGGCCGGTATCTAATGGAGGCTATTCCAGTTTCGTTTTGATCACGTGGTCAAGGTAAAACCTTCTAGCGTAAAGAAAGGAAGGCTCCGTAGACATATAATGTAAATCCCCGCTAGCCAATGAAACAGTTCGTGAGGCAAAGCAGTAAGATCTTCCCTTCTTATCAGTTAGACGTTCTTTGTGTAAATTACCGGTATCACATGGCTTTTTTCAGCCTAGGACCCATATTTGGAATATCCTCCATTAGGAACAAGTGTGTCTCTATAACGAAGTAGCTACATACGACCAATAAATGTTTATTGGTAAAAGTGATAAAAACAAATCGTTAAAGTTCTTTGTGAGCATGCCATTATCGTCAGGCTAATGCATGTTGAATTATTTTCCTAGTCTAATAGAGATCGTCTATGCGCGTATCTTCTAATGGAGGATATTCCAAATATGGGTTCGAGGCAGAAAAAGTCACGTGGTACCGGTAATTTACCCAAAGAATTTCTAACTGATAAGAAGGGAATCAGGAAACTACACTGTTAAAAATATCGTGAAAAATTACCTCTGTTCTTAAAAGTTCTCTATTTTCTGACCAATGAGAACGCTATATAAACGCCTATGAAGCGTTCTCATTGGTCATAATACAGATAGCCTTTAAAAACAGAGGTAATTTTTCTCGATATTTTTAACAGTGTACTACTGCTTTCTCGCATGAACTGTTTCATTGGCTAGCGGGGATTTACATTACGTAGACGGAACCTTCCCTTCTTTTCGCTAGACGTTCTTGCCTTGACCATGTGATCATGACGTAGATTGAATATCCTCTATTCAAGAAAGCGGATTGCCGTACTTTCGACAAAAACTTGAAATGAGCACGCCTCCTGTGCATATATCACCACTCTTATGTATAAAGGCTCTCTGTTATGGTGTTGTTTCTGATACAGCGCCTAGAATACCTAGTGTGGAAATATGCTATCCAAACACACTGTTAAAAATATCGTGAAAAATTACCTCTGTTTATAAAGGTTACCTATTTTCTGACCAATGAGAACGCTACATAAACGCCTATGGATCGTTCTCATTGGTCAGAAAATAGATAGCCTTTAAAAGCAGAGGTAATTTTTCACGATATTTTTAACAGTGCAGTTCTAAAAATTTGTATCCCTTAAATGTGCGACGATACTGCTAAAATTTCAAGTGTCGATCGCAGCGACATCTGCGGGATTTTCGTATTACTATTATTACATTGTATAGACTAGCAATTTCTTGCAGTTGTAGAAAATATCCTGCAGATGTCGCTGCGATCTGCATATTGCAGCAGTATCATTGCAGATTTAAGGGATACAATATTTTAGCGCTTTTTTAAGTATTACAGGGTTAACCGATTTCAACACTATATATTCTAGGCGCTATAGTTTCTGAGCGCTGTTGGTTAAATTTCGATATTTGTGTTTTAGAGTGAGCAATAGAGAAAAGTACTAAAACTATTGAAACAACAACTTCTTTAATATTGAAATGTATAGCAAAGGAGTTCAGAATCAATGCCTTAAATAGTTTCGAATATGCACTGTTGTTATGACATCAATACCCTTCCTGGATGTAGGAATACAAAATTGTGTTCAACATAATTGGCCGCAATCTAGATAGATTTTTCGCTGTTAGAGAAACGAGATTCATCAATCAGAAGCTTGCACTTTTGCGAACTTTTCGCTGTTTGCAGCAATGCAGGCTATTGATTGGTGAATCTCGTTTCGCTAACAGCGAAAAATCTATCTGGATCCCAACCTAGATTTCTGTAAACATTACACTTCATCCATGACACTAAGAAAATGACTCAAAACTTTTATGAGATAGGCCGGGATCCAGAAACAGCAAAAATTCTCAAACATTCTGGCTTCTGATTGGTCAAACTCATTTCGCTAACAGCGAAAAATCTATCTGGATCTCGGCCATAGTTTTCTTCGATGAAATCAATGCAAAAGGATAATATAAAAGAATAGTATAAGACTTCTAAAATGGTTTGGCGGGTTTATCGCTGTTTGGCATAATTTATAAACTTTAGAATTAATTAACAGTTTTTCGCTAATTAAGAATAGAAAATTTGTGTTTTTAAAGCTGAATTTTATAAAAGCACCTAGATTGAGTAAATATCTGTCCAAAAATTCAATCCTTACTTTTTTATGTCCATTATTTAAGTCTCTACCTCGATTGAAGCATAAGTTGTGACGAAGAAAATAAATTTGTCATTTTCAGTATCTCGACGTTATTTTAAAAAATCTATATCTCTGTTTATAATTAATTTACGAGGATGCATTTGGTCTCAAATTGAAGATCTTTTCCATTAGGTCCTTCTGGTTTTGGTTTTATTTTTCTGCGATGATTGGTTCTTTTGATATGGGAAATTTTACGCTGGCATGTTTGGTCGATTTAACATGGAGAAGCTGTCTTCAGTATAATAAGCAGTTACGGTGTCTTGCGTTTTATTCTTGGCGTTTGTTTGTTTGGCGAGGTTAGCATTTTTTTTTTCAGCTTGGCTTGGCAGAACGACCGTCCTGCTTGATAGATGGATTACAAACCGGAAATGAACATAGGCTATGTTTAATTTATTTTATTCAAATATTTTGCTTAATAATCCAAAATTTCATTATTTTTCATACACAATGAATTGACATTTTTCTGATAAAATTTAACCATCTTTCTTTTTTCGTTGCCAAAAAATAAAAACCCAGAATAATAATTTAATTTCCAATTGAAAGATTAAAACGGAAATTTTCAAGTATTTTTAAAAATACAAGGTGCGTGGATTTTGAGTAAGTGCGGGAAGAAGGCAAATGTGACGTCATAGATGGAAAATAAAACGGATATGCTTTGATGTTGAAATAAAATAAGATTGCGTTATGGTATTAATTCTTATTATTATTTAAAGAAAATTGTTATGAATGCTTACGGTTTATCGTCTGCGCGCGGTTAACATAAAGATGGAATTTTTAATTTAAAATTTAAAAATAAAAAAAACTTCTGAAGAGCAAATGTCAATAATATGCACAGTAAAATTATCAATGTCGAAAATGACGTAATGATTAGCAGGAAATGTATTTTCATTCTTAAAAATTAAAAAACCTGAATAAAACAATTTTTTGTGAGTGTTAATTTTTAAGTGTTCATTCCAGGAAATTTAAATAACAGTTACGTAATTTTTAAAGAAATTTACATTTTCGTCCAAAGAACATAAATGTTTAATATGATTGCGTCATCAAAGTAACATTCAGTATAAATTTTTTTATTGGAGAAACGTTTGTAAATCGTAGTGTGGCAGCTGAATTTTAATTCTACATTTTTTTCTTAGCTTTAAAAGGGTAAAATATTAGTTGACATTTTAAAAAGTAGCTCTTTTTAGTGCTCTTTTTTAGGAACAGATGTTATATATTCCAGCGGCCGCAATCTCGGATCTTTTCTTGGCGTGAACACTCCTTTTCCGTCAAGTAGTAAATGTCGCCAAACAGTGTTTTATGCTCATGTTAGGCTTAACTAAAATAAAATGTAAAACATCGCCAACAAAATTCGCCAAGAAATCTCAAAACATCCAAGATGGCGGCCTTGGGAATATGCTGCATCTAAGCCCTTTTGGATAATAGTTTTTTGTGAAGTATTATAGATTGAGATAAATATGCCTTAGTTTTAATACAATGTCTAACTAAATTTAAAATGTTATAAAAATTTAAAGAGAGGAATGTCATCAAAGCGAAATCAAATTTATCGAGAAATTCAGGTAATGCAAGAGCATTGAAAATATCAAAAATTAATGAAACTTTTCCTCAAGCAGAATTGCGTAGACATGAACAAGCCGATCGTCAGGCTAATCTTAGAGATGCTGATACAGCTGAAAAGTCCCAACTGCGTCACCATTATAATGCTGCTTATTTGGCTTCAAGGAGTGAATGTGGATCACCTGAATTGTCGCAACATAGGTTAAAAGAAGACACTGGCCGCCAGTAAATAAACAATTTATTAATAAATAAACAACAATAGGCGGCGTTACCATGTCAAGCAAAATAAGCTATTTTCGCGACAATTAGGTACCCCGGTGCGTATATGTCATCTGTGCCATTTTCTTATAACCTCATGATATAAACAGACATCCTGGTTCAGCGTATAAACCTGAGTTATGTCAATGACCTTATAATAAAGAAATATCTTATACTAGCCGCCCTTGGCGACCAGTTTGGTTTTATTAAAATTTATGTTTGGGAAAGCATGTTAAGCATTCTATAATGTTACTTTTATTCATAATTTAACTTACTTGGACTCCCCTAACCCTCTTGCTGCGCAACCCGAGATTTCCTAGGGAAACGTAAAAGTAGCAAAATTTGTGCAATCCGAGATTTCCTCGGGGATTCAATTTTTCCACTGGCGACTATTTTTTAATTCAACTCGGACCACTTTTTAAGTACAAAAAATTCCATATAGACATTAACAACATCTACATGAAAAATACACTGCAAAATTCATTTTCTTAAAATAGTGGTGCGAAACTATAAAAATAGTCTCCAGTGACAGCTCTGATTTCGCCTTAGGCTGCAAGAGGGTTAACTATAATTAATATAATCCCTTAAGCTAATATTAGTTTTTGTTGCATTAAAGTATCTCAATTTGTTGATTTTCTCTAAGCAAGTAAAACCTATTGGTTTACAATGGAAGTCTATGGGAATTCGGCGAAATATTAGAGATATCGCTAAGTTGGCATCAATTTTGGCGAGAAACTTGGCGACAGAACAGGATCCCCCCTATGGTAACCCACCTTATAGGTATGGGAATGTATTAAATAACCAATAATAACTAATCAATAACCAATGTTCAATAACAAATGCGTTCAGTAACCAATGAGATGAGTTTTATTTGGGCGTTGCTATTAAACAATTAACAAATAACTGCGATTTCTATGCCAGGTACGATAGCGTAATATATAAATAGATTGTCTACTGTAAAATGTGATAAAGAATTGGTTTATTATATATGTTTTTAATTATCGGAAGGGGAAATGCTTTGCTTAATTAATTCATTTCTTCTTCTTTTTATGTTACGTGAACGACGTCACGGGTAACAGCTAGTATGTATATAAATATAGATAGTACAAGACATATTTCAGTTAAGACTTAAAATACACGCTTTTATTTTATATAAAATGACATCATTCGCATCCGCTGAAGGATTCCTCATTTACGATCCAGTCTTAAACAACATCTACAGTAAAGTATGCATATGAACGTCACTATCGCTGAATAATACACAAATAAAAAAAATAAAAAAAAGCGATGTCATAATTCAAGAAATTTAACAACAAAAAAAAAAAGAAAAAAAAATCGACTATCTAATGATTCATATGCCTTCATTTGCTTGTAATATTAATAATAGTTTTGTAAAATAATGTTTTAATAATAGTTTGTATAATAGCATATCGGGGACTAAAAACAGTAAGATAACAAAAGTAGTTTAACAAAGCAATATACAAAGTTAATATTATCGGTAGGTTTGAAAATTTATCAAGGAAGAAATGTTACCAAAACAATTTAACCACCACTATTTCCAACAATAACCACCACTATTTCCAACCAATAAACTTCTTAGTAGATACATACGGAAACGGTTGTAGAAATATGCCGCCAAGTTTTCTGTTTGGAAATGGTAGTGTAAAACTTTTTTGGCGCTGCCTTTTTTTTTTTTCGCAACAAATGATCAACCCTTAAAAGCAGTATTAATAAGCATAAAACGTAATAATATAAAAATGCAGAATTTCCAAGTTCTAAAGAAAAAAATTATGAGATTTTCTCGCATAACTTAGTTTTTTGCGCAGTGCAAAAGCTTTTTATTATTATTTTTTTTTAATTGTAGAAATATATAGCACAAATTTAATTAATTTGGAATAATGTCCGATTAGTGTTGAATATCAAATGTATACAGCACTGTAGCATAAATAAGACTATAATGTAAGAAATAGCTTTTGACCAAGAAATAGAAATTTAAGATGTTTTAATATAATTTTAAGTTAATTATAATTAAGAGGACAGATTTTGTCTTACTACGAAAATATATAAAAGAGGCGGTCTTAAATACTTTTTTATGCATCTGAATTAATTTTTTGATCATGGATTAATGATTATTTATCTCGGGCCGCATATAGAAGGTCAGCGGGCCACATGCGGCCCGTGGGCCGCAGGTTGAGTATGGCTGCTCTAAAGGGTCTTTGAGTGTTCCTGTAAGGATAATTGATGGCCTTACTATTTTGAGAACGTCAATAAAACCAAGTTTTATTTCAGTGATTAAATAAATAAATTAATTAATAACGAAATAAATCATTGGAAATTGGGTGGGCGGGAAGGACGAACTATTGGGTGGGCTCGGGCCCCACGAGACCATATAAGTTGACGCCACTGGATAGAATCCTTGTATAGAAAACAGAAATTGAAATCCACTCATTGAATCAAAAACGCATAGTGTCTCACTCCAACACGGATTTTTGTTGATAACTTTAACAGTAATGAAGATATTGCAACAATATCTTCAACAGATTTTCTTTGATTTCTGTGAAAAATGAAGACATCAAAAGAATTGCTAGAAATAGGCAATAATTCAGTCAGTGATACATCAGAATCTGTCAGCTTCATTTCGAAGTAAGATGCGTCTAACTCTGTGTTGTTTAGACCTTGGGTGGTGGTGTTTCAAGCACTTCTCGCGGTATTGACCTTTTTCACACAAGGCAATGTAAGTTCTTTTTTTTTTCAAATTTTCAATAAAATAACTTTATTATTGTTAAAGTCCTGAACGAAAATCCGTGTTCGGATTGGAATGAGACGCCTTGTGTATTTGATACATTAAGTAGATTGCGACCACAGATCCTATACAAAAATTGTTTCTTATAGAGTACCCTTCTTCCGCTTAAAGTTTGTGTTTTTTATCATCTTTATAATTCAGTTTCTTAGCATAACGCTATTTTCAAAAATGTCTTTATTTTATAATTATCATTCACATTTCTAAATCTGTTTTAGAATCTAATACCAAAATTTATTAAAATTTAGTCTCAGTATTGTCATCATCTTAATGTTATCAATATCTCTCTGCTGATTTTTTTCTATCTATATTATAAAGGACAAACGTGTCCGTGCGTACCGCTGACGTCATTTTGGCTGTGGCAACACTAAACGATTAAATTTAACTTTTACTGCAGTTTTTTAAAACTTCTAAACATCACACATTTTAATTTTTTACACCGTCAAATAGGGAAAAATACGTACTTTCAAATGAAATTTGTTTGAAAATAGTATCGCAATTTGTTTGAAAAATGTATCGCTATTTACTAAATTTTTACTGTTTGTAAAATAAATTTCAGGCATGATTTTTTTAAAAATCTATGTCTATCGCGTGCATACGATTACGTAAGATAAATCCGTTTGTACTTTAAATTAATATAAATAGCTCAACATTTGTTTACAGCTGATATGACATAACGAAATGAAAACATTCATCCATCAACAAATAAAACAACAAAATATAAATAAAATACAAAGTTAAGATATGGGATCAAAGTATGCACTTTAACGACTAAAATAATCAGGATAAAAAATGGCTGATTTTAAATAGTGATCTTTGGTAATTTCTTCTGCTATTAACTCCTTAAGCGAGGTCAACAAAAAGTTATCGCTTTTAATAAATTTCAAAAATTTATTTAAACTAATTATTTTGTTAAACTGATTACTGCTTTTCATATAAATAGTATTTTTGGTATTGTTAGCGTGTATTCTAAAAAAATAAATAAATAAATAAATAAAATGTAAAAATCCAATATAGTTATAAATTAAATAAATGGTTTTCATCTATATTCTGTAACCCGGGTATATCCCCTAGTATCAATAAAAGAAAGAAGTGTGTTTGTCTATTCCTTTGATGGCAAAGGCTAAAGATATCTATCGCACGCAGAGGGCTGCAAATTTGGTTCCGAATAGACGACGACGTGTGAATACACCCGAGGCTCAGATCTTGGATTTTATTAGATTTTTTGCTATTTTCTCTTGAACAAAAACATTCGCGCATTTCCCAAATCCATGGGCTATTTCGATTCATTCATAAAATGAATCCAAATTCAATATTTTTGTCCGATATAGTAATTTTTGTCTTTTTCCATAAAATTTATTTGCGATTCGTAAGCAATTTTTGAATTTTTCACGATTTTTTTTAATGATTTTTATTTTTCCAGAAATGAGAAGTTTGTTTTTTATCAAACAAATTGTATCTAATACCTTATTCATCCAATCTTATATCCCTGTATGGAGCAGACTTTCGGAAATCGATTTAAAAAAAAAATTAAAAATGAAGGAGTTTATTATTATTATTAAAAATCGATGAAATATTCGGTTCCGTTTTCGTTTTCTGTGCAAAATCTGAGTTTCGGCGAATATTCGTTTTCAGCGAAAACAAAACTGCCACTTATTCGGTCGGGACCGGACTATCTGTCTTCCTAAAAACGTGTTTCTGTCTTCGGGAATTTTCAACTAGGGCCCGGTCATACTTTTTTCTGAATGCTCGGACCGGGCAGGGCCTAGTGATTACTGTTTACGGGCCAGGCCTTGTTCGGGCCTTACTTTTTTCCTGAAGGATCGAGTTGTGTTTTAACTTATTTTTTTCGTACACAGCCGGGACTGGTTTCATTCTTCCTAGTCTTCACGCCCCACAATTTTCAGTCAGTCCTAGTTTTTACCCGGCCCGTATGAAAATCATTGTCTCGGCGTGGCCTGGTCCATTCAAAGGTCAGTTAAATTAGACCTGGCCCAACAAATTTGTAAAAAATGCATACCTTTTTTAAAACGTCATTTAACCCTTTATCTACTGCGTTATGATCTACTGCAATTTTTTTTCATGTAATATTTTTCTTTTAGTTACTACAATAAAAATTAAAATATAGGCATAAAAAAAATACTCACCCGTGAGAAATTTAATTATTTAAACATAATTAATTAAAGTGGTACTTTAAAGTACCGTCAGTACACTATGACTAAAATGTCATACAGAAAACCCACAAGGTATTTCAAATGGCACCAGAAAAAAATTTCGATTTAATAAGTATGTGTATGTTTCTTATTTACAAATAAATCGTTTGGCAAATTCCGGTGCCAATCATTTATTTCAACACTTTAGAATTGAAAATGCTTTGCCCCTAAAAGGGTTAAAAAAAACTATTTTTTATTTAGGTTTCGATCTTGTTAGCAGTCCTTTAGTTATGCGACGTCTATATTCCAGGGACAACATGTTCTCTCGCATCTTCACATATGCAATATATGGATTTACATAATTTCTAGCACAGCAAAAAAGAGCCGGTGCCACAACTTTTTCAATTTCCTATAAAAATAATAATGAAACAGAAAAGAAATACTAGAAAAATTATTACTGCACTACATTTTAATAATTACATTTTAAAGAAGATGAAAACGATGGATAACTACACAGACGAAAAGTTAACAAGAAGTTTTTCTCCAACACCAGTGTACTGACAGTACTTATAAGTACCACCGAATAATGCAACTGTTAAACCAAATACATCCATCTTTCACCTAAATTAGCTAGTCAAACTCTATTCTAAGATCATAATGAACACATAAAAAAAATCCAACATTTATCTTACATCCTTTACTGTGTTTGCAGCATTAAAAAGACGAGCTGACAATCTGTACAAAATGTCAGCACAAAACACATCGTCTATGTCAAAGATAGCTTCCTTCATCGCTAAAATAACAAACCTACTCCTATGTATCCGGATAAAGTGGGGTTAAAAGAGTGTTTTTGCAAAGTACTAGAATAATATTCACTATGGGATGAAAGTTTAAAGTGAGTGGTACTTATAAGTACTGTCAGAAGATAAAGGCTTAAAACGCGTCTACAAATAAAAATAAAAATTCATTCTTTTTAAAGTACAGTACATTTGTACGCTTATCAAAATATGACTAAATTAAAATATAGTGAAACGTGTGAAAAAGAACCTGCCTATGACGGAATACCGTCTTAAACTGAAAAATGTGTTGTTCCATGCAAAATAATTATACTAATGCCTAAGAAAAGCATATATTGTAATACACACCTGCTAAGAAGGGAAATTGTCTATAACTCATTTTTTCCCTTCCCTGTGTAATTCCGTCTTAGAAACTTTTACTGTATAGCATTTTTCTGATTTTTAACACTTCAATACATGGAATATGGATTAACAATATTAATGATAACTGAAACACTGACATACAAGAAATAGAGATTTATTAAAAAAATAAATATCGCAAGCTACGGCACTTCTATAAAAATGAAGATTATAAACAAGGAAAAAAAAAAAGAGATAAGAATTTTTGATTAGATCTCCTACTAACGAGGCAAATTTTTAACCAAATCGCCGAAAAAATCAATGTTTTGTAGAAATTCACTCGGGCCGGTTTCGGCCGAGATTTTAACTTTTTCCGAACCGGGCTCGGGACTTTTAACTTTTAAATCAGGCCGGGCCAAACAAATATTTATTTGTTCGGGCCAGGCCGGACCAAATTTTTTTTCTATGGGTTGGGCCGGGCGCGGGTCTAGAAATTTCCGCCCGTGCAGACTTCTATTTTCGACATTACTCATCGATTTGAACTGTATTGGCTCAAGTGAGACCCTGTTTATTTATTGCTGTGTACTTCAATATTCTAACAGAAAAATCAGATATCCCAAATTGCAAATATTTCAAAGAAATTATTTTGAATATCCATGGGAAAGTATATTGTATTTATGAAACTACACCATATATTTACGTATAGTACTATAGGAATCAAAAGATTGTTTATTAAGATTTTCAAGGTATCAATGTTTCACTATGTAGAGCATTTTATTCATGGAACATAAGACATAGCTTTTACTAAAAATGTTTAAATTATTTCAATTTTCTACATAATTACTGTAATTATTTAATTTAAATTATTTTTAAATGAAGTAATATTACTTATATATCCAACAATGTTTATTTTTATCAATAAATATGCATGTATATGTAATAGGAAAATATATTTTTTAAAACCCGGATTAAACCAAAAAACCTGGTTTAAACCAAAAAAACCTGGTAAACAAAAAAAAACCCGGTTTTTTACCAACCCTGTAAATAACCCATCCTCCTAAAATTATCAATACTCTTAGAACGTTACTCTGAGAAAATACAAAAATAAGAGGTCTTTGGTTGAAGTTTTTTATAAAATCATATGTATACTATATAGCCAATGATGATTGTGTTAGAAGTATTTCAACTTATCCAACAATATCTTTGCGCGAAATTCGATTTTCCTCACAGTTTATTGTGTATTAATATCTCAATTATAAAAGCAAAGCATAGGTAAGAGAAAATTGGCTTACCTTGTAATTATGTTTTATATCCATGATCTGGTGTCCGTCGTCATCAGAGTAATAAAATCTATAAGTTCTATTCGTTTATCTGTTCTAATCCATTGGTAATGGTGTAATATTCCGTGTTATTTAAAGCACACATGGTTATTTTGTGACTTGTAAAAAATATGTGCAGTGAACTTTTAAAGAAAGAAAAAAAGAATTTAATTCAGCATAAAAATCACGACATATCTCCTTTTGAGAGCCTGTAATACAAGTAAAATTAAAAAACATATATTATACATTATTGAAGATGAAAAAACAGGAAATTAATATCATTAATCTTAATATTACATTATTTATGTTTATAGTCACTTTAAAAATAGTTTATTGATTGTTCAAATGTCTTTAATTTCTTGGATATATGATAAAAGGTTTATATAAAGTGTTTATTTAGAATTCTACACTTACTTCCTTATTTCGGATAACAACCTCTTTTCATAATTGCTTTCATAAATCACGTTCACAGATGAAAAGAGCAATTTACTGAGTTTGATTAATTTATAACCTCCATTTGGGGATTATATTTCGTAATAACTGTCAACAGATTGGTCACTTGCGATTTTAGACGTTTTGTTAAATATCTAGTAAAATACACGAGGAATTATCCTGAAATCCCAGGTGTGTAAACAGAATAGTATAGGTCATATATTTCTGCGAAGGGGTTTTTTTCCCGAAATTCCATAGGGGGCCGTCAACAAATTGAAAAAGAATGAATATATTTTGGATAACCCTGTAAAAACTAATATAGCAAAGGCGTTCAAACTATAGAACATGATTAAGAGGCTTATTGTAATAGACTGTGTTCATTTTTATGAGGATAGCATGTATACTAGTAGAGAAATTAAGGTTTTTATAAAAACAGTCCCAAATTTTGTCAAGTTGTTTTGCTTATAATTTACAGATTTCTTAATATAAAAAAAATTATCTTTCCAGAAACTATGATAAAAAAAAACATTGTACACAATACCCTGTAACCAGAATTTAAAAATAATAAAAACTGGATGAAAAATGAGCAGGTTTACTAAATAACATTTCCCTGCGCATGCGCGAATGCAATCAAAATATAATGTCCATAATGTATTAGCCAAGTATATACAGCAACTTTTGTGAAAGTCTCAAAATCTTGAAAATTCTGAAAATTATCGTCGATACATAGGCGTAAGCGTAACCAGCCTTTTGAACGGGGGGGGGGGGGGTGCCCAGACTTCATAACCTGAACATGTTGGATACAAACAATATCTTATATGGTAAAACCTGCAAAAACGGAACCTCAAAAACCGGCCGAATTTCCGTTTTAAACAGGTTTTCATCTTAGAAGGTATAGTTGTGTGGTATTTCTTTTAAAGAGAGCTCAAACGCGATTTTTGTTTGCGTGAGAAGGGGTTCAAAACATCAAAACTAAATCTAATGGGGAAAAAAAAAAAAAAAAAAAAAAAAAAAAAAAAAAGATATGTAAATCTTTTTGCAGCAGTGACATAAGACAGTGACTAAGGGTAGTCACAAGTGTAAAACCTTTTGGCACCCTAACTTCTTATAAAGATTAAAAAGGGCCTTTAATCATGCTGAAAACTTCTATAGGCACAGGGGAACACTGCATGAGATCTAAAATTATCTCAAAGTCTTGTAGATGAAATTTTGCGGGAGGATAAATCTCAGATAACACACGCGGTACACCAATACATACGCACGAAAGTTTTTGAGAATGTGACTCCATGGACTTCTTAGGGATCGCCGGAGGGACCAAAGAAATTTTGGAGGAAAGTCTATATAAATAATTATCTTATTATTATAAATAATTATAATATTCATTAATACCGTAATTTCCTGCCTATAATCCGCGGATCAAACAATTCGATCCATAAATTTTATTTCATTATTGAAGTTAAATATTTATCACGATTTAAAAGTTACGTTTTATGAAACAATTCGTTTACGTTTTCGAACACAATTGTTTGATCCGCGGATTATAGGCCTGAAATTACGGTAGTTCATGTTTTTACCTCAGAATGTGTCGAATATATTAAGTAAAGCAGGTCATGATAATATACACTAAATTTTATCAAGATGATAAAAATTATACTATCATGATGCGACTGTAATAATAAAGATAGGTGCTTGTCTGTTTCTGTGTGTGTGTGTGTACGCGCGAGTGCTTAACTAAGTAAAAACAATGCATCCCGCACTGCCGTATGATTTTACAGGACCTGTATGCCTGAAGTCATGCATATCGAAGACAATTTCTGGAAACTTTCAATTAATGTTTTATGAGAATTTTTTAAAATTAGAATTAATTAGTAAAAAAGAATCCGATTTCAATATTTTATCCAGTATAAACTTTGTCTTCTTTTCAATAAAGTGTTTTCGAGATTCTTACGGCGATTTTTCAATTTTTAACAATTTTTTAATGTTATTTTTAGAGGATTTTTTTCGCATTTCGAGGCGATTTTTTTTTTTGACATTCCTAAAAGGAATCCAGTTTAAATCTTTTACACAATTAGTTAATTTCGTTCCTTGTGGTTTTTTAAACTTTTCCGAATTTTTAATGCGATTTTTAGCGGTGGTTTTCGTGCTTTGAGGTAATTTCTTGACTTTTTTTGAAACAGAAAAATTCTCCGGTAATTTTTGAAATTGCCGTGATTAAATTCGAATTGGGAGAATGTAAAATCAGTTCTTATAAGGAAGCTGAAAATTTTATTTGGCTCGAAATAAAAAACGCAATAATTCAAAATTCGCTTCTTTCGAGAAAGAAGAGGTCGTAGCTTGCTCGGGAGTATGTTGCCGAAGGCATTCCCCACCTTAATCCTAAAATTGTTTAATTCTACGTTCGTTAAAAATAAAAAACAACCAACGAAACTCCACTAGTAATGAAGTTTTCTTTGAGGGAGAGGGTTTGAAATAGCGTGCGGGATGATCAAGCGATTTGCGCACAGAAAAGGAATGTCCCGCATAATAAAAAATGCTGTGCAGTATTTCCCCCCTCCAAATTCTTTCACAGACCTGTGATTCTTCAGTGAGTATTTAAAAAATATTTTGAAGTCCTCGATTTTTATTTCTTTTATGAAATTTTTCAAAGTCAATTCGTGAATCGCCCCCGGAAAAATTTGAGAATTTCTTCAAACGATCGTGGAAAATATCGGGAATTTCGATAAAAGAGTGCAGAAGATAATCGCGAATTTCGTCAAAAGATTGCGCAAAAAATCACGAATTTCGATAAACGATTGACGATAAATTTTTGCAAATTTCGTCACAATGTCGCTGCAGCGAGTAGAGAATTTTGTTGTGTGGAAAGATATCGAGAATTTTCTCGATCGGTCGCGCAAAACTATCGCTAATTTAAACAAATGACCCCTGTAAAAAAATCAGTTTCGTCAATCGGCCGCAACAGAAAATAAATTTCATCAAATGATCGCGGTAAAAACGAGAATTTCGTCAAAGGATCGCAGAAAGAAAAAGCGAATTTCGTCAAAAGATCGTAGAAAGAAAACGCGAATTTCATAGAAGGATCGTGCTAAAGAAATGCCACTTTCGTCAAAATATCGTGGTAAAAAAATGCGAATTTGTCAAAGGATATCGGCAAAAAACATTAATTTTGTCAAAGGTTAGTGGTGAAAAGTGCGGATTTCGACAAAAAGTCACGTAGAAAGACATGAATTTCGTCAAACGATTTTGGGAAAAAACTGTAAATATCATGAAATGATCGCAGAATAAAATCGCGAATTTGGTCAAAATTTACTGCACTGGGCTAAAAGATTGAAACCGGGTTCCTTTTCTTACTTTCAAAAGAACACCGCAAAACAAGAAGGAACTTTAAAAATCGTATAAAAATTTTCAGTGGAAAAAAAATTACTATATTGACTTGAAAGACTAAAACCATATTCCTTTTATGAATGTCAAAAAATGGCCGCGAAACACCAAATTCAATAAACCAACCAATCTCCAGATTAATTTGCATTTTCTGTGCTATTATTTTTCATTTTCAAAGGAGGCAGGGTCTGTGTCACTCGCTCCTCTTTCCCACGACTAATCGTATTTTAGAATTAATCGTTTCACATCTGCATCCCCTTTCAATTTTTTTTTTTTTTTTTTTTTGCTTCTTTCTACATTTTAAACCACGAAAGCAAAGAGACAAATAGTTTCTATCCTCGTCTTGAACGTGCGTTAATTGCACATGAAATTGCAGAAACATGCAATAGAAAGAACGGCGTTAAAAAAAAATCTCCCCCAAACAAAAGACGTCAAAGTGGGATTATTAAGCCACTTTTTTGACTTACTATGACTAATACAGATTTTTGTAAATATTCTAGTTTTAAAAAAATAAACAACATAATTTTCTTAAAAAAAGAAAGAAAGAAAAAAAGAACGTGGGTTTCTTTTTTTATCACATTTCAAAACTTAGGCTGTTAGTTTTCTGAACTAAATTAATTGAACTTTGCTTTCACTTCTTCTTTTTCCTTTTGTAGATTTCGATTTTTGCAAATAATTGTGATTGAGTCTGCCCATTTGGATACAGCTGAAAAGAAAGTTTCTGAAGTTTTTGAAAACATATTTTTTTTTTTTTTTTATTAAGAACTCTACAAATTATAAGCAATAAACTTGGCAAAATTTGGGACTATTTTTATAAAAACCTTAATTTCTCTACTAATATACATGCTATCCTCATAAAAATGAACACAGTTTATTACAATAAGACTTTTAATCATGTTCTACAGTTTTAACGCTTTTGCTGCATTAGTTTTTACAGGGTTATCCAAAAGATATTCGTTCTTTTTTAATCTGTTGGCGGCCTTTCGGGAAAAAATCTTTGCGGAAATACATGACCTATACTATTCTGTTTACACATCTGGAATTTCAGGATAATTGCTCAAGTATTTTTCTAGATCTTTAACAAAACGTCTGAAATACACCAAACGCAAGTGACCAATCATCATTGGCCATATAGTGTATATAGTGAGAGAGAGAGAGAGGAAGTTCGAATGTTATGGTATGGAATGGTCTGACAATATGGAATATTTCAAGATCTGGCGCATACGGAGTTGCTGTCAAGTGATAATCTGCCATACGACTTCCTAGTACTCCCATGAGGCACTGAGGCACTGTGCTCGGTTCTGTTTGGATACCTGTTGTTGGAGCGAAACCGTGAAATAAACTCTTATTCTCAATTTCTGCTGTTTTTGCAGGCGAATTTGATACGAATCGTATTAATTATAGAATCTAATTGTCAGTGATGTTAACCAAGGTACGTATAAAGTTGAACAGTTATATTTATTGCTGTGTTAGTTACTTTTTTTCCTGTGCTAACTTGTTGAAGTGGTTATATTTTTCAAAATGGTGTGTCGGATAATATGGAATATCAGCTACACAATTGTTTCAAGAAGAGTTTAAAAATTAAATCAATTTTTCAAAGAATTTGATGATTTATAGATGATGTACTAAGGTTCGCTCATTAAATAATTTTGGTTATTCTTTTAAATCGTGGTTTTTCTTGCAGTTTTTTATATTCATTATGACACTTTTCCATATTAAAGGACTGATTACCATTACAAGAAAACTGTAACATTTTTTTAACGCTTAATATCGAAATGCATTTTTTCCACTTTAAATGCATTAAATATGTGTTAAGAAATAGGCAACGATTGTTCTTAACTAACTTTTAATGTGACATGTAAATTTCCAACTGGGCAAAAGATGTCCAGACCAGGATTCGAACCAGGAATCTGTTGGCTGAAGCCGTCAATGCTCCACCACCTGAGCTATCCCAGACGAATCCGGTGGATTTAATTTACCCAGCTAACCTTGTTGATTACAGCATCGGGTCTGATATCTGAATCAGCTCAACAGAGCAAATCGCAGAGGGATTCCCGAAAACGCTGGATACCAATTACACCAGATTCATCCCAACACAATTATTCCAATTGGTAAATAAATCATGTGAGAAGTAAATTTCCAACTGGGCGAAAAATGTCCAGACCAGGATTTGAACCACGGAACTCTTGGCTGAAGCCGCCAATGCTCGACCATCTGAGCTATCCCGGACGAATCTGTGGATCTAATTCACCCAACGAACCTTATTGATTACAGCATTGGGTCTGATATCTGAATCAGCTCAACAAAGTAAATCGCAGAGGGACTCCCGAAAACGCTGGATACCAATTACACCAGATTAATCCCAACGCAATTATTCCAATTGGTAAATAAATCATATGAGAAGTAAATTTACAACTGGGCGGAAAATGTTCAGACCAGGATTTGAACCACGAATCTTTTGGTTGAAGCCGCCTATGCTCCACCATCTGAGCTATCCAGGTCGAATTTGGTGGATCTAATTCACCCAGCTAACCTTATTGATTACAGCATCAGATCGGATACCTGAATCAGTTCAACAGCAAATCGCAGGTAACGGAACTCCAGAAAACGCTGGATACGCAATTACACCAAAATAATCCCAACACAATTATTCCAATTGATAAATAAATAATATGAGAAGTAAATTTCAACTGGCCGAAAAATGTCTATCCCGGCTATCCCGGACGAATCTGATCCTGTAATCAGTGAGGCTAGCTCGGTGAATTAAATCCACCAGATTCGTCCAGGATAGCTCAGATGGTATAGAATAGATCATTGGCGGCTTCAGACAAGAGATCCCTGGTTGCAATCCTGGTCCGAACATTTTTCGCCCAGTTGGAAATTTACATCCAGTGTTGCCAGATTGGGGACTTTTTTAATTCAGATTACTCGATTGTCGCCACTTTTTTAAAATAGTATAATTCGCCTTATTTTTCGGAATTTTTAATCTATTTTTAAGTAGGCCGAATATTTCTATTTCAAAATAGCAGTGACAATCAACAAACTGGGGACAAAAAAGTCCCCAATCTCGCAACACTGTTTACATCTCACATGATTTATTTACCAATCGGAATAATTGTGTTGACCATAATCTGGTGTAACTTTTAATGTATCTCAATTTTTCGTGTTGACATACAAAGACAAGTAAAATGGTATTTCATAATACCCGAACTTCCTCTATACATAAATATAATACCTTCGAATCAAAAGACAACTAAGAAGCTCTCTTAACAAAAACTGACAAAAAATCTCTGCGTTAAGATGGCATATGTTTAATTTGTATGTATAATACCTAATAAGAAGTTAAAAAAATAACATACTCGGACAATAAAGTGACAAAAATTACAAATTAAGAGTTATAATCCACATTTTTAAAAAATACAGAATAATAATCCACAGAATTCTCACAGTAAAATTGCAAAACATCAATTTAAATATAAACCGCTATTAAATTCTATTATAATAGGAATAAAAATCTTAGCTATTGATTAACAAATGGAATATAGATATCTAACATATATATATATATATATATATACAGCGGCGGTCAAAAGTTTCCGGCCAGTTAGTTTCTTTGATTTGTTTGACAGAACATTTCAGCGAAGAAGAAGCACAATTGCTCCAAAAGTTAGGAATAAGCAAATTATCTCTGACAACGTGATCATTTTGATTGGATACTTAAGATACTTGATGCAAAGGGGAGGAATTCAAAATTCGCGCGTGCAAAAGTTTCCGGCCATTCGTCATCCGTTTGTTTTTTTCTATCGATAAAGCGGTTTTTTTTTTTTTTTTTTGGCCATGTTTGTTAATTAATCAACGTGAATAACGTATTTGAAATTCAAAAATGAAAAGTTTAACAATTTATTATTCCTAAACGAGTGATTTGTTTGTCGCTAAAGGGACAATCCTCTCGTGCGATTGCGGCAAAGTTGTCGATCGGAAAATTTGCTGTAAACGATATTTAAAAAAAAAATACAAAGATGGTCATGACCTTCGGAACTTGCCACGGTCGGGGGATCCCGGAAAACGACTATTCTTGTGGACAGAATTATAAGAAGAAAAGCAGTTGATGACCCGCGTAAAAATACCGCTGCAATTCCATGCGATTTATTGTGTTAAAATATTGCTGAAACAAGTCTGTCTACAGTGTCAAGACGCTTATGTGACGTAGAACTTTATGGAACAGTCGGTGTTAAAAAACCTTTCATGAGTAAAAAAATTCAGAGGGCCCGACTAGGGTTTCCAAGGAATAGAAAGACTGGTCAAGTGAAAACTGGAAAAAAGTACTATTTTCCGATGAATCGACGCTCAATCTTTTTGAGAGTGATAAAAAACATTACAACCGACGACCTAAAAACAAAAGATAAGATGCGAGATATATTATTCCTAAAATGAAGCATGGAGGAGGACACGTTATGCTGTGGGGAGCATTTTCTGGAAAATGTGTCTGTCCATTATTTATAATCCGCGGAAAGATGAATAGTGCAGTGCATAAGGATATCTTTCAAGATCATTTGCTGCCTTATTGGGGGGAAAATTGTGGTCGCAACTATTTGTTTCATTATGATAATGACCAAAAGCATACATGCAAGCTCGTCAAGCAGTGGCTTTCGCACAAAAAAATTCCGCTTTTGAAATGGACAGCGCAATCACCCGATCTGAATCCAATAGAAAATCTTTAAAACTAACTTGAAAACGTGTGTGGAGTTATAAATATCCCAATTCAGAGCATTTTCACAAAAATTGCAAGAACCGTGGACAAAACTTAACATTGATGATCTACAACCATTCATTGAATCGATGCCACGTTGCTGCGCCGCAGTACTTATTGCTAAATGTATGAATACAAAATACTAATTGTAAATGTTGTTGATCACTGTCATTTTCTGTTATAACACCATTTTTTTTTCAAACTTGCCAAGGTGGCCGGAAACTTTTGAGAACATGCGTTTTCTTTTCCAGTTAATTGTGTCAATTAAACTTATTAATATTTAATTTTTATTCCATAAATAAGTTCTTAACTCTTATGTCAATGAATTGTATAAGTATCTCTTTGAGATTCCTATTCATATGGGTATACTTACAAATTAACCAAAAATTTTATGCTGGCCGGAAACTTTTGACCGCCACTGTATATGGGAGTTTGCTTGGCTATGCTGTATATTGTTGATCCCTGATCTACCATCATATAAAAAACTTTTTTGGCAACATGTGCTGGTGATTTCCAATGAGTCTATTTGTTATGCCTACTGCTAAGATAGTATGGATTTTAATTTGGTAATTTGTTTTTTATTTTTCCTCTATCCTTTTTAATCTTGTTTTATTTTGAACTTAATTGGTGATCAGTGGTTTATTTCTCTGTTTTATGTAGTCCCAAATTCATATTCCTTAGCTAATTTATGGCTAATATGAAGATGAAACCACACATTTTATTTGTGGAACTTGAGGCATTTGGGACCCGATGATTCTGTCTAAGTTCTACAAATTTCCATTATTCCATTTCAGTTATTCAATTCCTGCTGTTATTTACAATGTTTTTGGAATCCATGTTAAGTGTGTTGGGGGAACTATATTTTTGTCAATTTGTTAATGTCATTTTATTCATTCTGTTTTTGTTAGTGGTCGGTAATGTTTATTTAATGGTTATATATATATAAACCCATTATAAACCAACACAAAGGATCATTTGCAATTGTGAATAGGCAAATTAAAAATGAATTTTTATCTTTTATAAAAAATATTCAAACTATACTATAATATCAAACTAGGCAAGAAATTGTAAATACAGTAAAACACTGTATATCATAAAAATATTGGAAAAATGAAAATCACGTCATTGAAAATGATCGTCAAGCCCAAATTACCACAAGTTCTACAAATAAGTATATCCCAAATTACCATAAGTTCCCGAATCCCCCTCGGTAATGTTAAGTCTATGGGCATTCTTATATTTAAAATATCTCCTCGGGATATTAATATTTTTAACTTCTTCTTTCTAGGTTCTCTTCTTAAAGGATGTCACTTTTTTTCTTAGTTCTCGAAATATTTCTAAAATCTATGCTTAAGTTTATGTGTTAAAATTTTACTCCCAGTTCGACCGCTTTTAACACATAAAATGACATATAAATATATAAGTATAGTAAAGCGAGTAGAGTTCGCGCGGTAGGAGAGATTGCGCACAAAGAGATTCGACGGGAAGGAGTAGAGTGCGCGCCCAGCGACTCCAGGTAGTTGTACAGCAGCATTAGTGCAGTGTCTACATGAAAGTGCATATTTGTTGTTCCAAGCGTCTTGGATAAAGCAGTGCTATTTTGGTATTTTTTCCAAAGTAAATGCTTGAATTTTCATAACTGTTCGTCAGAATTTTTATAGAGCGTCAATAATACAAAATATTTTGAACTTAAACAATTTCTTATAAACTACTAACCTGGACTAAGTATGCGAACACCAGAAATTCATTTTAGAAGTGGCCGTATTTAAATAAAAGACCGCGCAATCTCTCCTACCAAAATAGGAGAGTTTGCGCATCTGCTACTTAGGTGAGATGGCGCATTTCCCCATAAGTTTAAGTGCTAGGAGCACTTAAACTCATCACTAAAGATAACACAGCTTATTGATAAATTTGTATGAATTGCAAATTACGCGTAAAACATATGAATGAATCAATTTTGAAATAATTTCGGAATAACACATAATTATCAAAACTAAATTTGGCAATAAATTAATTTGCAAAAAAAAAAAAAATACTTTTGCAGATAAAAATTTTATTAATAAATTAATAATACAGTTGTTATTAAATAAATTTTATGTAATTATTTTTGTTAATAAATTAATAATATATTTGTTAATAATTTAATTAAATATATATTTATTTATTTATTTATTTAATTTATGAGCAATTAATTTGCTAATAAATTAATTTTGTTAACTAAAATAAATTTTCTAATACAATGTTTTGGAAAAGCTTCCCCATTTCAAACAACCCATTTCAAAAAACACCCATTCCAAGTAGTGTAATGCCATCGAAATCAAAAGGAAACAGAGTGCAATTAATGTTACTGATCCACAAAATATATATGAAAAAAGATTTAAGAAGGATGCCGCTACAAAAAAAAAAAAGCCGAAGATAAGGTGCTTTTACAAAAAGTGGTATAACTCAAGGGACAAAAAACGAAGGTCAATGAGGATGAGTGCACTGAATATCAGGAACTGTACCAGGAAGACAATTTCGACAACTGACTGGATTCAATGTATTGCTTGCTGCAGGTGATTGCACGAAAGATGCACGTTTTACTATAATAAGTGCATCGATTGTGGACGACGACAACTTCGGTTAGCAAACAAAATACAATGAAACTGTGGAAATCGAAATGAAGTAATTTTCAAGTTAAACATGTTATCTACTAGGTGAATGTTTTTTTGTAATCTTAGTAAGGCTTGCTTTTTCTGATATTTTAATCTTTTTAAATTAAAAATTTTAACTGTTGTTAAAATTATTTCTTTTATTTATTATTTAAACATTTGGTTGAAATATTCACTCCTAATACAAAAATATTTACTCACAAAATGTCAATTAAGTGTAATTATTATTGTTAACAATTTAATTGTAGTTATTATTAATAATAATCTCTTCTACCCATGTGCGCAATCTCTCCTACCCTGTAAGGAGAGATTGCGCAAAATAGTTTTCTTGGTTTTATTACTGCTGTTCTATTAATTTACAGTATAACAACAAAATAACAATGGAAATGCATAAAAAACAAATGAAGTCAAAATTATTCAGGCATAGTTTAGCAAAATATTAATATTTAGATTTTTTATTATTATTCTTTTGAAAGGTGCGCAGACTCTCCTCGCTTTACTATATAGATTTTAGAAATATTTTGACTACTAAGAAAAAAAGAGACATCCTTTAGGAAAAGTACACAGAAAACAGAAATAAAACAAGAAAGAAAAATCATGCGTACGGCATAGATTATGAAGCACTTTCCAACACTCCCTGAAAGCTTTAACAAAACTTCGTTATTTAGGGAAATGACGTAAATAAGGAAGTAAACGTTTAAAAAATTTATTTCAGCAGTTAATTTCATAAACTACCATCCATTGCCAAATACGTATTCTGATTCTTTTGAACAGCCCTGTATCTGATCTGTATGTTGATATACATACTTTATAATGGGGAAATTTAGTTTAGCAAGAAAACGCATAACAGGTTGAAATTTCTCTTTCCGAAATTTTTACTAATAAATGGAACATACTTGAATACTTTTGTACAGTCCTGTAGTTTATCTAGTACTTTATTACACGTCACTATTTAGCTAAAACTTAATTCAAACTAAAACACTCTTAAAACTACTGAAATCATATTTCCAGGCGTGACCCTGCATATCATTTTATCTATATTCTACAAACATTTCTTAATAAATTAAATGCAGTTCAGCGTAAAAATACATTACTCATTTAAAAACCACCTTTAAGCAATTTGCGCTCATAACTAGTAACCCTTACGAATTCTTTTGTGTAGCTCTGTATATAAATTATATCATATATACACACCATATAGTATTCATAAATATAGTGAAACATAAAAGCGCATATCATAATTGAAAATGCATTTCCAGCAGTCACCGCTAATGTACAGTACTTCTGATATAATATAGTATCTGAAATCTTTTGTGTGTCCCTGTAAATGCTCTGCACTTCGTATTATACATGAAATAACTTATAGTAAACCTCAGCGACGTATATCAATTTCATTATATATGAAATAGTTGAACATAATTAAAATACGTCACAAAAAATTCCCCCTCTCTATATCATTATGTAATGGAATTCTTTTGTGCGGCCCTGTAAAGGAATAATAACTATTCTTTGCGCCGCATATTCTAAAGAATGTCTATTTTAGTGCCACCAATAGTTTGCCACCAATGATGATTTCCCACGCCCGTGTTCAAAGTACCAGTTGCATGTCCAAAAATTAAGACAATGGTGTTGACATGTATGTGAGAATTAGTGACAGAATCTGCATTTTGAAAAGAATTAAGATTAAAATATATTTAACCCTTTCAGGATTTCAGGGGCAAATAATTGTGTTTTGTCTAATGTTGAATTCACACCAGATTTTACAAAAAGATTTATCTTGTAATAAGAAAATGCAATTCTACCGCTTTTTTCCACCAAAGTACTAAAGGTAAAATTTAATTAAAAATTCTGGTGCGATTCTTGATTAAAATTAAGGAGGATAAAATATCCCGCCACCATTCTCCTTCTTCCGTCAGTTAAAATAAAAAATATAGCTTGCTCCCCCCCCCCCCCCCCCACACACACACACTTACCGTAATAATTGAAATAACACATGCAGATGCATAGCAACCAATTATTGCTGTTATGTTTAAACAAAATTCTTATTGATTATAAAAATCAAAAGATTTGAATCGAACGAGCGCGAACTATTATACGACATATACGAACTATAAATACGACACGACATTTATATCTTAATTTCTGTTCACTATTTTTATTTGTAACATGTGCTAAAATCTTAAAATATTCATGCTATAAACGTAATTAGAGAACTGGAATGACTGCAACTAAAACTGCCCGTCAATCATTAGTTGCTACTTATGCATTTAAGTATTTCCAAATTTACAAACATTCCACTCAATAAAAATTATCAAATATTACTGAGATGTGTAGAAATTATTATAAATCATCTTGAAGGCCATAATGATTTTCAGTCAAAATATATCGTCATTCACTGCTCGAAAACACTTATTTCCTTTGTGACAGACGGAAGGTATAATTTATCATCCAGAAAAAATTAGGTAATTGCATGTCTTAAAGATATTAAAGAAAATATTTAAAAAAAAGCTCTAGAGTATTTTCTTCTTTGTTTTGTTTCTATTAAGTATATGTGTAGTTTGTAATATAAAAGTCTTTTGTTTGGGCGTTATAAACTCATTAATTTATCATCAGCCACTTATAAATGTTATAAGTTTTACCACCGCGCCATTAAAGCGTTTGTTCTTATAAAAAAATAACTGTAAAAAATAATATAATTTGACATCTAGAGCATCATAATTCATTATTGAGAAAGGCTTTATATTGCAGTTTCATAACTGTCAATCTCGAGACGAAGTCAACAAAGTTTCCATTGGCCACACTCCAACTATGTGACGTCTTTAACGACTTTCGTATATCCATGTAGAGGTCTGCACGGGCCCGGGCTTGGCCCGAGGCCCGTACTCGGCCCGGCGGAATGGAGGAGAATTTTCAAACGGGCCGGGCCGGGCCGGCAAAAAAATTGAACGGGCCTGCAGGGCCGGGCCGATAAAAAAAATTAATCGGGCCTGTCGGCCCGATATAAGAATTTGAGAATAGCCGATAAAATACGAGGCCATTTCCAATGAATATGACTTTTTCGAGAAGTATAAATGTGCGTTACGAGCCGATGCGAGTTTAACAACATCAATACAGAAATGTAACATGTCCATCGTAGAGATCGGCATCGTACAGTTACATGATGCCTGATCCCGGGTTTAATTTTTTCGGCAGACTTGTGCCGGGACGGAACTGGTCTTAATCGTTCTCAGGATGTGTAGGACAGGCATTATGTTTTGTAAAAGTATTAATAGCGATAATGAACTTATGTTAAGAATATCTTTAGAAATGTACCTTAAGGTGGTTCTCATACTTACTGCTCAACAATGCGAAACTTTCAGACACATTTTCTGACTCATTTTTAACTATAAAGGCATAAAATTGACAGGCCTGAGTATTGAAGGCATTTGGGATCGAATAGCGTTTCCATTTTTCATAAATTACGTACACAGATAGCAGAGACTCTTGTCACGTGACTGTACGTTTTTCTCCTTTCCTGTGCTATCGCTTCCGGAAATTCGATTCAAAACGCTAACTTTGGCAGTATTTTCTGAAAGATATATTAATTTTATCTAAGAAAAAAACGGCATTTACATGGTTTCTGAATAAGAATACCTGCCAATCTCATGCGTTTCCGAAAAGAAATGAATTCATAAATGTATCAAAATGTAGCTCCTTTGGATTTGAGAAAAGCCTTAAAAATGACAGAAATATTTTCACAAATCTACTTTTTATTATAAGCTTCAAAAATTATCATGTTTTTTAACCCTTTATTCTAAACTACAATAATCTTTTAATAAACCCTTATTTAAATTTTGAAACGTCTGTAGAGACGTTGACTAAAACACTGTAAGTAATCGTTAATGTTTACTATTGTGTGTTTTCTATTTTGCGAACACATAGTAATTTAAAATATACTGTAAAATGTTCCCATAAATATGCATTAAAAGAATCTTAATTGTATGTCGAGAAAAAACGGAATTTTTTGTAGAAATTTAGTCGAGCCGGGCCTGTTTTCACTGATTTTTGTACGGGCCGGGCCAAAATAGCTTTCCTTCGGGCCGGGCCGGGCCCGGGCCTGGAAATTCCGGCCCGTGCAGACCTCTATATCCATGCTACCCTTTCTCAAATAACCTTGTTTATCATAAATAAATGTTTATTAACACAATACATGACGAAGGCATTAACGATGATCACACAGATGACAACACAACTATATACAAATAAGTATAAATTTCAGGTTTGAGTGCACCACGCTACTTCCATATTTATCTTTATCTTACTTATCTTACACACATAAATCTTCAGGTCACAACACTACTAAATTTTATAATATTCCAGTGCCTGTAGCACCCGAAAACATTTTATAACAAACTTCGGTTTCTCAAAAAACCCCCGAGCACACAGGCTGGCATACTACTTCTACTTTTTTTTTCTCTCAAAAACAGAATCTCATCTCTTCTCCCCACGATGCGTGTCACGTAACCAACGGCGCCCCAGCTCAGAGCTAAAAAAAGTTCTCCAGACATCACAGTTTCTATTAAGTACATGTACTTTATAATAAACGTCTTTTGTTTGGGCGTTATAAAGTCATTAATTTATCATCAGCCACCTATAAATGTTATAAGTTTTACCATCGCGCCATTAAAGCGTTTGTTCTTATAAAAAAAAAAAATAACTGTAAAAAATATTATAACTTGACATCTAGAGCATCATAATTCATTATTGAGGAAGGCTTTATACTGCAGTTTCATAAGTGTCTATCCCGAGACGAAGTCAACAAAGTTTCCATTGGCCACACTCCTACTACGAGGGACGTTCCAAAACTAAGTTTCATCATTTTTTCTTCACATGGAAACTTTATTGCCAAAAAAACAAAAACAAAAAAACACCAGAGCATCATGAACTATATAACTTGCACTATTTTTCGACATAGTTGCCACCGACATTGAGACATTTGCCGTAGCAAGCAATCAGTTTGAAGAAACCACTCTTGTAAACCTCGGTGCTCTGCGATGTAAGGAATTGTGGTACAGCCTGCTCCATCACCAAACTCAGGTGCGCCATTCGACGAAAGAGACCAGAGATCTTGAGTGAAGGTGTTGTGCTCTTGGAAGACAACGCAAAACTACACACAGCAAGGCTCACACAAGATCAGATTCGTCGCTTCGGATCGGAGAGATTGTATTACCCAGCCTACAGCCTCGATCTTGCCCCATCAGACTTTCACTTATTCGACTGCATTGATAGCTGCACTCTCGGTACTTCACTTTCAAAACAATTATGAGATGGAGCAGGCTGTGCTACAATTTTTTGCATCGCAGGACACAGAGTTTTATAAGATGGTTTCTTCAAACTGATTGCACGCTACGACAAATATCAGAATGTCTGTGGCGACTATGTTTAAAAATAGTGCAAAGTGTGTAGTTCATGGTATTTTTTTTTTATTTTTTTTTTTTTTTGGCAATAAAGTTTCCGTGTGAAAAAAATGACGAAACTTATTTTCGGAACGTCCCTCGTATAATCCAAAAAGTGAAACATTCAGCATATTTTTAACGTGTACTATATTGTATAAATAGAATATTTTTCTGTTAAAATATAAAAATTTTTTGAATAAAATATGAATAAGTTTCCTAGGAGTGAATCCTTTTTCTTCAGGCAATGCCACGTACAACATACGTCAAAAGCAGAAATAAAATTTATTCTATTTGAGCTCTTGAAAAGATCTTATATGATTTTTCTTCAGGAAGAAAGATTGACTCTTTTAAATCGCATTATTTTTATTTTTATTTGGTGTATGAAGATCGTCGAAACATCCAGATGAAAGCTAACGCTACAGTTCAATGGACGGCAAGTTTATTAATTCTTGTTCATTTCTATGTTCTAAATCAAAGTGTTTATTTGAAAATATCCAGCAACTTGACTTATTACACATTTTTAAACATTTGGTACTAAGTTTATGGAAATTTTTGCGTTGCAATGAAATAATTTACCGTCATTTGTTATTTAATACCAACCATAAAATTTTCAGAGTTAAAATTAAATTCATTATATATCCAACGCATAAAGCACCAAATCATAATGAAATATCTCACACCATCTTATTACTGCAGCTACTGCAACACCACTGACGTAAAATTCCATTTGCAGTAAAAAAATTTAAATTGGCTGGAGACAAAATGAACTAGCTAAGATAAAGATATGTTAAAGGTACTTTTCTACCAATTCATGGAAAAATATTTAAATAAACCTGAGTTTTATAAACATATACATAAAAATGAAGGAAAGCCCTCAGATGTTCAGAGGGTTAAAAAAATTACTACAAAAATAATTATCATATCATATGTCATCTTAACTTATTCAAACTCAATATTGAAAAACGAAGAAAACTCAAACTATTATGGCAATTCTGCCGTAGTCGAAGCTTCAACTTTTTTTTTATCCCATGTTAGTTTTATTAGCGATTTCATTTATAACATATTCATTGTAACTATGACTAGGACCAGGATCATCTTAATTCATTCTTCAGCCTCGGCCCAGCTAATTCTAGGATATTTCTATATTCGAACATCAACTCGAAATTCCGAAATAAAAAATATATAAATTAAACAAAAACCTGATTTGCAGACCAAATTAAAAAAACAAAATTTATTTCCTAAATTGTTTAAGCCCGAGAAGGGGCAGATATTGAGATATTTCATTCAATTCGTTCTACATTTAATGTTAAATTTTTTTAACAAATAAGTTAAACCAATTGAACATTAAAAAATAAAAATGAAATTAATACAATATAACACTTTAAACACCTATATACTTAGATTCCGATCAAATAAAATCGAAATAAATCTTAGACTTTTTTTTAAAGTTTTGTATTTTGCATGTATCTTATCACATTACGTACAATCGTCATAAACATAATGCAAAATCTGCAGTACAAATATTTACAACTTAAAAATGGAAAAAGCCTAAGATTTATTTCAATTTCATTTGAACGGAATCTAAGTATATAGGTGTTTAAAGTATTATATTGTATTAATTTCATTTTTATTTTTTAATGCTCAATTGGTTTAACTTATTTGTTACAAAAATTTAACATTAAATGTAGAACGAATTGAATGAAATATCTCAATATCTGCCCCTTCTCGGGCTTAAACAATTTAGGAAATAAATTTTGTTTTTTTAATTTGGTCTGCAAATCAGGTTTTTGTTTAATATGTCAAGTTTTGTAATAACTTCTGCATTCAGACGAACACATTTCAAAATTAATGGAGGGTATCATCATCAGGCTTTGATTTGTGCAATATCACATCACAATTTGTGATGCAATTTACCTATGTATAATTCAAAATGTTTCACCAGTTCAGTAATGCAGGTTGCTGTAGTTTGGTCAAAAAAATTACAATCTGAACTTAAAACGTCTGCTTGAAAATGTAATTTTTATTTCCACTATGACGCCATATTCATCTTCTTTTTAATTCTAAAAAAAAAAAAAAAAAAAAAAAACTATTTCAGTTTCTTCAGTTTCATGTTTCACGTGAAAATCATTCAACTAAAAATAGGCAAATTATTATTACGGCTTTTGAATTATTTACAACAATGAAGGAAAAATGTTAAATTTTATTAGAAAATGTCCGTTGATTCTCAATGAAAAAAGCGAAATTTTGAATTATTAAGAAAAATATTTGAATAATGTAAATAAAAATTAGCCCATGTTACTCTCTAGATTATAATCCACCTATATGCAAAGGCATTTTATGATCGTTTTGACCCTGACGTCAGGCAAATGTTTTTGATTTTATACATTTTGAATTTATAATATTATTAGAATTAGCAAAGAATTAAAAATGAGTGGCATCAGGGACAAAAAGGTGGGAAGAAAAAATGAAAAAGTTATGATCTCCATAGGCTTTTCTATGTTAAATTAACATTGAGAAGTGACACTGGAAATAAATAAGTATTGCGCTGCCGCGCAATACTTAAATATTCCTTATTTTTAACGTAATTGTAGGAAAAATACGTGGATGTGGAAAAAATGTGGGAAGTCTACAATCACATCTCTAATATCGATTTCTGGGAAACTGCAGTACCTAACATACAAAAAAATAGAGGTAGTTCTACTTATGGACGACAACGAAACCACCAGGCTCTGGACCATGGGGCGTATAGTAAATGTACACCGCGATAAAGATGGTGTCGCCAGAATGGTCAATGTCAAATAGAAGAACTCCATATTCAAGAGACCGGTAACCAAAGTCGCAATACTCACTATAATATATCATGACTAAAGCCCTGATAGGGTGGAGAATGTTGCGCCCACACAAATACTCATAAAAAAAATAATTCCATTTGATTACATCAGTTGATACTACAATTAAAAAAAAAAAAAAAAAAAGATTGCATTTGTTTACTCCAACAACTATTATAATTAGGAAAAATCTTTTTCATGTGTTTATTAATACTAAGAAAAACCCAAGATTACTTCCGCTTTTGAGACTGTAACTTTCAGTTCAGTGCAGTTGCACCAGATGCTCTTCAGACACACTTGAGAATTTTCTTGGGCTGCATGCACGCAACAGCACATGATGCGCTGCCTTTTCTTTACTCGCCCGCACCAGTGGATTCAAACCCTGTTATTACATTTCTTTGTAATTACATAGGCGTAACCAGCCTTCTGAACGGGGGGTGCCCCGACTTCTTAACCTGAACATGTTAGATACAAACAATATCTTATATGGTAAAACCTGCTAAAACGGTACCTCATAAAACCGGTCGAATTTCCGTCTTAGACAGGTTTTCATCTTAGAAGGTATAGTTGTGTGGTATTTCTTTTAAAAAGGGCTCAAGCGCGATTTTTGTTTTGCGTTAGGAGGGATGAGAAGGGATTGAAAACATCAAAACTAGATCTAATGGTAAAAAAGAATAAAGAATATGTAAATTTCCTTGCAGCAGTGACATAAGACAGTGGCTACCCACATAGCATTTTCAGTTTGCAGAAAATTTGCAGAAGTCTTGCTTTGAAACCCTGCAAAGTTGCAGCAAGCTCAACATGACAAAACTGAAAGTTTATAACACGACTGCAGCAAGATAACGCAAGCAACAAAGTCACCACACTTTGAACATGCAGCTAACTTGTCGTGCAAGTTAAATTCATGCCGTATCACATATTTATTGCAAATTAACGCAAACAATTAATCAAAAATACTGCAAACTTACTGCAAAGCAGTAATCTTTCCATACCACATTAACTGTTACACTATTAGTTTAACCCCTTCGAAAAGGTTCATAGACCTGATCAGGTCTATTGATGCATACGCACCATTAAGGTGCATGCATTATTTTTACCACCATAAACATATTAGAGCTTTTCAACTCGAGCCTTTTTTGGTATTTGATAAGTATAGCGTTAAAAAAAAAAAAACGGTGCCAACCGAATAAAATTTCTGCCTATCTGCTGATTGTCTATTCTCTCAACAGAGGGATTTTTTGCTTTCGTCACTTTCGTGAATTAAAGACAGTCTTGCCATCAGTTTCACAATAAACTACTCATGCATGTGGGTGTGTGCAAGTGGCCTTACGGGAAATTTGCTGCGAAATTCTCAATTCAAATTTGTCACGGCAAGATAATATCAGAAAAAATCAAACTTGCTGCTAATATTCATGCTATCCGGGTAAGAGTGGTCACAAGTGTAAAATCTTTTGGCACACTGACTTCTTATAAAGATTAAAAAGGGTTTTAATCATGCTCTAAACTTCTTTAGGCACAGGGAGACACTGCATGAGATCTAGAGTTATCTCAGTCAAAGTCTTGTAGATGAAATTTTGCGGGATGGTAAATCTCAGATAATACATGCGGTACATCAGTACATACGCACGGAAGTTTTTCAGAGTGTGACTTCATACCTTCTTAGGGATCACCGGAAGGACACATGAAATTTTGGAGAAAAATCTATACAAATAATTATTTTATTATTATAAATAATTATTATTCTTGTAGATTCTTTTTGCAAGGAGAGGTTTTTTACATGAAATAGGGAGCAGGGACCTATTGTCATAACCCCCAGCCTGGAGGACCAGGGTGTCAAATTTCGTCTGGCACCTACCCTTCGACCAATCCAGCTTGGGAGGCCCTAGCAGTAGCTACGCTACCGCCGGCATAGCTCTCTGGGTCACTGGTGCACACAAGCCCCTCCACCACAGCAAGGTAGAGACACCACGGAGGAGTTGTGCTGTTGTAAAGAGCATACTGTTATATGGAGCAGAAGGATGGAGAATTATGGAGACAGAAAGAAAGAAATTATCGGCAGTAGAAATGGACGCCCTAAGAAGATCATGCAGGATATCAAGAATAGAAAGAGTAAGAAATGACAGAATCAAGGAAATAATGAAAATAAAGGGAACCATACTAGATGATATTCAAAAAAAGCAATTAATCTGGTATGGTCATGTCAAAAGAATGGATAATGAAAGACTACCCAAAATAACATTCAACTATGAAACAAACAAAAAAAGGAAACGGGGAAGACCACGAAAGACCTGGATGAATGATATCTCAAAGACAATGAGGGATAGAGGTCTGGAAGAGGAATGGACCCTTGACCGGAAGAAATGGAAAAAGACTCTTGGGGATTCTTCGGATGGCGGCATCTGACTCCATAAACCGAGTTTATATATATATATATAATTAATTATAATATTCATTAATATCGTAATTTCCTACCTATAATCCGTGGATCAAACAATCATGTTTCGATCTAGAAATTTTATTTCATTACTGAAGTTAAATATTTATTACGATTTAACAAGTTACATTTTATGGAACAAGATTTCTGGGTTCGAACGTAATTGTTTGATCCGCGGATTATAGACCGGGAATTACTGTAATTCATGTTTTTACCACAAAATGTGTCGAATATATTAAGTAGGTCATGATAATATACACTAAATTTTATCAAGATAAAAATTATACTATCATGATTCGACTGTAATAATAAAGATAGGTGCTTGTCTATGTGTGTATGCGCGAGCGCTGAACTCTGTAAAAACAATACAGCCAGCCAGGGTTCGTTGATATATATCGATGGATATATATCATGATATATATCTTGATATATATCCGATATTTATTTTTAAAATATCAAGATTTTTGATATTTTCAAATTCTTGATATTTATTTTCGAAATATCAAGATGTTTGATATTTTGTATGTTTTATATTTATTTTCAAAATATCACTGAGCAAGATAATTTTTATATTTTCTACATTCAAAGCAAGTGTACAAATAAAATTTCTACCTGTTATTGACTGTGTCATTCTGTAAATAATGAACTTTTGCCTCTAGCAATGACTTTTTTAGGAAAAGAAGAAAAGAAATCTTTTCCAAGCTTTAGGTTTGAAACTTTTATTTTTAAATGTAGAACTAATAATTATGTGAGACAGTTAATTCAGAACAGCCATTGAAAGATAAAATGTAATTTAAATAATCGTGTATATACAGCCAGGGTTCGTTGATATATATTAATGGATATATATTTTGATATATAACCGATATTTATTTTTTAAATATCAAGATTTTTGATATTTTCATATACTTGATATTTATTTTCAATATATCAAGATGTTTCATATTTTCTGCATTTGATATTTATTTTCAAAATATGAATGTGAGCAAGATATTTTTGATATTTTCAGTCATAGTTTTTAATATTTAAGTGTAAATTAAATAAGTTTTCAACTTTTATTGACTGTGTGAATCTGATAAAGTACTTTTGTCTCTTTTGAATATGACTTTTTTAGCCAAAAAAGAAAACAAATATATTTTTCAAGCTTTGGATTTGAAGCTTTAATTTTTAAATGTTGAACTAATAGTTATGTGAGACATAATTAATTCAGAACAATCACTGAAAGATAAACTAATTTAAATAAGCAGTTATATACAGCTTCATTAGAAAATAATCTTTTCTCAAGTTTTGGTTCAGTTGAGTTTAAACTATACAACATGTTAAGAAATATGAAATAAGACATTTTTTACACTTACATTTATTTTAAAATTTTTCAATTAAAAAAACTTTTTGTATTTGTTTTAAAAATATCTGATTTTTTTATACTTGATCTTGATACTGAATCCTATACTTAGTTTTTTTATAAGTGTATAAAGCAAATTGTTATTGTTTTCAATTAGTTCATCTTCAATTTTGTTCTAAGTAAAAAAAAAATGCATTTTTAGAATATCGCTTAAGTTTTCATGTTAAGTGCAATATATTTTAGTTTCTTATCTATATTATGCTCGAAAACATTTATTATCAGCGGTAAGTCGACTGCTTTGAAAATATCGGATATATATCGAAAATATCGGATATATATCAAAATATCGGATATTTTTGATATTTTTGAAAATATCATGATATTTACGAACCCTGCAGCTCGCACAACCGTAAGATTTGACAGGACCTGTATGCATGAAGTCATGCATATCGAAGACAATTTCTGGAATTTTTCAATGTTTCATGCGAATTTTTTCGCATTTTGCGGCATTTTTTTTTTTCAAATTAGTAAAAAAGAATCCGATTTCAATATTTTATCGAGTATAAACTTTGTCTTCTTTTCAATAAAGTGTTTTCGAGATTCTTACAGCGATTTTTCAATTTTTAACAATTTTTTTAAGTTATTTTTAGAGGGTTTTTGCATTTTGTGGTGACTTTTTTTTTTACATTCCTAAAAGAAATCCGGTTTAAATCCTTTACCCAATTAGTTAATTTCGTTCCCTGTAGTTTTTTAATCTTTTCCGAATTTTTAATGCGATTTTTAGCGGTGGTTTGCGTGCTTTGAGGCGATTTTTTTTACTTTTTTTGAAACAAAAAACTCTCCGATAATTTTTGCAATTGCCGTGATTAAATTCGAAGTAGAAGAGTGTCAAATCAGTCTTATAAGGAAGCTGAAAATTTAATTTGGCTCGAAATAGAAGAAGCAATAATTCAAGATTCGCTTTCTTTCGAGGCAGAGGAGGTCGTAGCTTGCTCGGGAGTACGTTGCCGAAAGCAGTCCCCACCTCATTCCTAGAATTGTTTAATTCTACGTTCGTTAAAAGAAAAAAATATCCAAAGAAACTCCACTAGTCATGAACTTTTCTTTGAGGGATAGGGTTTGAAATAACGAGCGGGATCACGCGATTTGCGTACAGAAAAGAAAAGTCCCGCGTAATAAAAAATGCTGTGCAGTATTTCCCCCCTCCAAATTCTTTCACAGACCAGTGATTCTTCAGTGAGTATTTTAAAAATTTTTTGAAATCCGGGATTTTTATTTCTTTTATGGAATTTTCCAAAGTCAATTCGTGAATCGGCCCCGGAAAAATTTGAGAATTTCTTCAAACGATCGTGGAAAAATATCGGGAATTTCGATAAGAGTGCAGAAAATAATCGCGAATTTCGTCAAAAGATTGCGCAAAAAATTACGAATTTCGGTAACCGATTGACGAAAAATTTTTGCAAATTTCGTCAAAATGTCGCGGAAAAGAATAGAGAATTTTGTTAATTGATACGGAACGATATCGAGAATTTTCCCGATCGGTAGCGCAAAACTATCCCGAATTTCGACAAATGACCCCTGTAAAAAAATCAGTTTCGTCAATCGGCCGCAACAGAAAATAAATTTCATAAAAGGATCGCGATAAAAGCGAGAATTTCGTCAAAGGATCGCAGAAAGAAAAAACGAATTTCGTCAAAAGATCGTAGAAAGAGAACGCGAATTTCATCAAAGGATCGTGCTAAAGAAATGCCAATTTCGTCAAAGGATCGCGGTAAAAAATACGAATTTTGTCAAAGGTTAGTAATGAAAAGTGCGGATTTCGACAAAAAAAATCGCGTAAAAAGACGTGAATTTCATCAAACGATTTCTGGAAAATTTTGTAAATATCATGAAGTGATCGCAGAATAAAATCGCGAATTTGGTCAAAATTTACTGCATTGGGTTAAAAGATTGAATCCGGGTTCCCTTTTCTTACTTTCAAAAGAACGCCCCGAAACGAGAAGAAACTTTAAAAATCGTATAAAAATTTTCAGAGGAAAAAAATTATTATATTGACTTGAAAGACTGCAACCATATTCCTTTTACGAATATCAAAAAATGGCCGCGAAACACGAAATTGAACCAACCAACCAACCTCCAGATTAATTTGAATTTTCTCTGCTATTATTTTTTATTTTCAAAGGAGGCAGAATCTGTACACTCCCTCATATTTCCCCCGGCTAATCGCATTTTAGAATATCGTTTCACATCTGCATTTCCTTTCAAATTGTTTTGATTCTTTCTAGATTTTAAACTGCGAAAGCAAAGAGACAAATAGTTTCTGAGAAACATGAAATAGAAAGAACGGGGTTACAAAAAAATCTCCCCCAAACAAAAGACGTCAAAGTGGGATTATAAAGCCACCTTTTTGACTTACTATGACTAACACAGATTGTTGTAAATATTCTAGTTTTAAGAAAGATAAACAACATAATTTTCTTAAAGAAAGAAGGAAAAAAAGAACGTGGGTTTCTTTTTTTATCACATTTCAAAACTTAGGCTGTTAGTTTTCTGAACTAAGCTAATTTGCTAAACTAATTAAACTCTGCTTTCACTTTTTCTTTTGTAGATTTCGATTTTTTTAAATAACTGTGCTTCAGTCTGCGCAAGCGGGGGGGGGGGGGGGGGCCCGGGCACCCAGGGCACCCCCCCTGGTTACGCCTATGAATTAATACGCAAATTAAGGATACTCTTATAAATAGGACAATATATTGTTTTGTGCAATTAAATCTAGTGATTTTCTTATTAATACACAACTCGCGAGTTGCGACATCTAAACATATATTTTTAGAAGAAAAATTAATATATACTCATTCATATCCATATATATAATTTTTGCAAGTGAAATAATATTCTGAAATCTGAATTTGTTTTGAAAATCAGGTATACCCAAAGCCAGCCCTCAAGAATCAAAACCCTAACCTAAAACAGAAAAAAAAAAAAAAAAAAAAAATCAAAGAAGAAAGAGTCATTCCAACTCCCAGTAAAGAAAGAAAGAAAGAAAAAATAGAGTAAGCTTTACCTTTGTTTATTTCATAATTTCTGGATAAGACTAAGATTACTATTCAGAAATATTGGTACTATAAAGTAAAATGCCGTTTTAGGACGCCTAATTACTGAAGGAGTTGAGACGAAACTGGGTACTTAACTATAATTACTTTGAGATATGGGGATAAAATGCCATAGATATTATTATTAATTTTTAGATTGAATTTCTTACGTAATCAGTACGCAAAAATATAGGTTATAATAATACATCTATTTTTTAACGATACATTATCTCGCAGATCGTTTTGCGTGTTTTACTCCAGTTAAAAATGGCGTCCTTGATTGCATCCTGAATGACAGTTGTCTTTCCTAATATATCTTTAAAGGGAAGTTTACGAAACAACTTTCTATAGATAAAATAAAAGTAGTAACGAGGAAAACATTAAGACATACTCAAAATAATTAAAGAAGTAAAAAACTTTAAACATAATAGCATTGTGGGTGACGAAGCACTTGGGAATTCCTTCATTCACTTTTGTCTGTCAATACTTTAGAAAGAAGAGGAAGTTGTGAACAAATATAAAAATCATGGTATTTCTTTCGATAGTAAAAAGGAAAAATGATCGAAAACTAAAAGCGGAAGGAATAATAAATTGAGATAAATATTAGCCCTTCACTGCATCTTATTTAATACATGAAACATGCGAATAAAGGCTATAGACTTCGCCATATGCCGTGAATTTGCACAATGTGAGTTTTGTAACATTTGACGCAATCATAGATGTATTAAATGGCACTAATACAACACCTTCATTGCACTATTATGCTTAATATTACAAAAACATAAAACTTTGCATAAGGAATTAAACCCTTAAGGATCGCTTAATATTTGGAAAAACCATCAAAAAAGTACCTAATTTTTTATTATAGAAATTGAATATTTATAAGATTTCTAAATAAAATATGCATTTAGTTTTTTTAAGGTGAAAAAAAAGTTATTGAACAAATTTACATTTGTAGAAAAACCGTTATGCGAGAATACTGTCTCTTAATGTTTGTTTTACACCATACAAATTAATTCGAATAACACCTTTATTTTTCACATCTTAGATCTTTTTTTATTATCATTACACAAAATTTTACAAATAATATTTGAAATAATATATATGCACATTAAATTTTGATTATTAATAATTTTTTTGAGTGTGATATATTTCGAAACATGTAATACAAAGTCCAACATCACAATCAGCGCCAAGAACGAAATTCAAACGATGATATTCAGACTTCTGACGGAAATACCAGTTAAATTTTTCTGGTTGCAAAAGTTTTTCTAGCAGTTAAATCTCCAGCCCGGAAATACCGAACGACACCTCAGCCCGCGATATTGACGGGAGCGGAAATTAAGGGGTTAATGGAAAGATTTTTCATTTTTATACTCTTTTATTTAACTCAACCTGGTTTTTGTATGTAAAGATGGAATTTTGTAATAGATTTTTACCCGCTTCCTGATACGCTAGAAATACGAGGGTCATCCAGAAAATAAGTTTCCCATGGCCCATAAAAAAGAAACAAAACATAATTACCTGAGAAGATTTATTGCAAAAGACACAGCGATGTTTCGATTATTTCTCAACGTAAGAACCACCGGTATTGTAAACTTGTCATAGCGTGGGATAAGTTCTTGTAGTCCAATGTCATAGAAGAAGGGGCGTAGTGGAGGGTATACGTCGGTATACGCCGTATACCCTCTGGATTTTTTTAAGGAACACCGTATACCCTCTGTTTCTCAAGAAAACTATAGTATATATCCACTAGGGTATGCCCTCTGCTTAGAACGTATACCCTCTGTTTTTTTTTTTTACGACTACAGCGCTGCATAGAAGTCTGCCACCTGGGAATGGAGCCAGCTTGTCACAGTTGCCAACTCATGTCTCATCACCCGTAATGATCCTCGTTGCCCTCATCATGGTATTGCTCTAGAAAAGTGCAGAAAAGATCGGCAATACATGAAATCATCACGACATACCTGTTGTTCCGTAAATTGTGCTCCAAGTGTGTACCGAAGAGCCTTACGCCCGAATTCAAAACCAAACGCATGGGAGCTGCATTGGCTTTTCTGAAACGATACCACGATGAGGGCAACGAGTACCTCAACAGGATCGTTACAGATGATGAGACGTGGGTTGACAACTGTGACAAGTTGGCTCTACTCCCAGGTGGCAGACTTTTATGATATGCATACACGTTACTTCCGTCTCGCAATTTAACTGATGCACTGCATGTTTATTATTACTGTTATTATTATTCTGCTTTGCCCTAATGTGATTTACTTGAAAAATTGGTGCGTAAAAATTAAAATAATTACAAGTTAAAATCTGGTTTTCAACGTCAGGTTTAGAAAGTGGGCCTCGAGACTTGAATTACTTAACTAAAGGCCTCTAGACTGTTCAATGTGGCACTGTTAATAAGCATATAGAAAGATAAAGAGTAAATTATTGCCTGAAAGACATATGATCTTTAAAAAATTATTAGGGTATCCGACCCGAGTTTCTCGAATTACAGAAAATATGTGAAAACTTTTTTTTTTTTTTTTTTTTTTTTTTTTTTTTTTTTTTGTAATTGAAAACTCTAATAGATTTTTTACATTTAATACATTTTTTTAGATTGCCCGCTAACAACATCAAAAAGCATTTTTATTTCAAATGAAGTTTTGAAATTTATTAAAAGCGGCACTTTCGTATTAGCCTCCTGCTAGGTGTTGATAGTCTAAGAAATCGCCAAACGTTTCGTTATTTATAGTAGAACTTTTGATTGTGATAATTTGAGCTGTTTAAGCGCGTGGTTCGACATGCCTGATTTGTATTTTATATTATTTTATGTATTGCTTGATAAAGTTTTGATTTCGTTGTGGAATATTGGCGGGAAATAAATGTTGAAGTATTTATATTGTTTTAAGTGCAAACGTATCAGTCTTTTGTAATCCTCAGCACGCTATAGGTGGGGGAGTATTTAAAAAAGTTCATATTTGAAAATTATTTTAAAACCACAATAAATGAGTAAATTGCGATACAGTTTTCAAACAAATTGCATCTGAAAGTGCATTCTTTTCCCTAGACGACGCACGACGAAATAAAAATTGAAAATGTGTGATGTTATGTTGGTGAAAAGTTAAATAAATTATAATGAAATCGAAATTTAATCGTCTGATGTTGCCTAAGTCAAAATGGCACCAGCGCTACGCACTGACGCGTTTGACTTTGTGTTATAACAAGTTCGAAATTGCTCGTCAAACGTGGCAAATGAGGTGCGTTCGTACTATAGCTAGTTTTATAATTATTTTTTGCCTCCCATATTGTACTGAATGTATATTTTTTTGCACTTGATAAGTGCATAGTCTGTAACATCATTTAAATGCACTGCAATTATTTTTTTCCCATTCCCTGTAATGAAACGGAAAAAGTTTGACTGTCCCTGTAATTAAACTATACATCTGATTTTCATAAAATTTGAAATGGCTCAACAAAATTTTGCAACAATTATATATTTAAAATTTCAGACCTTTCGGAATGCTGTAACATCACTAAAATGCACTTGCAATAATTTTTCTCATTGGCGGTAATGTAAAGAAAAACTTTTGGTTGTCCCTGTAATTAAACTACGCATCCGATTTTCATAAAACTTGAAACGGATCGACAAAATTTTGCAACAATGATATATTTAAAATTTCAGACCATTCGATAGGCTGTAAAATCATTAAAATGTACTTGCAATAATTTTCCCCATTGGCCGTAATGTAAAGAAAAACTTTTGATTGTCCCTGTAATTAAACTATTCATCCGATTTTCATAAAAATTGAAATGGCTCGACAAAATTTCGCAACAATCATATATTTAAAATTTCAGACTATTCGGTTGGGTAGTTTTTGCTCTGTTATATGCGGACGGACGGACTGAACGACGACTATAGGTGCTACGTATTTATATAATTACGAACGCACCTAAAAACAGTTTAATATTTTGATTGCTTTTAATCTCGAAATATTGTGTTGGCTGTACTTTTAAATTACGCAAACAAACAAGCCTCTATGCAACAAACGTGCATAGTATTTGCACTTTGCGCACCATAATCTAGTCAAATATATACCTGCAAAAGAGGGTTAAATTGCTAGGCATAGTTTTAATCCTATAAAACTTATGTATCTGAAATATCTTGACCGATGCAAACATTAAATAGCGTGCTTAAAATAATTCTTCATGTGAAAAGCTATCTGCTTCAGCCTGTTTATCACGCAATTCTTTATCAAACAACTATTTTCAATGTTTTATATGCAATAACTTTTACAGGATAAGCTGAGAAAGTGAAAATTCACAATAGATTCAATTACGGCTGCGGCACCGTTAGTAATTATTTTTATTTTTTTTATTATTATTTTTTTTAATGGGGTACGAGGCTCAAATTTCTACTTTTTTTATTTATAGAGGTTTTGTTATGAATTTTTTTTTTCTGAAATGTGTTTTAATATAATAAGAATTTTGCATGTAAAAAAAAATCTGAAAATTTTTAAATATTTTTTTTTAATTTAAACTTTAAAATTCTAAACATGTTTAATTTTTGATATAACTCTGGAAGTACTTACTCGATTTACAAAATTTTTACACTTTTGTGTACGGAAAATGTGTCTTTTTAATTTGTTTTCAGGATTTCTTAAAATATTGATTATGAATTTTATAAAAAATAAATTAAGTAACTAAATGAAGTTTTTTTGTGAGTGAGTTTTGCATTCATTAGCATATTTTCACAATTATCACTTAAAACTAAAAATCCTGAAGACAATTTGTTGAAAATATAGCATAAAATCTCTGTTGAAAATTTCATACATCTATCTTGCAAGGAACTTTAGATATATTCTTTTAAAGTTGACAAATCGTGAAAAAATTCATTCCGAGATAAATGAAGTTAGCACGTTGACTGACACTGAAGCGCTGAAAAATTTACAATGTTTTAAGTAATTTTTAAGAAAGTATAATCCTGTAATAAACTAGTCGGATGTACCAATCCCAAAACTTTTTTCTATCTCATACATGTTAATACTTCAAAATTCGCTATCACACTGCCAAAATTAAACGGCAATCTATGCATCTCATGAGTATTCTAAAGATATGAAATTCCGTGCATTAATTCTTGAGATATGACTATCGCTGAAATCGTCTAAATCCAGCAAAATGCTGCCTAGAAGCGCCATCTATTGGGTGATTTATACCAAATCCTAATCAGCAACAATTTATGTCAACGTCTGACTGAATCTGAAGTTTGGAGAAAATAAGTGCATTAGTTTTTGAGATAGAGCTATAGCGAAAATCGTGAAAATTCCTGGATAGCAGCGCCACCTATTTCGTGATTAACACCAAAACCTAATTAACAACAACATGTGTCAACATACAACTAAATCTGAAGTTAGATGAAAATTCGTCCACTAGTTCTATAGATAGAGCTATTGAGGCAATCGTGAAAAAGGCAGCACAGAGGCGCCACCTGTTGGGCGATTTACACCAATACATAATCAGTAGCAAGTCATATCAAGGACTAACTGAATCTGAAGTTTGATGAAAATCCGTCCGTTAGTTCTTAAGATAGAGCTATTGGGGAAATCGTGTAAATCCTGCAAAATTCATCATAACAGCGCCACCTGTTGGGCGATTTACACCAAAACGTAATCAGCATCAATTCATATCAAGGACTAACTAAATCTGAAGTTTGATCAAAATCCGTGCATTAGTTCGTGAGATAGAGCTATTGCGAAAATCGTGAAAAATGCAGCATAGCAGCGCCACCTGTTGAGCGATTTACACCAAAAACTAATCAGCATCAATTTGTATTAGGGACTCACTGAATACGAATTTTTATTAAATTCCGTGCATTAGTTCTTGAGATAGAGCGCTCACAAAATTTGTGTCACATACACACAGACAGACAGACTCACAGAGTCACAGACAGACATTTTGTAAAAACATGTTTTTTGTAATCTCTGACCCCTAAAACGTGTAAATCCGTCGAAAACTGGAATTCGAAAATTTTCATGAATCCAATACTTTCTTCTTGTAAAGATAGAAGAAAGTAATAAAGGGTAGGTAAAAAAACAATATATATCCCAACAAAAAGTTTTCGGTAAAAAAAAAAAAAAAGCGCCAAGTTTTCCTTAATGTTTCGGCCAGAAAAAGTAGTGATATCTGAAGTTCGCACAAGTTAAAAGCCAAACATCCCAAATCTTTCATTGAAAATGGCTTCCTGCGACTTGGCCGTTAATGCCTTCTACAGCATTTCAAAATTAATGATTGGAAATTACGCATTTATGAATTATTTAAATATTAAAAGTAATATTAGAATGCAAAGAGGCAAATTCACATAAAGACATTATAAGTAAAAGATTTCTGATAACTACCATACAGTTTCAACGAACATTAGTTTTGATTACAGATCATTTAGTCCACTTGCGGTTTAATTGCCATTTTGTACAGTCTAAAGCTAAAGTCATTAACGTAAAACCCAAGAAATAAAACAAAATTTACTTGCTTCAAATCTCACAATATGTTACATTATATTTTATTGTATAATATTGAAATCTTGTGTATTGGCGAAAGAGATTTTTTTCGTTTGAACATTTATTATAGTTTATTTGCAAACATTAAGAGGTATTCGATTTATAAACTGTTAAAAGCTGATACTAATTATGTTTTAGCAATTAGGGATATTATCTCCTGAATACAAGTATTTTGTTATTTTTAACTTCTAAGCATTTAAATAGACCGAAGTTGTTTAAATGCTTTTTTCAAATGTGTATTTTATTTCTGTATTCTGTGTCACAAAATGCCTAAAATAATCAAAAAATGTAGTTGGCATGTAGCTCATTTGTACATATTTTAAAATTTGAAAAACTCTCACGAAGGCATTAACGGCCAAGTCGCAGGAAGCCATTTTCAATGAAAGATTTGGGATGTTTGGCTTTTAACTTGTGCGAACTTCAGATATCACTACTTTTTCTGGCCGAAACATTAAGGAAAACTTGGCGCTTTTTTTTTTTTTTTTTTTTACCGAAAACTTTTTGTTGGGATATCACTACTTTTTGTATGTTTTTTCAAGTTTGTTATTCTAAACTATATTAATATGAAAAAACTTAAATTTCGGTACTTTTATGTTAGCCAGAAGCAAATCTCCTCATTAGCCTTTTGTTTTTTCGCCAATAGCAGTTTTCATTTTTCACATGTGTAAATTAGAAACAATGCTTTGATTTTCAAATAAAATATTTTGGTTTATGTTATTATTTCTTATTTATTTATTTCTATGTTAAATATTCTATTAAATAAAATGAGGGAAATGCATCTATTTTAAATGAGATGACTGAAAAGTATATATTTTTAAATGAAATTAATGCAATATGAACAATGGAGTTGAGAACAGTATTTGGCGATTTGCCACTTGGGCCCGGCTAACATAAAAATACCTAAATTTATTTTATTGAGCTTTACACATTTATACTTTATTTCTTTTTATATTAAAGTACTAGCCGCCTCTAGCAAGCAGTATTTACCGTATTACTTCCATGTTAAACGTTACATCATGTTACTGTTACTCATAATTTAATTTACTTGCCCATTCTTTCGCCAATTCGGAAGCTTTTGATAGAGAAATCATGAACTCTTTAAGATCATGGAAGCACATCGTATATTTTGTGTTATGTATTTCATCTTTCGTGACAAATATCTCTTAACTCACTTATGCATGTTTCCTTAGCAGTTACGATTCGTTCTCTAATGCGGAAATTTTTAATCCTATTAAGTAATCTTTTCTAATTGGGCTCACTACCAATTGTTGTATTTTAACTGATACGACTGGGTACAAGTGAAATGGCTCTTATGAAATCCTTTGACAATATCTGCATTTGAATTAAACCATATTGATGCTAATATCTTTTTGTTTCACGTTAACCTTTTCAATAGGCTCGATTACGGAAGAATAGAAGGTCTACCGGCTCACTGCCATGATCCATTTGAAAACCTATCATTCTTCTCATCTGATCGTGTTGAAGAATTAGTCAATGTGCCATGGTTTTAAGATTTTAGCTAATTTTACTCGAAAGCTGAAAACTAAAATGCGAGGAACCGGATTATAGAAGATTCATTCTAACGTACATATTGATTAACAGGTTACATATTATAGAATTATAATAATCATAAGGAGAACTGGCAGTTTCAATGCTTTAATAGTTTCCGTAAATTCTCTTTATATAATACAGAAGTTTTAGCGGTGTAAAGGTTAACAACATAGTCACAGTAAGTATAATAACAGTACAATATAATAACAATAGCAGACGTTTTGGGCAGTGACGAAACTATTAACACTTTGGAAATATTAGTACGTTATATCATTTAACTATTCTGATGATATGCGGAAAAATAAAAATAGATGGCTTGCATTAATAATTAACTCACTGAAAAATAGCCACTAGCGTCAAATATTCGCCAAGCTTGGCGACATTTAGCAAAGTTTCGCCAAATTTGGTAATATATCATGTCAGTTCTCAAATTTGGAGACAAAAAATGTTTTGTTTATTCTGACGTCATAATGATGCCTATGTGTTATGTATTATACACATACCTATAATATGTATGATGCAAATGTATTACGTATTATATGCATATGTATAATATGTATGATGCGTATGCATAAGTTCATTAAAATCACTAAAACGCACTTAAAAGAATAGGGTTTCATAAATAGTAGGGATAATTGCCAGATTGACCAAAGTGCTATTGCGATTAGAATTCCGACATTTATAATAGACCGGGAGGCGTCTGCACACACCGTCACCTCATCGAGTTTACAGCTGAAATTTTAGGATTAATTAAAACTAGATTAGCATATTTAAATGCAACTGGTCTGTTAAATCATATCTTGGTAGAAACCACCTGAAGACCTAATTTTAGTGGTTAACTGATAGGTTTACTATTGTATTTTCCTGCACCCAAAAGTTTGGAAACATGGAGGAATGGGTGCAGGAAAACACAATGGAAAATCCACCAATTAACCCGTAAAATCGGGTCTGTAGGTGGTTTCCACAAAGATATGACTTGGCAGACCAGTTACATTTCAATGCGCTAATCGATATTTAACTAATCCTAAAATTTCAGCCGTCAACTCGATGAGGTGATGATCTGTGCAGACGCCTCCCGGTCTTTAATAAAATTTATTTTAAGGAAGCAAAAGATAGAAAGATGGACAGATAAACTGAAAGATTTGCCTTAAAAGCATATAAAAGTTCGGTACTTGTTAGTTATCCCGTCGACCAAATTTCTGTCGCCAAATTGTAAGATTAAATGCCAATAATAGTTGATCGTAAATGTCACATTCACTTGACAACACGTGTTTACGTCATCAAATGATTTTTATTTCGACGTTTTATTTGTATTTTTATTAATATTATACTAATTTATTTGTTTTTTCGTTGTTTAAAATAAAAATTATGTCAATTTGTATAGTTTGGCGATTTATATAATTTGGCGAAATTGGTCGACGGGATAACTAACAAGTACCAAAAATTCATTCAGCTTGAAATCATGTAACACCTTTATAACTCAGGCTAATTTTCTGTAATCGGGTTTTGGCGACCAACATATCTTATCTATAACTATAATCTTTCTTTTACAGATTTAAAATTAACAATAAATTAACAGTATGTAGGCTAATAATACAATATAATAACATTAGTAGCGGACTTCGGACGCCGCATCTGTCCACATTGTTAAAGACAGTTTATTAGTTACACATTTCATTTAATTAAAAGGAGATTTGGTACTTTTCGGTTAGCCGGGCGCCAGTGTTATATATACATATATATGTATGTATACATGTATGTATAGATACATATATATTTACATATATATATGTGTTTATATATAGAATATGTGTATATGTATATATATGCATATTTACATATATGTATGTATATAAATATGTATATATAACACTGGCGCCCGGCTAACCGAAAAGTACCGGAGATTTTTAAACTTTGATATGGAATTAGGATATTTTTCCACTATAGGGACCTTGGCATTTTTTAAAAATCTTGGCGCAATTCGGACTTCAGAAACTGAGATATGTTGCCAAATGATATAAACAACTACGAAAACAAACCTGATGAACTTTTATGTTATTTATACGTATTTATATACATATAAACATTTTATTTATACATGTATAAAATATTATTTTTTATATACAGATTATTTATGTTGGTATATAAAAATAAATATACGGGTTCCTTACATTAAATACATAGTATACATATGGAAAAAATTGCTTGTGTATATGACACAGTAAATAGGTTGCCAGAAAATATATTATCAAATTTCTTTTCTCGTCAAGGCTATTTTCTGTATTTCGGCAAAGCTACTATATCGGATACGTACCGAATTGCGGTTATATTTTGTTAAATGTTTTATTGTTTTAATATCGTAAATATATCATAACCTACACCGATTGAAATTTTTAGGTACATTCATTTTTTCTATTTAACAAACATCTTTGGAAAAGTATATATATAAAATGTTATTCTGCTTGAAATCACGTGACCGCCTTCAAAGCTCTGTAATCGAGTTTTGGCGACCAACATTGGCACAATTGAATGTGTAGGAACTGTTTACGGCCAAATGAACACCCCCTGTTTGAAGGGTTTAGAGACGGAAATTCTGTATTTTCAGATTTTTCTGGTTAATTGTGCTACAAACCCGACTTACTTGTGAAATTTCATAATTCTACGACTTTTAGAAGTACCTTAGTTATTTGATGATGCGAAATGAGTCAGTGACAAAAAAGCGCTTTTTCGGAATTCAATATTTCGAAAACTACTAAATACAGAAACATGAAATCGTGGAACCTTAGTTCAGTTTGACCATACGAACATGTGTATAAAAGAAAAATTTCTATATCTCTCCCTAAAACGACGTTATGAGGGGGTGAAAAGTATGCCGAAATGGTTCAGGAAAAGGTAGCTTACGGCTTGTGCGAACTTGGCGGACGCACTGCCGTGCTCCCAGATATATTTTTAGTTTAATATCATATTTTAGACTGTCAGTCATCAGTGAATGACGCATTTTAAAAGAAAAATTCAGTATCAGTCTCCGGTGACTGACATGGCGCTTAACGCGTTAAAGTTCTGGTCAGAAGGTAGCTGATGCATCGCTTCTTAAGGCAAAAGGTGTTATATCTCTGGATCTAATGAAGATAAAAGCATGCGGTTTGCGGTATTCAACGCTAAAAACTCGGTATTTTTTTAAGCCAATAAAAAACTAGTATGTTGTGGCCATCACAAAACTTTCTTCTATATAAATCACGTCATTAAATCATTTAAATAGTACAAGAAATTACATGAATTTAGCACCATTTCATATCAAAGTATATCTGAATTTGAAATTTGATGAAAATCCGTGCAGTAGTTCTTGAGATAGAGCTAGAGCGGAAATTCTGAAAAATGTAGCATAGTAGCGCCACCTGTTGAGCGATTTACACCAAAAATAAACAGCACTAAATGATATCAAGGTATACCTGAATCTGAAGTTTGTTAAAAATCTAAGCGTTAGTTCTTGAGATAAAGCTATTGCGGAAATCGCAAAAAATACAGCATAGCAGCGCCACCTGTTGAGCGATTTACACCAAAAATTAAACAGCACTAATTTATACGTCAATTCATGCCAAGGACTA